>CM063251.1:0-1200000 GCA_032158295.1 Pycnopodia helianthoides
GTTTTTTGTTAAATTGATCACCGCATTCAGGAACGATCAGCCAATGGGAAGCCACGAGACAACTGGATTACACCACCGTGGCACATGGATACAACAAAGTATGAGTAATTAATTTATTTCTAATTAATATTAATCATCTCGGAGCTGGAGTCATCAGTCAGCCAGAGAAAATTGTCATTTGAGGAACGACTTTGAGAGTTGAACTTGATTGAAAGGATTGAGAAAAACAAGAAAAGCAGCTTACACTTTTCAGTGGTCATCTTCACGGTGTCTTCATTCTCTTTACAGACTGCAAAAAATAACAACAAACAAACAGAAAGATGTCTGGTTAGGTTCATACAAAGATTTAGAAGATGTCATCTCATCAGTGATCCTCTACACGTGTTTCCTTTTGCTGATGAGTTGAAAAAAATAGATCACTACACACGCAAGGCTACATCGGAGACGTACTTTGTTTGTACACTCACACCAGAGCTGCCGACATTTGCATCTTGCAATCATGGATTGTAAGACAATCAGGGAGATAATTAGAATCACATTCAACATAACAGGGTCAAAGTTTGCATAATCAGGAACATAATCTGTTCAATCGGAACGTGGAAAGATTGGTTTATTTGCCCCCCTAACCCTTAGGTGAACATGCTCTTCCAGTTGTCCAATTGTCCTATTGACCATCACCATACACCGAAGACACGGCCGACTTTTATGATTTGTTAACACTTTATTTCTAGCTAAAGTGTGCAGAAAAACATTTTTGATAAAGGCAACCTTGGAAAACTGTCAATTCTTAACACCTTTAAATGTGACCCTTTTAGGTAAAATCTTTCAACCATTTTTGGCCACAGGTGACTTTTTGGGTACCGGCAACTTCAGCTGCTACAGTCTCTAATAAAGATACACCATGTACCAACTTACCTTTGTATATATTTCAGTAATATCCATAAAAAGAAAAAGAAAAAAAAAAGAACAACCTCCCAATATAAAAGGAAGAAGTAATGAATCAAATTTCTTTCTTTCTTGCATTAATCAGCAAAGGAAAGTCAACAGGATACAAACTTGTCAGTCACACTTGCTTCATAACTCACAACACCAATTACACCTAAAAACCCGGCATCGATCATTAGTTCGGTTGGAGGACCGAAAGCCACAAGGGCTTGAACCAAGAAAACCACAGGCAGGAAATGCACCTCAAACTACCACCGTGCACTTTCATCTTCTATTAAACTAAGACGACAGGAATCAATTCAACAGTTGGACGGGACATAGTCCTTTTTTTCTCTCAAGTTTCTAGTTTGTCATTCGTACATATTCAGACTCGATCACAGATACACCGAGATGCTTTTTCGGTACGTCATGGCGCGTCATAATAAAAATTTAGACTTGTTTTGCGCACCTATCCGGAAAATCCGATCAAAGCGCATACAGAAACAACACTAACAGAGTGACACAAAAATCAGGTTCAGAACAAGTGAAGATAAAAAACTAGCAAAAACAAATGGGACTTCAATTCCCTCTTGCAGATGTTCAAAAATGTTGTTTGATGTAGTGTGGCAGGGAGCCTTGTTTCAAAATGGCAGGTACAGCATTGGCAAAGGCACCCTGACCACAGCGAGAGGTTCTGAATCGTGGTTGAGCTAACATAAATAAAGTTTGAAGATCTTAAAACCCGACCAGATTGTTTGAGTGAGATTAGCTCATGGAGATACTGAGGAGCGATAAACATGCATCATTAGTTTCTGGAACAATAAATCCATTTTTTTTTTAGTAACCCCCCCCCAAAAAAAAAAAACCCAAAACAAACAGCAACACCTCTCAAAACAACAACACTGTTATCATGCAGGTTGTTTATCAGTGACAATTTCATCAAGTCAGGTGGCGATGTTTGATGTTTCAGATTTTTTTCACAGCACCCACATTTTGATGCTTATTAAGATTCAGTATATCGAAATAAGAACCCAAATACTATAAGAGGGTGGTGTGTGTAAGCGTGTTTACCCGTCATGCCCGTTGAAACTGAGGACTTTACCAAAAGGGATTCAAGTGTTTTGACAGAGCAAGGATCACTTTCAAGCACAAAATCGTTTAATATTAAAAAAAAAAAAAAAAAAGGTTATGCTCTCCAATAATGATCACATTCACACAGTGAAATGGGACATCATGGCGATTTGGGTTTTATAAAAACAACATTTCAGTTTTCATAGAATATTACTCGGTTGAGAGATACATGTAGCAATTTGGACTCTTTATCAGGGGCAGCCAACTTTTTCCACAACCAGTCCAATCATGGCAACCAAAATGAGGCTGGGAGGGCAAATAGTCTGGTCCCCCCTTCTGGTGTACTGAGAAAAATCAGTCTACCGCACACTACTGCAACACTGGGAAACAGACCCTAAAAGGTATGATACACTCAACATCCTGAGAAGCTACTTGGCATGGTGTTGTCATTCAAGAAAACAGAACAACATGTGCACTGATTGAGAGATGGATCATCTGTGGGCAATCCATTCCGACAATAGGAGCCTTTCCAATCATCCGCAGAATCTTGATTTTGTTTTGCAACGTCCTCCGAGAACAGAACAAGAAGTTAAATTTAAACTTACAAAGTTGTACATGTAGGTTTGGTAGATTTCTTTTATAATAGAGATATCTTCTTTATAAAAGTTATGAGCATAATTCTCATGAGACTTTCATCTTTTTTTGGGGGGGGAGCTGATTGAAAAAAGCACCACATGTACATAAACAAGACATATCTCTGACAAAACATAGTTTGTACATGTAAATTGTCCTTTTCTCAAAAACATCTGAAGAAATTTCCACGCAGTGGGGTATGGTGTGTTTGTAGACAACCACAGGATTGGAATGAGTGGAACCTTCAAAAAACAATTGTATCCAACGTTTGACAATACATACACGCAGGGTCAGCTGTTCATTCATGACATGACCTGCATATGACCTCTACAGCATGTATCACCCGAACTATGACCTCTACTACATGTTAGAACTCCACTATTTACTTTTCAAGCCCAATGGTGGGGGAAAGGCCCGAACAGGAACCACTAAGGGTTATCTGTGCAGGGCAATTCCAGCAGAAGGTAGAACTCCTTTTAACAAGTAAATATTTAAGTTCCTCTCCAGGATCCCTCGTTCAAATACAAAGGATAAGCACAAAGCCTCGTAAGTTCAATCCCAAAGATTACATTCAAGCATCTGGGTCTAGGTGGCTTCCTACTCAAAGTTTTGACCTGAGCAAGGTTTTTTTCTCCTGGGTGGGGGACAAACTAGCAACTTTTATTGCAAAAAGCCAATATCTGGAAATTGGGATTCCAAAGTTAATAAACCTTCATAAATGGGGCGTCAACATTTTTCACTTTCAATACTACAGTATGACAGATTAAGCGGGGTGCCGAAAAACTGAAAACGGGGCATCCAAAAGACAGCCAGACTCCCCTCTGACTAACCCTGTGGACCATTTTGCGACACCTGTCATGCCTGTACTCTGTCAAACTACCCAAGTTCAAATCAAGAACATCCTCAACTTGAGCAAGTAGCCATACAAGCTACACTGAGGACGTGACCCATTATCAGAATGCTGGGCCTCGCCAACTATGTATACAATAACAAATCTGATCACACATTTCCCACTTTGTCATCTACTCCAACAGGGTTTTTCAATTAGCACGTTTCGTCATTACCGAACAAAACTGAGAATACAAACTTAACCAAAGTGAGTATACTGCACACTCTTCTCCAACGAGGGTTTGTAAACATTTCCCCCTGTTTGGACAGCCGGTATTGTGATGTGTAATTGTTGTCAGACACGGACACTAAGTATTTAAAAGATGCTGTTTGTTAGTGTTTATCTTTTGACGATCTCATCGATAAGCCTTTACCCCTTTTTTTATCAAGGCTTGGCAATCTTGGCTATAACTTGAGGCTGAAAACAATAAATGAGACTTGCCAACTTGTTTGTCTGCAGCACACCTAACTTCAGCTGCCTATACAGTATGAAGGGTGCCTGACAAATGTGTAAACTGAAATACAGACAAGTGATGATAATTGACGAATGTTAAAACTCCTAAGAAGTAGCTTGTGGACCTGGGTTTCCCCCTAAATTTTTGAACCAGAACCTCCCAGACATTTAAACATTTACAATTTTAGGAGGTTTACAGACTCTGTGCATCACCAGCAATACAAAACTACAGGTTTAGGCACAATGTGGACTATTTCTTTCTCCCTTTGCTTTACTTCTTACAAGATAGCTTGAGGTTTAAAGAAAATCCCGAAATCAGGAAAAATCCTCAGAAATCACATGCCCGACAGACTGTTCACCTCACTGCGATTAGAACTCAACTTTTCAAAGTTTGCAATTTACATGGTCCCTTTAAGTCAAATTTTTCTGATCTTAGCCTTGACTTTTTGAGTTGATTTTCGTAAAAAGTACAATATGTACTTGACCAATGACCCTACCTTTGACCTCTGACCTTTTTCCCCCTTCCTCCGCCTCCCCCGCTTCCTCTTCCTCAAGGATGTAGGCCAGCGTCATCATGGTGATGGCCTTGAGGTAGGCGGCACTGTCATTGTCGTCGCACCCTTGGGCGAAGGGTTGTATCTTGGCCTCTACCTGCTCCTGGCGGTAGTAGTGACGATTGCTTGGAGCCTTGGCGAGGTTGTGGAGGATGCTGAGGGACGCCTTGATGAGGAAAGCCACATTCTGAGATGGAAGACAATGAGATAGTAATCATAAAAAAATAGTCAATGATATTTGGAGCTTTGCATGCTGTGGAGAATAAGAAGTTTTAGTAAACTTGCGGGTACAACTTTGGGAGGAGTGTTGGCTCTCTGTGGTCTTGACTTTTCGAACAGTAGAGTGTTTGTTCGTCTTCAGGAGCCTAGCGGAGACAAGAAGAGGAGCAGATTATACTGTTTGAAACATCAAGACCACACCGGTTCGTTTCAGAGCCAACACTTCTCCCAAAAGAGATTTTACACATGGTTGTACCCGCAAGTTTACTAAACACTTCTTATACAAATAGTCATTCAATAGTGCCGGTATCTGCCATGTTACTGTTAGACGATTTAATGGCAACATGAAATTTAATAACCCATGATATTGGGCCGTTTCACTCCTTAAACCATCTCAACTCCCTGGGGAGTATGCAACCTGTGCTACCAAGTACATGTACACAGTAAAAAGCCCACCAAGCCTAGTCAATCACAATAAACTGATTCTCTCCTCACTGGTACATATGTACATTGTACAATGTACAGTACTTTCTTCTTAGGTGAAGAGAAGCAGCCACAGTTCAGTGCCTCGCTCAAGAACACAAGTGTCATGACCGGAATTGGAACCCACACTCTGATGACTCGGCCAGAACACTCCACAAATATTGCGAATAACAAAGCTTGTTTCAAGTTGAACTTGGCTATCTACTGTATCGGTCTCATTCATATAGGCCTAGATGTACGAGTTGCCTGGGTCAGAATTCAACTTGGAAACAAGGTGTCCAACTTTGCTGAACTTGTGACAAAATTAAGTTGTCCAATGTTCTCACTAACCATACCAATACATGTATACAGTAAACTGTCTAAAATGGAGAACAGGTTGACAATAAGGCAACCAAATATCTACGTCTAACATCATGGGGAACAGAAAAAGAAAAGAAAAAAAGTATATTATATATAAATGAACAGCTTTATTTAAACATTAATAAAAATAAAAATTCCATCTTCCCCTTTAAAAGATACTTTACAAAAATTTAAAGCCATTTTGAGGTATGGTGGACATAGCACTAGACACTACTAGGTTTGGGTAAAATGGTCTGTGTACATACATGTATACCCAAAGCAAACAGTGCATTCTTATAGTGTCCACCATATCTCAAAAAGGCTAATTGACATGATGGGAAGAGGGATGGCAAGGCAAAGACATGGGCAACCAGGGCTTGAGTTTGACACTGGACTGCAGGCCCGAGGCCAGTGATTTTAGCACTGGGCCAGTAAACTCATGTCCAGACAAGCCCGGCGGTCTTGTGTTTGTGTTCAAATGTTGACTTTCAGTCTGATAAATACAATTTTGTTGATTATCGAAGACTACTTACTCATAATATACAAATGAGATAAATCTTCTCCTACTGCTTTTTCAAATTCAAACAGTTCAATTATTAACCTGTGTAGGCATTTTTTCTTCTCACTTCAATTTTGGTCTTGTACTCAAAACTCCGGTCCAGTGAATATTTTGAGCTACAAGCCCTGCGGGTCTTGTGTGTTTTTTCCCCCAAATTCTAGCCCTGGCAACTTATTGTTCAGCATTCAATTGTTCACCGACGATCTCTCTATGGACCTCCAAAGCCTACAAAAATAATGTGAGCATTTTCAAGAACAGACTGAAAACTCATCTGTACTCTGAAGCATTTTCTATTCAATATATTTTCTGTCAAAGCACCTTTGGACATATTTTTGTACATGGATACCGGCGCTGTGTAAAATGGTTTTGATTGACTGTTAGAAGGCAATGGCCCAACTGTCATTCCATCCGAAGTAATCACCCTAATCGTTTAATCTGTACAGTGCTTCAAAGTAGATTATTCCATTCCAATTAATAATCAAATTATAAAGTTTAAGCCCCAGCAACAACGATTACGACTTAAGCACCGAGGCCTACAGGATCCTTCAACAAAATGCCCTCGGTGATAAAAGGGCTATCACCTCAGCATCAGACCGGGGCGGCAGAACCCAGAGACTAACTTAATATTAGCAATGGGGGCCTGGGATCAGACGGATTTGCACTGTAATAGCTTCTGATCGCTTCCTTCCTGGTCCCCAGCATGTCCCCGATAACCCCGTCTTAACGAGGGAAACAACCAGGGAAATACAAGGCTTATAAGTGACACCGTGTACAGTTCTGTTGGGAAGCAGGTTTACATTAAGGATTTCAGAGGGCACAATAAAGGCTGATGTTTTTACAGCCATGCAAATTACGGTCAACCTCATAATTCTTGTCATTAGGGTTATTAGACTATTGCTTTAAGTATTTCAAATATAATTTTGTTTTATATCAAGCTTACATGTACCGTTAGTAAAACAGTGGTCAAGGATTGCAGATTCTCTTTTGTCTGAATTCTCAGTATTTTTCACCTTGTGAGGCATGTAAACCAAACTTATATGATGCAAAAGAAGTAAAATTTTAAATTTTTACATTGCTGTTGTTATAATTATTATTAAGTTGGCCATTCAGGCAGACTAAAAAACTGAGGTTGTGATGGAAGGACATTCGCCAATGAGCATCATGAAAGCGCCCTTATGCGGTCAAAAAAGCTTTGCTTTAAAGGGACATTACAGAATTGGTAAGAAAAAAACTTGTAAAATATACTTTTTGATCACAGACTTACATAAAACTTACACGGTCTAATGATGATGATAGTAGAAAACATCCCATGAAACATTTCTGTCTGAAATGCCATAGTTGATGAGAAATGAATAAACTAATTTTCCGATTGGAGTTTATCGCTCAGTGAGCGTTTTATTCATTTGTTGAATCTATATGATTTCATGCAAATGTGTAATCGGTTTTTCACTATTTTCTCATGACCCAGATGGCTGATCGATCTCAAACTTCTACAGGTTTGTCAGTTTATGTATATGGTGGATTACATAAAGTGCTTACACTGCCAGCAACTGTTTTGTTAGCAAAAACCAATTCTGTAATGTTCCTTTCAGGCTGTGTACAACATTGATAAGACTAAAAACATAAATGTTCACAGATTTGCACATAACTTACATGGTATAAAGATGGTCATGGTAGAAAACTACCCTTGAAATAGTTTGGCTTGAAATGCTATAGTTTTTGAGAAATTAGTAAAACAATTAGTTTTAATCATTGGTGATAAAATCCGATGTTTGAAAACAGTGAAAACATATAAAGGGGGTCTTTTTACTGTTTTCTTGTGACTCTGATGACCGATTGAGCTTAAATTTTCACAGGTTTGTTATTTCATGGATACGTTGGGTTACACAAAGTGTGGATACTGGTATTTGACAATTACCAATGTTGTACACATGCTTTAGCTTCGGTTCAGTTAGGTTTGTTTTGTTTACATACAATTCCAAGTTTCTTTTTTTATTTGACTTTAAAAAGTTTGTATTGTAATTTCTGTGATTTCAGGATTTTCTCATGTTTCTTTCACATTTTTTGAGAAAGGAGTGGTTGGTAACACCAAACTCCAAAGCATAGTCAAACATCATGCTTTGTTAAGCCCTCCCATGCCACCCTAACAAAGACAGGGGGGAGACATAATTCTTTGTTTAACCTTGTTCTTTTTAGGATTTGGGTGCAGGGATTGAGAGTGGGTCCGACTGACCAAATAACATTAAAGTCCAAATCCCACAGCAATGTTTAAATTTTTTATGACAGGTCACTTGCACCAAGTCTTTTTGTCATTTTTGTGATATCTCACCCTAAAAGTGCCAGGTGGGTTAATTTTTTTATTTAATGTACTGTACACATGTACATGCGTGACACACTGCAGCGGGGGGGGGGGGGGGGGAACGTGGGGATACATGTACATTAAAGCGTATGAGCCTTTCATGGTGCAGCCATCTTGTTTCTTCCCAGATCAATGTAGCCACAGACCGAGGCTGGAAGGGAAATACAGTCTGACCCCTCTACAGTATTTGAATGCTAAAACTGCTGTAACTGCACACGGGCACAATTAATACTTACAAAAACCCTCGGTCAAAAGAGAGATATCTGCTAGTAATTGCTTGCTAGGGTGTGTGCATGTACCACAGCCGGAAAAGAAACCAATTTTTTCCAATTACCCAATTTCCTGGCAAATTACTGATTTTCTTCAGTGACATGAATACCTTTTTTTGCACATGGCGTGTGCCGTGCTTGCTTTTTTTGTTTTCAACGACCACACAATAATGCCTGTAATGAGTTTGGGTGATTTCCGTGCACTTTGAAAGTTGATACTTTATGCAAGGAAATACCAGAGGGAAATCATAATTTGGCAGCGTTGAATTACCAGTCCAGTCCATTTACATCGCAAAGCTTGTCAAATTACATACTAACAGTAATCAATCCAAAAAGAGAGAAAGAAAAAAACAAACATAATAGGTCGGCCTTGCAGGCCTCCATAAATTAGACCCTAATGGAAATAGAATATTATTCCCATAACAAAATCCCATTAATAGGCCTATTCAATGAATGTGTATCAGTTTGCAGTAACACCATATCTTCTTTGCTGTGTAGATTTGTTCGTTGAGAACTTGTCTTGCTATTTAATTTACTGCAGCGAAGTAGATTTCATATTTCAAGCAGGACTTGAACCCGCGACCTCCGGATTAACGTGCTGGCGCTCTATCAACTGACATGACTGAGCTGTCTAGCCCTATGTCGACAGTCTCCCTAATTTGTCAGTATCTATGTTCGAGGGTGCTGGCCAGAAGCCGTTCATCCTGTAACTGCTGTATAGCCAGAGAACACACCCTACATGTAGTTCACAATAGAACCTGGGAAGCTGCAGCCAGGGGATCACCTTAAGGGGGGATGCGACTTTTTATTTCAAATATCAAGTAATAAACCGCAAGGGAATTTGACTCGTAAGTTGTCAAATAACTTTTGGTAAAACCATGTAAACAAAGAAAATTTACTAGTAAGGGACTTGAACCTGCGACCTCCAGATTAGCGTGCTGGCGAAGGTTGGTAGAGGGCCAATTTGAAATTAATGTTGCAGTTTGTACGTACTGATTTCCTCATTTCTCAAGAACTTTAGAATTCAAGGAAAAGTTTTCCACCATGACCATCTTTATACCATGTAAGTTATGTGGGAATCTGTTAAACTTTATTTGTTTTCAATCTTACCAATGTTGTGCACACCGTTCAACATCATGAACATATAAGAGCACAGACAGCGCAGATTTTCTTCACGGAAAAAGTATGAACAAAAAAAGATTGATGAACAAAACGCCAAAGCCCCAGTTTTGAGTCAAATTTCACAACGCTGTTGGGGAAGTGTTGCTTATTAACAAATTTTTCCCACTGAGCGAAATTGAGCAGGGGACCAGTCAAGAGCAATGTACATTTCTTGTTAGGTTGACTGGTAACCCAATTCTGCTGAGCATAAATATAATGTACTTGCTGGCTTTAGTAAATGTACATTATGCCCTGCTTTTGTAAAGAGCAAAGTTTAGTTTTACCCTTCGGCATACCTTTTGTTTCATGTTTTCCCTGTACGGTTTGTGGGAGATATTGAGGGCGCACAACTTCACCATGCCCGCATCGCCGAAGCTCTGTGCACATTGTAGACTGGCATCGCTCAGATTCCATGCTGTGTTGTACACGTAGTAGGCGGTGAACCAGACACTGTCATTCTTGAAGAGGCCATCCTTAGAGAGGGCAGTCAGCATGTTTACTACAAGTTCTGTTTAAAAAAAAAATCAAAAATTAAGTTTGATTGCAAAGTTTGATTAGAGGGACAACCTGAGTATCTAGACAAAGTCACCAAAGATTGTCCAGGATGTCAACAAAAAATAACATCCCAGAGTGTCCAAAGGACGCCTAGGGTGTCCAAAAGACATACAAGGTATCAAAACAAGGCCCAGGGTGTCCAAAGGACCCCCAGGGTGTCTAAAGAAATCAGGGTGTCCAAAAGACATACAAGGTGTCCAAAGGACACCCAGGGTTTCCAAAGGATGCACCGTTATCCAAACAATGCCCAGGGTGTCCAAGGGACCCTAAGGTGTCTAAAGAAACCCAAATGTCCAAAAGACCCACGAGGTGTCCAAAGGACACCGAGGGTGTCCAAAGAGTGCACAGGTAATCCATGGGACTCCCAGGCAGTCCAAAGACACCCAATTTGTTGTTATAGTGAAGCCGTGATGTTCTTTTTTAATAATTGGGTGAAGCGTTACCTATAAAGTTTATGAAAAGGGTGAAGCGCGCCGGGCCCCTCTCACCACCTTGCAAACTGTATCCTGGGGTGTGTTCCACTTGTGCAAACGTTGTCAAGTTTGCGCACGTTTGCCAACGATCTCATTTCGAGTGTAACGAGTTGTGCGCCGGACCGCATGCGTTGGCGAACGTTAGCAACTTGGCGAACAAGGCTGGTCCCCTGTCCTTATCAGCAAGGAAAGACGTCAGATCGCGAAAAACTGAAAAGGTGAAGCTTCACTTATGGAAATAATTCAAAGGGTGAAGCCTGGACTAACACATTTGCTGATAGAGTGAAGTGGTGGTGAAATTCTGACCTTATACATAATTGGCTGGGGGGAAGAAAGTTGACGTGAGGAGGGTGGGTTCAGGCTTCAAATTGACGCCTACATTAGCGCCGCACACCAACGACGACATCTCAGAAACGTAGTCTTAGTCTTACTGTAGTATTACTGTAATCAGCTGTTTACTAGCCATTGCGAGTATTGTAGCATGCAAAGTACAGAGATAACAAAGACTACCATCCCATATACGTACGCATTCACAGTTTGCGCTACACAAAGTAATAAAAAACAGACGCACACTTTGTGATTTTTTTTTTAAAGGCAGAAATAAAAGTTTGCAACATTCAAAGAAAAAGCTGAATTCCGCTTTAAATCTGAGATTTCACAGGCCTGCGCACAGAATGCCCAGGGTGTCTAAAGGATGCACGAGTCCAAGGGCACCCAGTGCACCCCCAAAGGATGCCCGGGGTGTTCAAAGGATGCAAACGCTGACAGGGTATCCGAAGGATGCCCGGGGAGTCCAAGGACACCCAGCCAAAAATTGCCCAGGGTGTCCAAAGGGATGCCCAGGCATCCCTCCGGTACAAAAACAACAAACAAACAAAACCAAAACATATCATCCATTAGAAGAAAGAAAAGGGGCACTTACCAGAAATTTGGACAGGGTACAATTTGGGGCAAAAAGCTTGCAGACTGTGCAAAGGTACAATGTAGTGTAAAGGCATTGCATGCACCTACATGTATAGTAACAGCTAGAAACAGACTCTTAGCTAGCGCAGAGCTACATGTAGATACATGTAATGTATATCAAACTGAAAAAGGAAACAAAAAAGGAAAAAACTCATGCAAAGCAGTCACAAGCAAGCCATATACAAATTAGTAGATCTCTACACAATACAGTCAGAAAATAAAGTTACAAACACTAACAGGGCTCATCACACCACTAGCACTCTAAGCATTTTGCCAGTAAGCCCACATCTGAACGAATTACTGCAGTCTAGTGTATTTCCATACTATGAACTGTTTCATCGGTTGATACATGTTTTATGTTGTATTATAACACCCTTTCCTTTGATTCTACATGTGTCTGTTGATTGGCCGAGAGCGTGGTGTTGTGTATTTTTACTCTTTTACATGTTCACCAAACGAACTATTCAACGAACTATTCAACGATAGCCTAGCAACCGATGTACTAGTGCGTGGATACCCTGGTACCCTGACTACATTGACTACCATTGATTTAAACGAGCTGCTTGACAACCTCGAACCCGGTGTAATGAGCAAAATATGTGCATTTGAAATACGGTTTAGAGAACGAACGTAACAGCAGTAGTCTGGTACCCTCTTATTTTGTCAAAACTCGGTATTTCAACGTAAGATTTTACAGTTCTTGTTTGACAATTGATTGCCACATACGTAAGTGTGAATTAATTTTATTAAAGTATACAGATAGAATCAAAGGAAGAGGTGTTATAAAACAAATATTGACTGCTTTGTCTCATGGCGTAGTAAAACTAGTCACTCTCAGTGATCCCCGGAGCCGCCTATCGCCTTGGGAAGATAGGCTGCTCCGGGGATCACCTCGAGTGCAGTCAATATTTGTATACCATGCACAACACTACATTTTAATCAAAAGCCCTCCAGTAAGCAAAAGTTTCAAACGTTTAGGACAATGACCCAATGGAAATTTCAGTCACACAACTGCAAATGCAACCCAACCACTCCTCGCTGGAAATTTGGAACCCCCCCTCCCCCACTGCCAAGACCCCTCTGCTGCAATAAAATCAGGCTTATCTTACTGTACATCTAAGTAACTTCGGGCTAACTTTGAATTAACCCTCCTACTGTCAGTGACTCTTGGCAACATTTTCCAGTGAGTTGACCAACCATTTGAAACCATTCGACTGCCAAGGTTGTGTATGGTGGCACAACTGTGCACAGAACTAACTGTGTACTGTGTACATGCATTCCCTCATGGTATCATATTGCAGGATGGATTTATCAAAAGTGTTCACTTTTAGCACTTCTGAAGTTGGCGACCACCCTTAACTTTTTCGTAACCCATAGTTTGAGATATGTTGTGCTAAAAGCTAAATCAACAAAGCTCCGAAAAACACAAAATCTTAAATAATACTTGATATTTAATACAATTCTTCAACTTTTTAAGAGACTCACAGTAAATGAAGTAGTTTGTTCTGGGCACATCATAAGCGCAACACATACATGTAAAGCTACAGAGCTATCAAATTGCACTGAGTATCCTTCAAAGCCATGCAGTATAACGATAACCAGGTACACCAATAAGTAACTCACCAGCTCCTTTTTCCTTGGCAAAGACGTTGGCAATCTCCTCACGCTGATCGGAGGAATTCCAGAAACAGTCGGCAATGCGCTTGATCTTGGCTTTGGCTTCCATATTGGCGTAGTCCTTCATGGCGCAAAGCTGGTGCAGGGCTTCCTTTACCTCCTCCAGCGGGGAGTGGTTCTTGTTGTCTCGCTTCTCCCCATCTTGACGAGCCGAACCGACGGGTTGCTTCTCCGGCGGCTGCTTCTCCGGGAGGAGTTGCCTTTCTTCATGCTGTTTACTTCCATTTTGTTGTTGTTGTTGTTGTTGTTGCTGTTGATTTTCATCCATCTTGGGTTTGGTGTTGCGCAAGGTGTTGAGCTTTGAACCCATGCACATTTCAAACAGTGAACGCAGTCACGACGTTTCACTTGAGAAATGTTCGTCAGTGCCGAAGGTTAGGGGAAATAGGATCTGAGGAAAAAAAGTAAATAAATAAAATTCTAAGAGCGTCAAAGATTAGACACGAGACATTATAATTTAAGTCAACTGGTTTGAATGCAAGGATGGGGAAGAAAAGTGCACAATGGGTTGCCTCACGACACCCAAGAGAAATTTTAGGGGGAAGAAAATTAAGCAGATTCAGAAGAAACTACCAGTGAATAGATCTTTCTCAGATGATGTCACACCTGTAACTAAAACTGCGCCAACATGTGCTACGGAACGCAGCGCTGAATGGTACTACACGCGAGTATCATACATCCTGCGTGCAGTACTCCAGCGTGGTGACCTCCCGCATTGCACAGAAAATGTGCTGTCAGAGAGGAGGCTCTCTATATGATAGAAGGACAGTGGATCCACTGAGGAGGGCAGAGATGACACATACATGTACATACGCACACTCCACAGAACACAGTTGTATTATGTACCTGTGCGAACAGTACTGTCTAAAGTGGAGTGAACCCTTTAAACAGGTCATCCACAGCTACATGTACATTGTACCTGGCCGTGCATCCTACTCATGCATGTAAAAATCCAAGGAGTGATCCCATCCCTGTGGGATTAATACTTAATTTTGGTCAGTACTGTACATGTATAGATACTACACCAGTACACAGAATGAAGTGCACCACAGCCTACTATACATAATGTATAAAAATAACAAAAAAGTCAATCTTTTTCTTAATGGTGCATCAATTTCCTGAGGGAATCAAAGGGCCATCGCTGATTGCGCTTCACAAACCGGCAAAGGGGTAATACTCAGGTATTAAGATGCAGAGAATTCACAGAGGAAATTAACAAGTGAAAAAAAATAAAATACACATACATACGTACATGTATTAGGCAAAAAAAAAAAAATGTTTAGCATCCTGCCTTTTTGAGAAAAAAGAAGGAGGAGGGCCTTAAAATAAAAAGAAAACTAGACCTAATTGCATTTGTGCACAAATGCCGAGCTGTTTCGCAATAACATTTTCAAATGAATATGAAAGTAAATATGAAAGTCTTTTTGGATTCAAAGCAGTTATGATGTATCAAGCCTGTTTAAAAAAGAATTTGGATTATACAACGTTTTATTAGCAATTTATGACAAAAAGGTGCAAAAAATGAAAAAAATCATAAAAAAATCATATGATGATGTCATTTTGACATCATTTCAGAATTTCCAAGAACTTGCCAATATCTAACAACCTACAAAGTTTCAACATGATCGCACTGATATATCGGGAGATATACAACTTAGAAAAAGACAACTTTAATACCGCGTCACGTGACCCTCGATGACGTCATTGACCTGAAACTTCACACATGTGATGGCTGCCTGACGGTCAACAAATGTGTGAATTTTGAAGTGATTACACAAAACTTCCCCACAAACATCTTCAAAAAGTCCATTTGGAACAGTTTTCAACCTGCCGCTAGAGGGCGCTCGTGTGTATCATGACGTCATCGGTACTTTTTTTAAAATGCACACCCTTGCCAGACACTAACATCGTTGAAAGCATCAAATTACTCAAGTAAATAAGTGTTTTGTATTCAAAGCAGTTATGATGTACAGTATCAAGCCCGTTTAAAAAATAATTTGGATTATACCACATTTTATTAGCAATTTATGACAAAAAGGTGCAAAAAATGTAAAAAATCATAAATGATGACGTCATCATGACGTCATATCAGAATTTACAAGAACTTACCAATATCTATCAACCTACCCAGTTTCAACATGATCACACTAATACATCGGGAGATATACGACTTCTAAAAAGGCACGTTTAATGCCGCGTCACGTGACCCCCGATGACGTCATTGATCTGAAATTTCACACATGATGGCTACCTGAAGGTCAACATATGTGTAAATTTTGAAGTGATTACTCAAAACTTCGCCACACACATCTTCAAAAAGTCCATTTTGAAGAGTTTTCAACCTGCCACTAGAGGGCGCTCGTGTGTACCATGACGTCATCGGTACTTTTTTTTAAATGCACACCCTTGCCAGACACTAACATTGTTGAAAGCATGTTCATAACATTTAGCACTTTTGAATTACAAGGCACTTCCGGTTTCGACCGGAAGTAGAGGTCAAGTGAGGTCATGCACACTGAATAAAATAAAGACCTAATTTATCCCTATACAATCCCGCAAACAGAAACCTACGGTCTCTTGTGGCTGATTTGATACGGATTTTCAAATATTTAAAATAGAAACCTTTAAGATGACGTCACGTGACAGGTGATGACGTCATCATGACGAATTTCTTTTAGGCACTTCCTTGCACCAATGCCAATCATCACTGAAACTAGTTTCAATGCAATTGCTCTTTAGGAACTATGCAAAAGGCCGCTTAGAACGAATCGTGCGTTATGTCAATGACAGAAATGACTGAAACACACAAACTAAAAAAACAATACAAAAACTTTAACGAAAACAAGAGCTGTTTCGCTGCGCGCTACGCTGCACGAAACAGCTAATAATACAAAAACTTTAACGAAAACAATAGCTGTTTCGCTGCGCTGCGAAACAGCTTACAAGGAGGTGGCCTCTACAACGGAAGCAGGCGTGGACGCTCAACATGTTTTTTAATTTATTTGGCCTGAACAAGAGAACTTGATTGTGCTCCTTGCTCATGTCTTTAGCATGTTGGACACGCAACAATATCTCTACACATGTGTGTACTGTAAATTGTTGAAGTGCAGCATACACCACCGACTTCTTTAAAACGTGGCATCAATTTCCCAAGGGCATAGGGATCATTGCGATGCACTTTGCATATAAATTTGACAGGCTTGAGGATGTCCTCTTCAGATGATTCGGAAGCAATTTTTTAATCAATTTCCAGTTTATTACTCAAAAGATCAGATCATCGTTGGAGCTGAAAATTCACCTCCGGTGTGAAGCAGATGAAAGGTGAAGTACGTTATGTAAAAACTTGCAGGGTCGCTACATGTACAATTCCAACATTGAGTGTAATTTGTAGATAATTCTACCTCCATGGACAGTACGACACAACAAAGATTTTAGGAAGAGTACTTGTACTTGATGTACAGCAAGCGTAACCAGACAATTTTTATCTGGGGGCAGGGGGGGGGGGAGCAAAGACATAATTTGACTTTCAAACCGAGGACTTACAACAAAAGGGGCAATAATGTAGGTCCACGATTGCTCTCACAAAGGGAAACAATGGGGTCCATGTTTGTCTGGACAAATAGTTGAACACAGGAGGGTCTAGATTGGAGGTCATCACACACTTGGGTGCTTTAATATGCACTACCTTATAATGGAAACCGAGAACATAACAATAAATGGAAAAGAACAGGTCTCCGTAGGGGAATTCTAAAGATCGCGTGCTCCACAAGGAATGTCTATGAGAGGATGTTAACTACAGGGACAAAGGAAAGATCAAAAGATGTCTCTACAGGGATGTAAAAAATAGAATACATGTGTGAGTGGGGGAAGGGGGGGGGTATTTAATGTATTGGACCATTTATTTGTGCATTTTTTTCAATCCCATTTGGGGGGGGGGCAAGAGGGAAGAGCCTTGGTTCTGAGTGAGGGAAACTGTTTTTTACCCCTTTCTCAAAAACTATTAGCATTACAAGCAAAAATATTTCAAGGGCCATCTTTTATAGTCTAATATATGTGCAAACCGACGAACATTTATATAATACCAATTAACGTTAACACGCATTATGTAGGATCGCCCGATGTGAGCCGAGAGACAGGCCCGTCGTAAATCATTGGTTTTGTATGACATGTTCACGACTTCTCGCGCACTCCGATATTATGTAGCAGGCAATTAGAGCCAGGCGCTGGCAATTATGCACATGATTTCAACCCATCTTAAAAAATGCCAGAGTCTGTCACGCAGAAACAACACGTCTGTCTTGTTACAGTCAGGAAGAGTTCAATTGATAAGATTAACACATCGTACATGTTTGTAACATTGATAATTAATTGTCAATTAATTCGTGTTTTTCCTGGGGGGGGGGGGGCAATGTCACAGGATCGAGCGACGTTGTAATTCATAGGTAACCAGTTCGAGGCAATGTCCAAGAAGGAAACTGACTGCACTTCAATTTTCATATAATTGTTTTAAAAGAAATAGTGATAAACACTACATATATATTAATTCTTTAGTGTTTGGCCTACATGTAATTTACCATACATGTACCGAACTGTTCGTGTTACTTTTGCATTCAGTGCAGCTGACTGCCTCAAAGGTACTTGTACATTTGCATGTACACCTTGTGCGACAAGCCCTTACAACAGAAGTGTTATTAATGTAGAATCCTAGGATTGATCATTGATACAAAAGCATTTTTGAGGTGTTTTGTTGATCTGCGCCTACAGACCTTTCTCCAGTCTGTCAAAGACCTGATGCAAAACAGTAAAATCACACACAGTAAGGCTCACACATACATAATTAATAGGTTATCTGCATAATAGCTGTATGAATAATCCAGATCCACTTGCAGTGAATCACGCGAACAGAATATCATTACAGGTAATATTAATCCTCCAAGAAACCATCCCGTCCTTGCTTGTACACGTATCCTCCACAAACTGACAAATAAAACACAGTGGAACGGTTGACGTTACTTTCTAAAAGCATCGAGTCGGTCACTGTACTCAGGCATACATGTACACACAAATGTACATAAGGATCTGAAGTAACTGAAACTGTATGAGCGTACAACCCCACAAAACTGACCCGATTGCACTAAAATGCAATTACTAATTTTTAACATAGATTAAAAAAAAAAGTATATAGGCCTACATGTATATAAAATATTTGAAAAAAAAGAACAGGAGAAAGGACAGAATATATGTATGTAGGTTACAAGAAAAACAATACTTTAAAATATCCAATCAATGACAGCTGCCAGTCATAGTCATAATGGTCTAATTTCCAAAGGTGAGGATCATACTTACAATGTAGGTAATGACCAGGGTAAGACATTGTATAACCTTTTATTCAAAAGCCTAATTTGTTATTGATGGTGATGGCAGTAAGCACCCTGCGAAATTGTTTCAACTTCAGTGCCACCGTTGACTAGCTAAATCAATAAAGTAAACAAAACTTGAACATCAACAAATCACCTGCAGACGAATTTTTGAAATTTCTGTGGTGTCCGTTTCCACTTTGCCCTCAATAGGACCAGAGATGCGGTTGTTACCCGCTGTCACCTCGCTAAATATGGATGGATTATTGACGTTCTTGATGAAAATACTGTGACCCACTGACAGTGTTTTGCTGTTTTTTCAACAAGAAGACTCTGTAGGCCTACTCAGCTGTAACTTTCAAAGGTGATTTTCATTGTATCTTTCTTAATAATTTTGCCTATAAATCAGTTATGTTGACAAAAACAAACTACATGTACATGTATCCGTTGGAAAGTGTGTACAAAACCAATGAGAGCTGTTGGCAAAAAGTTGGAAGTACAAACAAAAAGGGGGACAATAGGAGGTCCTCCATTGCAGGTGTTTACACACTTGTGTGTACGTGTGGGCTTAAAAAGGGCCCTTGTGGGGTCTTTTACACAAAGGAACTCTTTGTTCAACCTGGACCACACAGGGGAATTCTTTAGAAAAGGGAATAATAGCAGGACCTCACAAACCTGATTCATAAGGTTGTGTGTGTGCAGGGTGGGTGGATTGGGGAAAGGGGAAGGTTGGGGGTGGGGGGAGGCCGAAGGAGCAGTTGGGGGGGAGGATCAATAAAACATGAAGCATGCTTTATATGAGAACAACTGCAGGATACAGATTTACAGGTGTACTGGACAACACCCTTAGGGTATGAATCAAACCACCTGGCCAGTACGGATGTACTAGGTAGATTTAAACGGACAAGCATTTACAGGTAAGTTGAGTTCAACCATTCCAATCTAATCCAAATTATTATCAACTCAAATTCGGGCCAATTAAGGCGACTTCCACCCTGGAAGCCATTTTGTTCCCCCTCTGGGATTCTCCACGCATCAAGATCAATCATACTGTGCCTGCACATGCCAGTGAGTGCTCCATTCAATTATTCATTTCTTTATTTGTTTTTGTGAGTACAGAACAAAAATTCAAATTGATTGATAGTCACAAAAGTTTAAGTTTAAATGCTCCAGCAGCGTGTGTAGTGTTTGAACTAAAACTAAGTGTAGACTTCCTTGAAAAATATAGTCATCATTACCAATTGGTACCCTACAGTACAGTTCTTCAGAATCAGAATCACTCACACAACGTCACACAGGCTGGCATGCACTTAAAGTACCCTAACACCTAAACAAAAAAAAACCCACTTCATTGCTTGCGGAGTGGGCTACTAAAAAGAATCAATTTTACCTGTTAAAAATGGTAATATTTTTCCTTTCAGAAAAAAGAGAAGGTTTTACTTTTATTTTTGTCTTGTGTGTTTGTATGTGTGTGACTTTATTTCACAAAAATAAAGTCTCAATTTCAATCACTTATTTTTGTAAAATGAAGCCTAAACGTTGCGAAGTTTTTTGTAAAACAAGCTGGCATTTCCAAGGAACTGTGCTCTGCAGGCCATGCTGTCAACGGAATTTGTGTGTGAACCAGCGATGCCAGATGGTCTTAGCGCGACACCAGCAATAATGAATATTGCACATTCGGGGGAATAACCTTTCTCGCGATGTAGTCTTTAGTCAAGGCGTTTGTAACCGGATCGGGTATGCTATCGCGTAATGCGCTGGTATATTTCTCTTGCTATCGTATTGTTTTGAAACGCCCTCTAGCTTTCAATGTTTCTTAGCTTTATTCATGTTATTGTAGCACGCAAAGTCACATGATAACAAAGACTACAGGTCTGTAAATTGGAAACGATGTGATATTGTGTCGCACGGATTGTGCGTTGTGTACATCGTGATGGCGATGTGGTCTGCCTAAATTGTTGTTTTTCATAAGGTTGCCCGTCGGGCAACGGCGGCTTAATCACAGGTTGCCCGGATGATTTTTTGGTTGCCCCGGGCAACTGGGCAACCGTTAATTTCGCACCCTAAGTACAGATTACCAGGAGCTAATTGAGCTGCTTTTAAAGCAGAATATCTTACTTAGAAAGGTTTCTGCTAAGCAAAATTAAGCAGGATACCAGTTACGGATCAGACATGTGACATAGTATTAAGTCTGGTAACCTTATTCCGGTAAGCATAATTTTATTGTGCCTAGATAGTCTACTTTTGTAGCTTTGGGCCCTAGTGGGATAGGCCTACTTAAAAATAAAAAGGGTGAACGGCGCGGCAAAGCCTGGTCAGAGACATTTTTGTTCTTCTTTATTCCAGTCAACTGAACACACTACTCCCATCCTCCTTGCGCTACACTGGTGCCCAATGTGAACCTCAGCACCAAACTTGAAGGTCTCCTACATGTACTCATTTAAAAATTCTGGAACTCAACGACCTCTGCCTACCTCCAACATCTTACATTAGATTAGTAAATACCAACGTGACAGAAGACTAAGCAAACTCACAAATGGCACAACACTTTGCACGCCAAATTCAACACAGTCACTTGGCCACAGTGCTTTTGGATACACTGGTCCACAACTCCAGGTGTCAACTTTAAATTACACATTTTTGATTAGCATCCCAGGCTACAGTTTGACTCTTGACTGGTTTTTACATGCTGGGATAGTAACTATATAGCACACAGAACTAAATTGTGCTTACATGTGCTGAGGAGCTGAATGGCAAAAGTAAAACTTTTGTGAACTGCTGTACTCAGTGACTCAATTAAAGAAGTGGTTTTGTATACATACTAGGTTTGCGGTGACACCATGAATCTCTTTTGACTAGAAGTGGCTCTGAGAAGAGCAGGTTATACCTTGAAGTTTTGTCCAGTACACTCTGATCATCTTCTGGAGAATCCTGTACGAGTCTATGCGAGGCTTTTAAAAGTGAAGTGTTGGCAAGGATCCTGGGTTGAATGTGTACAGTACTGATGCATGGATGATTTTGGTGCTTCTTTGTGGAGTGTGCTAGAAGTTGCAGCCAAATGTTGTGGATGCTCGTGCCAATGTCCTGTAGTACTGTGTTGTGTTTGTTGATTCTTTATTGCTTCTGTGGTGCCACTTGTCGATCTTACATACCAATGAGTTGTAAGTCTTTCCACCACTGGATGAGGTGGCCTGTTTCATGTGAGTGTTGTACGATGGCTGATTTGTTGACTTCTCCCTGTTCGATGTGTTAAGACACGGAGCCAAGCATTCTCCAGAAGACGATCAGAGTATACTTGGTTGAAGCGTCGAGTTATATCAGGCTCTTCTCAGAGCTACCTCTACTCAAGAAGAGATGAAGTCAACGCAAAAATACCTTAATTATTTGACTCCCACACCATGCAGAGCTTCAAGTTTTACTTGACTCACTTCAATCATTAACCACTTTCCAACCTTGAATTGAAGAGGATCAGAGCATACTGATCGAAATGTCGATTTGTTAAACAACTGGTTCTTCTCAGAATAACTGTACTAGTAAAAGATTTACTACATGGAGTCTCCACAAACCTCACTCGATTGTATCTTCACTATGCAGTTTCAAATCCTACTTTATTTCCAAACTTAACGCTATACAGTGTAACATAACAGCAAAATAAACGTGAAAGGATTCATAATAATGTACTTACAATTCAACACAGAGCCTAGGTTCTTCTCAACAAACCATACGGAGAGAGTCACTTTGTTGTTTTATGCTTCATGCAATGAAAGAACTCAACCGTCTTCAAAGAGTCTCCTCTCCAGCTGGCAACCAAATCTACTAATGAAAAAGCCGACTTAATCTCAGCTACAATTACGAAGCCCGGTCTGGGAAAGCGGAAGTTATTTATCCGGCGCTGTGAGATGTAAGACAGTACAAATGGCTAGAGTGCCCTCCCACCAGGAAAAGGATAATCAACGCTGCCTGGCTGATGGGGTGCTTGCCTTTGGGAAGAAGAGGGGAGGGGGAAGAGGGGAGGGGGAAGAGGGGAGGGGGAAGAGGGGAGGGGTTCGGTACACAGGCATGACAGGCCTTGAATTTCATGCAGTCCACAGAGGCCTCTAAGTGTGATCCCTGGTGTTTGGTGCACCGTTCAAAAACCCTCACCTTCTTAAAGTATATATACATGTAATTTAAGCAAACTTCAAAAGCGACCGAAGTCTTTGGACGATTTCGAAAGATTCGGGCACATTTGACACTGATCAGCTATGAAAAGTGGCAACGCCCAGAAAAACGGTGAATTTCCAACCACAAGAGCGACTGTACAATGACATCCATGTGGTCTTGTCCTTGTAAATGTGCTAAGTGATTTGTTAAGCACACTGTGCTTAACCCATCTAAACTTGACAAGTTATCTGGATGAAGTTTCACCAATCTTAAGGAAGACACAAATTACAAATGGATTTGGCTGGATTTAGAAGACTTTCCTCTGGTAATGCGGACTTAAAATATTTAAAAACTTTATTAAGCCAAGGCTCCCAAAATTCACTCTTTTAATTGATTACATGTATATCAAGTCTGCCAGCTTGTTACAAAATTACCATATTATTATAAAAGGAAGACCATTTTAAAATGACAGCACCCGCCAATTGGCCTGCGATTGGCGGTTGGGTCACTGCTGAGTCCCTCAAACTTTTATTCGGTTGCCGGCCCATAAGGTTTTCGGACCGCTCTGCTAGAGCCAGGCATGATCACAAAGGCAATGGGGATACCTGTGGTCAGTGCCTTGAATGCCTCTAGAAGTGTTTCGTTACTAACTGCTTCACCTCATAGAGTTGTTCTTTTAAAACTCAAATGAAAAACTTCCTTGTCCTTAAAATAAGAACCAAACTGCCAGGCCTGAGTTGGCGTGGCGTGAAGTTTTGTTAATTTGAAATCCTGTCCCCCAAATAGTTCTGTTTTAAAATAACAACTTTTTTCTCTAAACTTTTGTTGCACTTTGCAAAGTCACAAAGTAGAAAAACTCAAGAGAAATGTTTTTCTTCAAATACAGTGTAACAAAATAAAGCAAACAGTATGTCCCCTGGTTCCGTGTCATCAAACATTGCGGTTTAAACACAGCAGATATGAATGTGTGTGTTGAGTGCAATGTTTAAAAACATGTTTTAAAAATTGTGTTTTTAAATTCAAGTTTGCACAAGTAGGCAATATGTTAATTGCACACTGTGTTTGTCACAGATAACAACTGAGGCACGATAATGACACCAAAAATGGGTTTATAGAATTTCGCAATGGCATTGATAGCAGACTACACAGTTTTTAACTTTGCACGTCTTTGTCCAGCAGAGTTGGTGCTCTGTCACAAGAAATGTGATACTGTGTTTACACAACTTTCTACTCAATATCTCTATCAATGACTAAGTTAAGATCCAGCAGAACGCTGCTTCCAAAAGGGTAAGTTGGAAGTTCCAACTTACCCTTTTAACCTTTTGATGTAAAATCTATTCCTACAGCATGTATTTCCAATGGTCAGAATTGCGATTGAATAATAAAGATTGCACGCTTTTTAAAGATTGCACCACAGCTCTTTTAAATTGTGCAAATTATAAAGTTACGCGAACAAACATGAAGAAAAATGGCATTATGCGCGCCCTTTTAAAAACTTCACTCAATGTATACTCTTCGACCGGCTGAGGGAACCGATGGTTTTAGCAGGTTATGCAGTACTAGACTTTACTCCTCGGAAAGTAAAATAAATTGTTGCACTGCAGCGACATGAAAAAAGACTAGGCGTGTAATGGTGCTGTTTCAGCAAATCGCACCAGCACTCATGATCATGTACATCAGTAAACATCATGGTGGCAAAGCTGTTCAAATTAAAGGAATGATTGTCAGCTCAGAGATTCTTCATAAAGTTACTCTAAATCGAGCTTGCACAAAATCGTTTCCATGTACTTGCCACGATTGTGCTACAGCATCTCGGTGAATATTGGGGGGAAAATTTTGCAAAAAATTTTGAGTTTCCATTAAAAAATTCATTACAGAGTAACTATGGAATACAGACACTCGAAGACTGCGGCATACTGTTGTGCTCGTGTATATGTACGAGTCTACGTTACTGTGACTCCGACTCCGCAGAGGCGCAGGTATAGCTTGGAACTGGAAGTGTACCTGCAGTCTATAGTTGGCCCATCATTACACTTCCTGATACTACATGTATGTGGGCATAGGGCCAAGAGGCATTGAGAGTCAAGCGTATTGGCACTATTTATATACCATTCATATGGGGGCTAGACTAAGAATGAGTCAGAAAGATCAGAATGTATTAAGGGTATTGATTAAAACAAACAAAGTTAAATGCAGACCAGAGATGAGAGACCAGTGAACAGGCCATATATATTTATTTACCTTCTGAGTCTGACTTACTTCTTACTTTAGTACAACCATGACAACTGCACTTACAAAAATTAATGGCTAACACTGCACTTAGTGAACCTAGGCTATATTAATCATTGTTAATACCTAGTGTAGTGGGGAATTAAATTGAACTTCCCCTTGTCCGGAAACTAGACAACAGAATACCGAAGCCAAAATACGGGACGAGAGCAGCTTTAAATTAACAAAAAATCTAACTACATTTCGATGATAACAGGAAAGGCACACAACTTACTCTGTAAACTTCGGGGAAACTGCATGTTCAACATCTTCCTTGATTTCCATTGAGATACCGATGACTGTGATGTACAGAAGAGATGACACTGACAATGACAGCTGCCGCGGTGTTGCTGCAATGCTGTTGTTACACAGCGATTTTGGGAGTCTAGAATAGCGCCCTCTATTAATAAATAAATCAATATAATAAACCACGAGGGAAACTGACTTGGTAAATATTTTACAAAAATTGGGGGTTGAACAAGAAAAACTGACTAGAGCGGGATTTGAACCATCAAACCCCTGGATTAACATGCCGGCCAGCTACCAACTGAGCTACCTAGCCCTATGTTGGCGGTCTCCCTATTTTGTCATCATCTTGGATCACCTTAAGAGGATATGCAACATTTTAAATTTATATAAATTAAATCAAATTAAATAAATAACATATGAAATCCAGCAGGGGGTTTCTCCAAGCTACTCGGGAGGGGGTCACTGTAATACATGGGCCTTCCTGAACTGAGCACCACAATAGCCCAGATTAAGATCGTGTTGGAGTATGCTCTTTCAAATCTTAAGGCATGGTAAACCTTTGATAATTATCAAAAAAATGAATGACCATAAAAACTTACTTGGTAGAGCAATGGAGAGATGTTGATATTATGCAACATTGTTAGAAACGATCCTCTTTTACGTAATGAGGTTTTAGAGATCGAGGTAATTTTTCACATGAAACATTTGAATCTGAGAAAGCTTAGCTTCAGGCATGAAGCCTTTTTCAGGCATTTGAAAGCACACAAATCTATGCAAAAAGGGTATTTTTTCTTTCATTATTATTTTTTTTGCAACTTTGATGACCAATTGAGCCCAAATTTTCACAGTTTTGCATACTATGTTGGTATATACCAAGTGAGGATTGGAACGCTTTGTGGCAGCAGACTTGCCAGGTAAATCCGTT
Organism: Pycnopodia helianthoides; assembly: GCA_032158295.1. Lineage (NCBI taxonomy): Eukaryota > Metazoa > Echinodermata > Asteroidea > Forcipulatida > Asteriidae > Pycnopodia > Pycnopodia helianthoides. The sequence goes on from CM063251.1 coordinate 26,524, forward strand.
GCTCTCGGTAATGTGCGCATGCTTAGAACTACCGTGTAAACAATGGCAATTTACCTGGTATGTCTGCTGCTATCTAGCGTTCAAAAGTGTCAGTTACCAAAGCATCATACACTACCTTTGAGCTGATTGTGTATTGGCAATAAATTTGGGGAAAGGAAATTGCAAAATCGAGGTTGTGGTAGCAGTGAATCGCCAATGAGAAAGTGCAACTGAATTCAGCCAGAGCCTTTGACAACAGAATACAATTACTCAAGAATTTTCTACCAGATTATGAAAAGACAAATGTGTGCCCCCATCAAACTACAAACAAACAAAATTCTGAGACCCCCTGGTAAGCTGACATTTTAAGGGTGGGGGGGGGGGGAAATCTCACTTTCGCAAGTTCCAAAAAAGATGCTCAAATGCATGCTCTTAAAATATAACAAGTGTGACACTTCAATAACAATACGCGTTTTCCTATGTAAGGGCAAGGATGATAATTTGTAATTATACCAATGGTTTTGAGATATATATTTGGATTTTAGTAAGGTGGACTTTAGGCTATACGCTCAAAAGCAGTTTTTCGTTAAAACCCCCAAATTATCAAAAATTTACAAAACACAAAATGGCCTGTTACTTTGGCAATGGGATACATCTTGATTTTAAAGCCTAATTTGTTTACTTGCACCGAAAGTCCTTTCATCCAAAATAGTTTTTAAAAATCAACTGTGGACACTAATAATGTGCAACTGACTGACCTGCCTGACTGACCTGACTGACTGACTGACCTGAATAACCTGCCTTACTGACCTGACTGACTGACCTGCCTGACTGACCTGACTGACCTGACTGACTGACCTGATGACTGACTGACCTGACTGACCTGACTGACTGACCTGCCTGACTGACCTGAATAACCTGCCTGACTGACCTACCTGACTGACCTGCCTGACTGACCTGACTGACTGACTGACCTGAATAACCTGCCTTACTGACCTGACTGACTGACCTGCCTGACTGACCTGACTGACCTGACTGACTGACCTGCCTGACTGACCTGACTGACCTGACTGACTGACCTGATGACTGACTGACCTGACTGACCTGACTGACTGACCTGCCTGACTGACCTGAATAACCTGCCTGACTGACCTACCTGACTGACCTGCCTGACTGACCTGACTGACTGACTGACTGACCTGACTGACTGACTGACCTGAATAACCTGCCTTACTGACCTGACTGACTGATCTGCCTGACTGACCTGACTGACCTGACTGACTGACCTGATGACTGACTGACCTGACTGACCTGACTGACTGACCTGCCTGACTGACCTGAATAACCTGCCTTACTGACCTGAATAACCTGCCTTACTGACCTGAATAACCTGCCTTACTGACCTGACTGACTGACCTGCCTGACTGACCTGACTGACCTGACTGACTGACCTGATGACTGACTGACTGACTGACTGACTGACTGACCTGAATAACCTGCCTTACTAACCTGAATAACCTGCCTTACTGACCTGACTGACTGACCTGCCTGACTGACCTGACTGACCTGACTGACCTGACTGACTGACCTGATGACTGACTGACTGACTGACTGACCTGAATAACCTGCCTGACTGACCTACCTGACTGACCTGCCTGACTGACCTGACTGACCTGACTGACCTGAATAACCTGCCTTACTGACCTGACTGACTGACCTGCCTGACTGACCTGACTGACCTGATGACTGACTGACTGACTGACTGACCTGAAAAACCTGCCTGACTGACCTACCTGACTGACCTGACAGACCTGACTGACTGACTGACTGACTGACTGACTGACTGACCTCACTGACCTAACTGACTGACCAGCCCGACTGACCTGACTGACCGACCTGAATAACCTGCCTTACTGACCTGAATAACCTGCCTTACTGACCTGAATAACCTGCCTTACTGACCTGACTGACTGACCTGCCTGACTGACCTGACTGACCTGACTGACCTGACTGACCTGAACAACCTGCCTTACTGACCTGAATAACCTGCCTTACTGACCTGACTGACTGACCGACCTGAATAACCTGCCTTACTGACCTGAATAACCTGCCTTACTGACCTGACTGACTGACCTGACTGACTGACCTGATGACTGACTGACTGACTGACTGACCTGAATAACCTGCCTGACTGACCTACCTGACTGACCTGCCTGACTGACCTGACTGACTGACCTGCCTGACTGACCTGACTGACTGACCTGAATAACCTGCGCTGACTGACCTGACTTACTGACCGACTTGACCGACTGACCTGATGGATTGAATGACCAACTGAATGACTGATTAGTAAGACTGACTGACCTGTCTGACTGACCTGACTGACTGACCAACCTGAATTACCTGCCTGACTGATCCTGCCTGACTGACCTGAATAACCTGCCTGACTGACCTGACCGACTGGACGACCTGAATAACCCGACTGACTGACCTGATGGATTGAATGACCAAACTGAATGACTGATCAGTAAGACTGACTGACCTGACCGACTGACTGTCTGACCGACCGACTACCCTGAGTATACTGCCGAGTATCAATGCCGACCAATCAGGAGGTCCGTGTGAAACAAAACAGACATTTCATAACGCGACGTGTTCGAAAAAGTGGTAGTGGCATCTACGTGGTAGCCTTTTTCTACAACTTTATAATCACCGACAACAGCCGCAGAGTTACCCGACTAAAAGGGCGCGGATAGGATGTCAAGAGCAGAATTACCTGATTCAGCCATGATTCATGCAACGCCACGTCCCACGATGTGTCGGAGCAAACCAGCAAGTTTTCGGAACATACAATGAAGTAAATTTTTATCCACTGATTTTTTTTTACGACTTTTGTACCCGTGAGATGTGTAAGCAACCTTTTTTCTGATGAAATACAAAAAAATGATTTTACAGAGAGCATGGGAAAAACCTGGCGGAAAGCGAACACCGCGCAAGCGAATGGTCAGATCACGCTGCGCGACGGGGAGGGAGTTGGCCCGAGCTTTAACAATAATACTAATATAGGCCCTTTTCGAATTCACGGCTTCGGCTCCAAAACCGGCTCAGGCTAGCTAGGCTCCCTCAATTATTTTAACGTACGCATGCTTTGCGGTCAGGGCTTCAGACAAGAAAACTGGGTCTGAAGCCCAATCCGGAGCCGAAGCCGTGGATTCGAAAAGGGCCATAGAGGCGTGCGCGGTTCGTCACGGATTGCACAAAAGCACGCGAGACTAGAAATGGGGATCAACTCACCACCAGAGGTCGCCGTACTCGCTCAACCGCCGCCACTAACGAACAAAACCTGGTTTACGCACACAGCCACTGCAGGGGACCTGTAAATAAAAAGGGCCATTTGCTCCATAGCACTAGCATGGCCTCCACGGAAGATATCGAGCCCTAAGGATGGCGAATCTCGACCTTCGTGGGCCACCATTGAATTTTCTCCGAGGGTTACTAATTCGATAATCATCTAGCTGATGAATATTCATTGCACGTCGTACGCATGCTCCAGAGATTCAAGGGCGGGGAAATCAATTTGCTGCAATCAGGTAAAGGTTTATCCGTGTACGAGTTTAATCCAATAAAAGGCTTTCGCATTCTTGATAATGCACACACATTTGCCACAAACAGACATAATAAGTTCACATCAACACAGTTCCCGAACCAGATTATTTTGACCCAAAGACTCTTAAAATTTTACAAGCCTAGATTTTTCTGTGCTTGAGCCACAAAGTAAACAACAACAAACTGTTGTTGTTGACACACAAATATATATCTCAGGAATAATTGAACAACAACAACAACAACAACAACAACAACAACCCCTTTTCACGTTAGGTAACGTGTTAAATTTATTTAATCCTCAACAGGCCCTTTTTGATAATAATAAGACAAACTTCTCCAACATTTCTTTGATGAGTTCTGTAATACCGTTGCACAAGATTTATTGAGTAGAGTTAAAAAACAGGTTACGGTAATAACAGTGTTTGCTTGTTTACGGAAAACGATAATCTATAGCTTGTTAAAAAAAGTACAATGTTATATGCAAAAATAAACAACCGTAAACACTATAAAGTATGACACTCGCAGGTGAAGAGGAAAAACGTTAGGAACACGAGAAATGAAAAGATGAAACATCATCAATAATTCAGAAAACTGTTAACAAATCTCTTTCCACTCAATGTATGGATTATGGAAGAAGAAGGGGAAGAAGCAAACCACACAAGAACGAAAAACTATTAAGACAAGACAAAAAGGCACTTGAATAAAGCGTATCCTTTCCACGCGAATAAACTATAATTATAAGAAACTGATACCGTCTTGACATCTAAAGACAAATTCAGTCTTGGTAATTTACCTGGCGAAAAAAACCTCTTTCATTGTGAGAGCTACATTGGTTATAGCTGCCAGTACTCTAGACAAATATTTCCGGAAAAATAATTCCCTCTGAATTTTACTGTCACAGCCGAGAAATGCCGTCTTCAAGATTCCGGCAAAATAATCGCTACTCACTGTCAGCTACGGATCCTCGATATATAGAACGACGTGAATGTGCGCCGAATCCTTTACAAAAAACACCGAACCGTTTTTGTTGTTACAGAATTGGTAAGATTTTGTTTTGTAAAATATACTTTTTGATCACAGATTTACATAAAACTTACACGGTCTAATGATGATGATAGTAGAAAACATCCCTTAAAATATTTCTGTCTGAAATGCCATATTTGATGAGAAATGAATAAACTAATTTTCCGATTGAGTTTATCGCTCAGTGAACGTTTTATTCCTTTGTTGAATCTATATGATTTCATGCAAATGTGTAATCGGTTTTGCACTATTTTCTCGTGACCCAGATGGCCGATCGATCTCAAACTACAGGTTTGTCAGTTTATGTTTTTGGTGGATTACATAAAGTGCTTACAATGCCAGCAACTGTTTTGTTATCAAAAACCAATTCTGTAATGTTCCTTTAAAAGGCAGTGGACACTATTGGTAATTACTCAAAATAATTATTAGCATAAAACCTTACTTGGTAACGAGTAATGGGGAGAGGTTGACAGTATAACACATTGTGAGAAACGGCTCCCTCTGAAGTGACATAGTTTTCGAGAAAGAAGTAATTTTCCACGAATTTGATTTCGAGACCTCAGAATTAGAATTTGAGGTCTCGAAATCAACCATCTGAAAGCACACAACTTCGTGTGACAAGGGTGTTTTTCTTTTATAGTTATCTCGCAACTTCGACGACCAATTTGAGTTCAAGTTTTTACAGGTTTGTTATTTTATCCATATGTTGAGATACACCAAGTGAGAAGACTGGTCTTTGACAATTACCAATAGTGTCCAGTGTCTTTAAAGATGGTCTTTCAAGGTCAAGTTCAGTTTTGTGATGCACTAGACAGGGTCCCTATTATGGAAAAGTGGCAAAAATACAAGTCTCCAACTCACGTTCAAATTGTATGTGCAACTTTATTCAACACTCTTTCGGAGCGAAATTTGAAGTCAACAACAGCAAATGAGTCTGATGAACATTCCAAAAAGGAATTTTTGCGTCAGTCATCAAAGTTCATCAAAATTCAGGAATGAACAAACAAACAAAAATCCTGTAAAAAATAAAAAGGATATTTACAGACGATATTTCAAATGTGACGACAGTGGATGTTTTGACGATGTTGACAAAAATTCGAGGTTAGAGACTTGTAATTTTTGTCCCACTTCAATAAAGACTCCATCTATTGGAAACTGATTGCATCTCAAAATATGGAATTCGACCTTTAGTAAAAACCTTCACAGGGAATTATAACCAATGATGTTATCGCTTCAACATACAAATCCAAAGCTCAGGTCTTTACCTGTTCTGATTCGATAAGGGCCCAATTTCATTAAACCCGATCTTAAGCACAATGAAATCTTGCTCAGCAGGAGTGGGTTACCAGCCAAGCTACCATGTAACGTGCACCACTTGTGGCTGGTTCTTTGCTAAATTGTGCTCACCCAAAATATGTTAATCAATATGTACTGCTGATACTATATGTCCTGTATTATTGATGCGAATGTGATGTTGATAAGTATGTAAGATCCGCGTCCTTGGTCGTCCCGATTTGTGATCTGATCGAATTGAAGAGCCTGTAACTTTGACATTTTCCTAAAGCCACGGCCGTAACGACAGTGTTTACTTCACTGTCGTTTCAAATTGGTCGCCTTGACATTAAAACAATGTCTGAGTCTGTCTCTGACGCCACGTCACGGTGACGTTTAGAGGGGTAGGTCAATTCGACGATCTATGTTTCGGGGACTCTGGCAGGGAGGCGGGGCGATTTTTAATCAGATCGAATTAGAGTTTCATCCGTAATTTAATAACGAAGCACCTAATTTTTCCTTAGACGCAATCAGTAGAAGAATGATTGCATTTTCGTTTTTAGGACCCCCCCCCATCTGAAATAATTATGTCATACTGGCTTTGGTAACTGAATTCCACTTCGCTGGAAATGTTTCTGGAAAAAAATCAGATCTGAACTTCAAATACACGTTTATTTTCACATGCGTATCAAATAAATTTCAGGTAAATAAACGGTGCCGTAGTCCACATCCTCGGTCTCCAATAAATTATTCAGGTGGCATTTTTTTTCTCTCTTCTCTCTGGTTCACTGGGACAGTCTCCCTGGAACACTCAGTTGCATCAGAGGGATTTCACAATGTCTGCCTCCCTGTCTCAGCAATAGCCATACTGAGCCTCGATTGTACTTTCACTGAAAAGGGCTCTGACCATTTTTGTTTGGCCTTCCAGCCTCGGATTGATAATGATATTATTCCAATGGGAAAACAACAACATGACTGCGGCTTGATATAAAAGACTGCGGTTTAAAGTCCTTTACTTTTGCAAAAATAATTTTATTAAATAACTTTATTTTAATGCGTGCACCTTGGGGTTTTATAAATTTTGTACTAAATTTGTCAATTGGAAAGGCCTTCGCCTTATCACGTAAAGCAGATTTAACATTCCAATCGGTAGTTTGTAATTCATCCCAGTTCTTCATATGATTAGGAAAATTGCATTTATTATTTTCTTAAATCAAAGGACGTCAATAATTCAAAGATCAATGTTTCTAGAAGTCTCGCCAACTGTGCAGTTGTGTATTAAACCACGCATTGTTGTCGTGGTCCCCGCAATGTGGGCGCACTGCTTTGACCCACAAAATGTCATTCTTTCCGTCAGTGTCTGCCTCATGTGATACTTTATGACATGTGTTGCAGGACATGTGATTTAATTTTGTTTTTAACTTTCGTATTTTGACCGGAAGAAAAAGGTCAAAGTTGGGTCGTGTTTTTTTTTCTTCAATAATCTGTCAAATGTGTCATAAGGTACAAGACGGCACAAAGATTATGATTTTATGACATGTGTGTTTCAGGAAATGTGAATTTGAAAATTTGAAATTCCTGTTTGTACCGGAATGAACGGTCAAAGTGTGGTTAAGTTCTTGAATAAAAAGTCAAAATGTCAAATGTTACAAGACAGCCCAACAGATTTGACTTTTTGAGACATGGTTCAGGAGATGTGATTTTTTATTTAATTTTAGAGCTTCCTGTTTGTACCGGAAGTGAAGGTCAAAGTGGGGGTAGCGTTTCTAAATAAAAGGTTACAATTGCTGTAAGCTACAAGACGGTTCTACAGATGCGTAGAACAATAGCTGTGCCGACCACTATGTTGGAACAGACAGCTAATAAAAATGTTGACGTAAACAAAGCTGTTCCGACTGCTATGTCGAAACAGCTAAAAATAAGCCCAAACCTTCAGAAGCATTAAGTATACACGGAAAGAAAGCTATACGCAAACAAGGTGTGTATATATTAATCTATAGAGATCAGGCTTCTTCAGCCTCGCCTTGGGAAACATTCCGCATCTTTAATCAGTTCCCAAGAACAGCAGGAAGGAGAAAAAGAAGAGAAAGATAAAGACAATTAGAAGAAGAAGAAGAAGAAACAAAAAAAACGAGATGAAGAAGAAAAAAGAAAAAAAAACGAAATGAAGAAGAAAAAAAAAAGAAAAAAAATCTCGTCGTCTTACGGCATCACTTATAAAAGCAGCCTTGCTGGATTAACCAATCGTCTCTCGCAATTATCCTTCAAAACATCATCTATTTTCTCTCTGGTCGTCTCCTACCGCGGCAGAATAATCGAATTCGTGGGGGGCAGGTGCTCCGATCGTCCCATCAATCTGCTCTCGTCGCTCCGCTAAGCACCGCTACCAGTTGTTTGATCAGGTGCAATTAAAATCTCATCGCAAATTCAATAATTCGAGGGGTAGTAGTACATCAGCGTTAAATGATAAGGATCACCGGACTTATCTCTCGAGTAAAACAGAATAATGAATGAACAGAAAATAGTGGGTGTGGGGGGGGGGTTGGGACGGGTTCGGTAGGGAAAACAAATCCTTGGGTTGGTCATCGGTTACCTGACGCTGATATCTCTACGAGGCTAATGCCATAGAGCAGGGCCCGATTTTGTGGCACAAAAACTTGCAAAGCTAAGAAATATCCTGCTTAATAGCAGAAACAGGTCACCAGCCATAATGCTCTAGTTCACACAGGTGCACCGCTCATGTTTCGCTTAGCGAAGAAATTTGCTAAGCCGTATTTTTCTGCTAAACAGCTTGATGAAATTGAGCCTTGCGTGCTCGGCAAAAACAAACCATGCTCCATGCCAGCGGCTAATTTCTGCTGAGAAAATACTGGCTGGAAACCAGTCATAATAAGCAGTCTCGACCATTCAGCATTTCAATTGGTAACCTATTTTGTTTGGTAAGCTAGAGTTGTCCGTTCTGAGCAAATTCACTATAGTATTGGCCGCCGTCGCTAAGGTGGTTAAACAATGGAAACGTGCACGCGTGCACACACGCATTGCACAACTCTAAGCCAATAACAGGTCTTCATTGACCCCAATGAGGACGCTGCTTGAGCTTGTGACGTCATAATAAAGGGGTACATAAAACGCCATTTATCCTGTTTAGGTCAAACATACAGTTACTAACTGGTTATTTTTGTATTGTCAATGTTAAAAAAAAATAATAATAAAAAAAAATAAAGTTAATACAAAAAACAATGGTTTTGAGTTTACCGTAATGAGCTTGTTATCGCTTCAATTAGCTTGTTAACAATTAAATTTATCTTTGAATCGCCGAAGATAATAGGCTTTGGGTTAATTAGAAAAGATCAACGCACCATAAAAAAATCTTAATTACTTTCGGTTTCTAATTGCGTCCAGCGCCAAGAGCTCTACCGTACTGTGTAGAAAGTTGGTGTCTCATACACACACTTTTTGAAATCTGAACCATAATACTACGGAGTTCTGAAAGTGCCATCCAACGTGTTGAGATCCCGAGAAAGTGACCTGGGGGTGATGACGACATCAACCGAAAACAATGACGAGATTTTGAGAAAAAGTCATTTTTTTGTCAACCCACTTTCAAGATCGTATCACGGGAGAAGACAAATACCTAGGGGTCTCTACCAGGTGGATGGTTAATACAGAGCCCAGTAAAGTACAGATAAGTATAAAGGTGTACAATAGTGAAAATATCGAAGGCAAAATTTGTCAAAATTTGTTTTTCGATAATTACCATACCAGTGGTCTCTCAGAGGAGACATTGAGTCTGGATTAGAGTGCCAGGGCCAACCAAGGTTGAAAATGGACAGATTTTTATTTTTACTTTTTAAAATGATCATCGAAACATTCTCTTCGTTTTGGGGGTACGGGGAAAATGATCATCCACTCTCTGTGTTCTTAACGCGGATGCAGTGAATACAGATCCAACAGTCAGCCACAGTTTGCATTCAAGTGAAAAGATATCGAACGTAAAACTAATCCAAGGTGTTTTTGATAATTACCGTACCAGTGGTCTCTAAGTGGAGAAATGAGTCTGGATTTGAGAACCAGGGCCAACCAAGGTTGAAAATGGACAGTTTATCTCTTTTTTACATTCTCTTCTTTTGGTATACAGGGAAAAGGATCAACCACGCTGTGTTCTGAACGCGGATGCAGTGAACACATAGAGACCCAACTGTCAGCCACAGTTTGACCTTTCCCGCCGGCTGTCTGCAACATGGATGAGTTCTATCTTAAAAAGAAGACGGGAAAACAAAATGATGCGGTTGTGTTTGAAGAAAGAGACGAGGCGCGAAGGCTTAAGGTGTCTTCTCGCTCCAGTGATCGAGTCTAAATCACTGTGCAGATCGATGCGGGCAGAGCCCGGGCCGCATCTGTGTGACAAATTTGCGCGGGAGAAAATCGATTGTGACGTGTCAATTAACGGCTTTAGAAACTCTCAAGGAGGAATGTGACTGAACTCCGGATGCAAGGAGGAGGAGCAGTAGGAGGAGGAGGTGGTGGAGCTGGTGGAGGAGGGTGAGATGCTTGAATGCGACGGTGACGACGACGGCGACGATGGTGACGATTACAAACTTAGTCAATTACCAATGACGATAAAACTTACGACGACGACATAAAAAAGACGACAACAAACGACGACGACGAAAGTATGACCAATATTGGTGGCAAGGAAGATGATGGGGATCGGGAAGACCGGCCCTATTTGTCAGTGATTATTCAACGACAACGTGACAACGACACTGACCACTAATTGACCACTTTAATGACAATTTGTGACCATTGAAACAAAAAATGACATAATGGCTAAAGCAGAAGTACCTAGGTTCTTTCCGAAATCGAACCGATCACTTCAGTGACGATGACAATATTTTGGCGACAACGACGGTGTATTTGACACAGTGAACTTCTTTTTAGGACAGTGGCCGCAATGATGATTTTTAACCAAGACGACCAGGTAGAGTTCGGGTGCGTCTCCTTGTAGATGAAGACATCGTCGGAAACGTCGAGTACAGTACTCAGCTGGTACACCATTTTACATTAGGGTATACCATTAGAGTACACCTGCAAGGAGTAGTGGAAAACATGTGAGGCAAATCACTCATTGATATGATTTCATTAATTCACAGCTGTTTTGCGGGTTCAGCAAGTTCATTTGATAGTCCAGATCTTTTATTCAATCGTCTTCGCAGGTATCGCTCATGGTGGCTCATCTCCCCTCTTCTCATCGTCCGTTAGGGCTCGCCTCAATTGCGAAACGAGGCGAAACAAACTCGATGAACGGGGTGATGTATAATGAGTCGAGGCAAAAAAGAAGAAGAAGAAGAAATAGAAAAAGAAAAGAAGAAACAATTTAAAACTAAATGTTGGGAGGCTGGGTGGTAGTATATTGGTGGAATGCTTGGCTTTCCACGGTGCGGTTGGAACGAGGCGAGACAGAACCCCCCCCCCGTAAAAAAAATTTAAAAAAAAGAGAGAAAAAAAGTAATCTTTCTCCTGAAGACGATCAGTGCACGCTGATCGAAACGTCGAGCTGTTAAACCACCGGTTCTCTCCAGAACCATCCAAACTAACAGGGTGATAGTTATTTTACATGTTGTTACCGCAGACTATATCTCCATCTCCACCATGCAGAGTTTCAAATTATACTTGGGTTTAGTATTAGAACATCAGCCCAAATTGTATTGCTGTGTCGTGATGCCCAAGACTAATGTGTCGTGGCCAAGCGGTCAAGCACACTGGACTCGAGCTCTGATCAGCAGAGTGTGGGTTCGAGTCCCAGTCGTGGCACCTTGTGACCTTAAATCAAGACACTTCATCCCTGGTGCTTCGCTTCGTCCTTCAGATCGGACGTATTTGCGCCCCCACCCCCCCCCCCTGGGCTCGGGCTGCACAGACGTAAAGCCATTTGGTCCCGTGTTTCGTGTAATGCACGTAAAAGAACCTATACAGTTACACTGATAAGGCGTTTGCCCGGTGTGTCTGGCAGTGGCTGGTAAGGGCGCCGCAGCACCTTGTAAACATTAAAAAGTAAAGGGCTACATAAATCGGTCTCATAATTCAAAAACTAAAAACAAACATGTCTTAAAAAAATGTTTCTCTTTGTTCCTTGAATACGTCATTAGTAGACACGTGCGCTGTATGAGACAACGGTGTTATTCTTGTAACCCACCTAACACGGAGCTGTGGGGGTTGATTGATGATGCCCTATACGTCACACAGCCAAAACTATCAATCCATGCTCTAAAAGGGGCTAGGTACACTAATCCAGAATCATAAGCATATATGTGCTTAGCCCAGTTGAATAAAGCTGTTACGCACAAAAATGCTGCTCGTTACCATTTGATTTATAGGCCGAGCACAATCTAACACTAGAGCTATAAACAATCTGTGCATATAGGTCAAATGAAGACTGTTCCAAAATTGGTTGTGGTACGAACGAGGGGACAAATGACGATACTTTGGGCGATGATACCTATAAGTACGAGGGGATAAATGACAATACTTTGGGCGAATATGCCTATGAGTACGAGGGGATAAATGACAATACTTTGGGCGATGATACCTATGAGTACGAGGGGATAAATGACAATACTTTGGGCGAATATACCTATGAGTACGAGGGGATAAATGACAATACTTTGGGCGATGATACCTATGAGTACGAGGGGATAAATGACGATACTTTTGGCGATGATACCTATGAGTACGAGGGGATAAATGACAATACTTTGGGCGATGATACCTATTAGTACAAGGGGATAAATGACGATACTTTGGGCGATGATACCTATGAGTACGAGGGGATAAATGACGATACTTTGGGCGATGATACCTATGAGTACGAGGGGATAAATGACAATACTTCGGGCGATGACACCTACGAGTACGAGGGGATAAATGACGATACTTTGGGCGATGATACCTACGAGTACGAGGGGATAAATGACGATACTTTGGGCGATGATACCTATGAGTACGAGGGGATAAATGACAATACTTTGGCGATGATACCTATGAGTACGAGGGGATAAATGACAAAACTTTGGGCGATGATACCTATTAGTACAAGGGGATAAATGACAATACTTTGGACGATGATACCTATGAGTACGAGGGGATAAATGACAATACTTTGGGCGATGATACCTATGAGTACGAGGGGATAAATGACGATACTTTGGGAGATGATACCTACGAGTACGAGGGGATAAATGACGACACTTTGGGCGATGATACCTATGAGTACGAGGGGATAAATGACGACACTTTGGGCGATGATACCTATGAGTACGAGGGGATAAATGATGATACTTTGGGCGGTGATACCTTTGAGTACGAGGGGATAATTGACGATACTTTGGGCGGTGATACCTATTAGTACGAGGGGATAAATGACGACACTTTGGGCGGTGATACGAGAGGGATAAATGACGGTACTTTGGGCGATGATACCTATGAGTACGAGGGGATAAATGACGACACTTTGGGCGATGATACCTATGAGTTCCTGGGACTGATTGAAGTTTATTGTGGGAGATCCGTAACATCATTGTTAGACTGGCATATTTGCCAAAAGTGTCCGAAGACTGTCACTCCAATTGTTCAATTCCGTATGAGAGACGCTTTCCGGCATGTATCTCGTAGTTCGTTTTTCGAACCAATTATATTATTTCGTTTGTATACGATTCAGTCTGTGGGTTCCAAAAACACAGCTGCCGTACTCTACGGCATTGAGGCTTTTGAAGAAGTGCTTTAAAGTTGCGTCTCACAAAAGCTGAGATTTTGTGTTTTCTTTGTTTGTGTTTTTATCGATGTGTTCTATTCTAGGACAGGTTCTGAGAAGTGTGCTGTGACTCCTAAGCATCGACTCCTAAGCATCTTGGTCTTGACACTCATTGTCAAGACCAAACCCACAGTAGGCCTATAGATGTTTCTCATTGCCTAGGGGTAAATGATGGGTACCTGTGAGGGTATAGAGATTGTAGATTCCTTCTTGCACAATAGGCCTACAATACGTTACATTAATAGAAAAGGGGGACCCACATTTCTTTCCTGAAAATTTGTTCGAAAAATGTTTTTTTTTTTTTTTTGGGGGGGGGTTCCTTGGAGATGTTTTGTGGGCACTTTGAGGAAAATACAATGTAGCAAACGTGCACTTAAATCTTCAGAGCTGGGGCGTTTATTTTTTTAATCCGGTACTGATAAGAAACTAGAACTTAACTTCCGATATAGCCTATACTTAATATACCTTTGTATAGATCAATGCAGGCATATATTTGCAGAAGGGTTTTGATGTAACAAGCAAACTAATTCACTTCTGACTTCATTTCAAAAGGAAATATAATTAGCTATTTCAAACTGCTCCCCAACCAAAACTACATGACTGTATATTATACCTGTGACAATAGTGACAATACCAATGCGGTGAAACCATCAGCGCTCTGGTTAAAAGTACATGTGTCTAGACTCAGACGTTTTGTATCATGCCATAGACCATTGCAAGCAGTCATGCAACAAGGCATGACATTTTACTTTCAAGATAAATGTTTTCAATTGAAATTGTGAAGCAACCAAATCGTCACCGACGCCACGAACTGACACACACACACGTAGATACCAGTAAAAAACAAAAAAAGCTGAGAAAAATTTGTTTAATGGTTGAACGCTTTTTTAAAATTCCGCTGCCCTTATTTTCAACTTTTTTTTTTTTTTTTTTTTTTTTTTTTTTTTTTTACTGTACAGTGGATCTAGGAGACCTGATGCTTTGAACTAAATATACATGGTGCTTTTGCCTCAGTTCTTGAAATCGAAAATTGATGCAAAATGATTCGAGCTCAAAAATTCTTTGTTCGATTGCAACAAATATGTTATTCTAAGTGCTCAAAAATGATTTTGAGTGCGCAACAAGATTTTGAGTGCAAGGCGACATTTTCAAAAGCCTAAAATGATTTCGAGCTTACAAAACAACTTTAATTCGTGTGCCAAAATTACTCCGAGAGCACGAAATGATTTTTGAGGGCACAAAATAACTTATTTCTTGTCAAATGTAATACCGTTTACACTGTCATGATAACTTGAGGTTTTCAAACTGCCATATTTAGAGCAAAATAATGGGCCTGGAAAGCAGTCAACCGTTTTGGTTGTAACTGGCATAATAACTGTTGCTGGTCGTTGATGTAGATGTGGTGTCTTGTATTAAAATCGTAATTATTGGATCGTTTAAATATGCGTGCTTCATAAACCTTGTCTTTTTGATACTTCAACGTGGCTATACACAGAATAGTACATTACCCAACTCTGAACAGTGGAATGTTGTGTCGTCTCTTTTTGGAGACACGGGTTTTGTACACACGTACAAAACAAAAACAGAATACAAAGAACGAGAACGAGAACGAGAACGGGAACGGAAACGGGAGCGGGAGCGGGAGCGGGAGCGGAAACGGGAACGGGAACGGGAACGGGAACGGGAACGGGAACTGGAACGGGAACGGGAATGGGAACTGGAACGGGAACGGGAACGGGAACGGGAACGGGAACAGCGACGGCGACGGCAAAGACGCGACGACGACGACGACGACGACGTCGACGACGTCGACGACGTCGACGACGTCGACGGCAACAACAATCGGAGAAAAATTCAACAACATTAACATTAGCAGCAGCAGCAGCAACGACAACAGCAACAACAACAACAACAACAAGCAAGACCAAGAACACGAACAAGAACAAAAACAACATTATTCGCAATCGTCAGAGGACGACGTCGACGACAACAACAATCGGAGAAAATTTCAACAACATTAAAGGCAAGCGAAGTTTATTTGTTGGGGTGATAGGTGTTTTTGATTTTTTTTTTTAAATATGGCTCAAAAACAGTAGTTCGAGGTGATTTATATAGTTTCCATTTGTTCGTAGTAAAAGTCACACAAATCGACGACAAAGGGACAGAAAATAAACTTGCTCGCACTTCCCCCTAAAAAAGAAGTCTGTCAGAGAAACGGGACATGAACACACGACCGTCTTACAACATGTTTCGACAAACTTAAATCAATTTTTATGAACGAACCCCGATGTAAGGTGACCCTGCTATGATAAATCCATATTTAATTTCACATTATGTTCCTTTTGAAATAATAAATCAAGAAGTAATTACTACAATTCTAAATGCGTTCACAAATGTAATATGTAAGCGATTATTATTTATTTGTACTGAAGCAAGGTGTCAAAACACAGTGAGGGATGCTTGACAATCGTTCCTGAGTGGAACGCCAACCAAACCATATCCACCGTATTTTTGTTTGCATTTCCGGCCGGCCTCGGAAAGCCAATCGATGGGACTTAAGACAACAACAACGTCTTCTCGTCAGACCGTCGTAGTATCAACCCCCCCCCCTAAAAAAAAAATCAGGTTTACTCCTGCATCTGTTTAAACATGCCGTCTACCTCGTTTTCAGCTTCACGTCCGGCGCGCATGTCTGACCAATCACAGACCTCCTCGATAATACGTCACATGTTTCAATTACGGGCTTGGACGAGTTTTGTCAAGACGTGTTTTACAGCAGAGTGGTTGTTGATGGGCTGTTTGGCTGGTACCTTGGAGGGAGTTGAGGCTGTAAAGCGTAACGAGTGTAGGCGCGTGGTTTTATGTCATAGCCGAGCTCGTCGTCAGCTGATTTACAAGTACTCATGTTTATCGCGCCCAGTGAAGTTTGCTGCAAACAAACGTCCCTGCCGTTGACGATTTGCAGCGTTTAGCCAAGATTGGAATAAAATAATGAATCAGATGTGTGTCTGAAACAGTGGTTGTTGAAATGATGGTCTCAGCTCCAAGAGTCGAACTGTAAGACCGCACTGAATGTTCGCATCTACGACTAGAGAGAGGCAGCTATGCACGGCGAGTTTATCCAGGTGATGACATTGGAGCTCGAACGATTTAGCACTGGACTGGCATGAATATTTTGTTATGGTGCAAGGTATTATTTTGTGTCAATTGAACCTATACTGTATTTTGAATCCAATCGCTGACTCCACATTTTCCAGTCTCAAGACGACATCAAAGTCTTCAAAAATATTGCCCAGAGGAGAAAGAAAATACAAACAAACCAAGTATGCTCAGCGATTCCAATTTCATCGAGACGGTATCCGAGGAAGTAGAGCTGCTCCAGTCATCAGAGAACTCCGCAAATCAGGAGAACGAACCCAGCCCCAAAAATGACAGCAATAACCCGAACCAATTGGCTAAGAATGCTACCTCTAATGTAACGGTACCAAGGCGGCGTCTCGATGGCGACCGGCCGCGGCTGGTCGATCGTACCGTCAGTGAGGGCCAACTCCTTGTACCAAAGAAGAGCACCGCACTCCAAGATGAGGAGGAACGCCCAGACTTTTATGAATTCCGCGCCAAAGGTGGGTTTCAGATAGTTTGTTTTCTTCGACCGTTACCCTGTGTTGTGATTTCTATTGTTTCTATTTCTATTTCTTATTTGCGAAGATCCATGAAACCCCCCCCCCAAAAAAACAACAGCAAACATAATTGGATGATTAAAAAGGTAAAACAGAAATACTTATGTTTCACAAGTAACTAAAGACAAGGGCATTGGAACTGCCTGTTTACATTTTAAAAGTTGTTCCTATGGATTAAAAAAAAAAAATCACCGCACCACATAGTTGTTGAAACAAAATCGTCCGAATTCAGATAATGTGCTCTACTTACCTTTGATTTTTTTCTTCTTCATTTTTTAGACCAACGTATAGCTACATGAACATAACGGTGTTTAAACGCTACATACAAAGTGGTCTACATAATGAACGGACTTGAAACAGTATGTGGATTTACACACGTCCACACAGTGTTTGTTTTTTACAGTGTTGAAGAACAGGATATTCCTTAAGTGTACAGAAAAAAGGAATGTTCACAGAGTGAATGCAACACAGAGTTGTGTGCTCTAATACTCGATACCTTATGGAGACCAGGGGGAAAAGAGGGGGGGGGAGAAAAGGTCTCCACAGGGGAATTCTAAAGACTGGGTGCTCCACAAGGAATTATGTGTACAAAGTCTAATGAGAGGATGTTAACTACAGGGATAAAGGAAAGAACGAAACATGTCTACAAAAATATGTGTGTGGGTGTGTGCGTGAGTTTGTGTACATTCAAACTGAAAACTTACAACAAAATGGCTGTAGGCCCACGATTTCCATCACAAAGAAATACAATGGGGTCCACATTAGTCAGGAAAAAGAGTTGAACGGGGGGGGGGGGGGGTTCACGACTGGAGGTCATTAACTTGCGCGTGTGTTTGTGTGTGACGTAGGGACATATTCCCCCCGTACATCCTGGCCTCTCGTTCACACAGCAAACGGACTTCATCAAAAAACCTTATGACAACTCGGTTGAATAAATTGACACCACACAGTTCGAGTTTCATCGCCCTACATCTGGTTATTTCCCCCCTTGAAGCGTGCTTCGCAAGGCCTCGCCTGTTAATTCTGCCCGTTGTGCTTGACGGAGCAGAGTCAATTTTGGGCTGTGACCCGTGCATTTAGCCCGTTGGTCACCCTGCTTGACAACATTTACAGAGACGGGAGACCCAAACGGGTATATATATACATATATATATATATATATATATATATAGATATATATATATATATATCTATATATATATATATATATATATATATATATATATATATATATATATATAAAATAATAAACCACAAGGGAAACTGACTTGGTACATTTTTAAAATGATTTCGGGTTGAACAAAGAAAAATTGACTAGCCCCATCATGGACTTTCGCAGATGATCCCAACTTGAAAAATAATTGAACGAAAAAGTGCTTCATTGTTTCATTAACATTAAACCAATTTCCATAATCAATTCTCCGTTATTATGATCACACCGTACAGTGTGAAATTTTCATCGAAGTCGTTTTATTACGTTTTAATGATAACATCGAAAAAACTGTTTAAAATTCTCTCCGTGTTTGGGGAGTTTTGAGCAACTTCCTCTTATGCTGTACTTTAATTGTAGCAACCGAAATAAGCAAAAGGAAATGTGATAGTTCCACGGCTCTGACCGAGTAATTCAGACGGAAAAGTATAAGAACCTTTTTTTTAATCGGTCAGCTTTCAGACTAAAACTACAATTTATATCTTCTTCTTTTTCAAATAATTACCAATCCTGTCATTTGCCTCAAGAGTAAACGGTCAGAATGTCACCGAAACAGATGTCAATTTTACTGTGGAGAGTGGCATAATTCCAACGGTTACACGTATTATTATGGATTTATGAACACGTGGGTAGTTTTTTCCCCTTTCGTCTGGATTGACAATGGATTTAAAAAAACCCGAAAAAGCCCACATCGGATCAAAAAAAGAGGTGAAAACATTAATAAGGTAGCTCAGTGTGTCGTTCAACAACTGTTTCATATTCAAATTTGGCACTGTACTTTCCCGACCATCATCACCATAATACCTGAAGTCGTTGGTGTCGAATTATAAACAATTATTATTTTGCAACACAAAACCAGAAAAACTGGTTTTACGGTCTCCAAAACCTAAATGTTTAAGACATAATTTTAAACTCCGGGATGATACAAAGAGCTGATTAGTATATCTATGAATTTCTTGTACGATTTTGGGCAGGTTTTGGAAGCCGCGGGCTCAAACACAAGTTAAAGGCTGACCACTTCTGAGAAAAAGGCTTCATTCCTAGAAACCTACAACGTACGAATATTATAAATATAATTGGTGAAAAGCCAACAGAGGACCATTAAACTCAAATGTTAGATTGCAATTCTGAACTCAATTTTCCATCTTCCCGCCATTTCATTTTTCCCCCGCCCTATTTTGCAGACAACGTTATGAAAACATATTGGTTGCACCAGACCTTCATGAGTTGGTGGGCCTTGCGTAGCACTCCCTTCGCCTCAGGTAGGATTACAACAAAATTTATCACAATTGGCTAAAACAAAAATGTCAACAAGCTTTTTCCTTTTGAGATTAATTGACGCAGCATTATGTCTATAGCAATCTATGTAAAAAAATAAATAAAAAAAAAAGGAAAAAGAAGGGTTTTGCAAAGGATGGCCAGAAAGAAAATCCAGTCTGGTTTGTCAAATTACAGACTGAAAGTGCACGGCGGTATTTAGATAAACCTGAGTAGTATTTACATTCATATCATGTACGCAATGGCTGTTCAGAATGTACGCCGTGCCGTTGGGTACAGCGCCTGTAACAACCCAACTCCAATCCAGAGTAATTCGATTCTAAATCATAACTACTTATAATTATTTGTACAACTGCAGTCGTGCCCCTCGCGGGCCGAGTGTAATCTCCATCGATTCCCCCCTTATGAAAATGTTTTGCGGGTTTAATGAAGTGCGTTCGGCAACCCGCAGCTGCCCGTTTATGCGATTCGATATTTGTACCAAGTGAATGGATTTCGTAGCGGCAACTTGTCGCCGTTTTCTTTTTCTCACGAAAAATGCGATTTTCCCCCCATGGCCTATTCTCTACCTTAAGGGTGATTATTTCTGATTCAGAAATCACGGGGTTATTTCAAAACTCTGTGCTTTGTTGTGACTTAGTGGTTTTGTTTATTCCAATAGAACATGAGGGTTAGACAATAGGAACAACAGGTCTCCACATGGAAATTCCAAACAGAGGGGTGGTCCACAAAGAATGTCGTATTCAACGTTTATAGGAGGATGTTCAAGTGCAGGGACAAAGGACAAAATAAGTCGCCACACGAATGAAAATATGGGAATGAAGTGTGCAACGCGATTAATGTAAAGTGACCAGCAAGAAACCACCCGAAGCCGTTCTGTTGGAGCGATGCACAGTCAGTCCGCAGCATACACAGAATCCGTTCCTTTTCTTTGCGCTGTTTGCATGGCCGGACGTGCATGACCTCTCTTTGAATATTTAATGAGCTGGAACCGTTCGTGAAATGTGTGTAGTTTCTCAGTTTTTAGACGTAAATTCACAAACAAAAATCCACAACTGCTAAGGTTAGGAGTAAATCATCAAGTTAGCTTTGAAAAAATAATTGACTTTACTGATATTGTAGTAGTATTTTGATCGTCAAATTTTGTTTCAAAACGAAACGAAACCAACACAATTACACCAAAATATGTCCCTCTAATACATTCTCCCACACGCCAATACTTACAGTAATGGATAGGAATATTCATATTCTTTCACAAAATAGTTGATTTCTGGCCTAATTTTGTGTAGTCCAGTCAGGGCGCAGCAAATGCTGGCGGTAGTCCAAAACGTCGTGACCGCGTAAAAAACCGCCATGATTGCACATGTGATTCCTGCATTCTGATTGGTGGAGACGCGCGGTGAAACCCGGCCTGGATATACAATCACAACAAGTTCAAACATGTGTGAGGATTGGTTTGCCCAACGGTAATTTATCGTGGTGTACACGCACACAAAACCCGACGACATCGTGAACATGTCCATTGACAACTTTTAAAATAGCGAAATCACGCAGATAATACTCGCCGAGAAAAGGCTATGCCACGATGCAAAGTGGCTCCCACATCGAAAAAATTATACCAAACGATAGCTTAAACATTCATCTATCTGAATCGTCAGTTTCCTGAAAATTTTGTGTAGTCCAGTCAGGGCGCAACGAGTAAAATACCCCCTCAAATTTACCTAGAGATATTACCCTATGTTTGACAGTGGATAAAGTAAGCTAAACTATATCGAAAATGGCAACAAATTACATCATTCGAAAGATAATTTCACACTTCAAACACTTACTACGCCATCTTTGACACCAACTATACCTTTGCAAAGCGTCCTTATGCAATAAACAGAAGCTCCTCGAACTATCGTTGTTTCTTGAAACACTCTCGCGCGCTCGCTGCGGTTTTCTCTGTGCAAAGAAAATTCGTGATTTGACCTCATTAACGCGGGCGCTGCGGACTGACTGATGCACATACATATTGAAATTAGCATAGTTTCACCATGCGGAATAACCAAAATTGAAATATTCTTAAAAATCCATCAATCTAATAATTAATGTCTTGCTTTCTTGTGTGTCCCCCCCCCCCACGTTTGGCTTTTCACGTGCCAGGTTTACCACTGTTTGGCAAACTTCATTCGGATTCATAGTCGAACGCAAAGAAAAAAACACACCAGAGAACGCCATTTGTGTGCAGTTAATCTGTGCATAATCTGCTCATTGAGGCAATTCGCACGAGCTGGTATTTTAGTTGTATGCCTATAATGTATGGGTATAACTTTTATTTCTGCTTTCCCATTGGTTGAGCTGGTGAATTTTACCACACAGGCATGTCGCAGGGCATTGATACTCTACGTCCACAGTTGACATAGAGGGCGTGCACAGCAGACGCAGACGTCATTGTTCGAGCTCTAGTTAAACCTTATCCGGGTTACTAGTCCTACATACTGGAGTTACAAACAAAATTAAAAAGTCACATGTTATGCAATTAAAACACATGAACAATTATGGCCGTACCCCCCCCCCCCCATATTTGAAATCTGGACTTTTGATATTAAAAGTTACCCGAATACAAAAATTAGTTTTGATGAGCTTTTTATGTGTAAATTTCAGTGTTTTTAAAACTCGTTTTATGTTTACAAACAGACAATGTGTTTGTTTATATACCTCCATGGCAAATTATGGGTCTCAAAATATTAAATGATGTAAAAAGAGTGTGCTGAAAGGGGGAATGTTTAGGAAAAATGCAAACGGAAACTGTAGTTTTAGTTGGCCAGAAGTGTCTCAGCACCCCTAGACAAAATGGAGCACCCCTTAAAACTTTACCATGTGATAGTTTCGGCGTTGAATATGCTTTTTAATTTCATGGATTGTCTAAAAATGTCTTTCTTCCCTTCACAGTCGACTTGTGACATAATGCCCCTTTTCGAAACCACTGCTTCTGCTTCAGACCCCGGCTTGTTGGGCTCAGTCAGTTTACTTAAAAACGTGCAGCTTCAGGTACGGCACTGCAAACAGACTGACGGTGCCGGAAGCCGGGGAGCCGAGGTCTAGAGCCGCGGTTTCGAAAACGGCCTCACGGTGATGAGATAAATACGCCCCATTATTGAACAAGAGACTGTCGAGAAAAAATATATTGTCACTTCCACGCGCTCATTTTTTTTATCAGGAAAGAAAGAAGAATGTAGGCTAAATGTCTTTCTCCATAATAGTGAAACCGGTCTGCGGCAGTTTAGAATCGAAGCTTCTTCGAACTTTACACAACACTTTATCTACGGGCATCTTAAAGCGCTTTTGTGTTTAGAACAAAAGGGATTCAGTGTTAGTTTGAATGATGAAAATTTTTGAGCCCATTTTTTTTGAGAGTCTTGTTAATGTTTACAAGGTGATGCAGCGCAGTCTGCAGCCTACCATGTCAGAAACACAGGGGCAAACACCCCAGTTTAAGGGTGATGCAGCGCAGTCTGCAGCCTACCATGTCAGAAACACAGGGGCAAACACCCCAGTTTAAGGGTGATGCAGCGCAGTCTGCAGCCTACCATGTCAGAAACACAGGGGCAAACACCCCCAGTTTAAGGGTGATGCAGTGCAGTCTGCATCCTACCATGTCAGAAACACAGGGGCAAACACCCCCAGTTTAAGGGTGATGCAGCGCAGTCTGCAGCCTACCATGTCAGAAACACAGGGGCAAACACCCCCAGTTTAAGGGTGATGCAGCGCAGTCTGCAGCCTACCATGTCAGAAACACAGGGGCAAACACCCCAGTTTAAGGGTGATGCAGCGCAGTCTGCAGCCTACCATGTCAGAAACACAGGGGCAAACACCCCCAGTTTAAGGGTGATGCAGCGCAGTCTGCAGCCTACCATGTCAGAAACACAGGGGCAAACACCCCCAGTTTAAGGGTGATGCAGCGCAGTCTGCAGCGTACCATGTCAGAAACACAGGGGCAAACACCCCCAGTTTAAGGGTGATGCAGCGCAGTCTGCAGCCTACCATGTCAGAAACACAGGGGCAAACACCCCCAGTTTAAGGGTGATGCAGCGCAGTCTGCAGCCTACCATGTCAGAAACACAGGGGCAAACACCCCCAGTTTAAGGGTTGTTTCACAAAACACACGGGGCCTATGGCCAAGGACAAGCGACCGTGTCTTGCTTAAAAGACACATACCGTTACGACCGGGAGCCACATATTCTGACTATGCTCTGACCGTAACAAGACCTTGCTTTTACAGCCTCTGGCATGTTTTAAGAGGATTTATAAATAAGTAAACCTGTTTCGTGTTTCATGAATACATTCGAACGTACTTAATAATTCGTTCCCAAAATATAAATTGGAACAATTTTAGCGTACCTTGGTATTTATCCGTTGGTTAGTAACGGTGTTTGTGACTTAGTACACCTTCTGCTTGCTGAATGCAGTCCGTTACCATACCATCATCGTGTTGTGTTCCCTGAAAAGAGAGAGAAAAAAATAAACAAAAAGAGTTTGAAACTACTCTCTCTTTCTCAACAATTATTTGGGCAGATCTTTTGCCGAGCAAGGGAGGCGCCGGGTTGACGACCAAATTCCTGAAGGAAGTGGTCGACATTCTTCTGGAGTACATCCAGGGCAACTTCGATCGCTCCACTCGGATCTTGGAGTTCCACCATCCCAACGAGCTGAGGGAGAGGCTGCACCTTGAGATACCGGACAAGGCTGAGAACCTCGACCAGATTCTCCAGGACTGTCAAAACACGCTCAAGTACTGCGTCCACACAGGTAAACGAAACACTATCAGACCTCCCTTTTGTTTACAAACATTTACCCTCATTTTGTACGGAAGGCCTTGAGTAGCAAAACAAAAATAAAAATGGATCAACGGTCTCGGCAACAACTTTGCCCTCTAGTAAAACATTATCACTTTTTTTATGAAGAATAAGTTTAGATGTTTGTTTTGGATAGTAATTTTCTGTCATATTTTCTGCAGTACAGGCCAACCATATTTTTTTAAACCACTGGTTGGCAAGACATGCGGCCGTGATTTTGAAAAAAGAAACATTGCGTTTCTATAGCTTGAATAAATTTGCACGACTTTTGTCCACAATTCCAATGATAACAATACATAAACTCAAAATACCAGCCCGGTATTCATGCCATCCTTGTCTACCATTTTAAACAAATTATAGATACATTGTTCTTCATAAGAATAAAGGCTTCTCAAACATACCACCGGGCCTCGTCTTTATGCTTACGAGAATAAGGTTACCAGCCAAACTACCATGTCACATGTACAATTTGTGGCTGGTATCCTGTCCATTTCTGATTAGCCCCATATTTTTAAGCAGTATTTTGTGCTTGAGCCTCTATGAAATTGGGCCCAGATATACGTGACGCAACAATACAAATCCGTTGTGAATGCGTACACGGGCTGTGAATTCGTCCCAGTCGTTTATGAAATACACTTTTGCTGACGCATGTCTTTCTGCACAAAAATGTACCTACCGGTACAACAGCTTTCTCAAATTGGGCCCAGCACTAATTTTCCAGTTCATACTCGTCTCCTTATTAATAACTCATCACACGTTGTGACCTTTTCGCCTTTTTATTGTCAAGGTCAGACTGTGCCGAACACTAGCTTCTTCTAATTTTCTGCAAGACAACTCATTTGACTTTAACAAGAAAAGTAATTAACCTAACATGAAGTAGGCGCGACTGCAGTCCGTAGTAGAACATCGTGAAAATAGGACAAAGGCGCGCCCTTCAGTTAAACAATTTCCACGTGGTTATTCTCGTCTCTTAATATCCCCCAATCTCCTTCTCAGGTCATCCTCGGTATTTCAATCAGCTATCAACGGGGCTCGATATCATTTCTCTCGCCGGTGAATGGGTGACGGCAGCCTCCAATACGAACATGTGAGTTGAATTTTAGTTGTTGTGGAAGTGACCCGGTCACCGGGCCTCCGATGGGCAGGGGGGGGGGGTCACCCCAGGTTTGGGTTAGTCTGATTCCGATTTCTCGTCTACATGATTCGGAACCTGAATATGGTTTAACTGTACAGTTTACATTAAAAGTCAGTGTTTGATTTGATTCATATACCAAAAAAAATCAATAAATACAAAAAAAATCACCAAAAACCCGAAACAGAAAAGGAATGCAATTATTTTAAATGTTTTATCTGAGTTGACCTACAGATACTTTTTACCCTTCAAAATCCTTCTTAAGCCTCTTTGCCAAATTTACCTCTTTGCCAAACTAAATGATTCAGAAGGAATGAGGGCTTTCGGCCCAACTAACAATTGCTCATCACTGTGCCAGGCATACCAATCATAACAAGTCCAAACAATGGGAGAAGAGGATATTAGAGGATTGAGGTCACCTGTATGCAAACATGTCTAGGGAGTAAAGGGTTTTAATACAATGCAAACTCTCATCTTCCAATGTCTAGGTTTACGTACGAGATTGCCCCGGTGTTCACGTTGATGGAGCGTGCCATACTGAAGAAGATGCGGGAGATGGTAGGCTACAAAGACGGCGACGGTATCTTTGCGCCCGGTGAGTGTTGGTCCTCTAAACCGTACAATCACGCTCCTGTTGAAAGGTTGTATTCATCCCACAAACCGGAACGTTTGAGAGAGCAGGACGGCTCTGAGTGAAAAAAATAAGATTAAATAAATTCAAAAATAACTGAACAATTTGTGTACAAAGTTAAGGTTTTGCAGATCTTTGTATTTGGTAAAGGGCTATGACCTTCATTCAAGCAAATAAAAGTTGTGTTTTTACACACTCATGCTATGGTTAAAAATGAAATAATAGGCAACCTTTATACAACAAAATTCTGACGAAAGATTGTCAGGTATTTTCTTAAAGACTGAGGGCGCTATTTATTCAGTGAAAGTTACATTATGCTGTTTTCTTATAGAGACGGGCAACTTAGGCCTTTTAGAAACCACGGTTTTGGGCTTGCGCTCCAGCTTGGGCTGTTAGTCCAGTCAATATAGTGGTTTACCCGCCACTAATTGCAAACTGATTTGTTTCACTGCTACGCATTTCAGATATGTCCCCAGAACACCGAAATAAAAGTCTACTTTAATATAGTGGAAATGTTTTAAATTTGCATAATATGCAAATTAGCAGCCGCCAATATAAAACAAGCTGATTTCCGGCTATTAACTCTGCTTCTAGGCATTCAATATTGACAAATGGAGTGTCTAGACCAATGTTTTCAGGGTACGTGATTATCAGTAGCACTCTTCTGGAACAATATGTGAAATATGCAAATTAGCTGCCGGCATTACACGAAAAAGTTGACTTTTTGCAGTAATTTTGTATCTAAGCATCCAATAATGACAGATGGAGTGGCTAGACCAATTTTTTTATGGTCAGTGATTGCGATGAGCACAATACTGTTTTTTTTACTCGCAGAGTGTGCAATATGAAGGTAAGTTGTCAAAAATAATATAAAAAAGAAAACTAAAAAGTTTTTTCCCGCATTAGGCCTTTTAAGCATCCGATCACGACAACCAGGTTTTTAAAAGTATATTTCTGGGTTAATTTGGTGTTTGGTGTCATCATAATGTCCAGCTTGGGTGAATTAGCACAAGTCAGACTTGTGCATTCTCAACTCATCCAAGAGCAGTCAAGACCATGCTTCTTGCTTGTGCACTTATTGGTGTAGCACCCTGCCTTGCAGTTGGATCTAAAGATCTCAAGGAGTTTCAGTGGACCGGATGGAAAGTCAGTTTGTACGGGGAGTAACTGACCCTCACTGACTTTCCACCCTCATTCTCCAAGGAGTTTCTTAGGAGGCAAATGAATCGTTGCGTGTTAATTGTGAGCTTGATTTCAATATCAGCAAATGGCCTCAATTCACGGTCATCCCACAAGCACTTCCAAACAAAGTGCTCTCCACACAAGTGACTGTGAACAAAAACGGTAAGCTCATTCTCCTAGATAATGAAGCAGTCGATATCTTCAGCAAGATTTGACATCCTCCATCAGTTTTAACCAGGTAGTAAGCCATTATTGTATTGCAGTGAATGCCAGCAATCTGATAGCAGTGGGTTATCATAACAGGCAAATATCTCTCTACACAAACCAGATGGACCCCTCATGAAAAACGCTGCCTGCTGCAGCGATTGTAGTCCTACTTGACTACCAAGAAACAGCAACTCAGCTGCACCTTCTTCAGTTTCAGGACTATTTGACCAGTGAAGTTAACATTCTATCCGACGCAGAGCCCTACCGTCTCTGATGTGAGGCATCCTTAATCGTCGGACCGTCTGCATAGCACTCGAAGACAATTGTTGCATTCCCATACCTGTTTATCACATAAGTAACACATGTGTGTGACAAATACTTTCAAAAGTATGTCCAGATGGTCATGGCAGACGTTGCATAAAGAGCACCTACTTCTGGCAGGCGTTGCACAAGACCACATACATCTAGCAGTGTCATATAATGGCAGTGGCATAAAACTAGAGTCAAATTTATGGGGACACAAGGACTGGGGTGCACTTATGGAAAATCGTACTGTAGTTTATCAACTGGCGTATAGTACCTGACATTTAAAACCATCTTAACTTTCTATTGTTATATTGGTGTGCAAATAGGATACCTACGCATCCAAATCAATGTATTTTAGAAGTGGGAAGTACCTTTATACTATGACCACTTTCCTGAAGAACCTTGGCCCCAAAGGGCTCACTCTTAACTCGCAACCATTCGACAAACTATCCCACGACTACATTACCATTAAAGCCATGCAATTCTCTGCACATCATACACATTATTTGAGCATCTCCTACTTGTCAGACTTTGCCCTCCAGTAGAACCCATTCTGCCCAACGCGCAAGCAGGCTTCTGACCTGTGGTAGAAGCTGTGTCAATCAAGTACCAGCTCTCACTACATTCATCGAGACTGGCTACAAACGAGCTATTAAAACAGGCTAGGCTCAATCTCTCCTCAGCTTACTCATTTTGGCGACATGGACTCTTGTACAAGGCCTTAAATATATTCAAATGTCAGACTACCATGCGTGGCTACCAAGCCATGCGTGTCCTCCCTTGAGTTGAGCTCTATGAGGATACTATTAATGAGGGCCTTCCGAAGGATCTGTCTGGGCTTAAATGCTTTTTAACATCTATTGACTATGTGAGTGACATGCTATACACCACCTCCAGGAAATGTGCATTCAAGCTGATGACCTTGCCTTCGCCACCCAACAGATTTAGAAGACGCCAATAGAACCCTGACACAGGACCTGAAAAAGATGGCGGACTACTTCACCTACTGGCGCCTCCGCTCAAATCTTATATGTGCCAATTATATATGATGACCTCTACAACCTAGTATATACACTTCATTTGTCATGATTGGGTGCTCAAACACAGAGTTATTGCAAACATTTGTTTTTAATAATAGCGGCATCTAATTTGCATATTATGCAAATTTGAGCCCTTTTCCACTAATTATATTTATAAGTAGACTTTTAGTATGGTGCTCAGGGGACATCTCTGAATTGCATAGAAGTATTTTTTTAAATTTTTGCAACTAGTAGTTGGTTGAGCCTTCAATTATGCTAGATTGACTGGACTATCTGTCCGCCTTGTTGAAGTCCCTTAAGAAATGCGCACATTTTCTAAATAACCAGACAGAGCCTATGACGAAGCCTAACCCCAAGCCTTGGTGAGTTTTTGGCTGTGAGTTGCTTTAATTAAGTATTTCAGAGCCTATGACGAAGCCTAACCCCAAGCCTTGGTGAGTTTTTGGCAGTGAGTTGCTTTAATTAAGTATTTCAGAGCCTATGACGAAGCCTAACCCCAAGCCTTGGTGAGTTTTTGGCTGTGAGTTGCTTTAATTAAGTATTTCAGAGCCTATGACGAAGCCTAACCCCAAGCCTTGGTGAGTTTTTGGCAGTGAGTTGCTTTAATTAAGTATTTCAGAGCCTATGACGAAGCCTAACCCCAAGCCTTGGTGAGTTTTTGGCTGTGAGTTGCTTTAATTAAGTATTTCAGAGCCTATGACGAAGCCTAACCCCAAGCCTTGGTGAGTTTTTGGCTGTGAGTTGCTTTAATTAAGTATTTCAGAGCCTATGACGAAGCCTAACCCCAAGCCTTGGTGAGTTTTTGGCAGTGAGCTGCTTTAATTAAGTATTTCAGAGCCTATGACGAAGCCTAACCCCAAGCCTTGGTGAGTTTTTGGCAGTGAGTTGCTTTAATTAAGTATTTCAGAGCCTATGGCGAAGCCTAACCCCAAGCCTTTGTGAGTTTTTGGCTGTGAGTTGCTTTAATTAAGTATTTCAGAGCCTATGACGAAGCCTAACCCCAAGCCTTGGTGAGTTTTTGGCTGTGAGTTGCTTTAATTAAGTATTTCAGAGCCTATGACGAAGCCTAACCCCAAGCCTTGGTGAGTTTTTGGCAGTGAGTTGCTTTAATTAAGTATTTCAGAGCCTATGACGAAGCCTAACCCCAAGCCTTGGTGAGTTTTTGGCTGTGAGTTGCTTTAATTAAGTATTTCAGAGCCTATGACGAAGCCTAACCCCAAGCCTTGGTGAGTTTTTGGCTGTGAGTTGCTTTAATTAAGTATTTCAGAGCCTATGACGAAGCCTAACCCCAAGCCTTGGTGAGTTTTTGGCTGTGAGTTGCTTTAATTAAGTATTTCAGAGCCTATGACGAAGCCTAACCCCAAGCCTTGGTTTCGAAAAGGGCTGTGAGTTGCTTTAATTAAGTATTTCAATCATCTTTTTACGCAGCCAAGTGGTTGACATCACCGACAAATCATGCCAGGAGTTTAATTTAAAAACAAAACGCGTCCCTGATTTGCCTGTAAAGATGGCCGACTTTACACTGTGTGACGTCATATGGGAACTATTTATAAACACTTGGAGGGAAACAATAATCCTGTTTATTTGTCAAAAACATGCGAGGGATGGTTTGGTCTTAATAACCCCAACCCCCCTAAAAAACAAACAAACAACAACAAAAAACAACAACAACCAGCAATTAATGTTTTTCCCCAATATGTCGCAGGTGGCGCTGTTTCCAATCTGTACGCCGTGCTGTGTGCCAGGCATAAATACGTACCGTCCTGCAAGCGGAGAGGGCTGCAGGGCGCATCGGGGAATCTTGTACTGTTCACGTCGGAACATGTAAGTATCGAAGGGGCGTGTCCGACTTGATAGTCTTTGGCTTATGACTAGATCCATCAGCTTTTACGTACAAAGAAGCAAGTGCAGCAGCTGATCATTCGGTCGTAGCCGCAGCCCCTAAGCCGAAAATCAGGACACGGCCTTCAAAAAAAAAAAACTATAACTGAGAACGATTGTGCTTTCATGACGCCCTCATTATTATGCCTGAAATTCAATATTGACACACAGGTGGTGTGAGATTTATAGAAATATTTGGTAGTTGACAACTCTGGATAACGACTTGCATCATTTTGTAAAGGAGTCTGATAACATTAATTTTTATCAAATATCTTGAGAAATCACTACATCTGAAATGCTCTTGGACTGAAAACCCCATCTCTAGAAATCAAGAAAATGCCTAAATGAAAAAAATAAAACATCAACCAAAAACAACAATGTTGAAAAAAGGAAGAAAATAGGAGACAATCAACCAAATACAAGTGTTTAAGGTGACAAGCACTTCCAAGTTTTTACCGAGTCTCCTTTTTGCTTAAAAGTGACACGTTAAATATCTAAATCATATTTTTTCCACACCCATTCTGAAAATCACTGCACTTTATGACTCATTTTGAGTAAACAGAGACACAAAGGGCACGGCACGTGAGACCCACAATATGGCAACTGTCATTTGACGGTGTGTACTTGATGTACACACCGTCAAATGACTGCTTCGAGAATATAGCGAAGTGATAGAGTTACACGTAATGGAATGAATCAAACGAAAGCACTTGCAAGTTGAAGATGAAAATCATTTGAAAGCTGGAGGTATACGCACGTGTGATGATGCTGCAGTCTGTTGGTCATATGAGAGCATTTGGGAATTGCATCTTGTAATTGTGTCTCACAGGGTTTTCTTATTGAATTAGTACGTATTTTCATTTTGCTTGTAATTTGAATTTGATTTTTTTGTATATGAATTATTATTTTTTTGGCCAGAGTCATTTCTCATTGCGACGGGCAGCTGCAATCTTGGGCATTGGAACAGACAATGTGGTGTACATTGATACCGATACAAGGTGGGTTAAAAATGCAATACAGTTTTTTTGATGAATTATATGAGTAAAAGTTAATATTATTATTTATTCAGTCATTGCAATTGCATAAATCACTGTGATTCCGATTCACACAACTGGTGAATAGGCTACCATAATACATTCAATCCTGTAACACGTGCCTTGTACAAAATGACTTTTTAAGCTTCGATTTATTTGCATACCATTTGATTTTAAGTCCCCTGACGACTAGATAGTTTTAGTAAATGTGTTCCCCTTAAGACACCTGTACTATGCCTTCGTACGACTTGTGAAGGATACTAACTAGCCTGAACATCTGTCATCACACTTCGAGGTTCGTGAGCAACGCCAGATACCATGCAGCTTGACCGGATGTTGCCAGATGTACCTTTGACCTTGCATTAATTTCACGCGGAGATTCGCGGTCACTTCACTTGTACATGTACAATTTTTACATAGTGAATAAAACAACATTACATGATGTACAAACATTATGCACACGCTACGTGCAGACGATCGAAAGTGCAAGCTGACAAATTACATCACCTCGGACCAATCATAGCACAGATATGGAAAGCTTACGTCACTGCACGTTTATCCAATGAAATCATTGGGCCTGTAGACCAGTACCTGGGTCATTCCGTGTCAATTCAACACGCTTTTGGACCTGACCGTCACGGATTAAAATGAAATTTTGTGTGCTGATTGGAATCAATGAGAAACCCCCAGAACCGAAATTTGTTGTCGTTCGGTTGATTATTTTTTGAGATACGGGTTAACGAACTTTTGACTAATAAGCATTACCTGCTATGTTTGGACATTCATATCTCCAAAAATCAAAATTATACCGCATACCACAACAGTTACGCAAAAATATGACCTTTGACCTTGATTTACGAAAATGCGTATTTTTCAAAATGCATATTTTAAAAAAAAATTTTTAGCTTAAGATGTAAGCAACATTTTCAATTTTTTTTGGATGGACAGTTTTTGAGTTATGATTATTTGAACATTAAAATGTACGCATTGTACATGTTCAAATGTACACGTGTAGTGTGGGTTCGAATCCCATCTGCGTGATTGCCAGTGGTTTTTTCCACAGAACTCAGGAAAGTACTCTGTAAACAGTGCTTTATAGTACACATCAGTGAAGGGTGTAAAAACAATTAATTTTCTTTATCCCCAATGCAAATGTAGCATCTATTAAATGTACATTACACGTTACTATACATAATACACTGTACGTTTACATTTGAACATGTACAATGCGTACATTTTAATGTTCAAACAACCATAACTCGAAAACTGTAAGAGTGCCCATCCAAAAAAAAATTGAAAATGTTGCTTACATCTTAAGCTAAAAATGGGGGAAAAAAATTACGCATTTTGAAAAATACGCATTTTCGCAAATCAAGGTCAAAGGTCATATTTTTGCGTAACTTTGTTGTGGTATGCGATATAATTTTGATTTTATGTCATCAAATGTGGGCCATTTCAAGAGCTTTAAAATGATGTAACTTTTATCTCTGTAGGTGCTTTACTTTTGGAGATATGAATGTCCAAACATAGCAGGTCATGCTAATTAGTCAAAAGTTCGTTAACCAATATCTCAAAAAATTATCAACCGAACGACAACAAATTTCGGTTCTGGGGGTTTCTCATTGAGTCCAATCAGCACACAAAATTTCATTTTAATCCGTGACGGTCAGGTCCAAAAGCCTGTTAAATTGACACGGAATGACCCACCTGTCTTTATTGCGGATAAAGACAGGGGACCAGTCTAGATACTAACCAACATGTAAAATCACGAGAGGGCAGCTGTGATCTTTATCGGAACAAGACAAACAAAGGCCTTCGTTCCAATTCGGCTGGTGGCTTGTAATGAATAGACGTGTCTGTTTCGTGAGTTATTCAAGTTGCTTCAGTTGTTGTTTCAATTTATTTACTTAAAACAAATTTGTTGTTGTTGGTATCAACCATTATGCTTTATTTAATTTGTTTTATAACACAGGGGTAAAATGAAACTCGAGGATCTGGAAAACAAAATCCAGCAAGCTATTGCCAGAGTAAGTGCAACCGAATTCCCGATCAAAACTCCCAAAAATAAAACAATTGAAATTAGTTTACGTACAATTTGTTGACCATGAGTACTTCCTTTTGACCACATTTAAACTAATATGCCGAGTTTTAGACATGTGCCCGGATAGGACTAAACAGCTCTCAACAAAATATATGAGCATTTATTTTTAAAATGAACACAAAGTTTGAATTTGAATTTAATCTAACGGTTTCTGTGTCCAGGGTGACAAGCCGTTTTTCGTCAATGCAACCGCGGGGACGACCGTTCTAGGCGCCTTCGACCCCATCAACGCAGTGGCCGATATATGTGAAAAGTACGACCTGTGGATGCATGTCGACGTAAGTGCAGACTCGGGCTTCGAATAAAATTACTACTTTGAAAACAGCTGTTTGTGGAGCAGTATGTAGTAGATGTGTTGCAAACAAGACCCTGTTGTGGAGGAGGAAGGGGGAGGAAACGGTGAAAGTGGAGGGGTGCCTTTCATGTACAGGGCTGGGTGTATAATTCTCGCAGCCATAATTATAAAATTACACTGACGTTCTAGCCCAACATTTTGCCATTATTTGTTTTCCTCACTTCTTCGCTTTGGTTGTAGGGGGCGTGGGGAGGCGGTGTACTGATGTCTCGTAAACACAGACACAAGCTTGAAGGCATCCACAGGTAAAGTAGAAAATATTCCTAATAGTACAATGTGTTTCAAACAGTTCAGAACCAAATCAGATATGTTTACCTGCAAGACTGATTAGAGGGCGCTACATATATTATGCCAGCTATTCGTAACTAGTGTCAACAAAGATCAACGGGGAAAATGATAATACAATGAAGAGTGCGCCCTCTTTTTGCATATAATTATAGAAATGACTTAAGTCAAGACTACGATCCACAAGGTAACTTGTGCGGAAAATTCCGTTCTCAATGCAGCTGTTGCGATTGAGTCAACTTAAAAACAACTAGCTTCATAAAAAAATTGTCTGAGCGTAATTACCCAAATAGTTTTAAAAACACTGATATTACTATACATAAAGGCTCATAAAATGTAACATTTTATTCGGGTAGTTGTTAATCTGAAAAGGTCAAGATGTCAAATGGAGGGTGAAAGTGGGCGTAGAACCCAGGAGGCACGGACATCAATTTGGGGAGGGGCACGTGCCTCCCGTGCCCCCTTACGCCACTCTTCTATTACATATACTTCATGGTCTTTACCTTATAAATACTCCTTTCTTGTCTCTGAAGCCTCAGTAGATCTAGGCACTGGTACAACATTGGTTTAGGTTTTCTCAATTTTTTAATTGATTAATTAGATTAATTTGAAGTGTTCTGACTTATTGGTTTTGTAGAGCAGACTCAGTGACTTGGAACCCGCACAAAGTGATGGGCGCTTTGCTACAATGCTCGGCCATACTGCTCAAGGAAGACGTAAGGAAACTACCAAGACATCTCTTTGTTTTATAGTTTTAGGCCTAATTAAGAAAACAAACATAGGACTAGTATTAATTCAAGGCTGATTTGGGCGCTTTAATCGACCCTCCTTTCGCTGATATGTTTTCAATTTTGCTTCGTTATAATGAGTTGTTTCAATGGTTTTGAAACCACAAACTGAACCATTAAAATATCATTTTCATCTTAAGGAGCCCATTTTTGTAAATCAATGTACGACAAAATATGCAACAGAAGGCACGGCAAGGACAACAAAGAGAATGTGGACGATGATCGGGAAAGGGTCGACCCCGTTCGAAGACCTTTATCATTGTGTGACCTTAATCTTGTTTACCCCAGTGTGATCAAAACGAGCTTTAAAAAAAGTATGAAAACATAATATTGTAAATTTCTTTGAACAATAAATTCATAACCATCCTATTTATTTTACATAGGCAGCACAAACTTACATAACCTACAAATTCAATATTAGTATGACTATAGAAGACAAGCCTGATGATAACCAACAAGCGAAAAGGATCACTATGTTAAGGCGATCCAGTCGATAAAAAAAACTTCCCGTGACACAACAAAGTAGGACGGGAACAATTACACCCTAATCATTTGAATATTACAAATATAGAAATATGTTGTTTTTTAGAAACACCCCACCCAGCCAAACAGCGAATGTGAACACAAGGGGTTAACAGTTTGAAGGAGTTAATTTAGGAGTATGTGCATATTATACAGGTGCGTTTTTCGATTTTAAAAATCGGAAAGTTTAATGCAATAGTGACTTGGGGAGGATTGGTACTAGCATATTTGAACTTGTAGACTAATTTCCCTTTATTCCCTTTTTCCGTAAATGTAAGTCAAACATACCATGAGTCGATGATGTGTTTTTGGCTTCATTTGTTACTTTCTGTAGGGGATTTTAGAGGACGCAAACTCGATGAGGGCGCCCTACTTGTTCCAGCAGGACAAGCATTACGACGTGTCGTATGATACCGGGGATAAGGCGATACAGTGCGGCCGACACGTTGACGTGTTCAAATTCTGGCTCATGTGGCGGGCGAAGGTGAGGCGCTGGTCATTTCAACTCTCAGTTTACTCTGTGGTGGAAGCGTTTTAAAGAGTAGACTAGTTGATGTCAAAGAACAAAGTAGTAGTAGTAGTACACAGGTTTCAAAAGTCATATCCCCTCGTTGAATAGATATCCGTCAGCGTAATTGACTCTTGACTATTTACATAAGCTTCTTCAAAGTGTATTTAGTATAACAGAAGTACCTAAAGGTGCACCCTTGCCGGTAATTCCAGGGGCAGTGTTTCACAAGAACGTATCCAACAAACTGTCAATGTTTTCCTTTGCCTATGCACTCCAAAAATTCCCGGGTCATAATTTTTTGGCTCAGGCTGACCCGGACACTGGCTAAAAAAGGACGATATTTTATCCCGGATTCTGCGTCAGTTTGACCCATTTTTAAGTCACAGGATCCACGGGGCCCTGAATCTAGGGTCAATTCTGACCCGTCTGTTTTTAGAGCGTACGGGGTATACTAAATATAATGTTTCCATGACGTCGCACGTTTTATAAGAGCCACATGAATGACCGGATTGAGAACCGATTCCTCTCCTAGTAAGACACAAGGAAGTCACCGCCTTCAAAAAACAAAACTATTCGGCTGTTAAGTATTTCAATTAGGCATAAATGAATTTACGTTGAAATAACGATAGTATCTTGCCTGCCAGGAAGTTCCCCGGAATGTACGACGTCTTTTTTAAATGTTAATTTGAAAAAGGTGATGGTCTTTGACAGGTAAAACATACGAGCAACCGCAAATGGGTAAAACATGCAAAAATGTGGGTGCTACCTAAAAGCATATTGACGTTCATAATAAAAATATGCAGTTCTTAAAAATAGCTTTTTACAACACACAGCCAACGGGCATCCCAAAGGGCTCATCATGTTTATGACAGGTGCACGCAAAGCCACAATTGAGTTATGAGACCCATTTGTAAAAGCACATTGTCAATGTTTACAAAAGGGGGGTGTGATGCGGTGAAATTTGCAACAAACCATGCCAGAGGCACCGCGGTGACGACCCCCCCCCGCCCCTCTCTAACGACATATAGTGTCCACGAACACCAATAATTATTAACCTATGATGCTAGTACATGTATGTTTACATTAAACTCATCAGCCATTACAACGTATGTAATTCAAACTAAAGGTTTCACAATAAAATAAACCAAGAAAATAAACAACCATTCAATGAGTTGCCACGAAAACAAACAACTTGATTTGTGACAGTCATTCCATTTTGAGCCAAACCTAAAAATTCAACGGGAAGATTGCTCAAAGAATTTAAACATTTTGAATGCTAAACTATTCGTATTCTTTTTCTGCAGGGAACACGGGGATTTGAGAATCATATTAACAGACTCTTTGATTTGGCACAGTAAGTAAACTATAACAATTTCCTTGACAAAAGTTTTTGCAAAAAAAAAAAATGGCCTGACGGTTCGACCCTCAGCGTCTTCTTCATCTAGCCTTCGAGAAAGACTCTGCTTGGGTCGAAACGTCAGGCCTCTAACTATTTTGTTTGCATTTATACCACGGGCCCTTTTGGTTGGTAAGCAGTTTGCAACAGCTAGTTCTATTTTCTCAAAAGTTTTTGTTAAAAACAAAAACAAGGTGTTTGGTGAAATTAGCAGAGTTGGTGAAATGTAACGAGAAAATTTGGTAAACACTTCTCTGTAGGAAATATTAATATATAAATGTTTATATACCGACACCCAATAAGCCATGCAGGTCATTTTCTTCTCAGTGCTGTTAAAACGCACCACACACAAACGGGCGTTCTGTGCGGCAAATTGAGATTTCAATGTGTTATTGGGCCTATAGAGACGTTTGAATTTGTGTAGGAAGTGTTCGCGTAGCTTCAGCCGAAGCAAGAATAATCTTATTAACTATTTACAATCAATAATTAATACTTCTACTGTACTATACTTACGTTTATACAACCGTGGGGGACACACACCGGCAGTCCATCAGTTGAAAGACACCGTGAAACAGTATAACAAAACATTTTAAATACGAACATTTTCAACTCATTTTGTGTTCAGATATCTTCTGGAAAAGTTGAAGTCAAGGGAAGGATTCAAAATAGTTCATGAAAAGGTAATGTTTTTAAAGTAATTTTTCCCCAAAATTTTAGCAGGCAGAATCTCCAATTACCTTAATTCAATTTTAATACATAAAGTCAACAAATAAATCGGACTTAATACCTCTAAATTGTGAGATGTTCAAAAATATACTTTCCCTGTTGGAAAACATTTTGACCTACCATTTTAAAGGAACATTACAGAATTGGTTTTTGCTAACAAAACAGTTGCTGGCAGTGTAAGCACTTTATGTAATCCACCATATACATAAACTGACAAACCTGTAGAAGTTTGAGATCGATCGGTCATTTGGGTCACGAGAAAATAGTGAAAAATCGATTACACATTTGCAGGAAATCATATAGATTCAACAAATGAATAAAACGCTCACTGATCGATAAACTCCAGTCGGAAAATTAGTTTATTCATTTCTCATCAAATATGGCATTTCAGACAGAAATATTTCAAGAGATGTTTTCTACTATCATCATCATTAGACCGTGTAAGTTTTATGTAAATCTGTGATCAAAAAGAATATTTAACATGTTTTTTTCTTTTTCCAATTCTGTAATGTTCCTTTAAAGTTCTTTTTGGATAATGATTTTATTGCAGCCCGAATACACAAACGTTTGCTTCTGGTACATACCGCCCAGTCTAAGATCAATGGAAGAAGGAACGGAGAAACAGTTGCGTCTTCACAAGGTAAGGACAAATAAACAGACAACCAGACGCAGGCGGTTCGACAAACAGACTACAGGAATTTCTTGATGGCACGTGACTTCGGCGGCAGTTAACAAATTTATCGGGTCAATCTTGGAGAGAAAAAAGCCACGATCAAAATCTTAACTCGGTAGACTTAGGTTGTAGCTGAACCCATGAAAAAGTCACGAAAACGAAGGAATTTTCAATATTGTACCTCTGTCTCCAAGCGTCTCAGAGTCTCTTAATCCGTATATTTCATGCCTTCGCATGGCAAGAATATGTAAACAACGGCTGATATCTGCTGCCACCTAACGGTGTCAGACTCTCCTTTTTTGAGTGAAGCAGGCCCTTATGATTTATAGACAGAGATGTTATCCGAATATTATACACACATATTCTTTCAGAAACCCCACAAAGGCGAATTAGAATCGTGCACAAATCCGTAGCTTTTACCCGTTGAAGTAAACCCGATTTTGTAATGTAAGCTCTCCATTAGAGGCCGTGTCGTTTATCACACTGTCGTCGTGCAAACATTGCTGAAAGGTCTCCCAAATCAATATTGTTCCCCTCCAATTTGTTTTGGCAACACATACAACGGTGTCGAACAACTGCACATATCCCCCAATTGTATATGTATCACTTTCCTCTTGTGACAACAGTAACGATTGCCTGGCGAGGTTTTCTTAAATCAAGATTGTCTGAAGAAAAGGCGTGGACTACGATCGTTTATTGACATTTTATTTAAAAAAAAAACACACACACGTTTGGCGGTTTATAAGATTTTTCAGTTTGACTAGTTCACTTTATATGGCGTCTGCAGGACTGACACAACAAGCACAAACTTCCGCACTCGACACGGTAACTCAATTCCAGAACGTCCATGTTGGACTTACAAGAAAGTGAAAATCCGATCGCTAAATGCCATGGTTTAAAACACAAAAATCTCAGCTCTATAGATTTTGAATCATTACCTCGGAGATCAACCCCCCCCCCCCCAACCAAATAAACTCATAACAATAACATGAAAAAGAACTTCTTTTCGCAGTGATCTAAAACAATAAAACAATCATCTTTCCCTGGTCATGTATGAATGATATCTCCATTGCCACTTACCCGTTCGCCCCCGATGTGCAGGTCGCCCCCGCAATCAAAGCCCGCATGATGGCCACGGGTACCCTCATGGTTGGTTACCAGCCGCTCGGAGACAAGGTCAACTTCTTCCGCATGGTGTTCTCCAACCCAGCGGCCACCAAGCCCGACGTGGACTTTCTGCTGGACGAGCTGGAGAGGTTGGGGCGAGATTTGTGATCATTAGAACAGACTGCGTATCAAAACAGAGACCTATTTCATAAAGCTGAGCTCATAAATAATTATTTTAATTCAAAGGTAGGAACAGTAATTGTGTTTGTTTCTACATTATGGGGGATAACCCCACAATTTATACAAAAAAGAATTAAAGAAAAGGGACACCAGTTGGAAATTATCACAGTGTCTTTCCACAGAATATTATTGTTTAACACAAAAAGCTCACACACAAATTTTACTGAGCAGATAATTGTTTATCAACTAAAATGCCGTCAACGTACATGGCTTATGACTGGTTCACGGCTTTTTTGTTTTGCTTGAAAAATAAAGTTGTTAGGCGCGTGGATAACCGTGGTAATTGCCAACGATCATTATCAGCACCCAGCAATAAACCCTGTAAAAAATTAAGCTCATTCGGTCATTGGAGTCTCGAGAAAATAGTAAGAAAAAAAACTTTATTCGTCGAGCTTTGGACTCCCGGGATCAAAACTTATTGTTTTAATGATTTCTTTAGAATATAGCATTTCAGGCAAACACATTTCAAGGGAAGTTTTCCCACCCCATCGCCAATATTATACCCGTCAGTTTTGTACAAATCTGTGAACATTTATTGTTTTCAACCTTACCAACGAATGTGTGCAATATTGTTTGCTGCACAACTTTATGGAACGAGCTCAGAATAGTAGATTTAAAGCTCAATGCCAAACCCCAGTGTTACTCTAACTACGAGGAAATCAATCTCAGGGCCTTGTGGCTGGTCCAATGTCAATTGTATCTTGGCTCATTTAAGCAATACTCGTATGAGCAGCTCTATGAAAATCGGAAAATGTGATAGATTTGTGATTACCAGAGCGATACTCGAAATAATTTGATTTGAAGTTTGGCCTAGAGGCAGCTATTGGTATTGACATTTATAAGAAATAGTTCCACCTGTACCAAATGTGTTTCATCCGTTAAATATTTCAAAGGACCCAAATGAGAGCGGAGGGGTGGGGGTGGGGGACTGAAAACTAAATCCACAAGGCAGGATTCGTTCAACATGCCCGATGTGTGGCAGAGGGTTCCCCAAATGTTCATGTACGTTAACACACTTTACTCCTACTGTACGTCTGAAGTACCCCCTGAAAAGGGTTCTCTGAAAAACAAAATTCTGAAATTCTCAGAGCACAATGAAGACCAAATAGGAGGGGGGATTTACACCACGCCACTTACCAAGCACCACATGAGGATTCGAACCGGGTTCCACAGAGGTGAAGGCAGGGAGAGGAAACCCCTCCCATTTTTGTTTTGCTCTAACAAACTTAATATTAATTAAAGCTCATCCACCCTGCTCAAGATACAGGGAAAGACATTCTGCCGATAACCGAGATGTTGCCCGGGTGTATAGACGAGCACCAATAACCAACACAATATTGCACATTGCGTCGGCTCCTAGCATCTCGCTTTTGTATCTCATGCCGTGTCTTCTTGCATCTTAGCAAGACAAAAATGTCGCCAAATGAACAACTTGCCCCCAAGTTAACTTTTGATTATAAGTTAGGCT
The DNA here is from genome assembly GCA_032158295.1 of Pycnopodia helianthoides. Classification (NCBI taxonomy): domain Eukaryota; kingdom Metazoa; phylum Echinodermata; class Asteroidea; order Forcipulatida; family Asteriidae; genus Pycnopodia; species Pycnopodia helianthoides. The sequence continues at coordinate 68,805 of CM063251.1, forward strand.
TGGATTCATTCCTTAAAGGTATAATACATTCTTCTTCTTTTTTTCATGAAGGAATCATGACAATCAATTTCTATGTTCTACCTTACAGTCAGCAAACCATACAATTAACATGTGAATAGTTCATTTAATGAGGTAGAACAAACAAAGAAAGAACCGCTTGTTCAGCAAGTTGCAAACCGGCTCTCCTCAAAGTCAACACCATACCACTTAAAAGAGACTAGTGTCGTTACCGTAGACTCGCCCCAATTACCTCATCAACTAACGCAAATTTACCTCATCGATTTTTAATTAATGTTGGACAAAGAATCTCATAGCGTTCAAAAATCAGGTTGACCAGTTAACATTAATGAAACAAAAATTAAATAAGATGAATAATGTTTCCACATTACGCACCGTCAAGTTGTACGCGCTTAATATTTTAATTTGGCAAACCAAAATAACGGCGAGGTGCTGTCCCCCCCCCCCGCAGATGTCAATATTTCAGAGTGGTGTGATTTTCTGTAAAACTGTAAAAAGCTGTGAGATTTGAAATCGTGTATATATTTTTCCCGCTACATTATTATCATGCAGGCCGATCATTACGTTTTCGAACCCATGAGACAATTATATATTTTTCTTAGTGTAATTTCGTTTCGAAAAAAAATCATTTTATGGAAAACATCGAGGAAGATTATAAAGGCATAAATTGTAATCTGATTATATTTTTTCCCGGTCATTTTTCTGCAAAATAAGCGGCCAAAATAAGCAGCCATTCAATTTCGCAATTATCTGATAAGGAATTGTTCACCTGCGTCAAGCGATTACTAAATATAGCCATCCAATAGACTGTGCAAGTCTCGCACGTATAAAAAACGAAAACAAAACAACACCTTGCGAGCACTATTTTTCTTCTTCGAAATCAAATCTTATTTAAAAATTCTATATATACCACATTTTAGGAAATATAAATACCAACAGCAATCACTAAATTTCGACTGTTGGGACAAGGATGCTTATTTTTCTGAAACCCCATTTGCGAATCACGCCCAAATTTGTAATATAGGTTTACTGATAACATGAAAGCCATTGCAGTTGGGCAAAATTCTTAATTGTTTTCTCTTTTGGTTTGTAGAATATATTTTACATTTGTATATTTTTTGGCTAAATTCTACTTTCCCAAACGTTTCTGCTACAAACGTCGTTTCCACGTTAGTTTACAGTATTCAATATGGTTGGGACCAACTTGGTGCCGGAAATTCGACTATACGCGCGAGACTTTTTTGCAGCCTATTTAAACATCAACTCGAAAAACTGTCAAACTTGCAGCAGCTTTTTGCAGGAATTTCCACGAGCCTACAATCTGCTATTAAAGGCACAGTACACGTTTGGTAATTGGAGCCTACTGACTGTGTTAATCCTATACAAATGTAGGTACATACAATAAAACTAACCTGTGAAATTTTCACTTCAAAAGGTAGTCTCGTTTTTGAGATATTACCAAAAAACCGGAGCGAATATTTCCAGGCAGGAAGAATATTCCCCATAGGAATACACAGTCTGAGAAGTGTTGACAGAAACGCTTCTCAGATTCAAATTTTGGGGAATAAAAAGTGATATATTTTCCATAACCGTAGTACTTTGAAGTTAAACGTTTCTCAAAATTCATTTTACTACCCAAAGCTGCTGTACTTCTTACCAAGTAAGTTTTTATTGCCATTTATTTTCAGAGTCATTACCAAACGTGTACTGTGCCTTTAAATGCGTAGAAGTGAAATACACTGCCTTTTGCCCAAAATGACCGGGAAAACCTATAGTTTCAATATAAATTAAAGTATTGTTAGTTTAAACGTATATGTATTTGTATTCTTGTGAATGCGGGTTCGCTACATAATTGTATGTTTAAATAAACCAAAGCATAAAATATATTGTAAAAATTTGTAAAAAAAAAAATCAAAAACAAATTAAGTATTATAAATTTAATCGAATAATGGAATAGTCATAATAGTGATTTACTATTATTTGTTTGTTTATTGTATTAATGGACAGTTAATATACTTTGGTTATAGATGCTGCTGCATAGTGTGGTTTAAAGATATTATACATAATGTTTTTGTTTAAATATTGGTAACACGTTGTTTTAACACTGCCAATATCAAAAAAAATATTCTTCTATCGGTGAAAGCCAGTGACGTCATCAATCAATCTCACCATGTGTAAACCCGACCAGTCCAAATTGCAGTCAACACAGAATTCTTCAATCGTGAATTGAGAAAACGTTCACTCTACAAATTACACGCTAGAGCGAGTAAAACAAAAAACAGAACGTAGTTGTTATTACTTCCATTTAACTCTCCGGTGAAGGGTCGAGAAAGAAGCACATGGAGCCTGCACGTGTACTTCAGCTGCAGTTAGACTGACTTTTAGTTTTTTAAATATTAAAAAATACAAAATTGTGTGCAATTGATTTCTTACAGGTTTGCGATTGTTTAAAAAAAATTCACAATATTCAGGTCTAAAATTGTTTAGTTTAAGGAAATTGTCAAACTATAACGACTATGATTTGTTTTTTTTGCGTTGGCTAATTACACGTATTTCAATAAACTGCATATGGAAATAATGTTGTACGGTGGCTGATCAAAAAATCTGGAATTAGCATTTTTCTTCATTGATCCTTTGAAATGATGTGATGTGCAATGGTATTGGCTTATCTTGATGGGATGGGAGAGAGTGATGCGCACAATAATCTGAATGTGCTTCCAACGTAACCAACGAGTGCCCGGATGTCACGTAAAGTTACGTGAGAAAATGCGCATACAAAAAATTAGTGCGCAAAACTGTGTTTTCAAGAAAACTGAGCACGAAAGTTTGATCGGTTTTCTGCCATTCATGAGTCATTATAGGATGGTTAAATTCTGCATGGGAATGGGGCAAACTTGTCTGTGGGGTTGAGTCTAGCAACAAAAAATTAACAGTAATACTGTAGTTTTTTTGTCAGGAGCCGTTTTATTTGTCACGGTTTAAAAAACAAACAAACTGGAAACAAGTGTTTTTCTGTGCCTAGAGCCCATGCCCTTTTTGGGGGCACACGACGCAATGCAACCGTTTGATTCCGAGAGAGTAAAATGTCCGGAAAAACAAAACAAAAACACGCAGTGTTTTTTCACACTTTGCCAATCTACACGTACCTGCATTGTAATAACAATAACAGTAATAATAATGGATTTATGGAGCGCCTTATGCAAGCCTCAAAGCGCTTTACAGTGTAAATCAATAAATATAAAAAAGGAAAAACAATGCAAAAAATTAATTTAAAACTCAAGTGAATTGGGCTAATTTAAGGCCAAAAAGTAAATAGTAATAAACACACTAAAATCGGGTATAGTTTCATTGATGAATTACCTTGTTGCATTATCATTCCAAAATTAGACTGAACCTAAATAGACTCGAAGAAGATCACATAAGTTGTTTAAATCATGGCGTATGAATACAAAAAAAGAAGAAGATAAGCACCAAACTGTCAGTCTGAGTTGATTATAAAGATTAATGATCGCTTTCTCACAGATCTTGTCCAGGAATTGTTCGTCGTACAAGGGCTGGAATATTAACATATTCGTTTATTTTAACCTTGAGGGCAAGCCGATACTGTTGGGATTTCTTAGGGGGGGGGGGGGTCGGTAGAGAGCCTCGATGTAAAGAAGTGATTACATGATCAGAAAAAAAGTGTTGATTTGTATCAATGCGAAAAAGGCACTTTGTGAACTCGAAATTAAGCCTACAATAAGCTCAAAATTAAATTTCACAGCCCCAGAATTCTGCCGTAATTATATAAATCGCCAAGCATTCCTCAATCACTGATTTACGGATTTTTGTTCAGATTGGGAAAGCTTCTGGCTCGGTTTTGTATGTCGTGCGTTAACCTTTTTAACCCGACCCGGATTTTATCCTATTAGAGTTTTATTGTTGGACCATAATTAAAAGTACACGTTTGAGAACTTCATTTCGTCAAATAAAGCTTCGAGAGATAAACCCACTTTAATAGATTGTGTTTTCCCTTTCTTTTCTATTCGTTCTGTCATATTCTTTGCCTGTTGGTACATGCCTGTGGAGTGCCAGTCTTGGGTGTTATTATCATGAATAAACGGTCAAATTTCCTGCCTATTAGAGCATTCATACGGAACTTTGTGTTCACATACTGTACTAACATTGTGACATTACGGCAGGTAGGTGGCGGTGTTCAGCCTTTGATCATGATTCAAGCATGGGATTTAGCAAGCAGTCGGAGTGTATCCTGAGAAAGGTATTTAGCCATAGGCTACAGGGCCATGGCAGATTTTGTACTTTGAAAACATATTGGCGGAATTAACAAGCAATAGCATCCATTTTCAAAATTTTAAAGTTGCTTGTTATTCTACCTTGGCTGTTTTCTATTGCTTATCTTGTTCGTGACATACTCTGACTGCTTGCCAAATTACATATTTGTATCATCAAATGCACATTTTCCCGGTCCCCAATTCATTTCCCTGTCATCCCCACTACGATAAAAACAAAATCTCGCACTTTAACGAGTTCCAACGTTTCAATACGGCAGATACATTCGTCCAACGCAGTTTATTGTTTAATAGCTTCATGGTTAGACTGACTGCGGTCAATATTTAAGTGAGAGAGTCGGGACAACTGCCGATTGAGAAGCCATTTATGGGGTAACAAAAACCGCGTGTGGGCACACAGGTTGCCGGATACTATACTGCATCTTGGGTTGTGCTTGATTTGGACAGAAAAATGGCGTCCAGCAACCACGTGAAAAAAGAAACTGACCCTCCATTTCACAACCCTAATATACAAACATACCATAGCTGGGCATAATTGTCTAAAATATGACAAACTATCCAAAAAAGCTCTTTGATGGACGTTGTTTTTTTTCTGGTATTTCAGAGACTACATTAATTCAGTCCCAGATTGGTTTTACAGATGCGCATCCGAGACAAGGGTATCGGTTAAATCATTGTTTAACAAAAGTATTGCTTGGCGCATACATGGATTGTCCGACATTCACATATTAATAATAATAAGAAGACGAAGAAGAAGACGCAGAAGAAGAAGTGAAGAAGAGAAAAAAGAAGAACTAGAAGAAGAACAAGAAAAAAAGTAAGAAAACAGTGTTTGATTCATATATGCATAAATGTAGGAGTGAAAAGGACTTTGACCACGGAAGCAGTGCACTGTAATAGGTCCGGTCCGTAAGTGTAATAGAAAAACACACTGTCGAGATTTAATGCAGTTAATTTATCAGAGTAATTGGGTGAGATGCTCAATACCTAGCGTCCTTCTGAACAATAAATTGGCCTTATAAAAAGAGGGGAAAAGCGCTCTCGGTTAAGAGCTCTGTTGGTTGGTGACAATTTTCGATTGGCAAATATTCTAAGTTGGACCTACCTTTATTGTTTCTTCATAATGACTGTGAATTCAGTCACGCAGGTAATTTCATAGCTGAATTCGTCTACGATGACACTAGAAACAGTCACCTTCAAATGGATAACACAACATCAAAAGTGTTTTTTTTTTTATCCTCACAATCGGCTTGTTTTCAATAAACGCAACCTGTGACAAATTCACCAAGTTTTGGTTGTCACATTTATTTTTGTGTGAAAACAACGCAACACGGTTAATGTTTTGCCAGGGAGTTTGTGCACGTTCGTTGTACCTGCTTATTGGGATTGCTTGTGCAAACGAAATAACCGATGGTTAGTAATTATTTATCAATTTTTTTTTATATCGGGGGGGGGGGCACAATTTTTATTTCCTAGAATTTTATCAAACTAATTCATAATTACCAATTCTTTAATTTAGCGGAACACCCCAACAGCGATTCTGCGTACACCTATAGTGTCGGTTTATTCTTTGTTAAAATGCACGAATGAATAAAAACAATAGGCCTAATGTATAGAAAACAACACTGTGTCCAGCAAGACAGATTAATTCTCTTCCGCTAGCTGACAAATATAAAGATATACAACGGTCGGGAATGCAACTAATGGAGCGGGCTAATATGACACTCCACCAATTTCGACCCTCGCATCGGTTACCCCAACTACTCTTAACTATGCATCAAAGCGTACTCATGCGCACAGTGTTTGGTTGCCACAATCACAATGACAGAAACACTGAACGAAAAAGGTATTATGCAGGATTGGTAAAGAAAAGAAAACAATTGTTGTTGTTTTAATCAGAAAGCGTACTGAGGGCCAATTTTTCCCCCTGTGAAATATTTCCCCTCCGAAATGAAGTCATACTCCAGAAAACTGTATCTGAAAACCTTTTTTAAAAAGGCAGCAGCTGATGTCGGTGGTGTGAGAAACCGAAATTTAGGACACCGCGTTTACACGCTGAAAAATTGTGCATGGTTTTGCACCATTCTCTCTTGACTTAAACAGCGGATTAAGCCCAAATTTTCACAGGTTTGTTATTTCATGTATAATGGTTGATCACACAAAACATGAATAGGGGCCTATTGTCTGTGAATATTTTGTCAGCTCTACCAATCATGTAAAATACCTTTAACTGTTTCTGTCAAACGCAACGTAGGAAACCGTATGTTTCCTTCACTACGCTCATTATTATAATATACGCATGCAAAAAAGTTTAACGACCAACATAATCATAAAGGATATGCATTTTGTTATAGTTCCGCAAATTTATTTTAAAACATGGCATAAAGCGAGGATTCGGGCGAGGCGTGGCTTCTAAGAGCAGCAACGCCAGTCGAATCCGAGAGTGGTTAAATTTAAATCAGAAGACGGAAAAAGCGGATATGAAACAAAGTACAAAGAAGTACGAAAATCTGGCTAGATTGAAATTGATTAGATATCAAATTATTCCCAAGGATGAAAATGGTTGTTTTCCTCTATAGTTTAAGTTTGGGTCAAACGCGTAAAGTCAGTCTGGATTGGTACCGATTTGTTTGACCATTGATTTTGTAATACTTCAACATTAAGGGCGGGAGCCGTTTCGATAGCTTAGGTGATACTGTCGTCACGTTTGCATTTCTGTAGTTTGTTAGTGTAGTAGTTTCCATGTTTTTTTTTCGCAAACTGACTTTGGTGTGTACCGGCTTGTACATTGCTCACAGACCATGTGAAACTCGACTATTTGTGTGTGCTAAGAGTAATAGTCATAAGTCTCATCAACAAACCAAACATAGAATCCACCATTGCCTAAACATTTTAATGTTTGACCTCTGACCTGTTACGACGCTACGACAGTGAAGGTACTAACGCACACACGACGCACGTTATCGTATATTTTTTACGGCTCGTGCGTTATTTCGAAGCGGTTACAGAGTAGAGCCACAGTTGCTATAAAGCTGTTTAGTTCACAAATTTGCCTAGCCGTTAAAACTCTTACTTGACAGAAAAAAGGTGGCTCCCATCCAAAATGGCACTTTGAGCCTCTTCGAAACCACCGCTTGGCTCCGGTTAGGCTCTGTCCGCCTGTTCTATGGTGATATTGTTTGTGAGAAAACGCACGCGTCGGTCAGAATAAGGAAAACAGTCAATTGAAATTCTTAAAGATAATCCACCCATTTAAGTGCTTTTCTCTGTTCTGAAGTTTCTTTCGGGAGTATCATTTAGCCCAAACGCCTCGGATGCCCTGTATTTCACACGTCTAGATGTAAAAAAATTCCCGCCAGCAAATAAACAAGTTATTACACAGCCCTCTGGTGTGAAGCAAAGTCATTCTGACATTGACACATTGATGATTAAACTCAACCCACCTAATATCAAGGCACCCTCACTGTTTTTTTTCTCATGAATTTTCTCGGGCACACTCAATGTGTGCACTCTTTCAACGTTACCTGGCAACTCCCGCCATCTTCTGGTTTCCCGCGTGATAACAAGTGAAAACAAATTCTCGCCCGCACGCGGGAGGCACGCTCTGAAAACGAAACCGTGAAAAAAAAAAAAAAAAAAAAGGATAGGCCTATAATGAGCGCGCGGTTACGATTCGCTTTCAGCCAATGGCGTATCCCCGCGTTACACCGCCGAACTGAATGTTTGTGCTGCCATTAACAGCCGAGGACAAAACAGACAGAAAGAAGACGGCGGTAAAAAAATTAATGAATTGCGGTTTGTGTACTTAGTTAATTGCATCTATAGGCAAATTGAAGATCTTTTTTTTTTTGAAAAGCCTTTTTCGGGTACCAAAGCATTTCATCAATCGAAGTAGGTTAAATCAAATTACAAAATACTTCCGATTGACGTAAGCTCCCCCGGTGCACGGAAGAAAAACAGAGCGGTGTTTGATTTAGAATTAATTCCTCACAGATCGCTTATTTACCGCCGGTTACACCACCAGTATGACTGAATCACCGATAAGTGATAGAGGTGGGGGGGGTCAAGTTTCTATGCCGACAAATTTACTAAATCCATTGGGAAATATGTAAAAAATACATTTACGTATTCTCTTTTGAAATAATGATAAAAGGAAATGGTAGCCCGAAAGCTTGAAAACTGAAGGTGATCATTTCACCATGAACATTAGATTAAAAGGTTGAAAGGATAGGACAAAAAAACTTTAAAATATGGAAATAAAGGCATCCCACAAAATGACCATAGGTTCTCGTAAAATGTTGACGTCTATGCACTCGCAAATAACGCCCAAATCTGTTTCCTAAAATCAGTCAAACAGTATTTCATAAGTTGGGACAGATTGTGTGATTCATGTTTATGATGATCAAACATAACAAGTATGCATAATTAGAGCAACCTAAGCATACGTTTATTCAATATTGTAGAAACATCGGCTCATTTTAGAACGCAATTACTGAAGAAGCAATAAAATGAAGCTATTAACCACAGAATAACTGCAAATTGGCATATATATATCTCTACACCCGTCCATTGATGTCGTTTTGACCGTTAATGGCGGTGCTTTGCGTTGGAATGCCAATTGTGTCATTCAGCGAACAACTCACTGGCAGTTGTTGCTGCTTTCTCTAGTCATTATAGCTCTAGCAGTCCGGCGGATGCTGTTACCGGATATAATTTGTAGTGGGGGAGAAGGTTTTTTTGTAATTGTTGTTGATGACGTTGTTCTTGTTGTTATTGTTGATGATGTTTTTGTTGTTTTTGTTGCGGTTGTTATTGTTGCTGTTGTTCTCGATGTTGCTGATGTTGTATTAGTTGATGATGACGTTGTTGACGCTGTTATTTTTGTTGATGTTATTGATGATGATAATGTTGTTGCTATTGTTGCTGCTGCTGCTGTCGTTGTTGTTGTTGTTGTTGATGTTTTATTAGTTGATGATGACATTGTTGCCGCTGTTGTTGTTGTTGATGTTGTTGATGACGATAATGTTGTTGTTGCTGTTGTTGCTGCTGCTGCTGTTGCTGTTCTTGTTGTTGTTGTTGTTGTTGCTGCTGTTGATGATGATGTTGTCGATGTTAGTGTTGTTGTTTCTGTTGCAGTTGTTGTCGAAAATTCTGTTGTGGTGTTATAAAAAAAAATGACTGACTGCCTTTTCTTGTGTTACGGTTAAAACTACAACTCACTTAGTGATCACCGGAGCGATATGTTTCCTTTTTCTTTTCAGATACTTGAACAATAATGACATACCTTTAGGAAGAGGCCCACCTTAAATGCTGAATAACCCTTGCACTTTTTTGTGAGATATTATGTATGGGCCGACATATCCGATTCACTCTGTGCCTTAACGATGTACTTTGTCAATGCATTGCTCGTACGAGGACGGCTTGTCATGGCCACTTCCTCGAGATTGATGATGCACTTGGACCAACTAAAATGAACAAAAAAACCACCATGCATATTTCAGCAATTTATAAAGAGAGGGGCACGAGGTATAATTCTTGTCGGGGTAAAAAAAAGAGGAAAGCGATAGCCGCGCTGATGTCTTCGGTTCATGCTTCATCCATCACGACCGTCAACCCTGTTCTCCAACATTAATGATGACAACCAATCACAAATGCTGTATTTCGAGAGCTCTTTTTCGTTCCTACAGGTGACAGTGCGTTGTAAAAAAAAAAAAATATGCGCAACGAAGAACGAACCGCTCGCATTGAGGCGCGAAGAGCACAAGCCGAAGGCACCGGCCACCCGAGCAGGAACTGCTTCTCGCGGAAAATAATCATTAATTGTGACAACGGCCGAGCGCGTAAAAAAACGTACGAGCGGTTTCCACCTGAAACGTGCACGGTATTTCCCAATTGGAAATGTCGTGGAGGCAAATCAACCTAGAAGTTAATACGCGTGTTGTAATTTTTAAACGTTGCATATTGTGTGGACCTCAGAACGGAAGAAGTCCACATAATGTAGGGACTTGAAACACTATGTGGACTTACACATGTGCACACATTTTTTTGTTTTACAGTGTTGTAGTGTTATGCTGTTTTCTTAAGTGCACAGAACAAAGGAATGTCCACAGAGTGTATGCAACACACAGATGGGTGTGCTTTGGTTTGTGTCAGCCAGATACTTCAAAAGATGTCTATTTGTTTTTGTAAGGATGATCAGGTTGCTAAACGGATAAACACGGCTCTCGGCAAAATACTAGAAAAATCGCCACAGCTTTTGAAAAAAAAACCACTAAAACAACGTGTCCGGTATATCGGACGATCAGGTGATCAGGGTGACAGCAGCAAACCATTTTCATGAGGGTCAACTTTTTTCCAATCAATATGTTTTACGACAAGATGATGCATTTATAATATCAGTGTCTGACAACGAAACGAAGGGACGCTCAAAAGCGATCAGAGAAGTGACCCTAGCCTGAACGTGCCCGCGTATAGAGCAGCCGGTGACCGGAATGGCAGTTTTTAGAGGAACAACTCCCAACGTGCGGAAACAAAACACAAAATACAAAAAGAAGAAGACGAAGATGAAAAAACACCGGCATCTATCATCTTTTTCATGACATCCCCTTACAAACTTGACCTGTTAACGCCAATTACAGTCCAATAATGACGAGGCATTAGCACTTACCAGCAACACGCCATTGAATTATCGATGAGGCGACTATTGTTCCTTGCACTCAGTAAAAACAACACCAAAGTACAATTTTCTTTCATCGTGACAATACAGACAACAAAAAATTGTGTCATAAATAACTCAATATCAGCCTTTTGATTCAAAGGAACATCCATCAAAAGCCATTGTGCTTCATTGTGAGTTAACTGTAACCCTAAAACAGTACTCGACGTAACAATTACCGGGAGCTGTTACTAAGTGACGATGTCAATATAATGACAAATGCCGAGCTGTATAACACTCAACCAAACTTTCCACACAAATACAGCAGCGTCATCTGAGACCATGCATAGCACTCGCAGATCAACAGCAAGGAACCTCTCTCAGCTTATCACCTGGGCCCAATTTCATAGAGCTGCTTAAGCACAAAAAAGTAGCTAAGCACAACAAAATTATAATGCTTACCAGAATAAGGTTACCAGCCAAACTACCATACCATATGTACATTTTGTGACTGGGGTATCCTGCTCATTTCTGTATAGCAGGTAATTGTTAAGCAATATTTTCTGCTTAAGCAGCTCTATGAAAATGGGCCCTGGTCACCAAAACATGGAAGTACAACTAGGGGAAGACAAAAGCCACAGAGACATCAGGGTGCTTCCAACGGATCTGCCCAACTTAATAACTGTGATGTGTCAGGGCCGAGCGGAAAACAGCACTGGACTCAAGCTCTAGGGGTTTTTTGACCTGTAGATGGGTGGGTTCGAGTCCCGGTCTTGGCACTTAACCATTATTGCTTCGTCCTTCAGATTGGACGTACCGGTCCCTTGTGTTGTGTCATGCACGTAAAAAAACAACAGTTATACTTAATAATAAACACAAATAATAAAACAAATGGAAGAAAACCAAATTCATGATAATTATAAAGGTACTGTTGGTAACAGTGCGATGGTGTAAGAGTGCAAGTTTAATGGATGGTGTCTTTTTTAAGCGTTAAAAACATTAGAAAAAGACCACAACGTATTGGCAGCATACATCTTTACAGTTTTTGAGAACGGAGCGTTTGAAAGGGACGGCTGGCTCAACAATGGTGCAACACGGTTTCAATACGCTGAGGTAGTCTTTATCGGAGAAATGAAGAAAAACCTAAAAACCTCTTTGAATTTCCCTTAAAGTACGTGCTTTGATTAAAAGAATTCCTCTGCGTTGTCCACATAGTCTTATTTGTCTTTTCTTTAAAGCTCTAGACTCATAGAATGAGTACACTCTTCCGAGTCCTCAAAACTTCAGCTACACTCCACTTTTGAAAAAAAAGCCGGATACTTATAAATAACACGAATGTGAGTCGTTGCTTCACTAAATGCAAACGATGATTCGAGGATGTTTCTTGACATTCCCAAACATTTCAATCAAAACTGCGTGAAATCAATTACGGGGATTGCGGTTTTTTTTAGCCAACCGTACTGTTTGGCCATTAGCTAAGTGACTACGTGTCGTAGTTTTCTCTCGGAGCAAACAGAGCGATTCTTCGAGGTGAAACAGTGTTGACTCGACTACCGTAGAAAGGTCGCCTCCAACTTCATTCCCGCGGTACACTATAAAACACCTAGCCCGTTGTAGTGGTTGGTTGTCCCCCACATACATCGAGGCTTATTATTATAACCCCACTTTTTGTGGCTATTCCAACTAAGATCAAAAATATACACCTATGATCGTTGGGGGAAAAAGGGTTTCTCATATCTGTTTTCGTCTGTACATTAACTTGATGCTCCATTGCCAGATTTCAATAGATCGTCAGCCATTGATTGGAAAAAACAACAACCTGGGACTGAAAACGCAATTACAAAAGCGTGTCGAGATAAACCCGGATAGATTAACTTATAATTGCAACAGACTAATAATTGCACCACATGAATGACGCACGCCGCTATACTCCCGGCAATTTCCCAAGTAATATGGGTGAACATGTTTCATACATATTACTGCACGCCGTGTTTTGTGGCCGTATGCCCCATGGATGTTTTCCTAAACAGACGCGGGCATAATAATGGAGGGTGGACGTTGTTTGACTGGTACATTCATTACCATGCCACAGGAGGTGGGTCTCTTACTGTATTGTATAGTGATCTTTCAGCAGTGGTAAACTACGAGTCATTGAATAGCAGCCGTGCTTTTCTGAACATTAAAAAAGAAGAAAAAAAGAAAAAACCTTGCTCCCACGGCTTTAACAAAAGCAGCGCCATAACGATGCAAATTAGTCCGGTAGCATTTCCAGCACAACCCAGCAGGCAATCTGTTAACCGTTGTATCGAGGGACCAGTCTAGTGTTCGGCCTCAGCAAACTTCATGTTTCTATACACACTGCTTTGAAGACCTCCATCATGTTGCTGCGTCTATCTTGAATTTTAGTTTCCCTGCAAAACCCACTTGCCAAGGAAAGCGATAATGCATAACATAACGGGGAACCAGACTACACTTTGCATCCCAGGCCCGCTTTTAAAATATTACCGTCAAAGCATTGCACACATTCGAGCCACTCTAAGAAGAACAAAAAAAAAATATTTGCCTGCCTTATTTTTTGTTACCATCGTCCAACAAAATATTTAAGCCACCTCCATTAAACACAAATAATGATGATGAAAAAATAATAAGAACGGTGGGTAAAGTGACGCAGGTCTGTTCCATTGTTCAGTAAAAACAGATAATGTATTCCCCGCCGGGGACGGTTACGTGATACTAATTTAAAGTTAAGTAGAGCTACGTGTGATGGCAACAACAAGCCTTTTTAATTCACGCGTATTTTTTTTTTTTTAAATAAGCATTGCGACTCCGGCGTCCTTGAATAAAATAAACCGTGCGCGAGGAAGACAATGGCAACACGTAAACAAAAACGAAACGCAAATGCTTAAATTGTACTCTTGTTTAAAGGAGCATTACAGAATTGGTAAGAAAAAAAACTTGTAAAATATACTTTTTGATCACAGATTTACATAAAACTTACACGGTCTAATGATGATGATAGTATAGAAAACATCCCTTGAAATATTTCTGTCTGAAACACCATATTTGATGAGAAATGAATAAACTAATTTTCCGATTGTGAGTTTATCGCTCAGTGAGCGTTTTATTCATTTGTTGAACCTATATGACCATAATATGACCATAAAAAAGAGATGAGAATTGATTTACTTCTCCCCAAAACATTTATGATCGTTCCCTGTTGATTATTTACCCCAAAACGAAGGAATTGTCAGAAAGACCGATCCCCGCCATTGTTGCAACCAAATATCGAGTCAAATCAAGTCACAAGTCTTTTTTCGCTCATGTCAAGTCAAGTCACGCGTCATGCGATGGCCCAAAATAAGGTCTACTCTCGTCATGTTGCGACAAACTTAAAGGAACATTACAGAATTGGTTTTTGCTAACAAAACAGTTGCTGGCAGTGTAAGCACCTTATGTAATCCACCATATACATAAACTGACAAACCTGTAGAAGTTTGAGATCGATCGGCCATCTGGGTCACGAGAAAATAGTGAAAAACCGATTACACATTTTGCACTCAATCATATAGATTCAACAAATGAATAAAACGCTCACTGAGCGATAAACTCCAATCGGAAATTAGTTCATTCATTTCTCATCAAATATGGCATTTCAGACAGAAATATTTCAAGGGATGTTTTCTATTATAATCATCATTAGACCGAGTAATTTTTATGTAAATCTGTGATCAAAAAGTATATTTTACAAGTTTTTTTTCTTACAAATTTTGTAATGTTCCTTTAAGTCTACAATCAAAATCTGTCAACAGCCGAGTTGTTTAACCTGGTCAAAAAAAAACAAAGCCCATCGATGTAGCCTACTGCAGTCATTTCGAGAGAGAGAGAAAAAACAAACAAAAAAACAAAGTGAGTAAAAAACCTAGTGGCGAACGGAATTTGATGTCGTTGTAGGTCCATCACCAACCTTAGTTTCACATGCCTGACGCATGGCACCTTTTTTCCCCCGTGGAACTTCTATAATTTTTAAAGCTGTACGACACCACTCCGGTGTAAAAAAAACACACAAAAAAACCCAAAAAAAACACGACGTGGTTGATCAGAGTAGCACGCTCGATATCATGAATTCTCACACCAAAAAGGTTTCATTTTAATGAGCAGAAAGGATGGTCACGGCTGATTTAACTTTTTACCAACCACTGCTCAACAAAGGAAACCCATTGACCACACACACACACACACACAATGTAAAAAGTCAATAGTTATTGAGATATAAATTCATCCTGGCAAAGCCTTTCACTAAATACCCCCTTTTCAAAGTTCAGTTAACCGAATCGGGGGAACAACCTGTTGGGCATTTCGACTGTTAAAAAAAAAAACTAAAAGCCGTTTATATCAGTGTGTGTGTTGCTTTGCTATGGCGACATCGACCGGAAAAAAATATGTCGCGTGGGACCCACCGTCAATATTGACAAGCACTTCGAAACAGAAAGTGTGTAAGAAATTTGTCAGAGTCACATTAAACAGAGAGTGTGCAATTTGAAGTGCAACGAGAACGGACTCACCGTGGACAGTGGATGCGAGAGACAAGAGGGGCCTCTTTAAAAATTAAGTGTGTATTAGATTGCGTCCGTGCACACTGTGATGCGGGTTGAGGAATATATATGATAAGGTTAGACACTGCAGGAAGAGAATTGAGTTTCACACACACGCAGCGTCGCCGTTGGAGATACCTGCTTGTTGCCAATTCACATCACAGTTGTGTTGTATTACGATCCAGCACCACACACACATACACGCACACTCGAAGTGTAAAGCACTGGATTCCAACTTATGCGAGAGGGGAAAAAAAGGTTAATGTGGTTTAGATGCAGAAAAAGGACATGACTCGATGGACTCGAATGCTGTTTGTGTATCTCTGGACTATCGCTCTTTCTGTTGATTTGTGTACACCGAGGAAAATCAACTTGGGGCTGCTGTTTCAGTGGGAGGGGGCGAATCCCGTCGGTTCGCGGGGTGGTGGGGCGGCTAAGATAGCCATCGACGAGATCAACTCTGATGAGGGGAAGCAGCGATATGGAGCTATACACGCTGCCGGCCACCAACTTGACTTCGTCTGGAAAAATACAAACTGCGAGACGAAGGTGGGCCTGCCGGTCTTCAGCGACCTCCACACCGACGACAACGAGTTCGGGAGGGCCGTGGACGCGTACATCGGACCGGGGTGCAGCATCATCTGCGAGCCCGGGGGCATACTGGCCGCTCACTGGAAGGTGCCGGTCGTGTCGTGGGGTTGCACCTCGGATACCCTCTCCCAGAAAGACACGTACCCGACGTTTGCCCGCACCGCGGCCCCCAGCAAGTTCAGCGCGCCGTTCTTCACGGCTATCATGAAGTACTTCAGTTACGACCGGGTGGCGATCATCTACTCCTCTCACCACCTCTGGTCTCTCACAGCCCAGATCTTGAAGACGGACTTTGAGGAGAATAATATCACGGTGGCCGCGTTTAACCAATTTGAACCTCTGGAAAAACTTGCGGAAGCAAATAGGGCGAGCATTACACGAGAGGCGGGGAATAAGTTTAAACAGTTGGAGGCTGCGAAAGATGTGTCCAGAGGTCTGTATCTTTCAAGTTTTTTACTGAATTTAAGTTTCAAAATGTAGGAACTGACACACCCTATGGGTACGGTTTAAAACATGTCTTTATTGTGATTCAAATCTTTGCATGGGGGATTTTTGAAACTGTTTGTGGTATTATTTTGGATACGAAACGACTACGAAACGACCATGTTACTTAGTATGATGGGTACTCGTGGGACAGTATAAAACAGTGTTTTAGTACTCGCACTCTAGTACTATTCGAGTACCGTTTTATTGGTAGGCTTACTTGTACTTGTATTCTCACTCAGCTGGCAATAAATACCCGTACTGATAAGATACTCGTACTCCGATTTCAAAGTATACCCGTGGTCAAAATACAACTTTCCCATACGTGCATTAAAGCAAGGAATAGAAGAATAAAGCTCCGGGAAAAATCAACACTTAAGTTGTCTGTGATGCATTGTATAAAAGACGGTTAACATTCACACATTGTCGCAAGAAATAAGTGCAAAGGGACGGAAAAACAATGTCTGTACACATCTGTACAAATCTAAAGTACTCGTACTCGGAAATCCAAGTACTTGGTACTCGGCTGTTGGACTCGGTACTCGGATATTAGAGTACTCGGGATTCAGACACTACGTGTACTCGTACTCGAGTACTACTTGGCCACCCTGGTACTCGGCAGTACTTGATACTTGACTGAAAAGTGCTTGACTACAACACTGGTGTACAAATTTGAGATTCAGATTTGAAATTGAATTCATTTTCCCAGTAATCGCCAATACTGTACTCGAATCGTAACGTTTTTACACACAATGATAAAAAGTGTTCTCTTATTTTTTTATGTTTTTTTTAAATAAATATTATAAATAAGTCTGGGCAATATGAGAGGATCGAATCAGCTACCGTTTTTAGGACGCTGAAATTAGCCGTGTACTTTGTGTGCACTTGGGAATTGCTACACACATTACCGCCAAAGCAATAACAAGCTTGGTGAGTTGATGTAGTCAGTTCAAGTGTGTTCTTATTTTGTGTCGTTGCTGTGAAAAAAAACCCCACAATGTTCATGATAACTAACGCGATAGATATAGGGTGTTTGAAAATATAAATATTAATAGTTATCGATAACAAAGTTGATTATTATCAATCCAAGGGTCCGCTGGTATGAACAAGTTTATACCAGGACCAGCCACACAGAGAAAAAGTTTCGTCTGAATATACTGTCAACAACCAAAAAACGAGGCAAACAAGCACAAGTATTAATAAAGACCCAAGATGTTGCAACAGGTTTCAAGTTAAAGAAAAATCACACACTCAAAACCACCCCCCCCCCAAAAAAAAAAAAAAAAAAAAAAAAAAAAAAAAAAAACCAAAATGTTCCAAAACTGTTGATATTAATTTGTCTCGTTGTTCATCTTCAGAAACTGGAACTTCACAAAATGGATCCAACAAAATCAGGCATTTTGAGAAGAAAAAAAACTAAACACACAAGCAAACACCCCCAACAACAAAACAAACACCCCAACACCCCAACACCCCAACACCCCAACACCCCAACACCCCAACACCCCAACACCCCAACACCCCAACACCCCAACACCCCAACACCCCAACACCCAAACAAACATGGCCTTTTACATAATGCGATTGTTAGGTCTGAGATCTCGGGGTGGGGGGGGGGGGGACGTTCACTGAAATTTCCCGTAACTGTTAAAACTCATTTAACAATGTTGAATGTTGCATTAATAAAGCAAGCTGAACCTGTCAGCACATAGTCCTAAATTGATCGCTCTGCACTCCGTCTGGACCAGAAATCAATATGTCTCCACACGAACTTGACAAACAGTTCATTTTCTTATGCTGTGGCGATCAATAATTCAGATTACACATTTTGTGTGTGTTAACAGTTACTTGAACGAGCACTTGATCAAACGGCAGAATTTCCCCCGATGGTAAAAGTACTTTGGGTTCTTTTTTCGAAATCACAATCCGGGCTTAGGCTTGGACTTAAGCTCCGTAAGTTAGTTACTAGAAAACGTGTAGGCGGACGGATCCTTCCCAATATGAAGCCCAAGCTGTGATTTCGAAAAGGTTAAGACAATTGATAATGCACTGAAAACTTTACAATCAGTAAAATTATGCACACAATTATGGAGAGAAACATTGGAGGCAGAAAAGATCACCTGCCTTTTGACTCAATCAAATTCGCAGTTTTGTTTTCATTGGTGCTATCGTGTTGCGATTTACCTGTACAGTCGTTGAACCGAATTCTGACCTCGCTCCCCCGAGGCATATTGTGTGGATCATTGTATTCTACTTTTAAAACATCTTTCTAACCATTTGCATTTTATAACAAACGGTTTACAAACGGTTTTTATAGACTAACTCGGCCGATTCAAGGCAACGTGTACGTTTAACTGATTTGGGATGTCGACCAAAAACAACTACAACCAGGGGCACGCTGTCACCTACTCCTGGGGCTGAAACAAGGTTACCCCCTTCACAGTCCGTAAGGATGTAGGCAAGGGTATCATCCACTAGGAGCCTGGCTGGTAGAGCAGAATGCACTACCTTCCCAACTTCCATAGAAGAGTTATAAGAAGAGTTTCACAAAATTACTGAGGTTGGACAAGCTTTGAATAAATCACAAGCATTACTCATTACATGGTATTTTAGCTGGTATTCTTTTTGTAATCGACAAGTTTTAGCTAGATTGCTGTAGTCGAGTATCTTTCAGTCAAGTATCAAGTACTGTCGAGTACTAGGGTGGCCGAATATATATAGAGAGAGAGAGAGAGAGAGAGAGAGAGAGAGAGAGAGAGAGAGAGAGAGAGAGAGAGAGAGAGAGAGAGAGAGAGAGAGAGAGAGAGAGAGAGAGAGAGAGAGAGAGAGAGAGAGGGGGGGGGGGAGGGAGAGGGGGAGGGAGAGGGGAGGGGTTAGGTCACACGCCAATGTTGAGTTTACCGAGCACCAACGGGAGAAAAAAGAGTAAACTTTAATAGAAGACACAACTATGACATCTCTAATTGTCTTTCAAGGATTATTGATTAGAGTTTTCGCTGTTTATTGGGCAGCGAGGTTTTGGTGGATATTTGACATTCTTGACAGGTATGTTAAATGCGACTGATGCTGTACATTATCTTGAAACCGGACGGTGTAATATGACAGATACCTATAATTTGCAATTCCCATGGTTTTGCACTTGGAGACGTAACCAGTTGTCGTTCTTGGAAGCTTTTAACTCCACGAGTAATTCACTTAGGAGTTCCGTACCTACATCCTCTGGGTAATTGTCATTGCGCTTAAACCCATCAACGGGCTCCTCAACAAAATGTAGAATGACAAGCCATCAAGTGTACTGAATCTGTAATATCATTAGTTAAAGTTTTTACGAAGTGCATTAGTCGTCCTCGTGAATTGGTCAAGGCCATTACCGTATTTGGTAAAATAAGAGAGAGATAGTGACAACAGTAATACAAAAAAGAACAAACGAAGGGAAAAAATTAAAGCACACAAATAAAACTAAAAACTTAGACACAAAGTACAGGATTGTTAGAAGAAAAGAAAACTCAGTCCAGACGCTTACTGATTAAATTTAAACCAGTACCAATCCTCTAGACAAGCACTTTCATCTGAAATACTGTCAACGTCGAGAGAATATAATTTGAAGACCCACCTAAACATGCCGTTGCTTATTTCGATTGCTCCAGCTGAAACAAGCATCCGTCTTGTAGTACTGGTACTCGGATATCCAAGTACTTGGTACGTGGCTGTTGGACTTAGTACTTGGATATTGGGCAACTCGTTAATCGGATAGTTGTACTCGTACTGGATATGGGAAAAAATACTCAGACACTAGTTGTACTTGTACTGGCCCAAGTGCTCGTACTAAAGTACTACTAGGCCATCCTTGTACTTGTTCTCGGTTGTTGGACTTAGCACTCGGATATCGGAGTACTTGTTACTGGGATACTTGTACTCATAATCGACTACCCAAGTACTCATACCCGAGTACTACTAGGCCACCCTTGTACGTTGAACTCGCCTGTTGCACTTAATACTCAGATATTGGAAAACTCGGTACTCAGACACTACTTGTACTCGATTACCCCAGTACTCATACTCGAGTGCTACTCGGCCACCCTTGTATTTTGTACTCGCCTGTAGGACTTAATACTCAGACATTGGAAAACTCGGTACTCATCAGACACTATACCTGCACTCGTACTCGACTACCCAAGTACTCGACTACCCAAGTACTCGACTACCCAAGTACTCACACCCGAGTGCTACTCGGCCACCTTTGAACACGGAAGTACTTGGTACTCGGCTGAAAAACACTTGACTATAAAAATTGACAGGCACAATGTGTGGATGCATCAACAATCCCTGACCAGACGTAAACCATTTAGTTCTGTTTGTCAGAAAACGGAACTACGGACTTTGGAGGACAGAATTTCCACAGGTTGGTTTTGTTCAGAAAAAAACCAAAACAAATCCGTATACACCTTCAAAAAAATGACAGCCGTAAAAATGATCAAACTTCACGTCAACAGGTTTTGTTGGAACCTGTATGTATGGTGCCTCGGAGTGGATGGGGGTCATGTTCGGGGTATTAAGGTCATGTGTGCATTGATTGTATAGTTTTTAAATGCTCTCTTTCAAAACCTGTCCTAAAAACCCTTTGAGATTGCGGGAGCAGTATTGCGTTGACGTCATTATTTGATTCGTTAACAGAGCTCTACGCATGGGGTGTGTTTCATTTCTTTGAGTCCTGATTGATACATTATTGAACAGTTCACTGTGAACGTTTCACCTTTTAGTACGTTTTCGAAGTTAACAAAGAAATAGTGCAGTTTTGTGTTTATTCTAACCAGAGTAATTTTCCCCTTTTCTTCACTTTGCCTCTGTTTATCCGGGTGGCATTGTCGACACATTGTCACGTTGCTTTCCCTACCAAATATATATATATATATATATATATATATATATATATATATATATATATATATATATATATATATATATATATATATATATATATATATATATATATATATATATATATATATATATATATATATATATATATATATATATATATATATATATATATAATATATATATATATATATATATATATATATATATATATATATATATATATATAATATATATTATATATAAAAGTGTTTGTTTGCGTTTTGGATAATGCCATTATGAGAAATAATCTTGTCTGGAGCAATAAACTGGTGCGTCAAAGCGCCATTGTGAAGCATTGAGACGAAGCAACATATCACGGCCATGTAAAATGTTGATGGTAGTGTAGTGTGTTTGAACATGCGCTACATACAAGTGTGGACACCGAGAAAATAAGAATTTCCACACAATGTCGGGTCTTGAGACATTGTGTGGACTTCAACACGTCCACACATGATTTTCACGAATGAGAAAATCTTATTTTTCTTGAAGAGAAAGTAATTTTCTAATTTAGTGTGTGGTACTTTTCTTGTCAAAAAGAAGAATAGCGTTTGTTTGTTGTTGTTGTTGTTTAAAAAATACTTTTTCATGACCTGGGGTTCTATGTATATAAGCACTCATTTTTTGTTCGCCATATATTTACTTTGTTTCCATTATTTTTTGGCTCTACTCTGTCGCTTCTATCATTTTAAAATATATATATATATATATTTTTCCACTTTTGTAAATTTAACATATTTCATTTCGTGCGTCCGGTTCTGAACGTTTTTTTATTATAAGTTTGGCTTTATACGCGGAGGGATCCGGTAGGTTCGACCAGTTTAACGAACAAAACCGACGATGACGAAAAAACAAAGGCAACAGGAGGACAACATTATTAAAACAAAACTAGCTAGGTTTTCTCGTCGGAGAAAGGGGTTTCACTGCAAAGGAGACAAACTTGGGGAGGGGGAGCAAACTGAAACAAACACACGCAAAAAATCACCCCAAAACACCAAACAAGCAAATTTAACCACTGAGCTTTAGAAAGGCAAAATCTAAAAGGCCTAGTTAGCCAATTTATACATAATTCAGAGACACTAATCGATTTACAGAGCGTATGGAAATTCGGATGGAAAACCAGTTTACCTGGCTTATGCTTTTTTCTTGAGGACGCATTATGTGGCTTATGGGGTTATAAAAGCACCCTAATGGATAAAATGGAATGACATAATCTACATCAGTACATGAAGGATGCTTTCCTCTCGGCTAAAGTAATTTTTGGACCAATTTTCTGAACTGGAAATACATCTTCTTCTTTTTTTAAAGGGGACATTAGTCCGAGTCCTCTAGTTTTCACTTAACATAATGTACGACTTGCCTGCGAAAATTTTACTTGTTAATCCGGACGTCGCAGGTTCACGTCCCGCTCTCGTCAATTTGCCTTTGTTCAACCCAACACTTTTTACAATTTACCCACTCAGTTCCCATGTGGTTTAATACTTGACTTCGAATATTTCCCTATTTTTTTTCTTGTTTTCCTCTTAAAACATACCCATGAAAGCACACTCGTCCTGCAGAGCATTCGCAGTCTTCGCTGCTATGGAATGGAACAATACCCCCCCCCCCCACACACACACACACACTCACACACACAATAAGTCGGCTAGCTCAATTGTACAATAAATAAAAAACTACATAACACCTAAATTCACTTATTTTTAGCGCTGTTGGTTTACAAAATAGAGTGTATTGAAATGCTTGGTATTATTACAAGCATTGGAAAGGTTGATTTTAAAAGGTTAGGCTTTGTGAGGGAATTTCACGCGTGCATGTTCGTGTTGGTGGCTCACATGTGTGTTTGATTGCGGCAATTGGAATAAGCAACTGTGATTAATGGTTTTTCTTTTACGGTTGTTGTCGATGCTGACAGTAGTATGAACTCTGTAATCAATGAGTTTCCATATTGAAATTAATCATTTTCCCCTTCGTGTACTCTCATGTCTTTAAACAACGAAGTTCGTGTTAAGACGAGTTCCGAACCCATTACGGTACGCGTACTTAACTTAATAATTAGACGTCATTAAGGTCCGACGTCGAATCGTTCATCGCGACCGGCGCCTGCCCCCAGTCTTCCTACCAGAAGTCTTGTCTTGTTTTATAGCCCCTTTATTGTACCACTCTTTATGCAGCAGGCAGACATCCTCGTTATAAAATCTACAATGCATATTGAAACAAGTCTTCGGCTAATCCCTTTGTAAGGGAGTGCATTTATTCCTAGTTTAATTATAGATTATAACCTAATTGATTTTCTCTTTCGCAGTGTTTATAGTGATTGCCTACGGGGCCGACGTGCGGAACTTCCTACTGGACGCACAAACGTTAGGGATGATGGATGGGAACTACGCCTTCTTCACCATGGAGGTCACTTTAAACGGGAGGCTAGGGGACCCGCCTGACGGCAAGGACGCCAAAGCCGAGAAGGCATTCGAAGGTACACTCCCCATCGTTCCTGGCTTGCCGAAATCGCCCCCTTTTTCTTATGATCGAGCGACGCATGTTGGGGAAAGAATGGCGCGGTGAATTCGTACACCCATGAGAACGAGGTTGACGCATAGCGATCGTGCTTGTTAGGGGAATTTAACGGTCGGGTACCCTCTATTGAGGATATTGGCAACACCAAGGCTTCAGTTTCGGCTCCGGCTAGGTTCAGTCAGTTATTTTGGAGGGAGAAAACGGTACGGGGGTTCAAACAGGCAGACGGGGGGATAAACCGGAGCCGAAGAAGACGCAGTTCCAAAAAGGTCTCATGACGTCATTGAGTAGGGCGCCCTCGCCTAGAGGTCAACAGGAGGGTTTTCATTGGCCAATCCTGTGCGTCGCGCGCCACAAATCTGTGCATTTCCAGTGTTTCATCATCGATTAACCTTTAAGATTGCGGCTCAATAACATCAATACATGAGGTACATTACTCCCGACAGTACAGACATTGGTAGTAATTACACCAAATGAATAAAAGCAACACAAGTTAACTATTAGTATCAGGTTCACTTATAACTGTCAGGTGCCAACCGTAGATTTGTCCCGATTTTGAATAATACAATAAACTTGAAACTGGCTAGCTGTTGGGGTTAACGCTTCCACCATCACCCAACGTGATTCCTATTGGAACTTCAACTGGGTTCGAACCCACGACCATCCGAGTGTTCTTTACCTGGCCGGCGTGCACTTTGTTTACGAACAGTGCATTAAGGTGTTGTTGTTGTTTTGTTTTGTTTTGTTTTTTTTTGGGGGGGGGGTACACAACATCATAATTTCCATGATCACATTGGCAAGAAGCCATATAGTCCAGCCAATGGCGACCGATCATGATAATTTATGAAATGTTCATAGTTTAAAGCCGGGCACCAGACTGTATGGTTCAAAGCGAGTTATACAAACACAGCGTTTGTTTTTTGTCACAACTAATCTATACCAACAGAAGGGGAGCGCTTCTATCGAGGTTAATGAATAACGTTTGCAAAATGTTCGTCCGTCGACTTGGTAGACGTCCTCACCAGACGTTTTACGAAGAAGGTCGGCCTCAACGTCTATGGATTTTTCATTAATGTTGTGCGGCAAGTTGACGCTATTGAGGACGGGTTGTATTCACAAATGCTCCCCAATACAATGTCCTTCTCCGTACATGACCTAGTTCTCAATAATTAAAGAGTTATATTAAGGTATTAAAGATGCCAGGTCCGATTTTTGGTCGATGTGAGCCGAAAATTTCGATTTAAATTGTATACAGTAACTTCTGTAGATTTCACATAATGCTCCCCACACAATGTCCCAAAGTTCTCAGAGTTATATTAGGTATTTCGGTGAATTCGTACATCCATGAGAACGAGGTTGACGCATAGCGATATGCTTGTTATGGAAATTTCACGGTCGGGTAGTCTCTATTGAGGATATTGGCAAGACCAAGGCTTCAGTTTCGGCTCCGGCTAGGTTCAGTCAGTTATTTTGGAGGAAAAAAATGGCACGGGGCTTCAAACAAAAATTTCGATTTAAATTTTAAATAGTCACTTCTGTACTTGTAGGTTTGAGAAAGTTAAAAACTTTCCTTCAAAGTGTTGCATGAAAAAAAAATGTTATAATCGGTATTACATTGTCCGTAGCATATTATGCAACAGTTTTTGAATGACTTTTTTAGTGATTTTCTGATTGTTTTTCGTTATTCGTTTTGGAATGTTTTTCGCAACAAATTGATCCAAGTTGACGTCGAGAAAAGCAAGGTGTCGCTTGCTAACCCATCCCTCTCTGGTGGGATAAGACCCTTCATTGACTTGAAGATTTCTAGCAACACTGTATTTCGTTATGGTATACTATATACTAACAGGTCTGTTGGACGTCAAGAATCTGAAACCGGAGACAGACGCATACATGGCTTTTGAGGAAGAGGTCCGCACAGTGACGTCCCGAGACCCCTTCAACTCCACGGCCTTCCCCGCTGGCAATCTAACGGGAGAGGTACTTTTATGTCTTTATGAGTTTAGCAGTGAAATGGGGGAGGGGGGAGACTGTGCCAATAACACTCTCCTCTCATTATAACCGATAATGAGGAGCGGCGGGATGACCGCGTTAAAAATTAAAGCCTGTCATCTCCGGAAATTAAATTGGCACACTTTTCACTTAAAAACCATGGAAACCTAACGAAACCTCAGGATATTATATAAAAAGCCGTCACTGTTTGTACGAAGAGACGCGTACGAGAGGAAAGGACGACTGTTTCATTTTTTTTAAAGGTTTGTCTCGCATTTTCCTGAAAAAATATTGCCACGCGGATTAACTTTAATTTATTCCGTATAATTAACGAACTTGGTTTGTCGCATTTTTTTGTTGGCACGAAACGCCCCACCCTCCAAAAATGGTTGAACATGGTAACCACAGAACGGACAAGACAGAAGGTAAAATCCTAGCTTGTAGCTTCACGGAGAGACCTGTCGGTATGCGTCTGATACACGATGTCCATCTCCAAGCCGCCCCCTTATACATTATGAATTATCCTGAATATAGATTGACAAGCAGTATTGGTCATCGGTGTTGAAAATAGGTCATCATCTCACTCGAGTACCGCAGTGTGCATGTATGGAGTTGTTTCCATTAGACTCGGGAAAGCACCGAACAGCGTAAGAGCGAAGTATATAGATATATAATTTCCTGTATATCCGATGAAATTATGATGAAAATTGTGACATCTCATAAAGACAGGATTTACTTTTGGTAATTGTCAAAGACTAGTATCCACATTTGGTGTATCTCATTTGCATAAGATAACAAACCTGAGAAAACTTGGGCTTAAATTGGTCATCGAAGTTGCAAGAAAACGATGAAAGAAAAAAAACACCCTCGTTGCATAGAACTGTATGCTTTCAAATGCCCCAGAAAGGCTTCATGCCAGAAGCCTTTCTCAGATTCAAATATTTTAGTGAGAAATATCCTATTTCTCAAAAACTACCATACTTCAGAGGGAGTCGTTTCTCACAATGTTTTATATATACTATCAGCAGCTCTCAGGTGCTCCTTACCAAGTAAGTTTTTATGGTAATGTATTTCTTGAGTAATTACCAAAACTATCCACTGCCTTTAAAAGTGATAGGTTATCGTATGTGGTGCCATTGGCCAAATTCACGTGACGTCATCACCACACTGGTCTTGGTTGCGCCATTTTGGAAGTTGATGTCAGTGTATGTTATACAGTGTAGAGCACGAATTTTAGGCGACGCAACTCGCCTACATGCTGTCTCTAAAAAATGATTAACGCGGCAAAGTCACCGCGTTTGACGTGCGTGTTAATGGGGAGGGGAGGGGCGTTTCCCCGATGAGACACGCATGGCAAGTTACAACACTGTACAATATAAATCCCACTTTATATCAAAAAACATTATAATCGGTTGATTACGAAGGAACTTCAAGGTATAACTTTGTACACATTATACTTGTCTGACTGCAGGTTCCAATAGAAGCAGCCTTGTTGTATAACGCTGTGCATCTCTACGCACACGCACTGAATTCGAGTCTTACAATAGAGAATACAACCAGCGGCGAAGCTGTCAGCAAATACATGTTCGACGTCAATTTTACAGGTAATAATAATACGTCATTCCGTTTTATGTATTGTTTCTTGTCTAGTCATGAAATAAAGGAATACTGAAAAAAAAATAAGAAAACAAATCCTGATCTATCTGTTACCATGTCCACTGGTATCATTTTGTAAAACTGCAAATCGTGTGCAATTTACCTATCCACCCTTGTCCGAGATATTGAGCGCAATAGAGCGTTCAAGTATCGCGCGTTTTAGATTTTTTTATTTATTTATTTTTTTTTTTTTTGGGGGGGGGGAGGAGATCACTTTGGTACCACGTACATTGCTTTAACACATTAAGGTAACGAACTAGCGAATACGTGCGACACTTGCACAATATATAGACCTTATGCATTGACGTCATCACTCCGCCATCTTAGCGGTAAAAAGATGGTGCGACAATGCAAAGCGCACACCCCACCTTTGACCTCTAGCCGAGGGCGCCCTACTCAAATGACGTCATATTATGTATAAGTTATCTTACAAGTCGCCTTATTTATTAGTCATGCCGCGTCCAAATTGGATACGGCTTCGGCTGCTGGCTACAGCTGATGAAGCACTGATGAAGCCGTCAGTTTCGACAGCCGTATTATAGTTCTATAGCTTAACGTCTGTTACCCCTGACGAACATAATTATGTTTTGTACACGCGTAGTGCTAATTATCAGGCTATTTTAGTCTGTTTGCAGGGGAACTTCGAACTCAAGTATAGTAATGGAATTATTTGTTGTCCCTTTTTTCAGTTTCTCTGGTGTCAGCAATAGATTGCCTATGTTATTCACTATATAATCTTACTTGTATTGATACCGTCGGATAGTTGCAGAGTGCAGTTGCAACCACACCATTTTGTGTAAATCGGTATATTCTGCTTTTTAAACTTTCTTTCCAACCGCATTGATTTCACGACAAACGCATTTATAGCCCAAAGCGCCCAAACCGAAGGCAACGTGTCTCTTCAAGCACGATTGTGACGAATATATTATAGACACACGTGTACATAACAACAAATACGATAACAGACTCGTCTAGTGTCCCCTCTACCCCGCACTATCGCACGAGGAATTACTTACCTACATCCAGTTAAACTGTTTTAAATTTAACCCATCGAAGCGCGAACGAGACGTCGATACCTGCGGTCTCCCAATTTTCTCATTTCACCTCTTCACGTTCAGTGATCATTTTGTAAAGCATTGTAATTGGTGCCCTGAATAAAAAATTAAGGAAAGAACACTACATTATACACGGTTAGATTAACAACTGTTGTATGGTTAAAACGCGTACACAACGCGTACACAGGTCAATTGTAGCGCGATCGGTTTCTTTTTTTGAGGGCGACTGCAGCATGTCACAAAGGTAAACCTCAAAAACTACGTCACGAAACAGCCGTCAACCTCATATTCTATGAACACTGTCAATACCACGGCCCGCTGTGTCCCTTGTAAGTAATCTCGAGATTGGAGTTATAAAATCGGAATTTTACGGCAGAAATGGTGAAAAGACTCAGGTACAGTGACAGTGGTTTTTTTTGTTGCTGTTTTCTCAGCAAGTAAACACTGTATTCATCTGAAACTTTCAAAGATGAATCTAATTTCTCTTGCCTTTAAATCAGCATTACGCTGACAAAAACCAATCTATGGCCCTACCTTTGGCCAGAGTCATTGCTAACCATTGGGTTTAATCCCATGCCCATTCCACATCAATAATCTCATTTCATTAGTTGTCTCGGTTCGAAGCAGTTTCCCCCCTTCAAATCAAGACGGTTTGATTGGATATGCCTTTTCTTTAAACACAATGACGTATCGTTCCTATGGATGAGTACTAATCAGATTCTTGTAGCTCTTATCCTTGAAAATCTTGTGACCATTTTTCATCTAAGGATATTCTCGTCCTGGGTTTTCACCTGTTATTTCTTGGAAACACAGAAATGTTTGATTGAATCTACTTCTCTTCGAACCAATGATGAACCATTCCCCAATGAGAATAATCAGAATTGTTCTATTGGACCTTCTAAACGCCATTGCACATGTTTTTTTATAAAATCGTCTTTGTTCTCCCCATTTGTTACGATTTTTGGTTAAGTTCTAGACGGATTGATTGACTTAATAATGTCATAAAAAAGGTAATACTACAGTTTAGAATTAAAAAAACAAATCTCACTCAAGGCCTTACGGCCATTAAACTGATTTGGGCTGTCGACCCAAATCAACTGTCACCATGGGCACGTTGCCACCTACTCCTGGGGCTGAAACAGTTTTACCCCCTTCACAGTCCGTAATGACGTAGGCATGGTTATCATCTGCTATAGGAGCCTGGCTGGTAGAGCAGAAGGCACTACCTTCCCAACTTTTAAGGAAGCAGGTTAAGGGCACAAGTGTCATGACTCAACACTAGAGCTTGGGTCCGGTGAACTATAAGACCGCTCGGCCACGACACGCCACATAACAAAGATAGTCAATACATGCAGGCAAACAATGACAGACACGAACACAGTATAGAATTTTCAAAACGTTAGTGACCACACCGGTCCTTCTCGGAACCAACACCCGCTCCCCAAATAGTTTTATACATGGTTGTACCCACAAGTACTCCATAGTTTGTCTTCTATGCCGTTCGTTATTAAAGTTGAATTAAAAACGGTGACACCACCGAGTTGATGACATTTCCCCCCCCCCCTGCCGGTTGGATCATGGAGGTAGGGTCTGATGATAAACGAGAACTATAGATGAAAGAGAAATCAATCTACTCTTCTAACCCTCAATGACGTCAGTATATGCTACCTTTAATGTAGATCAAGTAGAACCTCTAAATGACAATAATTAAATCTTCCACTTCCTAATCAGTTCTTGATTTAATTGGATCTTTGTTCTCTTCAAGGAATCGACGGATATGTCGTCATCGATGACTACGGAGACAGGCACCCCAATTACATGCTGCAGAACATCCATAATGGCTCGTTTCAAACAGTCGCTCATTTCTTCGAAGAGTAAGTCACTTTGTGGTCGTATTAATCGTTGTACAATAGCACCGTGGAAGACAATTTTAACTGACGATGCTTAAACTGTATAGGCCCCCTAGCATTTAATATCCTTCGATAATTCGAAATAATATGCTGGGTAAAACGTTACAGTACACATTTTCTGGATGTGTTTTTTCGGATAGAATTTTCAGAGTGTGGGGTGGATGAGTTTCCGTGTTTATTCTGTGAGCAAATTTTCAATCGACAAGGATCTGTGTTTGACTTATATAGGATACATATTGAATGCATTTCGTTCGTGCATTGTCGCAGCCTTGAGCGTCTTTTAGGCGGATTTTGGCGCTATATAAGTTTTCGTTATTATTATAATCACCCGTACGCATATTACATGTCTTTGCCCTAGATGTTGATCAATATGGCTTCATTGCGATGATGAAGATGATGGTGGAGGAAACAGTGGTGATGTACTGGGCCCAATTTCATTGAGCTGCTTATAGCACAAAACGTAGCTAAGCACTACAAAATTATGCTAACCAGAATAAGGTTACCAGCCAAAATACCATGTCACATGTACAACTTTGTGACTGGTATCCTGCTCATTTCTGTTTAGCAGATAATTGTTAAGCAATATTTTTCTTTTTAAGCAGCTCTATGAAGTTGGACCCTGGTATAAATTATAAGCCTAACAGAAAATGGAGATGACCACAATAAAAAAAAGTCTATACAATCATACAATGGACCCACTGCTACAAGAGTCAATTTATCTTTTCGTGCAGGTCTTAAGACAAGATCGTCAAGTACTCGTCATTGATATCCACATTTTGTAGATAACCCACACACCCGTATGCGAATAACTGGGATTCATTGCCCATCGCTAATAACCCACAGGTCCACTTTGGGAACAAAAAACGCTGGTTCTTCGTGGACTATTTGCTGAAATTATTATCTTGATGACGAGACTAGTTTACGCGCTGGTATCTTGAGATGAAGGAGAAAGAGAGAGAGAGAGAGAGAGAGAGAGAGAGAGAGAGAGAGAGAGAGTGGGAGAGAGAGATGTCTACGGTTCGCGTGATAACATCACCCTGTCGTCTAGCTTTGTTGAGATAGGCTCAAATTCACCACAAAAAAAATCACCTCGCGTTATTAAAAGATATTCGATAAAAGATTGGAATTGGTAAGATTTTGGGTAGAGAAAACAAAATCTGTTGGATTTTTTTATATTAAATAATGTCTGATCAGTATACGGCTGCCGCCAGTAGGTCTGTTCCGTACAGTGGTGTAGATTCTTCTGTTCAGTGCCAAATGAAAACGTCATTTATTTTCAAGCAAAGTCATCACGGCCCAGATGACCAAGTCCTTTATTGGTTCAAAGAGTAGATTTGATTGGATACAGCAGTTCAAAACGATCATATTTGAAAGAACAATCTATACTAGTACCAGTTTGATTTTTTTAAATTTCCATTTTCCTATCAAGGATTTGAAATACTTAAAGAGCAGTGTTTTGTCAAACCTCATCGTTGGGCAAGCACTTAGATAAATTATCATTTATCCTTCCCTTCGCGCAGGTGTACCATAAATAAATGACAGAGAGAAAATGTAAGACAATTAAGCACTCGATCGTAACTGCACCATATGTCAAGTATGCTTTCCTCGTTCGGATTAACATTTTAAAAAGGTGCTTCACCTCTGCTGCATCAAAACGCTAGATACATTATCATGTAGTTTAGAAACACAACACAACTCTGTGCATGATTTATGCGCACCATTTTCTATCAAGATGCCGAGGGATCGATTTCACAACAATACTGTGCAAGTCCCGCGCGTATTCGAACTTCCGGGACCAAGTTGGTCCCGACCACAATGAGCAAGTTCGGGTGGGCGACTAGAGTGACTAAACTAACCAGAAACAGTGTGACAGTGTGTGACGTAGCTCTCGAATTGACTAGATTGACCATGCTCCAGTGCATGGTCGAGCGAGTCAATCTCCCTGTGCTCTATGGTTTCTAGGAAGTCTAGTCACTCTAGTCGCACACCAGAACTTGCTCCATGTGTTAAACGTGTTTGATTTTGTCAAGTTTAATTTATTGAGCTTATATCATACTCTCGGGAAAGTTAAATATAGCCATGAAAAAAATTGCATGGAAGTGAAATAAATTTGTACAGATCACCAAAGAAAACCCGATAACAAGACTTGGAACTCCGACTGACGTTCATGTTATCAATATTAACCTATGTATTGGTCGCACAAACTCGGGCGTGATTGACAAAGTAATGGGGTTTCTAAAAAATAATCAGCCTCGTTCCAAGTTCTAATTTTGTTTCAGTGTTAATTTAGACAAACTATTTGTACAATATAAAAATTGAAAGTATAATTAGAACAAATCGCTGCGGGTAATCTTATTTTCAAGGATTTTGTATAAATAGATTTTTTAAAAAGAAGATTTGATTTCAATATAGTCTTCGCTTGATTTGTTTCCTCGTTTTTCGACACGCACAGTCTATAAACACCAAGGCCGTGTCCAAAGCGGTGACTGCATGCGGCGGCCGTTGCTTTTAGGGCCGTTGCTTTTAGTCCATGCTTCACCGCACATCGATGTGGAGGTCAAACCACAACCGCAGTCGCTAGTCTGGACACGGCCTCTGAGTTTCATCTTCAGATGAGTTGTCAATATCGCCGTAGTGATTTGTGTGGTGACATCACTCTTTTCTCATCAACATCAAAATCGATTCCAACTTTAAGATCAATCTTTAGCTCTATGTGAAATATACCATAATTTAATTAAAGTTGCATGTCGCGATTTCCGCCGAAAGAAATGTGTGAATTATTTTATCTGGACGAATTTTGACAGATGACGCTGTTTCACAATGAAAAACATTACACAAACTTTCGCCTCGTGCAACGGACAATGCACAACATACAGTCGTGCAATTTTTTTTTTTTAAACATGGCTGATGGACTCGAGATAATGTAGGGATCCCCACTTTAATTAATTTTGAGTTTCTAGTTAAAGGAACTTTACAGAATTGGTAAGAAAAAAACTTACTTTTGATCGCAGATTTACATAACAATTACACGGTCTAATGATGATGATAGTAGAAAACAATCCCTTGAAATATTTCTGTCTGAAATGCCATATTCGATGAGAAGTTAATAAACTAATTTTCCGATTGGAGTTTATCGCTCAGTGAGCGTTTAATTCATTTGTTGAACCTATATGATTTCATGCAAATGTGTAATCGGTTTTTCACTATTTTCTCGTGACCCAGATGGCCGATCGATCTCAAACTTCTACAGGTTTGTCAGTTTATGTATATGGTGGATTACATAAAGTGCTTACACTGCCAGCAACTGTTTTGTAAGCAAAAACCAATTCTGTAATGTTTCTTTAACTACAACTTAGTGTTTTGCAGTTTGTTTGTGCAGCACCTTAAATCAAAGCTGATAACTTTCCTGAATCTATCAAAATAGCTTTTTAAAATTGTAATTTAAATTTCCGGGTCGAGTCAGCCAAAATCAGACCTAGAATCTTTAAATTCACCTACGAAAAGTTAGAACGAAAATTTCTTGTAATTCTCCTAAAAACTAAGAGTGTAATTTATACACTTTAACATGGTATATTACACCGTGTGTATTTGCTTAAAAACTGCAAAATCGCCGTCTTTATCAACAAAATATTCAAAGAAGCAAAACCATCGACAGTTTTCGCACATGAGACCATTATTGCAGCGCTTTGACGAAAACGGAAAATTTTTACTTTTGCACGATGTGTTTTCTCCACTTAAAGGCAAAGTACACTTTTATTTCTAGGAAACCGTTCGATTGTTTTAATCCTATATAAATGTAGATATACATAGATGTATATACAATCAAACTAACCTGTGTCATTTCAAATGTGGCAGTTTTTTCAGATATCGCTGAAAATCTAGAGCGGTGAATTTGTCCACGCAGGAAGAATAACCCGTAATTGGAATATGCAATCTGAGAAACGGTTCATGCATGACACGTTGAACCAGATTGCAATTTCTTTTGAATCCCTTTCTCTCTAACCACATTCCTTGGAAGGGAATCGTTTCTCAAAATGTTTTACATTATCAACAGCTGCAGTTTTTATGTTCATGTTTTTTTTTTTTTTTTTTTTTTTTGGGGGGGGGGGGGAGTAACTACCAAAGGTATAGCCTGCCTTTACAATGAAACAACTGATAAATTCAAGGGTCGGCTATTTTCTGTCAGCAAGGAAGAGTTCTGATGACAGTTTATGGAAAGGGACATTTACAAGTAGCGCTTGGTTCTTATAAAGGTCGTTTGAACACTGTTCGCCTTTAATACTCAAAACCACCTCATGCCTTTTACTAGCTGAATAAAAAAAGGCTTTGTAAACGCGCATGACTGACTATCGGTAACTGGTTGACAATCGCCGTCTGCTTGCGTGCATGGGCTATCCTCGCTTTTGTTTAACTGTCAATAGGCTTATGTTTGCTTAATTCTTATTATTAAAAAACAAATATAAAAAAGGAAGAAGAAGAAGGCTTTGACTTTTCAATTGAATATTTAATGTATCATAATACAACAAGAAGAAGAAGCTGCACCCAAGTCCATATTCGGTTCATCATGGAATAAAACTATGAAAGTATTAGTAACTTTCACTGATGCATTTGCAGCGAGTATTAAGGCCGTGTCCGAATCGACGGCCTCGGCGGCAGGCGTTGGCTAATGGCTGAATCGCTGAAACTCGTTGCATTCTTCAACGTCGTCGTTCCAGCCAACGGTCGTAGCCGCAGCCAAAGTCACTTGATTCCTCACGCTGCGTGCAAAGGCTGGCCGTGGAAGACTAAGCCTCACTTTCATGTTTATGAACCCGGCCCTGGATAAAAGGTGAACACGCGTCCGGAACAGTGAGTGGTTATCCGTGACTTGCCAAGTTTCTCCAGAAAGTTCGCTGTACAAACCTTCTGAAGATAACCCCCATAGCTCATCACATAGTTTCTCAAGAGACAGAGAGACATGTGGGAGCAGATTGTGAGTTCGGAAACTAATTTACTCCATCACTTGGACATAGAGTACGTCTTCGCGAAGAACAAACCACGTCATTGTTGCCACTTTCGACTCGACGAACAGCGCTGGGTAATAATTTGATTTCCCTTGCTGACTGAAACGCCGCATAAATTAATTAGTGTAAATACGCGAGTGGATTGATTAGAGCTGATTGTTTTAAGAAAATTGAGATGTGGATTAACATGCACAGCGTCGTGTTACCCATCATCCGCACGCATACAAATTAAACCCGGTGGGGTAAAAGAGACGAAGAAAAAAAGAATGATTGCGTGGAGTAAATTACCTCACGGACTACTTGCATGCTTATGAATTATTCACTGGTACCCCGGCTCACATCCTTGAGTGGTGACCGTTAACATTCGTCAAGGAGATGAAACTATTTGGCAATAGCTGATAATAGTGATAGTGTTCCGTAAACAACATCAGGGGTCTCCGGCCGATGCTGAAAACGCAAAGCGGCTTGTGATCATTTTGCTCATTTGGCCAAGGCGACTTTTTTTTAAACAACCGCGGTTAATGCTCGATTATCAGATCACTAAAGAATAATGCATTGTGATAGAATAACGGTACCCAATTTCTTAGTAACAACTTACATGTTTACAACTAATAAACTAAATTTGCACGATGTGACTGCGTCCGCAATAAAAAAAAAAGGTTTTAATCGTTAAAAAAACCTCGAATTTATTAACCGTATGGTTATTGTTAAAGAGTCCGACAGTAAATACAAAGTGCTTAGCCAATAATATAGCCTTTGCAGGTAATATATTTATACAGGATTGATAGAGATGACCCCCCCCCCCAAAAAAAAAAAAAAAAAAAAAAAAATAGTCGCAGACAGTGTCCAAATGTTTTGTGTGATCAACCATATACATAAAACAACAAACCTTTGAAAATTTTTGCTTAATCCGTTGTGTGAGTCAGGAGAAAACAGTGAAAAAACCGTGCACAATTTTCAGCATGTAAACACAATGCCCTTAACAACCGAAATCAACCGTTGCGTTTGTGGTTGTTTGTTGTTTGTTTGTGGTTGTTGCTATTTTTATATTTTTTTATTTATTAATTTTTTTTTTTGGGGGGGGGTGGTCAGATAGTTTTCTCGTGTTTTACTTCATTTCAGAAGGAAAAATTTCACATGGTTCTAGTATGAACTTCTTAATCAGTAAGCTTTCAGACTAAAATTAAACAAAATTATCTGTTATCCTTACCAATCCTGTATAATACCTTTAACGCTGTTTATATACACCGGGGAAAATAACATGAACTAGAGCTCGTGATTCAACTATTTTGTTTCTGATCTGTTTCTACACGTACATAATCTCTTTAAAGACCACAACCTTATGGCGAAGGGAAAGTGACGTAAATTATTCATGGCTTCTGAACTCGAGTCCTCAATCAATTATTGTTGCCGTTAATAATTGCCAATTATTGAACGGTTAAACACTAAAATCAAACATTTTATTGTCGTGTTTTTTTGTTTTTTTTCCCCCCTCGCAGTAACCCAAAGTACAAGGACATCAACAGGACGATTTATTGGCCTGGAGGGGGCACCGAAACGCCGGCAAACGGCCCGGAATGCGGTTGGACAGATGAGTTCTGTCCAGAGGGACTGAAAGGTAAGTGCCACAAAGGCAAAAAGGAAAAGTCCTGGTACACCGTGTATCTCTTCCCCAGAAGTAGGGTAGTCGCACAATACCATCATAGACGACAGTTAGTGCAAAAAAACAAAAACAAAAAACTGCTATACGTTGAGAATAAAGAAGAGGTTCTTGTCTTATGACAATCAAGTTATAGTTCCCTGTTCCCGATTCACCCTCGCTATGCCTTGTATCATGAGTGAAATAAAGTATAACCACTTCATCATACGGTAGGTACATGTGATTAAAATAACCAGCTCCCGGTTCACTGATAATGAACTGGGAAAAGGTTGATATCAAGGTTGCTGTCACCGGGTTCGTTAAGACCAAGCGTCCAACCACTTCCAAATAACTATGGGGTGCTTATGAAATGCTATACAGGTCTACCTGTATAAACAACCACCTGGAATCCTGGATACCACATCTTTTTTCAGCAACACCCAATAATCAACCCTGCGGTACCTCAATATTGACAGTAGCCGTTCCGGCCTTGAGAGACAAATCTGTGGCGGGTTTTTCGTTCCTCGATTCCTAACAGGAAATATTGCATCCGGGAGGAGAGAGAGGGGGTTTGGAATCTTCCCGCCCAATTACAGACGACACCTTGCAGTCACAAGGAAGAAAGAACAGCTGGTGTAATTGTGTATCTAGAAAATGGATTAGTTCAAATATAGACCCATTGATTTCTAGCAATCTACTCCATCACAGCGAAATGGACGCATAATCGTGGAGGGAAAGTACTGTATATAAGTGCTCCGTCTAAGAAACCTTAAAAATGCCTTGTATGCCGTTGGCTTTGAAGAAATAATTGTTGCTCAATATGTGGCATGGTGTTCACCCCCTCCTGTTTTGTCTTCATTGTGTTCTGGGAATCTCAGAAATTCTTCAGAGGATTTTTGAGGTTTGAGGGCTTGTACTTCAGCTCAAGTATCAATGGGTTGTGGGGCTCCCTCTGCAGCATATCGAGTAGGGTATGTAGGGTTCGAACAAAGGCCCAAAGGAGAGTTTGAAATGCCAACTCATAATGGCGGTGTAGTAAATCATCATTGTCATTTCTAACACGGTGATTTACCGTGTCAAAGTTTACTTAGTTTGCACAATTTGTTTTTCTAGGGGGGAACTTCTGGCCAATTAAAACTGTAGTTTCCGTTTGCTTTCCCTTAAAAAAGGCCCCTTTTGTAACCCTTTTGTTATGCAGTTTTCTTTACAAATGAAAACAAATCTGTCGTGAGTGTTAAAACAAACTTACTATCTGCGTGTAAATGGAAAACAGGGAGTTTTAAGAACATTGAACTTACAACGCTAAAGCTTAAGAAATATAAATATTCAATCCGTTGGATTTTTTTAAATCTCAAATTTCCATTATTCCAAATGGAGGGAGGGGGCTTCGTTGAGCCACTGCACTTCGTTGACTAAAACCTTACATGATAATAAATTAATGAATCAAACAACAAAATATTAAAAGATTAAAAAAAATAGTATTTCAACATTTACTTAGAACTCCCTTTTGCTGAATTCGCTGTACATTTGCACCCAATTGGTTCCTCCTTATACAGATACCGACATCGCCATCATCATCGTTTCTTCCATCACCTTCGTGATCATCACCTGCATCATCGCCTTATTTATCTACAGGTAATTCATCGGCGTTCACACTGAACCAATAAAACCGAGGTCATTTGCCGTAATGGCCTCGGTTAGATTGATGTATTTATTATATGACTGCATTGGTTTTGTTTCCTGGGCGCAGTAGTACTCCTCAAACAAAAGCAAGAACAAAGACACTGTGTTAATAGTAACGCACCCGAATATTGATTGTCTATAGGCCTTACCTCATAAGTAAACTTAATCACTGTAGCTCGCAAGCCTTTGGTAACCAGGTAAACAAGGGTGATTGCTATGTGAACCAGACATACTGTCGCAAAACCCCATCTATTATAGTTTGTTATAATCAATATGGTGAAAATATTCTCGAATACACAGTGAACTCGCAAAACAGACCTAAGGAATTAATTATTGTATATAGCTTGCTATCACAGAAACGACAATAAAACCTCACATTAATGAGCCGATAGCATAACAACATTACCACGTCGTGCACACTCGACCAAATTTCACAGAGCTGCTTGAAGGACAAAAAAGGCTAAGCACAACAAAATTATTTTACCAGAATGAGGTTACCAGCCAAACTACCGTGTCACATGTACCATTGGTGACTGGCATCCTGCTCATTTCTGCTTAAAAGCAAAACAATAAAACAACAATGTTTTATGGTTTAGCAGCATTATGAAATTTGGCCCTGGTCAGCTCGTGTGCCACGATATCCTAAACTGGACCATACCACACGTTCTAGAGGGGCTGTCAATCAACAGGGGTCAGAGATTTGGTTAGGAGGGGGCTTGGACTAAACTCTGCCAACATACTTGGTGTACAAAATCGGTATGCCTATTGTCAATGGTAGATAAAACAAAATTATTCAACTTAATAAATTATCAAAACAAATAAGTTTAAATTAACCCAAGCAATACATGGATATGTAAGCACCACACAGAGAGAAAAAAACTCAAAAAAGTTGACAAAATGCAAATCAAACCCTCTTATGGAAAAAGCTTGTCAGCCTGTGCTGACAACGTACCAAAGGGGCGCGTTGCAACCTAACAGGTCCCCCGCTGGAGGGTTCAAACTATGAAGAATGTCTGATTCAGTGACCGAGTATTTTTGTCTCTCTCTCCGTACGCCAGGAATCGTAAATACGAAGCAGAGCTGAGACGACAAATGTGGAAGATCAACTACGATGACATCATCTTCAGTTCCCATGTTGAACATTCGAGAAGGAAAATCGGCACCAGTTATGAATTCAGCATGGCAAAGGTACACTATTGCAGTTTTAGTAATAACTGTACTGATGTAGACATTTTACTGTTTTTTCCCCCGAACTTGTACTCATACTCGAGGACATTTTTTGTATGTTCTTATACTCGTTTACCCGATTGCTATTTCATGTACGTCCTCGTACTCGTATCGCTTACTCGTTCTGGAGTGTTGGTTTGTGACTGGTGTATTCATGAAAAGAGCTTTTTAGCATTCCACCTTTTCACACTCGATTCATCATTTGTCTGTACACGTACTCCCTCTCTTACTCTATATAAGAGTGCATTTTCCTGTACCTGTTGAAAACTCACATACTCGACCTCGAGTACACTACTTTCTTTGCTCGTACCGGCACTAGTGACTTATGACTCTTTCTAACAGAAAGAAGTGTCTTGTTCACTAGTTGCACCCGCAAAAGGAACTCAATTCGAACCAGTAATCGTACTCGTATCGTATTCGGATACATTTCTACACTCGCACACCAATAGTACTTTGACTCGTGACACTCGTCCACAAAATGACACTCAGGCCTTTTTCCAGACTTGGATACTCTTGAAAAAGAAATAGACCCCCCTTGCGTTGGCCGCCATCTTTGATGAAACGGACACGCGTGGAGAGCTAAAATTGGCTGAGTGTCGTGCGGAGTGCGGGCACGCGCGCACGTGTCCATTGTTTTTTTCATTAAAGGTGGTGATCAATGACGTCATGTGCATCCCATCTATTGTTTTGCGCTGGCTTCGTACACATACATTGACGCATGGTTGACTACATCTCCTGAGTACAACAAACCTGTGTTTTCAAAACAGAACTAACGCCGTGTACACGGGGAAGTTAATTCCGTTTACGGAATTTGACTTTGAAGACCCGTATTAGAACAAATAAAGCATGCAGTACCACGCACAAGTTGGGTATTCAGCACTATACACCTTCCATCACCCAGTCAAAACGTTTGATAGTTTAAAGCATCGCAGCAATGATACTGACAGTCTTGCCACTCTGTTTATGTGCAAGCACTTGCAGCCCACGTGCGTGATACTAGGCTATTATTATTATTATTATTTATTCGGCCAAAAATATGCAACAATTGTACAGACATACATGAGAGTGAACAGATAGTTCTATAAGATAGAAAAAGATACGTAACAGTGTCTACACGGTGTAGTTTATACATTAATAGACTGAAATTTATAAATGGATTTAAAAAGCATGAGTAATTGGCTACATGCATAGTGTGCACCTGTGAATGCACTGTGCATGGAGTGCCTCATTTGAATATACAGTTGATTATCCAAACAAAGAATAATGAAAACCTGCTTCACAATATACTAATTGTGACACACTTGAGCGATAAGTCCAAAGATTTTGGCTTCAGTCAGTTCCTAAGACGGGTATTAATTTCCCGAGATCTTGGAGAAATTCCCATGCAGTGGCAGCGCTGGATACGGATGCAGTAAATGCGTATGCATGGCAACAACACGTGTGCGTATAAGCCTATGAGACTTGTGCATATACCTGACGAAGCCCAACCATCAGCACACATAGTGGTAATGGTTACAACGTCAAAAAGGAACCCCTCTGAAATTCGAACATGTGTATGCCCCATGGCCCTAAAGGGACTGCAATGTTCCTTTAGGGCCTCCGTACCTAGTCGATTGAGGTGAACTACGATGTTAGATAGCTTTGCACTTTACTAAACAAAAGGTGTTTCAGTTT
The DNA here is from genome assembly GCA_032158295.1 of Pycnopodia helianthoides. Taxonomy (NCBI): domain Eukaryota; kingdom Metazoa; phylum Echinodermata; class Asteroidea; order Forcipulatida; family Asteriidae; genus Pycnopodia; species Pycnopodia helianthoides. The sequence goes on from CM063251.1 coordinate 110,700, forward strand.
TGAATAATATAGTGTTGAAGCTGCACATTTGTATTTTTTAAAGCTGTAATTGGGAGTGTTGTCCCATCTTTCATTTGGTGTCTCAATTAGCTCAATGATGGATTGACGTAGTCAGATTCAATTGTTAGAGTATAAATTGACGCGACGTACCGGCGAGTCCAGAGTTACCCGGTATATCATTTTCAATATAATGGTCGTAAGTGGCAGCAGACAACGGCATCGCTCATCCAGCGTTAACCATAATCGATCGTGACTACTATTGCCTTTCGTAAGCCGCCGCGATCAATCAGAGCCGCCGCGTACAGAAGAGCTTGATTTACGGGTAATCGTAGCGTAACACAACAGGCCGTTGATTGCGAGGCTCACACGCCGGTTAATAACGAGCGAGCTCCGAGGACGTGATGTGAATGGGTGACCCAGGGTTAGGTTCTATCCGGGCGCAGTACGGGAACATCATCAGTATATAGGGTGAATTAGACAACGGAGATACCGCGAGCAGCACGTACTTGAAATACCCGGATCCAGACTATCAAAATAGAGGTATACACTATACATTAAGGCCCTTTTCGAAGCTACTGCTTGGGCTTGGGCTTATACTCCGTCAGTGTGCGCTTTCCTTGCGGGTTTCAATCAGGCGAACGGATGCCAAGCCAAAGCCCAAGCCCAAGCCGTGGTTTCGAAAAGGGCCTATGTGTACACCGTAGAGCAAGGGAAACTCCATGTTTAATAACGCACACAGTGGCGAGTCCAAACAATTGGAGGAAATGGGGAAGTGCTCAGAACCTCGGTGTGTGTGTGAGCGTATCTAACCGCTCAAACCGAGGACTTTAACAAAAGTGTTTTGACACAGCGAGGACGTCCTCGCTTCGCTTTCGTGTACAAAACCAATGGGGAAGTCGCAAATAAAAACAACAAAAGACTAAGTCCAAACAATGGGAGAACAAAGAAAAGTCCTCGATTTACGGGATTCACAAACATGTGTGCGTGTATGTGGGGGGGGGGGGGCTTGGTTGCTTACGGATTAGGTACATGTATTTCACTCACCCATCCGCTTAAGCAAAACCAGTTGTCGTATTTTCGGAGGCCAGTTCTCCTCTTAAGAATGGTTGTGGCTGTAAGTGTTTAGTTGTAGATGCCACGTTGAAAATATCCCTTTGAAGTGATCTAAAGTGGAGATGCAACCAAAGTCACTCTTAATTTGGACGCGGCCTAATCAGCAATTAGTAAAACAAAGCCCGGTAAAATTCCCTAAGGCAGGTTTCCCAATAAGTGTCAATACTGCATCCACACGCTTCCTTCACATCTGGTTACCGGTAGATTTTCTTAACCCGACACGTGTTTGCAGTGTCCGTTTCAATTTGTACATCTCGCGACGTCCTGTTCGAACCAGAATGAGTTTTGCACGCAACGGTGTGGGGGAAAATGAATAACTGATTGGGTCCATTAAAGATCGTCAGATTTAGTGTGAAATGTTAAAAAAGCTATTTTATTTTTTAATAGATTCGAGGAATCTATAATCTTTCATTTACGGTTTTGCACGAATCATATGTTTTCGCCAATCATATAGTGATCAAAAACTGAAAATTAATCGATGTCGGGTTCCTGACATTTTCACAAGTCCAATATCAGCCACCCACAAAACAATGTTGCATGTTAAATGTCATTTTGTGCATTGTGCATATGGGACAGTTTTGTGTATGTTTTTCGTTTTGCAACAGCTTCATTTGTCAATACTTGTTGAGGGGAAAAACAATCAAAAAACCCAATCTTCCGGCAACAATCAGGCCATGGCAACTGTAAGTTGCATTCCGCAATTTGTTGTATGTGATGACATAACCAATCATATTAGTCTACTTTTTAGTACAGGATCGTCTTTTAACATTTCTTTAATAAATCGATCTCCACGTTCTTTTGTTCAGTTAATTAATTCAATCTAAAAAAGGTAGAATGGATGTGACCCCGCATGTATAACGGCTCTTTAAAAATGCTCTTCCACAATTATGTCAGTTTTCATCGCAAATGAACGACCAAGGCCGAGGGATGGCGGACGGTAGTAACGTGTCTCTGTTTAGCTCTAAAGCCTTCACCAAAGTAGGTCGGTACCAGGGGTCATGGGTCGCCATCAAAGCCATCAACAAAACCAGTGTTAGCATTACGAGAGAGGTTCTGAAGGAATTCAAAGAGGTAAATTTAATAATAACCCGCATTAAATCAATTAGCTTGTTTATTTCTTATTAGTTTTTGTCGTCAGTAAAGACAACTGAAGGACGGTTTGTGTAAAGGACCTGAAATGGCTGGCATTGGTGGCGTTGCTTAAATGTATTAATTTGTTTATTTGTGTATTATAAGTTTTTGTTTTGAATAATGTAGACAAATTGAAAGACAGTTTGAGTGAAGGACCGAACATGGCAAATCTTGTCGTAAATTCGAAAAACACCATTAAAAATAGTCTCGTTTACATTTATTTGCTCGTCTGAATTACAACATTGAACATTCGAAATATAATGTCATGGGATGCAAGCTATTAAACAAGATGACGTAAAAATAATTAAGTAGACCATCGCTATTAAACATGAAAAATAAGATCTGTCCATCCCCCTACGAAGATTGTGCTGTGTCCAAAGACATTTAACCCAATCAGACGCAACAAACGCGATTACAATGGTGTAGGATTGCTTACTTTAGTTAACTGTCAAATTGTTTAAATTGTCCAGTGGCATTAACATCGAAGTCATTCATCCATTACTTTAGAAATTGTCTGTTTCAGTGGAAAGTACTGTGCTGACAAGATGGACATTGTGGGGATGATTTTTAGGTAGGAACTGTACATATGGGGTGTTTTTAACAGGAACATTAAAGAAAAGAGACAATGAAAAACACATGGCGAAAGCCCACAACGTCGCTCTACTATTATTACTATTATTATTATTATTATTAAAAAGATTTATATAGCGCATTTCCAAAATAGACCAAAGCGCTTTACAATAAAAAAATAAAAAATTAAAATCAAATACAATAGAAAGCAAAAAGCACACACTCAAAAAGCACAAAAAACAACACATTAAAGAAATATACTAAACATGTCTGTCTCCCTTTGAGGGGGGGGGGGGTTCACATCCCTTGGTGCCCCCATAACTGAAACATAAACTACGCCACACATTCTGTAGTAGTCTTAATTTGTATCTCCATGTTGTTGTTTTTTTGCCACCCATAGCTTCGAGATCTCCAGCACACGAACATCAACCAATTTCTTGGAGCTTGCGTGGAGCAGCCCATCTGCATCGTGTATAGATACTGCAGTCGGGGCAGTTTGCAGGTAAAGCCGCGGGTGAAACTCGCTCAAATAAGGCTTTGGGTATTCCAAAATGCACGTGTAGTCGCAATCAGGTCATGGCTGTATAATCATCGTTATTTCGAGGCACAATACTTGAAGTCAAACAGAAGAAGCATTCTAAAGGCAACAACTACTCCTTGAGAATTAATTAATAGAGTAATATTTAATCTATTGGGAGTACTGATCCCATTTAGATTCCGAAAAAATGCTCCCCAGAGACAATCAGTAAACACATCTTGCAGGCCTGTGCAAATATCATCTCAAGGCGTCATTCCAATAAGATAACATCACAATACAGTTGGTTGGCAATATAGCGTAAAGAAGATGTCAACTCTCTGATAATCACTGACTGTAGGACGGACCACTGAGTCCAGACCTGCCCAAAACAGTCACCATTGATGACATGTTGCAACTAAAATATAATCAAATATAATAGCCAGTCGTGAATTACATTTCTATCACACATATAACATAATATCGCCAATGTGTGCGTCCGTATTGCATTTCTTCTGCTTCCCGTAGTTGCAATAGCGGACCCAGGGGATGGTACAATCAGAGGGGAGACGCCCTTGGCAAAATCAACACAACTCACAGGCAGGACTAGCTCAATGACAGCCCAGCCCCCACCTCTCACCCCTGACAAGAGGCAAATGAACATCAGCCTTCTAACAAGAGGGCTTCTATACAGATGCGCCCTCACTCAGTGTTTCTTTTGTATTCTGCTGGATATAACAAAGCCCCTTCTGTGTCTGTTTTTCGTATTTTGCTTTTAGGATGTGCTGAACAATGACCATATTAAGCTGGACTACCTCTTCAAGTGGTCTTTTGCAATGGATGTGGCGAGGGTGAGACTAGTATTACAATTAATTCAACTTTTACAATAATAGACTCAACTTGCAAAAACAATGCAAACAACTCTGTAGAACATAACTTTACACAAAGTTTGATCCAACGCATCAAAAGGTTCACAGCGGTCATACAGAGAGAAGGTGTAGAGAAAAGTGCAAACAGGACAACCGAATGGATGGCTATGTGCCATATGTTACCCTAGACAATGGCCATTACGAAAAATACCAAAAACTTACAATCATTTTTTCCGTACTTGTAATGCTGATGTTTCTTAAGTCACATCTCCTACAAGAATTGACTTTCTGGAAAGCCCCGTTCACCTCTCAAGTAGTAAACATTTCTTTCGTGTACGTTGCTAGCAAAACAAAATAATGGAAAATGTCTACAAATGAAGTTATACTGTTAAACTTGTTACATTTTCAAAGTGAACGTGTTTGATAAACAATGCGGATTTGATTGTGGTTACATTTCATGTGGACATTCTTCAGGGTTTGAATCACCTACACTCTTCCCCCATCATATCGCACGGGAATCTCTGCTCGTCCAACTGCTTAGTGGACAGTCGATGGGTCTGCAAGATCTCGGACTTCGGTCTGGTCAAACTCAGAGTAGGAGCGGTGGACAACCGCTTCAGCGAGGAGGCAAAATACGCAAGTAAGTGGTCACCCCAGCTGTTATAATATTGTTGAGCAGACTATTTATTCTAAAAGGCGGATGGCACGCCTTTTTGTTTTTGGATATGAAAAACTTTCCTAAGAGTTATACAAGATATTTCTCATGATGTTGAACGGTGTTTCGGTGCTCCAACTGAAAAAGGATATTTATTCATCGCGTCATTTTCATTGTTTCAAATATTGTTTTAAGTTGTGTTGTGTTTGATTTTATGTAACAGGGGCACCCATAGAGAACAGTGTTCGCACATTGGTGGGGTTACCCTGTAATAAATACCACTGAACAACAACAGCAACAACAAAAACAAAAACCTTAACATAATTAGGCCTATATTCATAATAACCAAATGCTTGTATAAAAGTTGAATATTCCTTTCCCGCCAAATATTCGTTTTGCTGACAAACATTTCATTCATCTTTGATGAGTAGACAATTCAGCCAAATCGTGTGTTTGAGAGTCCACAATCTTAAAATCCACACAGTAGCAACAAACGTTACTACCACTCGCTGATACGTTCTATTTACCCACACTCCTTGCCAGAAAAGCTCGTAGTTGCACCGGAGCTTCTGAACATGGAGAACCCGCCGTTGCAAGGGTCTCAGAGCGGTGATTGCTACTCCTACGGGATACTGCTGCAAGAGATATTCCTCCGTGACTCGCCTTATTGCATGGTGGAACTGTCTGCTCAGGGTAGGTTGTCGGTCTACTTTTGTAACGATTCAGTTTGGTTGTATGGAGACGAGACTAATGGATACAATGATGGAAAAGTTTTGTTGTCATTCTCCACTGAAGATAAATAATATATAATACGTAATAACAGTCGTCTGTATAATTAAGAGTAGTTCAATTTGATCGTGTGTATACACATGACTTAAAATACAGCTGTTGACGGAAGCATTTTAAAAGCTTTTCCGAAGTGCAGCCATCTTGTTTCTCTTTATCTGTAAAGTTTGCGTACTAATGACCCTTATCAAGGGACATCCATCTTGCATTATTCCCATTCAAATCAGAGTAACCAAACCGACGCTGGAAGGGCAAATTTACTATTCCATTTTGTGGGTATAGATTTGAATCAGTATGCATTTATAAACATTGCACCCGGGAATTGACAAAAATGATATGCTGTCATCATGATCAATGTGTGTAAAGGCACCGCACTGTTTTCTTACTTCAAATTAATGTTCGGGTTATACTAATATTAAGAATTAGAATTACAAGGAGTCTTTGACTACAGTACGTAGACTGTTGCGTGGACCAACCTTCCTTATTCAAGTAGAATTATGATACATGAGAGAAACTTGCCGGGGGAGAAGTAGTAACGGCAATTAATTTAAATATTAGTTTGAATCTTTGTTTCCCATGACAGATATTGTCAAGTTGGTAAGAGCGTGCAAGGATCCACCGTACAGGCCGGTTGTCCCCGAGTCATCTATGGACAGTCGGGTGATCAAGCTCATGAAGCGATGCTGGGATGCTGAGCCGGACTACAGACCATCAGTTGCTACAATTATTAAAGTATTGCAGCAATGTTCACACGGAAGGTATGATGACCAATTTAATGTGAATATTACGGGGCTTTAACCTGTAATTTTTTTGTTAATGTAGATATCATGCTACCTACAAAATGTTATGCTTAATTTTGCTTTGCTGGCAAAGAGGCCAGGTTTTGCTTTAACTTGTGACTTGTTGTCTTAGCCTTTTGGGTCACAAAACTAAAAAGGACTGAATTAAACAGCACAGTTAAGTAATTTCCGTTTTTTATTTCCAATCATAGTGCAAAGTTATTTTCAACATAATACTCAGGGGATGAATCAAATTCCAGTATGGACATAACAAGAAAACAAAAACAAAAACAAACACAAAATCAAAATGTATGCAGTTATCAACTCAAACTGTCATTGCCGAAAATAGAGCTTCTTGACCAACAAGACAAACTGTGACCCCCTTATAATACGATCACCCGCATAGTGCAGTGTTTAAACGTGCAACTAACATTGCCCTCAAGAGGATATCGACCACCAGGTTGTTTTGGTTATAAATCCGAACTTTCCATCTCATTCACGTAGGAAGGGAAACCTTATCGACAACATGGTGGACATGATGGAGAAATACACGGACCAGCTCGAGGAAATGGTCGAAGAAAGAACGAAACAACTCGAGGAAGAGAAGAAGAAAACAGATGAACTCCTGTATCAGATATTGCCAAGGTGAGTCTAACTGACCCAAGGTCAAACATACACCAAGGCAGACTAAACGACCCAAGGAGCCACCTTATGAATATTTATTTATTTAATTTTGATGAAATTTCTCACAAGGCCGACCGATCATTTCAAGGTGAGAGCTACACTTAACTGATTTGGGCTGTCATTATTAATATTTATTCGGCATTAAAAACACATACAAACAATACACATTCACAAATAATTTCTATTAAAAAAGGGGGAAAAAGCCAGAGGCAAATGCCCGGAATAATTTTTTTAAACTTATAAACTGTGCCCGAAGGCCTTCAATGGCAACGGTCACCGGGGGCAAAATGCCACCTACTCCTGGGGCTGAAACAGGGTTATCCCTTCACGGATGTAGGCATGTGTATGGCTGGTAGAGCAGAATGCACTATACCTTCCCAAATTTTTACGACCCAATTGTGGCTAAGTGCCTTGCTCAAGTGCAGAAGTGTCATGACCGGGATTCGAACCCACACTCTGCTGCTGACTACACCAGAGCTTGGGTCCGGTGGACTAGACTGCTCGGCCACGAAACGCCACACAAATGGACAGAGTTTGAGAATGAAATACTGATAACGTGTTTCACGTTTAACACAAGTAAACCGCTTTCAAATGCTGCAGGAATGGTGTTTGGGAGGGGAGAAAAAATGCACAACATTCGTTCAAGAAGTTTTTGGACTATTTTTGTCAATCCTCACTAGCACATTTTTGTATGGATTGTGCAAGGCGATTAGCGGAGTCTAAATGGCGTCACTGTACTTTATTTCTAAGCGACTGGCGTCTTTCAAGCTCGCATGTGCGTGTATCTTAAATTCATATACATTTTTTAATTCAAGGCTATAGGATTGGCGCTATGTTTTTCAATGAAACATGGAATCCCCATAGTAAGATTTACCTTTTTTAGAATTTAGAATTTATTATAATTTATTTATTTATTCAGCCAACGTTAAAAAGTTAAAAACCCAAACATCGGAAGTTGTATAATAGCAAAACAGCAACGAGAAATTTGCGACGAAATAAACACACAGGTGGCAAGTTTAGAGCCATAGACACATACTATGTGCATTCACAGGTGTTTAAGTGAATTGTTTTGATTCTTTTTTGGTTTTACACCTAGATCTGTCGCAGACGAGTTGAAACAAGGCAAATGCGCAGAGCCGGAGACGTTCCAACAAGTCAGCGTGTTCTTCAGTGACATTGTGGGGTTCACACGGCTAGCCGCTGCCAGCTCCCCACTCCAGGTATATCTAGCAACTATAAAACTATACTGGAACAATCATTTCTTCAGATTTGTTTACAAACAGGTGATCATATCATTTTGCAATCGAAAAACAGCAAACTAGAACTTAAAACAAAATAATCACCTGACTTTCCTCAAGTGAATAACATAATGTGTTATGTTTAAAAACTTCCCACCTAAGTTTTCCCGTTCCAAATACGGATGCGGGGCGGTTGGATCTTGGCAGGCAACATCAATGGAGAAACAATATTGAACGTACCAAAAAACCTCATGCAGAATGTCAGTGTATAGTCGAGTACGATTGTGCTTGATTGTCATTTTTGTTTGCAGTATAGCCTGCTACGAACTATTATCAGTCCGTTTACACAAAAAAAAAACACGAGAGGGCGCTTTTACAAACCGTAGTGGTTGCCTCCACTCTGTTGAAGAGAGAGACCCATCACTGTGTAGCAGAGCAACAGCTGTGGTTGCACTGCGTTACAGGGCGGCAGCCGTCTGGGTACGAGAGAAAGTCCTGCTGCGATTCCTCATTTGAATTTCCACCTTATAAACGAAACTGCATTTCAAATGTATTTTGTGTTTTGGTCCATTCACCTGAGGTCGTCACTCGCGATGAATCTTTGTTACGCCATTTTTGGAGTCGGCTTCCATGTTCGTTACTTCGCAGTGTGCACTTTCGGCATAATGGGCGTGGTTTAGACCCGCACCAAAACATCAGTGCGATGCAATTTGACTCCAAAAATGGCCAAGCAACGGCAGACTGTAGCCACTTGTGACGTCAACGCAATAAGTCTTTCCCTTTCATCTGGGTGACTTTCCCTAAATAAATGCATGGTAACCGTCGTTTCTTTCGCAAAGCTTATTTTGAATGTTCTCCAAAGCAAGAGTTTACCCATGATGTTGACATCTCTTTAATATGTAATTTATTACCGATAAACTTAACCATCTGTAATGAATGCCTCTATTTGATATCAGGTGATCGATCTGTTGAATAATCTCTACACGGGATTCGATCACATTCTGGAGCACTATGACGTATACAAGGTTGGTATGATGATATATCCCTGGTAACCCGATATCTGGATGCACGTTTTACACACCCGACGGTGACGTCAAGAAATCAATTTCTGTCTGAGCAGCCCGATTATGCGGCACAGAATCCCAGTCAGATGAAGACAACTAAAATACGAACGTGAACAGTTTACAATTTACTGTTTGTATGATAATTTCTGCCAGACGATTTTAGTGAAAAAAGGGAATGTGGGACAACGTTCAACTGTAAAATCGGGTTAATAGCAATCAATCTATACGTTTAGAGATAGTTATGAACAACAACAAAACAAGTCACAGTTGTAATTGTTTTTCAACAAAAAGTGCAACAACAGCGTGTATATAAGGTAAGCCTGGTGGGAACTTTTTCCGTGGTGGTTTAACCCCGGGTCGGACTTTTCCGCGTCGATTTGGCCATTGGTTTTGTGTGAAAACATCGTAGCACGTAAAACCGGGTACTGCACGCTGGGCCCTTTAATAAAACATTTTACTCTGGACATAATGCAGTGTCTAAGGGTAGTAGTTGGTTGTCAAACGTTTCCCCCTTGATATCATATGGGTTAAAGGTCATAGTTTGTTGTTGTCAACGTAATGCTGATTTACAGGCAAGATTGTAAGATTTAAAAAAAAAAGTATCAAGTGAAAGTTTCAGCTGAATACAGTGTCTGCTTGCTGAGAAACAGCAAAAACTGTCACGGTATTTTCACAAGAACGTCCTATCCATCCATGCTTAGCAAGGTGACCGCATGTACCAACAGCATCTCTGGCCACAACAATCGCGAACAGACACCAACCCTCAGAAGTCTGAGAAACGATTCATGCATGAATCGTTTCAGATTAAAATGTTTTGGGGTTAAAAATTATCCAAACCATAATATTACTTCGAAGGTAATCCTTTCTCAAAATAGGTTATACTATCTTCTCACCAATTAAGTTTGTATGGTCGTATGACCATAACTAAAAGGAACATTACAGAATTGGTAAGAAAACAAATTGTAAAATATACTTTTGATCACAGATTTACATAAAACTTACACGGTCTAATGATGATGATAGTAGAAAACATCCCTTGAAGTATTTCTGTCTGAAATGCCATATTTGATGAGAAATGAATAAACTAATTTTCCGATTGGAGTTTATCGCTCAGTGAGCGTTTTATTCATTCGTTGAATCTATATGATTTCATGCAAATGTGTAATCGGTTTTTCACTATTTTCTCGTGACCCAGATGGCCGATCGATCTCAAACTTCTACAGGTTTGTCAGTTTATGTATATGGTGGATTACATAAAGTGCTTACACTGCAAGCAACTGTTTTGTTAGCAAAAAACAATTATGTAATGTTCCTTTAAATAAGTTAGAGTGCATTTTGTTTTTAAACGTATGTTATCGTGATATTTGTTTGTCTTAGGTGGAAACCATTGGCGATGCGTACATGGTTGCCAGTGGGTTACCGGTGCGTAATGGCAATAAACACGCCGGGGAGATTTGCTCCATGGCATTGGATCTCCTCAGCTTCGTAAAGACCTTTCACATCTCGCATATACCAGACGAACATCTGCAGCTCCGAATTGGTGTACACACAGGTAGGTACTTTTTTACAGAATTATTACCCGTTCTGCAGCCACATCTGTAGCCCAGAATTGGCAAACACAAAGGTTTTTTTTTTTTTAGACAAAGTTACTCCCACTCTGCATCCGCCTTTGCTACATGTACAAATCAGAATTGGTGTAAAAATAGGTTGTTTTTTAAGACAAATGTATTACCCACTCTGCCGGTATTTTGGGAACCTCCAAGTGCAGCCAACATGGTGCAACCCATAGTTTTTTTTTTTAGCTGAGCGCCCTCAATGTGAAAAAGGTGGAAGTATCATTGGAGTTTGGATGAGTACAATCAAGCTGCGCGGTGGTTTAACAACTTATACCAACACACTTTTGTTTTCGGGAAATCAGAAGATAATGCTCACATGATTTGTCACTGCTAATGTGCAATTAAAAAAACACCTGCTTGTCCATTCAACTGTTTTTGAAAACAAGAGCGAGCTTAACGAACAGTTCTCATGGCGAGTTGCACCAGTGAGTCTTAATCCATATCTGCCTTACTACGGGATTTCGCGTATAACACACAAATGCTGCAAGTGCTTAACTGTAGTAAAACCCCTAGGAACGAGAAGTTAGTGTCTTTCTTTGTACTCTCATCTTGAGTGATATAAGACGGCAAACATGGAAACCATATATCACATTCAAGAGAATGATGTGCTCTAATCCAGCGGTGTACAGTTGGGTATGTTTATTTGCAAGGCAGGAAATAATGAGTGTTGGTTGCAATGCAGCAAAACCTAAAAACTATTCTGATAATCACCTAATATAAAGTTTGTCAAATATTATGATTTGTCATATGGTAGGACTATCAGTGTGTGTTTATGTATACAAGAAAACAACAACACTAGATCCAATCTTACACACAGGACCTGTTGTAGCGGGAGTGGTTGGCAAGAAGATGCCACGCTATTGTCTCTTTGGGGATACCGTCAACTACGCCTCAAGGATGGAATCAAGTGGCTTAGGTAAGAGAGGGTGATGGGGAATACTTAGTCTTCGTAGTCAGGCATTCGGACATGAGAGGTCACGGCTTCAGAGACTGGTCCCATCGTGATTATTGATCTCTATAGACCTTTCTTATGTTGATCAACAAACCGCGCTGGTTGGCATGGAGGGCCGTATGTTAGCAAAACATACAATCGCGGGTACAGATTTTGTGACAAAATTCAACATTTCTGAAAACTTTCAATTAACAAAAACTATAAATCTTATGAATGGTTGCTTTTTTTCCCAACAAATTCAACATTATTTTTGAATATTTGTGTAACATTGTTACATACAGTGGCTAGCCGTTTTTGCTTTGCATTTATGGCTTACCATAGTTTTCCAACCTCGGTTGGGAAAAACTTGGGCTGTGACGTTGCACAAGAAAGGTCTATTGCTTGGTTTGGATACGGTAGACGATCGTCCCCTGGGTGCCGTACAGCGTACCGAGAGCACCGTGGGGACATCTACTGCTTTTTCAAGTGTAGACACAAGGGAGTAATTCACGGAGAAATGCAAAAAGGAACATTCAAGGAATGCAAAACGGAACACAAACAAGATTGCACATTTAAAGGACAATGTCTTCCCCTCGTCAGCATTGCATTGAACCCCTAAACACTCCCGGGTTTAGTCAATGAGAGGCAATCATAGTTCCTTTGGGAGTTACTGCAGCAATTGAAATATTATGTTATCCAATGACAATAACGAAAGGGAAGAACGTTGGGGCGTCAATAATGAATGTTGGGTATCTTTAGAACCACGATTCTGATGATTAATGCTGCAATTAGAGTCTTTATGAAAACTCTTCTCGGCAAACTCGCACGGTGCAGGGACTGGAGGGCTGACAGCGACCGGTGGCCCTCGTCAAGCACCGTAAGTCATACGACAGGAAGTTACGGAAGTTACGCACATAATAATGTAATGATTTATCTTGAAGTTATGCCCGAATTATGTTTATATGATGCACCCCGAAAGTAAAAAAAAAAAATGCAATCGCGCCCTCCTGCGGCCGAGCATCCGACGCATGTTTCAACCTTCTTTGTTATTGTAATTTTAAAAAACTCTGCCAACGTCTCACTCACTTGTGGACTCGCTGACCTTTTTCCATTCTAATTTTTTGGAATGGGTAGATGGGGAGAATAACGCACACTTGATAAACAGAAAAGCATTTCCCTGTTTAATGGAAGGATTATTAATCTTTCCATGTACCCAACACACCCTATCCGTCAATTTAATAAATAAAAAAAGTCTTCGTGCACGTGTTTATATAATAGTACGTGCATGGACGACAGTTCTTAAAGTGATCTCGGGTGACCCAAGATCGCTTGCAACCAGGTCATGTTTAAATTAATACACATTTGAGTTGACTGAACTATATCAGTGGTTCTCAACACGCACTGCCTCTGTTATTCTTCATCTCCTTTCAGGGAAAAAACACCGATTGAAATGGAATTCAACGTTTTCCCGGTAATCTCTGTCTTGCCGGGATGCTTATGGCAGGCAGTGAGCGTGCACGGCTGCAACATCGAATAAACAGACGGAACTAATAATGCATAATGGCATATGTTTAGAACGCTGCCTATAGCGCGTATTATAAAAAAGAAAATCACCCTAAAACCTTGCAGCGATGCACCCAACCACAGTGCTTTGGCACATATCAAGAAAAACATAACCATTTCAAAATGGTAGATCCCAACCCCGTGATACTCCGTGATATCCTGCAGTGTACCAATACACACGTTTTAAGGGGGGGGGGGGGTGACAATCAACGGGGGTCGTCAATTTGGTCAGGAGGGGTGGTGAAAAACAATTCCCATAGGTCATGCACAAACTCCTATCTCTGAGGCACGTGGGCCACAGAGCACTGCCACAGCTTGGTGGTAAGGCATGTTGTGTCTAACCCTCGCTCCAGGTTCAATGGGTCAATGGGCTTTTGTGAATGAAGGTCTTGTTAGCAACCATAAATCATTGAGATAAGGCGAACAGACCCTCTTAACCTATCAAATGGGCCTGCCACACCTTTGTGGCAGGATGACGTAACACCGTTGGGATCAAACAGGTGCCACGATCACATCACACCCGTCCTCATAACAACTTCCATGGCTTCCAGTCTGTCAAAGGATTAACTTTAAAAAATGCTCCCATGGAAAGCTGTGAATGACAAGACACCACAATATCTCAAGGTACTTCTCTCATACTCCAAGTCGTAATCTTCCATCTAAAACAAACTTCTTCTTACTGTCCCTAAAACAACCCCATCTTATGGCGATCGTGCCTTTTCAGTATCCACTCCCAAGACTCTGGAACTCTATACCATTAAATATCCGAGCTACAAAATCTCTGGACATTTTCAAAAGCATACTCATAACACATTTTGTTCGACATTGCTTTTGAGTGACTCAATTTCTGTTTATCCACGTGTTTTTTGGCTAGTGTGCAAATCTCTCTTTAACGTGCTCTTAATTACATCACCTGAATACTTTGATATTATTTAAAAGTATCTTGTAATGAATGATAGTGTTTAATTTTCTATTTGCCTCGAAATATGTTCGGTCGTACGTAGACGGCGCTTTACAAATTGTGTATTATTAATACTATTAAATAACACGATGGCGGTTATAATAGCCGTTTTTAACTACATTGTGCAGCGTAATAAACGCCGGGATACGTGCCGCACCATTCGGTGCAATACGAAGCCAAGCGAGCATTATCGAGTCTTTACAAATCTTGCCTTTTTGTTGGGGTTATTTTTAGCGGAGGAAATCCTTCAGTATTATAATTTGCATTCACCAGTCTTCTCTGGATGCCCAAACTAAGGGCAGTCTCTCGAGAAAAAGGGAAAAAAGATCCTTCCGTCTCAGTCGTTCTCCGCCCCCATGTATGGACGAGACTTTTAAGAGCTACGCACTCTCGTGCCGTCCGCCGGGAGAAGGGTAGATTCACTTCTTCCTGGGAAATGGCCAGAAATGAAAAAAAGTACAACATCTTTTTCATGTTGTGCAAACGTTAACGGGGATTATGACTTTACGTGCCATCTTACGGGTGACTCAATCCCATGCAAGCCTGTGTTAAAAGGCTCTTGTCCGAGTATTATGCGTACAGACTGCTTCTGGCCAGCCTGACGTACCGGGAAATTGTTCGAAAACAACAAATATAACCCACAAATAAATCTATAATTTTGTTTGTCTGATGTATTCATTTATATTGACCGATTAACTGTACCCGGATAATTACCATTTATTGTGTAGTACAATATTTAACCAATACTAGATTGCATCAATATTGTTGATTGTAGTTTCGTTCGACAAATCGGGAGCGTTTTGCGCGCCTTTAATGTAGAGGGCGCCCCCCTTTGTTTTACAAAAATAGTTTTAAATCATTATCTCTGCAGTCATTTGTAAACCTTCATCATCACGCAGCGGCGATCTCTCTGTCAGATTCAAACTCTCAACACCCGGTAAAAATGTACTAATGACGCTCAGCGTTTTCCCTTCTAGCCTCGCAATGGGCAAATGGATTCAGATAATAAGAGAAACAAAATGGCTGCACTGATCTGAAAGCACTTTAAATAAGAAAGAGATGGACAAAACCACCCACAAGATGAGCTTCCGTTATCCACTGGATATAATGAAGAATCAAATACTTATTCCGCATGGATTCTGCATGGTTTACGTGGATCTGTACTGCAATCAAGTGTTTTGTTTCTGCTCGTAGTAGTCAGTGAAATATCCCTTGTGTCGGTGCAAAGGCAACGGGCACCCAAGAGCAATGCAATCACCTAAAAAAGCATTACAGATCAAAATGAAACTTAAAGCACATGCGGAGAGATTGAAATTGAATATTAAATGGCTACAACGTGTTTTATGCTTAATCTCTTGTTTTCATCTTGTTTCCTTCAGGGTAAAGTTAAATATGAAACGGCGAATCGATAAATCGCCCTGGGAGAGATCTTCCGCGCTTGCGCACACTTTCCCTTCTTTCACCAAATGTTACGATCGTGTTGTTTTAAGAAGTTCCTTTCGTCACATAACGTTTCTTATTGTCTTTCTCAGCTTTACGGATCCACGTAAGTCCGGAGTGCAAAGATGTCTTGATCAAAATCGGAACATTTCATCTGGAGAGGCGGGGCAGCGTTCAAATGAAGGTAATAATCCTGAGCCAAACTTCACTATGGGCTGTGTTGCACCGAAAATTGGCGTCACAGTAAAAAAATAAATAAATAAATAGAACCACTGGTGACCCCCCCCCCTCCCACACACACACACACACACACATCCTTACGGATCCGGAATGTGGGGTACTGCTATTGTTGTTCTATTATTCCCTTTTCTGAAGAATTCCCTTGTGGGGCCCTATTGTTCCTATTGAAATGACCTTGTGGGGTCCATTGTTCCATTGTTGTCAGGACCCCATATATGCCCTTCCGTGTGTCCACACACACACACACACACACACACACACATCCTTACGGATCCGGTTTGTGGGGTACTGCTATTGTTGTTCTATTATTCCCTTTTCTGAAGAATTCCCTTGTGGGGCCCAATTGTTCCTATTGAAATGACCTTGTGGGGTCCATTGTTCCATTGTTGTCAGGACCCCACATATGCCCTTCTGTGTGTACACACACACACACACACACACACACACACACACACACACACACACACACACACATCCTTACAGATCCGGAATGTGGGGTACTTCTATTGTTGTTCTATTATTCCCTTTTCTGAAGAATTCCCTTGTGGGGCCCAATTGTTCCTATTGAAATGACCTTGTGGGGTCCATTGTTCCATTGTTGTCAGGACCCCACATATGCCCTTCCGTGCGTCCACACACACACACACACACACACACACACACACACACACACACACACACACTATTTTCTTGAAGGCGCGTTAAAAGGTTTGCGTATGGTTAATTCAAACCGTTTCCCTTTTTTACAAGACCTGTTAGATGTAAAACACCCTTAAAATCACCCTTAAAAACAAATCCATGACGCAGGACTAAAAATGAACCCAAAGCCAGACTAAGACTTTAAGAGCCCCCCCCCCCCCAATCCCCCTCAGCTTCATACAAAAGGATATAAAACTCTCCCAAACCAAGCTGTTCCCAGTGCCCACACTAAGTTCTGAGAACATTCTTAGGAAAGCGAACAGTTGTGGAAAATTCCGTTCTAGGCTGCAAGTGATAAGTATGATTAACATACTTAAATGTATTGTACACTTTTGGGTAACAGTTCAAAATCAGTGTCCACATTTTGTGTGATTAAACATATGCATGAACAAACAAACCTGTGAAAGTTTGAGCTCAATTGGTCATCGAGGTCACGAGAAAATAGTGAAAAGAGATCTTATGTGTTTTCTGTATTTTCAAATTAACGCGCGCGATAATTACTATTGTTTTACTCGTTTCTCAGAAACAATAGCATTTTAGGCAGAAATATTATTTTTAACCTTTCCTTGAAGCCATCAGGGACTTTTTAAGTGTCTGTTTTTAATTAAACAATTAGTACCTCGCCATTTTTTTGTTATTTTAATCTAACTGTCTTGTTACCATCGGGGTTGTTTTTCACACACAAAAAAACAATTAATGACCTTGTTTTCTGACTAGTGGGAAAGACCATTCAAAATAGATAAAGGGATTATGGCTGTCTTTGGTAAACAAACATAGGTACTAATTCTATGAGTTTTAGAGGCAAAGGGAGAGTAAAGTGGTATAAACTATAATTAGAGAGTAGAGACACATGTGGGCTAGTTTAAAAGGAAAAGTGGCTAGAATTTATTTCTATTGGTCACAAGGGTCTTTATCTTATAGTTTGGGTGATTTAAACGTGATTGTGTTCCTAAAAAACAAGTATTACACGAAATATCAAAACGTACACTTAAAAAGTACCTGTTGGTGTCAGTGTGTGAGGGTTTTTTTTGACGGTGTCACGCAGGGTTTTAAGGAACCCTTTCTACCATTACTTACTTTAAATCATGTAAGTTATGTGTGAATCTATGAACATTGTGTTTTTCGATCTTACCAATAGGGCCTTTAAGGGTTTTAACCCGGTCGCAATGATGTCCGTGTGTCCCCCCCCCCTCCATTTGAAATCTGAACTTATGAGACTAAAAATTACCAGAAACTAGTAAAATGTTTCAACTTATAAGCTTTATTGTAATTCCAATGTTTTAATTGGCAAGAAGTGCCGCTCCTATTGTGAAAGAAAACAAATATATGCACGCCCCCTTGTTCCCCCTAAAATGTTACCTTAAATTCGGCGCTGCTCTTGACAACGGGCATGCTTGGCGGTCATAGTGGTTAGGGCACGCTGCTCTGAAATGTGGGGTCGTGGGTTCGAATCCCAACGGATAAGCCGGATGCGGATTTCGCTTTTTCCTCAGGAATAAGGAAACTATTGGGTACATATTGCTTATCACACATTGGTATAACAGTTAAACCAAAGTTACTCTAAGAGTGTTAGGGAGACTCGTCATTTTAACGCAACGCTACTAATATCGTGGCCAGTATACCGAGTTGCAAAACCTCAAATCTATCATATGACAAAATTGCCAATCTAAAATAGACTAAAAATCTCATGCAAATAACGTTCAAGTTCTATTTAAAGATGTAACCAACCATCTTCACCGATACAATTTGTACATCTCTCAATGAGCACCCTTTAACTCCTTAAATTGGCCCGCTTTTCCCGCACAAAAAGAAATCCGGACAGAAAACGGGCATCAAATCAGATAGGCCTACGTCCGGCCTCAAACAAACCCTCCCGATAACCTACTTTTTTCCCCCCCGTTAGCTGGTGTTCATTATTCATAATGACAGCTTTGACCAAGAAAAAGAGGAGTCGAAATACTCGGAAGTATGAAAAGAATTCACGCCACTAGCGAAGATTAAAAACTGATCTCTACGCGAGATGTTGATGTGCGTGTGCCATTCATTCGAAATATGCCCGTGTCTGGCTTTCTTGTGTATGCCAATAAATTAAAAGGGGAACGAAGAGTAGTTGGAAATGTTCTCCCTCTCTCTCTGAATGTATAGGCACGTTGACTTGAGCTTAACTATCAGTTGGTGGAATAAAGTGTTATTCTGAATAATGTGTTTCAGATTTACTATATCAGTTGGTGGAATATAGTGTTATTCTGAATAATGTGTTTCAGATTTACTATATCAGTTGGTGGAATATAGTGTTATTCTGAATAATGTGTTTCAGATTTACTATATCAGTTGGTGGAATATAGTGTTATTCTGAATAATGTGTTTCAGATTTACTATATCAGTTGGTGGAATATAGTGTTATTCTGAATAATGTGTTTCAGATTTACTATATCAGTTGGTGGAATATAGTGTTATTCTGAATAATGTGTTTCAGATTTACTATATCAGTTGGTGGAATATAGTGTTATTCTGAATAATGTGTTTCAGATTTACTATATCAGTTGGTGGAATATAGTGTTATTCTGAATAATGTGTTTTATTAAGAAACAGTGTAGCGCTGCAATGAGTGTGATGGTGTCGAAATCGTATCATTTGGCTTTTGCAAATAACGCAAAAATACTGCACACAAAGTAAAAAAAAACTAGAAATATTATCATCCGTCTTTCACTCTACACGAACAATTCCTATCTATCGATTACACACAAAAATGTCGTCCGTGCAGGGAAGACAGTTTTGAGGTGATATCGGGTCAGTATATTACTGTGACCCGAGATCGCTTGCAACGAAGCGATGTTTAATTCATTATACCATATCAAGTTGACTGAGCTATATCAAGCTTTCCCTTGGATGATCAGAGCATCCTGATCGAAACGTGGAGTTGTTAAAACCACCGGCTCTTTTCAGAACTTCCACGACCCATAACGTTTATCACATACAAAGTGTGGACCTGAGAACAAAAGAAGTCCACACAATAAAGGAACTTGGTTTGGAGTTGAACAAAGAAAAGGAACAAAAAGAAACAAATAAAGAAACTTGAAACACTATGTGGACTTACACACGTCCACACAGTGTTTTTTGTACAGTGTTGAAGAAGTATGCTTTTTCTTACGTACAGAGAACAATGTCCACAGATTGTATGCAACACAGAGCTTTGTGACTTTCACGCATATAAGTGTCACCGTAAACCTACCCTAAACACTTTGCAAAGTGCCGAGTCAGAATTGACCCGGAGAAGGTTCCGTATTGGCTATAGTCGTTTTCGGGTCAGCTTGACCCGTTTGGGGGTCAAGATGACTCGAGTCAAGAGACGTGTTGACCTGTGTATAATTACGGCCCGCACGGACCATTCTCCGGGTCAATTCTGACCATTTCCCGGGTCAATTCTGACCATTTCCCGGGTCAATTCTAGTCCGGCACTTTTAGAGGCAATAGATTGTGATGAATTTCTCCTTTGTTTTTGGTCTTGCACAGGGTAAAGGTACGATAGAGACGTTCTTTCTCATCGGTAAAGACGGCTTTGATAAGGAACTACCGAGTCTCAGCACAGCGGCTCCTCTTGAAGACCACGAGTTTAAGTAGCACCGTTTCAGAAGCACAGAAATTAAGCAATTCAGGAGTTTAATTTACCCTTCAACCCCCTCCCCCCCCCCAAAAAAAAAAAAGAGGGGAGAAGAAAAAAAGACAAGTAGTTCGCACAGTTGCAGGAACACCTAATGATGTAATGCCTCTTTAAGATGTTTATTTTACTTAGCACGTCAGCGGCGAATCAGTCACAAACAATCCACTCATCCTACTTGTGGGTTTGGTTGGTAACAACGAGCAAAACTGTTCCCCGCTAAGTGATTTTGATGCGAGCCAAACAGCTACAGGAACCTGTCTTGTGCAGCGGGTCGTCCATCAAGTTTTCTTATAAATCATTGAAGTATTAATTTGCATCGGTGCGACAATATTTATACAGAGATGCGAGGAGTGTTTCACCACTGGTTGTGATGGATGACCGCAGAACGAAGATCGATTGTTAATACTACGCAGGCATACTGCCACGGCGTGCCTTGAATAATGACAAACAATGTAACAGTGTGGTAGTAATTATTTTGAAAGTTCAAACGCAAAGGGTATTCGGTTTAAAAACAAAAGTAGAAGTCTGTTCAGAGTAAAAGAACTCTCTGAAAAATATATGACACCCCCTTCAGTGACGTCACACGCGGCTACTGTCAGAACGTGGTCTGCCCTTTTGGGAGTCAACATGGGGCAAGTTCGAAACAGTGTGACAGTGTGTGACGTAGCTCTCGAATTTACTAGATCGACCATACTCCATACAGAGTGCACGGTCTAGGAAGTCAATCTCCCTTTGCCCTATGGTTTCTAGATAAAGTCTAGTCACTCTAGTCGCACACACGAACTTCTTGCTCATGCACGGTCGTCGTAAAGATACGTTGTGCGCGTCTATACTGCTCTCGCCCCGCCCGCCGCAAATTTATGTTCTGCAGCACACGCTGGCTAAAGAGTCAACAGTTAAGAGATAGGGAAGAACAGCCTATCCCTTAACTACTGACTCCATAGCTGACGTGTGCTGCAGAAGAAGAAAAAATCGCGCCCCGCCCGTCTGAAATGCACGGTGAACCCGGACTGCAAAAAAAAAAAAAAAAAAAAAAATGGCGCAAACATGAAATATCATTCTCTTGGCGTAGTCAGGGAACTGGGTCATGAAACAAGTTTTGGATCTATACATTATTGAATTAATCCACGTCGTGGTATTTTCATAGATGGTATCCGACCTGTGGCGAATAGCGAGCCGGTGTGACATTAATTTTATGATCATGTTTATTGTTAACATCGTTTTGAAACTCGAACAGCAAAATTTTATTGCACCCAAATAAAGCAAACCATTTTACTTAACCCAAATCAAACCGGCAACACTGCCGGGGGCCTTTAGAATTGATTTAAAAAAATGTTTTGAAGTTTATTATACCTGAAATATTAATCACATCTCATCAATTGATAACCTGCGTTTTAATTACCTTTTTATTCTTATTTTTTATTTTTTATGATGTCTGAAATGTTTTTTTCCCTTAATCGGGACCTTGGAGGGTTGAACGTGTGGGTCGTGTTTAACCCAAAGCCCTGACTCACGAGCAGCTCCAAGACTCTCCACTCGCAGTGATTAATCTTTCATATCAAACATCAACTTATGTTAAATAGTTCTATTAGTGATTAATTTAATCCAAAAGAAAAAAAGAAAAAAACCCTAATTAATTACTGACACTCTGTCCGTTTTTTTTTGTGTGATAAAGACAAACCAGCGCACAAAACTTCCAGTGTCTTTACACCATGTTTCTTCACAGTGTAGAGAGTCGGTGTTGTGAGAGGTGAATGATATTTTGTCCAGCCCTTTGTGATGATGCCTTGGGTGATTTGTTGATATTGCAAGGTGTATTGTAAGAAGCCGAGGTAAGTATTGTATGATCAATGGAGAGAGAGGGATAGAGTGTACGGGTGGGTGAGTGGAGGCGGCGGGGGGGGGGGGGGGCGGCGATAAATGATGGATGATGTACCTGAGGAATGTGTGGAAATAGTACGCAAGGAGTTTACAGCACGGAGGAGGAGTGTGGGAGGCAGATGTTGAGGTGAGGTAGAGTGATGCGAACATGGAGGAAGAAAGAGAGGAAGAGGGTTGGTTTTAGGATGTTCGAAGGCAGTGCGAAAGATGAATTAATATAAACAAAATCTACATCTACGCATTAATTATTTAAAAAATTGTCGTCAACGGGCAAGTCTTGCGCTTTTTCCATAATGCTGGGAAAACCCAAGTTCCCACGTGCAATGTTTTAACGTGTCAAGGAGAAGTGAAATTGCGCAATGTCACGGGTCCTATTAACACTTACTTGAACACGCACGGTTCTTGTCAATTGTAGTCACACGGGGGCCCCCAATGACACAGAGCTGCTTCAAAAGAAAGACATTGCTTTAAACAATGTCCTGCTGAGCAAAAATAAGCAGGATACCAGTCACATATATCACATGAGACAATCCATTTGGGCCGGTAACCTTAAAAAAGTCTGGTAAGCAGAATTTTAAAGCTGCCTTTTTCAGTTTAAGCAGCTCTTTGTAATTGGGCCCTGATGTTAATGTGTAACTATCGTGCCTGTGATGTTGTCATCTTTTTGAAGGTAATATACACAAGTATATAATTAATATCAACCAGTTTGAGTAATTATTATTGGAAGTAGTCATCCGTACGATGTCTCACATTGATTAACAAACTAATCGTTCTTTCCGAGACAGCTGTTTTAATTGTTAAATAGACAATTTAAAAAAAAAAAAAAAAAAAAAAAACTCATGTAAATATTTTACATATTCTGCAATGTTAAATCATATATTAAGCAATTTTTCCTTCTGTCATCGTTTATTAAATGCAAATAATTTGTGAACGCTATAGGATTTTTTTCCTTTCCAATCAAATTAATAATTATGAAGGGAACGGTAAACCTGTAATCTTATTCAGGGCCGTTTGTTAGCAAAAAGGGGGAAGACAAAAAACTTTCGTTAAATTTCTTGGTTCAGATTGCAACCATAATTCTGACTCGATAAAGGCATACAATAATTGAAGGGTTTGATCATTTCCGGTGGTCATGAAGGCAACCCTAGCATGGGCGTCCCCCCCCCCCCATGGGATTGGGGTTGGATAAATCCCACGCAAACTTTTCCCACAGCAGTAAATACTGTGTGCATGCAAACAAACTCTGCACGAAAACTTCGTAGGCCGTTTTCGAAACAATGGCTTGGGCTTGGGCTCCGTCAGTTATTTGGAGAAAACGTGCGCTGTCCTTGTAGCAGACGGAGCCTGCGAAGCCCTAGTGTGCCGTGTCCGAATAATTAATGGTCTCACGAGTGGCTAAGGCCAGAACGCTAAACAAAACAATCCGAGTCCTATTCTCCAACGTTGCCTTTGCAGCCAACTGCCATAGCCGTTGACAAAGTCAATTGATTCGGACACAGTACCAAACTAAGTCTATAAGGCCGCGTCCGAACCAAGATGATTCGGCTACAGCTATGGCCGGCCGTTGGCTGCAAAGAATAAACCCTTTCAATGGACTGACTATTTTGCCACTACCAAATCCACAAATTCGGACACGGCCTAATTATTCCAATCTCCTTGAAACCAATGGTGTTTGTTTAGCCCGTGTGCGAACATTTTCTTCTGTCATCCATTATCGATACCGTTTGCTTGTCGTATACGCTGGATGGGACTTCATTTGACTCTATTATCAAAACCAATGCAATATGGGCCGTAGATTCAAAATGTTAATCCTCGGACTCCAGTAAGTTTCTAAAGAACCTTTGATTCTTGAGAAGTTATTATATTTTTTACGAACATCTTAACTGATGAAATTATTCCATTACATATTTGTACTCTGTGACTGCCTTGGATTTATTCAATATACACTCATGTCAATTTGTACGTTTTGAGGTTGTATCGAGTGTGTTACTAATTAAACGTTTCTGACAACTAAATTAAATTATTGAATTGTGAATAACAAGATTTTAAAGAGTTCTGTATAAAAAAATAAAAAAATAAAAAATTAAAAAAAAAGTGAACATTTTAAACTTTATGGAAGAGCTGCTGTGAGCAATTAAAAAAGAAAGAAACAATTTGTCAAACCACACGTTAATTTGCCAATCTAAAACGCGTCTTTATTTCAATTTGGACGAATTGGTCGTTGAAGACAAGTAACACAATTAGCGCTCCGGTCTTTTCTTTAATTGAAATGGGTTTTGGATGGAAGTGACCTGCGGTAAATTCTACCGTTTCGCGACTTGATCAAAAACGCATAGTGGGATTTTACCCCGGGCACTTTTCTCCGTCTGACGCTTTGTTCTAGAGCGTGTTTTACACCGACTGGGTAAAAATGCCTGGGTGACAAGAAGAAATAAGAAAAAAGAGGAAAGAAAAAGAAAGGAAGAAGAAAAAGAAGAAGAAGAAAAAAGGGGGAAAAAAAAGATACCCTACAGTTGCTTCTGTTTGACAGGTTGAAACAATTCTTGCATACACTATTTCTCCCCGGCTGATACGTGTTCACACGTTCTGAAATTGAAAGATTCCCTTCTTCTTCTTATTTTTTTTTTGGTTCTTTTACTCGACACTTAATTGCAAATTGATTCCACAATTCTGACCGAGTGACAGTTGTGTCTTTCCTCCCATCTTCTAGAGAGACGTGGATCCAAGAGCGATAAGGAACCCCTGGCATAATCAAATAGCCAAGAAACAGGCTGATTGAGGCGGGGGGGGGGGCGTGTGCACCCGCAAAATCCCTTCTGGGGCCCCAACCATCCGGCTGAATATGAATGCTGCTTAAAAAATGAAATACTAATAATCCCCAAAACATTTTTTTTTTAAATGAAGAAGAACAAATTAATGCATACATCAGGCCGGCACGCATGGTGAATAACTATACCGTAAAGGGACAGTTGCGATACATAGAGCATGTTTCTGTATTTGATCTACAACCGTCTGATCTGCAAGTAAAGTTTATGTTTTATTTAAAAAAAAAAAAAAAAACCACAAACCTTTTAATTTTTAGATTGCCCATATTTGGAAAGAAATAAGATTCACTTTTTTTGTGGAGAAAATAATATGTTTGATATACATTTTTGAAATATTCCTTTCATTCAATGCTTTCCCCTCTCTTTAAATTTAAGCATGACATTCTCTTTTGCTTCCTTCAAACGCCGGCGAATAGAAAAAGTGACGCGTGCAGAAGCAAACGGGAGTAAACCCGTGTCTCACATTATGTGCAATGTCGCTCCTCAGGATCTCGCCGGGAGTTGGAGGGAGGGGGGTTGCGGGGCCTCGGGGAGCGAAGCCTTGGGTGTGAATAGCCACACGCTGCGGTGATTAGCTTTTATGTCTCGGGAAGCGGCGCAGCTTTTTTCATTTATAAACGGACATAACAATTTTCTCCACATTATTCCGCGATGGAAGAAAATTAACGAATTTCAATTTTCCGCAAATATGAGTCTTTTATGCTTTTTATCGCGGTGGTGGAAATAAACTGAATTGAGATCACGCTAAGACCATTTCTCATTGATTTGCTTCATTTGACGCACCTCGTGTTGTGCGTGGGCAACAAATCATACATGTCAAAAAAGTAGTTTGTCAAACGATTACTTCATAACTTAAAAGCCCTTCGTCACGTTCAGTTTGCAAGAATAATTTGCACAGTTAAGAAAAAACGAGAGATCGAGCGAGAGTGGGGGAAATGGAAAACAAAACAAACAAAAACGATTTAACGTACCCAATGAAATTCTATACACAATATAGGCACAGCAAGGTGTAAAAACAGTTACTGTGTTAGACTGCGTTTAAACTATCGAAAATCGAACGGTGTACAGTTTAGATCATCACAACGACTGGTTATGCGTCGTTGCCATAACGACATTAATCAATTTTAAGGGCCCCGGTAAGTGTTGCTAAAAAATATCAGAGTTTATTTTAGATGTATTAAATTCGGTTACATGAGTAATTCAATATTGAAGTTTTCACAAAATGATCTTCCTTTTGTTCATGTAATATATTTATTTAACAGAATGGACATTGACCATGGATAAGGGTTGAAGTACCTACCGGAGAAACTCGCTGATAATATACGCGATATAGTTATTGACGAATTGATTTTTCTTTCTCTCTCTTTTTCTTTCTGGAATTATTGTGAGTGGCACAGGCGTTTAGGTTTTTCTGTGAATGAGGGTCAACCGCTGATGGGACTGACAGAAATGGGCTAACCGGGTAGAAAGACGCTATAGAAACTCAAGCTCTGAAATTCATGGGGCAAAGATTTTGGGGCAAATTTAATTGTGGAGCTTTCCAATGCATAGATTAAACCGATTCTGCGAATGTTGCCCTGGGCAAGAAGATTCTGTATACAGAGGGGGGTAACAATGGGTTTAACATCTCGATGGCGTATTTCTTTAAAGTATTTCAGTGTGGTCAATTAAATGTTTCCTCGTCGGTAAAAGAAATAAAACTAGATACAACTTCAGTTTCAAGATAAATATTACGGTAAAATTAAATAGACCCCACCAAATTGAAAAGTTTACTAGAGGGGGAACACAAAATAATGTAAAAAAAACCTTCTACAATTCTTGACACCAAACAAGTCATTCAATACAATTCAACGATGAACCAGCACTCAAAAAGTGAAAACCGTCAGAGTATAATGAGTATAATGATTGGCCAAACTTTAATTTAGAGAAAGTTAGTACAAGTGGGATTGTCAGAAGAAGACAAAACATGTCGATATTCAATCTGACAGTTTTCTTAAAACCCCATTTTCGACTATAATGTTGTCCCTCAAAAGTTAATTTCCAATTTCTTTAAAGAACTGCACATTACGCCTCATACGATTTTTAAAGCTTGTTTTTTTCAATACATGATTCTCATTCGACACGGGGAGAAGCTTCATAACCGACAAAACTTCAGGCTTTGTGAACATTATGAGTGCGTTTCCGGTCCTATTATTTTCTTTGCATGTCCTTGATAAAAAAACAAATCTCTCTATGATGCATACATGCATCGATACATGTATCGAATGCCATCAAAATGTTGTTCGTGGTAACACTGGTCTCATCATCCCTTGACTTGTTTGCACACGGCTACAAGTATGATTTCACTCTTCCCTCCATAAACACTCAAAATCGTGCAAAATCGTGCACGCCACCCCCACAAAAATAACCACCACCACAAAAACAACAACAGCAACAACAACAACAACAACAACAACAAACAAACAAGCTAACTAAATAAATCATTTGTTACAATTTTCTCAAAACGTATCCTCTCTTTTCGATAACATTTTAACCCCTGCCTTGAGATAAATAACCCCCCCGCATCAGAAGCCAACAATGCTCCAGCCATTTCAACACAAATGTTAAAATAACATTTCCCGCCAAATGTTTATTTTATGTCATCTGTTATTCACGTCTTCTTATATCATACGACACAAAAAATGTTACTGATATGTTCAAGTTAATAACAGCTCGGCATCTGCCGAAAGGTAGTGTTCTTGCTTGATTAAATTGCACAATCCCATTAGTGAATGTTGAAGGTAGGGAGGGTAAAACGAGAGTTCATGACAATTTGCATTTTTTTTTGACCTTGCCTGTCCAAGGAGCGGGCTCGCTTTGATCTTTTGTTTTAGTTTAAATTAATCCTGAACAATTTTCCAGAGAATTCAATGGCGTCGTGATTGCATATGCATACCCAGTGATGTTCCGGTGAATTCTTGTGTTTGCGATTCGTTTTTAATGCACCATTATCTTTGTGAAGGGAGAGAGAGAGAGAGAGAGAGGGGGGGGGGGGGTAACCCCTTACAGTGACTTTAAAGTGCAGTTAGTTAAAACACGTTTTTATGGGTTGTCTTAATATCTATATGAGTATATTGTTTTGATTATGGCAAAGTACGGTTTGGAAGTATCTTGGAACACACAGACACAGCATTCTTAGTTCTCTATAGTCACCTTCTTAATTCATCATGAATAAAGAGCCAGTTCCTGATTCACATGGTGCATTCATTTGAGCACGAACATAAAATTCATGGAGGCTTTTGAGAAGCTATGTTACACCTGGTTATACGGGTAACGGGTAAGAACCCATTGTTGTATTAAAAAAAAAAAAAAAAAAAAAAAAATTAATCATGCCCATTACAATTACGAACGATATGAGTTTGTCCGGTATGTCTGCTGCCACCTGGCTTCTCCTAGGATCCCCTTAAACCTATCACTAGCTCGCAAGTTATATGTTTTTTGTTTTACGCGGGAACACATCAGAAGTTTCTTGTTGCCGTACCTTTACTTGTCAATAAGGAACGAATCCTTCAGTCCAAGTGCACTCCCATATACGGACCGCTCACTCACCAAGCCTGGGATTAAACTGGCCAACAACCCCCAAACTGTCACCACGCGAAATTAATTTGAAATGTAAGCGAGTGGCTCATTATATGGAAAACAAACATCAAAGTTAAATGAGGAACAAGGCAGTTACTAACATTGTAAGGCGCTTCGACACGCTGCGTGATGGGGGGGGGGGGCGCTGTGTTAATCGTGTGCTATCCTTATTGTACATTTTTCTGCGATTGCACTTTAAATCATTTCTTCAAAAGGTGCATGCCATTTAATCCGATTTGGGTAAGATCCCATCCCTTAAATTTTTCACCAGTATTAGCAGTTTACGGTAATGCCCTCGCCACGGCGTAGTAATCTGTACAGAGTTAACTTACATACGGAAACTTTAAAAAGTAGACAGATGCTGCTTCTTTCTAACAACTATACATGAGCTACGAAGTTCAATAACAACCAGTAACATTTAACAACCAGTACCCCCCCCCCTTCCCTGCCGAAGAAACAGAATGACTTCATGATGGGTTCTCTCTCTCTCGTCAATGACTTCGTACATTCCCCCCCCACCCCCCCCCCCCACCCCCCACTTCTCTCACACAAAACGCACGATACCTTGGAGCGGGACGCATTCCAGTGGTCCATGTATAATGGAGCAACTCGTGCAAAAGTTTTAAAAAAAAAGAAAAACAAAAAAAATGGTTCAGGCGCGACGGGTCGCTGTAGAGTGAAAAATGGAAAAGTGGAAATAAATAATTATGTCTGTTTCACGGAGAAGGTCTGGCGAGAAGGGGGGGGAGGAACCAGCGAGGGGAAAATGAAGATGGGGGGGGGGGGTGACGAAGGACGGCGGGATAATTAGCATGTAGAACATAAAATCCCTCCGTTTTCATGGGATAAAAGGTAATTTTTGTTAAGTTAAGGACAAATATCAACAATTTGAGGTAAGATTGGGTGGTCCGAGTAGAAACCCTGTGTCGTTCAATACAAATGACGGGATATATTCTTAAAAGCGAACGTTTGCAGGGGATGAGGTGAGGGGACCAGCCACATGTTTGTGTAACAACTTGTTAATATTATGAGCGTTGTAGCTTAGCGAAGTACATTAATAAAAACCTTTACAAATCACAACATTACAAATAAATAAACAAATACATTAAAACACAATTAAAGTATTGGGTAGACATCGTGAGGCCTCGCCTTCTGATGGGAGTGCCGTTAGTGATTCGCAGATCGAAAGCCCCACAGAGTAAACCTGGGATCTACAATTTGAAACAGGCCACAAGACACCGTCCTGTCCGCTTGACTGTCCCATGACGCCAATGTACGGAAGGTACAGCATAGTATTGTAGTTACAATTAACACCGTCCCAAGGCAAGTGCAAAATGTCCGGTAGCATGCGTTGGGGGGGGGGGGGCAGGAGACGAAGACAAAAGTTACGATCCTCTGATGATTTTTTTTCGGCGTCTTTTCAGCGTTTTGAAGTCTTAGTTTCACGTTTGTAGTCAGCAAAGTATAGTTGCACAATTTTAGGTGTTGCATTTTTGTATTATACTCTTCACTGTGTGTAATCAATGGAAGCCTTTCTAATAATGGAATAAATCGTTCACACCTCTCAAGGCATTTCAGTACTTTCCCATAAAAACAATTTTTTTCTCTCTCTATAAATATATATTTTTAAACTCTCATTATTTCCCCAAAATTACATCAAACAAATACAGCTTTTGAGCTGAGCAACCCGTCAAAACAAAATTACACGATGCTATAAATAAGAAAACTCGTGTTTTAGTTAGTATTAGAAACGGCGTTCACAGTTCGGGAGACCCATCCCCGCCATTCCTTATCACACAAATGACTCTTCTCAAACTGAGCCTCATATTCTGACAGTTGGTCACGCTTCGCTCCAAAGTGTGCCTACAGCCCTACAAACTCGTCCCATCATTAAAATATCTTACAGATGATTCTGTTCTAAGAATAAACTCAACTTGAAATCTAAGATTAAAGATTATTATAAAGAGTTTTTTCCTTTTTTTATTTCTTCTTTTTTTTTAAACATGGTGATTGCAGCGAGCTAGCTTACAAATGTGTACGATTATGCAAATTATTTGTATGGTCGACTGAAACACAATCAATCGAATTGATACAATGAAGCTTACGTTGGGGTTTATTCGCCACAGAAAAAAAAAACATTCAACAAAAGTAACCAAGGAAGTGTTCGGTTAATAATTGCTCCGAATTGGAAACGGTTTATTGACTTCCTAACTGTCGGATCTTAAAACTAATCGATATATTGCGGATGCCGACTGCAGATCACGTATAGACGACGACCGCGGCCCCCTCCGGGGAACGCCAAACTTTAATGCGGCGACAAACAAGTGTCTGAAATTCCGCGGCTACAAAATGATTCCCTATTAACGAGGTTTGTCTTCCGGTTTCTTCGACCCCTCGGGTTATAATAGCAACCATTACCGAAGCGAGTACAAGGTTGTGAATTCAATATATTATGGGGGAGCCGTCGACGTTGCCCATGCTGAATTCCAGCTGCGCACATGCGGGCACGTCGCATTCTGTTATTAAGTTACATCGCCGACCGGGCAACAATTTTTTAATGCTACATTTGCGACATTTAACACATTTCGTTTCTGTATGGTTAACTGTGAATATAAATGCAAAGGGGATGGCTATGAATGGGGGTGGGGTGGGGCATGAAGTTACTGCTGCTTTTGATGAGCTGCTATGTACAAATCATTGCAATTATGACGTATCGAGTAGTTTGCTATATTTTTTATACGCAGCTTGCCCACATGCCTGGTCAATTAATCCTCCTTTTTAAACGAAGATTATCCAATGTCTTCCTATACGTTATCCCTAATTGGTTACTCCTCTTTTTTCCCTATCTAACTCCTTCCCATCCTATATGCATTGCCCTTTGCCCCCCGACAAATGGACTTGTTTATGTTTGTACTCTGTCCAGCCTCAGTGACGAAAGTCCATTTTCGATCGAAGGGAAAAAGAGGAGAAGAAGTTGTACAATTCCCTTTTTTGCCTGCAGAGAAAACACTAATCATGGGATTCAGGATAGTACGTGCACGGTCCAAGGTAGAGTTATTTCACTCCTTTTTTACATTATTCCCGCAGGAGATAATTCCTCCATTCACATCACCAACAAAAAAAATAAATACAAAAGAAGAAAAAGAAGGACATCGTGGACTGGGTCTTAGTTTGTCATCTCCCAAATCCCGAACAAAACCATTCAATCCACACGTCCTGATAAACATTGCCTCCCTCACTTCGGGAACGTGAATACATGCCAACAGTTAAAAAACAAACATGTATGTGTCTTCACATGGTTGGCTTACTGTGTTCTTTTGAAAATGTTTATCAACAGCTACAACAACAAGAAACTTCACCCCTCTCACTGTTGGTTTTAATAACTATAGGGTACTAGTAACCATGGATGACGAGAAAAACGCGCGCGATTTGCGTCCTCGAACTTGACTGCTAAACTAGTATGTTAGGTATTACACACGGATTGGTAAGGATTAAACAAACATCATTGTTCAATTTTAGTCTGAAAGCTATCCTGATCATGAAGTTCATACTAGAACATTTTTTCTGTGAAATATTTCCCTCTGAAATGAAGTCTTACTCGAGAAAACTGTATCTGAAAACCTATTTTTAAAAAAAAGCAACAGCCGATTTTGTTTCAAGTGTTTACATGCTGAAAATTGCGCATGTTTTTCTCACTATTTTCTCTTGATTCACGCCACGGATTAAGCCCACATTTTCACAGGTTTGCTATTTTATGTACGGTGCTGATCACACAAAACATTAACACTGTCTGCGACTGTTTTGTCGGCTCTAGTATCACCGTACAACACCTTTAAATATACTGTTCGGTTTATTTGTAGAAATAAGGATCCCCACCAGATTCTGTGCAACCCTCTTGCGATGAATCTGCTTGAAGCGATGCAAAGAAGACCTATATGCAATTTTTTTTTTTAACGAGTTCAGGACATATTCACCTTAATGATATTGTACAATGATTCAGTATTTCTCCCACATTCAAACATCACTGTGTTATATATTCAGTGCTACTTAATCGAGTGAAGAAAATTGTACCCCCCCCCCCCACACACACACACACACACATCCCCTCCCCCCACTTCACACCCACGGGACCCAGACATTTACAGCGGGAGAAAAAAAGCTATTATTCTGTATCCCTGATGCAATTTGATGCAATAATTGCATCATTTCTTGTTAACCTTTTTTTTAATGGCTGGCTCAGAATTTGTCGTTAACATGTCATATTCGGTGAGTAACGGCATCAGTCCACCGCTCACACGCTTCAGGGAGAGAAGGAACAACACGAAGTTAAAAAAAAACATTCTGCAACTTACCGGCTGTTGGGATTCTTTTTTGGAAAAGGTGCCCACGCTTTTATATCGAGAGGACGATCGTAAGAAGGTGAGATGTTGGACGAGGCAGCATTCAATGCAAACCTGTTGGACATTAAAGAGAAGAAGATGGTACAATTTGAGATGGTAGCAGTTAATACTGTATACTTAGGATGGCTGTATAACAATTAAAGATGGTATTTAAAACTCTGCGGGGCACGAGCGCACGAGTATTCTTAAAATGGACACTATACAGCATACCTGTGTGGAAAATCATCAACACATCTTATCAGATAATAAGCATTCCAAATTATACTCCAATATTTTCTCTCGCAGCCGAGAAATCAATGGCAAATCAAAGGGGGAACCTATGATCATTGATTGACCATTGACACCCACTGCAGCGCATCAAGAAAGGCACAATCTCCATGTAGTGGTATTAGCGCATAGCAAACATTCCCAGGTGAGATAAAGGGTGACCGAACCTAGTGCAAACCTAGTATGATATTCAACTAGAACGG
This sequence comes from Pycnopodia helianthoides, assembly GCA_032158295.1. NCBI lineage: Eukaryota > Metazoa > Echinodermata > Asteroidea > Forcipulatida > Asteriidae > Pycnopodia > Pycnopodia helianthoides. The sequence continues at coordinate 144,408 of CM063251.1, forward strand.
CATCGAAGGAGCACCTGCCTGGGGTGACGTGGGACCATGTGAAAAGTTAAACGATTCACAAAATATTCAGTATATACTGTGTGGAGGTCCTTCCACACCCAGCTGTGCCCCGCAGGGGTTAAGATGGTAATATTGAAGATGATAGTATTTCTCAGCCTGAACACAAGTAGGCCTACCAACAAACAACATTTCTTTTAACGTAAAGACATAAACAATGTCAATGTTGTTCCATTTTAAGAGAGTCTCTTATTTCTTCTTCTTTTTTCTTGGGCCTATCCAAATACTTTAAGACATTGGAATTTGTTGTTTGATGAATAACACAGAAATGAAAAAAAAAAAAAAAAAAAAAAAGAGAAAAAAAAAACACAACTAAACAGAATGATGTACCTTCTACTTTAATGGAGGCACTAATACAAACCAATCATTTGTAGTGAATGGCAGACATTTAAAAAATAATCACTAAATCTACCCAAAATGTACACGTTCACTCTAAAATGTGCCCCAACAACACTACTAGGAAGCTCTGCACTTTTGGTTTCACAAAATAATTGGCACTGCATGTAATTGCCTAATTAGGGAGCCCTCTACGGTATACGCTATACACCCCTCCGGATAATTGGTAAATTTTCGGTGTCTGCGTCAGATTTGCGTCACACAGAAAAAACAATGGTAGTAATTAGAGTCAAGGCCTGATAATTGTTTTGATGATGTTTTAAATTACATAGAGGGGTGGCGGCATTCACACCAGGAAGTCGTTTAAATGCTCAGTACGTCAGAGAACACGTATGACTGCAAGGGGCGGATGATGAAAGCATCTTTGAACTGAATGTGAACCAGCAAAGTCTTGGGAGAGGGTGTTTCGTTCCTCACACACACACACACACGTCTGATAATGGCCTCCAATCGTGAACCCTACTTTGTTCAACACTTTGTCCTGACGAACGTGGAATTCAACAATTTAGTTAGTGGCCTGACGTTTCGACCCTAGCAGAGTCTTTCTCGAAGGCTAAATGACAAGACAACACACACATACATGCATACAAGGGTGACAAGAGCAGTTAAGTGGAAATACATGAACGTGGATTTCGTAGTGTTTTCCCTTGTGAAGTCCTTGGTTTGAATGCCACAACAAACTCACATACACACGTTCTAAAATAAATGCATCCTTATGGAGACTTATTTCGTTATTTCCTTTGTCCCTTTATTTAACATCTTCCCAGAGACTTTGTACTCACAATTCCTTGTGGAGCACCCGGGTCTTTAGAATCCCCCTATGGCGACCCTTTTCCATTCTTTGTTTTGTTCTCTGTCTCCTTAAGGGTAGCGAATATTAAAGCACACTGTACATATGTGTTTTAATGCTGGCTACGAAGTGTGGACCTGAGAACAAAAGAGGTCCACACAATGAGACTTAAAACACTATGTGGACTTAGACACGTCAACACAGTGTCTTTTACTTTATTGGAGAAAATGATTTTCCTTAAGTGTACAGAACAAAGGCATGTCCACAGAGTGACTGCAACACAGAGCTGCGTGTGTGGACGTATGTAAGCCCACATGGTGTTTCAAATCCTTACATTTTGTGGACAAAACTGTTTTTCCTCAGCTCTACATTTCGTATGTAACGTTTAAACAGTGTTTTTCTTACAGTGCTGAAGAATATGCTTTTTCCTACACTGACCATAGAATGTCCACATAGTGTGTATGCAACACACTGACCATAGGAATGTCACTAGTGGTGACCACTGACCATAGGAATGTCCATATGTGTAGCAACACACTGACCATAGGAATGTCCACATAGTGTGTATGCAACACACTGACCATAGGAATGTCCACATAGTGTGTATGCAACACACTGACCATAGGAATGTCCACATAGTGTGTATGCAACACACTGACCATAGGAATGTCCACATAGTGTGTATGCAACACACTAACCATAAGAATGTCCACAGAGTGTGTATGCAACACAGACACTGACCATAGGAATGTCCACATAGTGTGTATGCAACACATGCAGAGCTGCGCGTGCTACTGCGTGTGACGTAATGAAAAGCAACAGGGTTGGGCTTGCATTCCATTTGTTTTCAGAAATAATACTAATAAATCCTCTTGATGTACAGACAAACCGAAGAATACACGTGGTAACAACAGATGGATTGCAATGCGCGTCATTGACCGCCATCTTTGATGTAAAACGATGGGAAAGTGCACGCGTGTACGCACTACGCACGACTCTCAGCCAATGATAGCTCTTCACGCGTGCACAGTTCATCAAAGATGGTGTTCAATGACGCGTATTGCAATCCATCTATACAAGTCATACAGAAGAGGCGATTAAGAACACAAAAATAACATATACAAAAATGTATAGTTTACACTTTCAAAGGTAAAACAAAAGGAAGATCAATCGTAAAAATCGTTTTCATGACTACATATCGTGTATATAAGTTCAATGCAATTGACTTGTCTTTAATTTTAAAATGCATGAGTTCGTTGGTAACCTACAATTAAAGGGTTGGGGAAACGAAAATTAGTACCAGCTGTGGTATTTTTGTCTTCACGGGTTATCGAGTCGCCTATGATTCAAACACTCGTACCTATAATTGAAATGCAATGCAAGAGCGTCCGGTGCGTATCGATAATGACTACCCGCTATTGAGGCTCCGGGGAAAAAGAATGAATCAGAATCATTATTTCGAAGCCACGACCGTTATGTCCACGCTACACAGACACACTCAAGTCTTTGCAAACGAGACTACAACCAAAAATGACGAAAGGAGAAGAGGAAAATTAATGAAGAATTCATTCGCGACAATGAGGGAAAATACATTAACGGCAATGAGGAATACATTCGCAACAATGGCCCAAATATCAGATATCAATGTAGCGCATGAGGTAAAGACTGAGATTGCAAGAAAAGCTCCATGGAGGTTGTTCTATATAATGTGTTGTTTCCATGCTACGCGTAACATACCGGTAACATTCTGTGTGCCGTCACATTATTTTGTCAATAGTCTATTCAGGGTGTAAACGTTGGCGACGAGAGAAGAGCAGTGGGGGTGATAATGTGACTGGTGGAGGGGGTAAACATTCTTAAAATGATGCCATGAGTCACTGACTGCATGGAAAACCCCTTTTTTTACAGTGCAAAGCGCGATAGAATTTGGGGCACCGTTGATGAACGAGCGGAAGCACAGCGCATTCTGATCTGGATGAAAAAGGAGCGGGGGCAAAGTCATGATGATATTCCACGTGTAATTTGAGCGATCAAATGGGGTAGATTACAAAATCTCGTCTTTGACGAAATGTCGGCCATGGCGCCAGGATTGCGTAAATTGTCCGGAAGATCCAACGGGCGATCCAGAAGTTCTTGCATTGTCGGGTCTGCATGCACATGTCGGTTTCACTGAGAACAAATGATACTCAGGACGGGAAAAAAATGTTTTACTCGTGGTTGGTTCTGGCGGCGGTTTAAACTATAAATGAACAAAATAAGATAACTGTGTTTTAATGTGTTTGTTTAAGAGTCCAACGGGAAGAGCGCCTACATTTTTATGGAAACGACAACATACGTAGGTGAAAGGTATTGAACAATCTCATGCTGATTAAACTTATCGAGGATGATGACGTTGAAGAACCAAAGTCTTGTCCAATGATACCGTTTAAACCAAACTCGCAAGACGGAAACTTAGACTTACAAACCCTCGTGAGTGCTATTTTCTAAACAGAGGTGTTTGATATCCCCAAACAAGACGTTAGTTTTATATAATAATTATCACACAGACAAATAAAAACAAAAACAAGAACAAAAACAAGATCAAGAACAACAACAGCAACAACAACGATACAAACAACAATCAACAAAGACGGCGACGGCGACGACGACACTAACAACAACAGAAACATCATCAAAAACAACAACAACAACAACAACAACAACAACAACAACAACAACAACAACAACAACAACAACAAGCACTAAACAGTAAAAAAAAAACACAACAACAGCAGCAACAACTGCAACAACAACAATCGGAGAAAAACAGAAAACGACGGCTACGACATAGGCAACAACAGCAGCAGCAACATCAAACAGCAACAGCATCAACTACAGCAACATCAACAGCAACAGCAACAGCAACAGCAACAGCAACACAACATCATCAACTACAGCAACATCAACAGCAACAGCAACAGCAGCAGCAACATCAACAGCGACAGCATCAACCACAGCAACATCAACATCAACAGCAACAGCAACAGCAACAGCAACAGCATCAACTACAGCAACATCAACAGCAACAGCAACAGCAGCAGCAACATCAACAGCAACAGCATCAACTACAGCAACATCAACAGGAACAGCAACAGCAGCAGCAACATCAACAGCAACAGCATCAACTACAGCAACATCAACATCAACAGCAACAGCAACAGCAACAGCGAACAGCATCAACTACAGCAACATCCACAGCAACAGCAACAGCAGCAGCAACATCAACAGCAACAGCTAAATAAGCAACAGCAACAGCAACAGCAACAGACAACAGCAACAGCAACAGCAACAGCAACACAACTACAGCAACATCAACAGCAACAGCAACAGCAGCAGCAACATCAACAGCAACAGCATCAACCACAGCAACATCAACATCAACAGCAACAGCAACAGCAACAGCAACATCAACTACAGCAACATCAACAGCAACAGCAACAGCAGCAGCAACATCAACAGCAACAGCATCAACACAGCAACATCAACATCAACGCAACAGCAACAGCAGCAGCAACAGCACACACTACAGCAACAGCAACAGCAACAGCAACAGCAAGCAGCAACACAACAGCAACAGCATCAACTACAGCAACATCAACAGCAACAGCAACAGCAGCAGCAACATCAACAGTAACAGTACAACAGCAACAGTTACAGCAAGCAGCAACACACAAGCAACAGCAAACAACAGCAACAGCAACAGCAAGCAGCAACACCCAACAGTAACAGTAACAGCAACGTTACAGCAACAACAACAGCAAGCAACAACAGCAACAGCAACAGCAACAGCAACATCAACAGTAACAGTAACAGAACCAGCAACCAGCACGAACAGCAACAGCACAGCAACAACAACAACAAACAACAAACAACACAACAACAACAAAACAACAAACAAGGTGGCCCCCTGTTCGTATTCCTTTTAAAAAGACAACAGTTGAGTGCCGGCAATATATTCCCTCAAGTAGTGTCTACCACAGACAGTTGGAAGCGTAAGACCAAAGCATACACTTCTTGATCCCTGAAAGATTAGCTAAAATGAAAATAACTATTAACAAATGCGTACAAATTGATATCTACAGCTGAATGAGAAATATGTAAAACAGCGATTACTTGTGGATGGAAATAGGAAATCCAATTAAGGTCTATTTCCATTTAACAATAAAATGAAGAAGAACAAAATCGTGTTTGCTCCTCGGATATTTATACTGCTTTGTGGAGCGTTTTAATACGTTCAATTTCCCTCGGACAATGCCACCGCCGACTGACAAAAGATACAGGCCAACACGTGACCTGTCTTTCGTAACAGCCATCCCGGTTTCCACAAAAGTGGTAAGCGAATAAATTAAATCAACTGATGAATGGAGAGTACAGATACTCGCCCTGCGTGTTGGAGATCACACGAAAGGGAACTTTGATTAAATCCGGCATCCAGGAGAAGACTACACGCATGCCGAGAGAGATCGAAGGGTTATGCCACAGTGTTGCACGGACCCGGAGCCAGCGTTTTGCCTAGACTCGTCTCAAGCGCTGCACGGGGAAGAGGGAACGACTCCAGAATGGCGTATTGAATTCGGGGACTGACCTTTATCTCACCATTGTTGACTGGCCCTTGTACTCGGGGGAAATTTCACAATTCAAGGGTAGCAATATTTGGCAAAGGCAGCCGCTTGAGAAATCACATATCCACGGATGGTATTATATTTAAATTTCAATCTCTATAACGCAGAGTAAACAGCTCTTTGAACGCGAACCCTTCCCCCCAAACAAATAAAACCGCTAAGACCTATTTCCACGGCCGTGCGTCGCCTAAGATTAAATTGCGAACATTTTTGACAGCAATCGGGTCAGCAACTGATGAAACAGCAATGTTGAATGCTAAAAATGTGACTTATACCTATACGTGGTTCACAATGAACTTGAACAAGTGGGGCTTTAACCTTGAAAAAAGCTATGTCAACAAAAGCCAAGGCATTTTTTAAAGAGAGAATGGCATCTTCCCGCGGGGAAAGTATTCCTTTATAGAAGCCAAAGTCATTGTGTCTACTACTCTCACAGGGTTAAAATAATGCTGTTGTACAACCAACGCCTGAAAGGCGATAACTTGATATGTAGAGAAACTAGTTTAACAATATTATCTGTCTACCGTTTGCAAGCACCACCATTATTCTCTGGACACATTGTGATTCTACGGACCTCGTTTTGATTTGGAACAGTACTGATGGCAACATTAAGTCAAGAATACCATCTGTGGGTTGTTTTACATAACGTCTTGTCTTTCCACTCATCTAGAGTTGCTTTTTCTCTTTTTCATCTTCCACCTCTATGGTTTTCTAGGTATGATTTATCTCCTTGTTCCGTCCCAGCTCGTTAGGTTAAGTTAACTTGGTTTGTTTGTCCCGTTCCGTCTCCCGTCTGTCCAGTACGATATGTTGTAAGTTGAGTTCTCTTTGAGAAATCCAGTATCTTGTTTTATGAAGGCATTTCTTTATATCTGTCTTTTGATCAATGCCTTCACATTTGCATGTGCTTCATTGAGTCTCAAATAATTACAATTCTTGTAGTTCTTTATACATATATGTTAAATGGAACATCTGTGCAATTAACTGTGTGTACATTTTGTAATATGGAAATAAACGTTGAGTTGAATTGAATTGAATTGAACGGATACCTGGTGCCTGATCCGACTAAGGGGCATACGTAAAACCCTTAGAGAATTTTCCAAATGCACTGAAGAGCTCAGTGCGATCTCACAGAACAGACCGTCTTTCTCAGCAGCCTTATGTTCCCAATTTATACAACTGGGTGAATGGAAGCAGTTTATGGTTAATAGGCGTCTGTCTCATCACTAAAAGAAAAAAAGTAGGCTTGCCACGGCATTCGAACACGTATTTGTTATCAGTAGGAGCTTGGGGTTTACCGCACTACACCGACCGGCCTTCGCTCGTCCCCAGCGCCTTGCCTTAAAACCAAAGGCGCTGGGATGGGCAAAAGTATCGTTAACGTTAATGCTCAGTCCCATGCTCAGTCCCATCATGCATCACACTCACACTGCAAGCACTGCACGCATGACGTACTTCCTGAACAAGAATCGGTGCAAGCTGATTAGCCCTTCCCAGCGGTCCTGGATAGGGGCCGAGCGAACGACCGGCCATCACAGGCACCTAATCCCGATGATACGCCATTGCGTCATACACGCACGCGCACCTGCTGTACGCCCACAGTTTTCTCTACTTCCGGCTCCAAAGCTGACAGACGATTGTAATGATTATAAAAATCACCTCATTTAATTTTTTCAAAGGCATTTCTAATGACAAAAACTTCGAGTTCTAAGAAGACCCAGAGTCTTAGAAGAACTTAAAGCAAAGTCCAATTATTCAACTTTTCTTGATTTAATCTATTAACACAAAGAACAACGAACTCCTAATGCAACTCCTTTCGGGTTCTGGTAATCAGCGGGGCCAGTTTGTGTTTGAAGTGGGCGTGGCCTACAGTGGAAATACGTCGCAGGATACACAAAGAGTGGGCGTGGACTAGGTACGCCCTTCTTGTACAGGAAGACACAACTTTGTGAAACAATACCTTATGGTGAGTCGATCTTATTATGTCATAATGTGGCATTGGCGAAAATCATTTACCACAAATTGTCAATGTTATCAACATTTATGCGCTGTGTCTTTAAGACAATAGGAAACACGACTGTTGCCAAATTGTGCATCACGCCATAGCAGTATAAATGTCTCTCTGACTCTCTGTTATAGTCACTTTTACGCTGTTACACTCATTGTTATTAACATGCCGTAGGGTATTATACAATTCAATATAAGCTTGGGAGAGTTAGCATTGTATATCCGGTTTAATAGCTGTGACGTGTTGTATCGACGCGCCACCCGAACTCCAAAACCCAATTATGGAATTCAAAGCTATGAAAGATGTCCAACCCATTAAATAAACAAGGATGTTGAGATTTCGCCTGCAATAAAGGTAGACTTTTTGCTCTCGGTGGTCCCCGTGGACCACAGGTGAGCACTGGCCCGGGTCGTTCCCTGACAGGTGTACAAACTACTCTTTAGGCATGCACCGCTGCCAACCTGAATTTTCAAACTGGGAAACACTCAATTGTAAGTGGCTGTCTCCACTTGGGAATTGTCAGTTAGATCCGGTCTAAACATGAAAACAAATTTTCCAGCAGCCCCTACCCGGTAAGACGATACCAGTGTCCCCGGGGTGGGCATTGATTTCAGGGGCTTGCGCGGGGAGTTGGGAGGCCCTCCACGCAACGGTTTCAAGTCAACTCCACGTCCCTCGGTTGGGGAAACTGGGCGAGATTTCCTGCGGCCGTGCCGAAACAACTGTGTTATTTCCCCGACATGTCTCCCGCGCTGACAGGCACTGTCGTTCGGCCATCAGGATTCCAAGTCAAAAACCCAAATGACGCCATAACACTACCATTGATTCGCCAGCTTTAAGTACAAACCTTCTGCGCTCCGGTATATTGCGACAATCCACTACGAGTCAAACGGGTTTCTCTTCTTCTTCTTCTTCTTCCCCGCGCTCTTCTTCCTTCGATGTTTTGAGAAAAACGCCGCATCGTATACGTCTTCCAAGACACATAAGTAGGCTGGACCATTTTTTTCCATTTAGTTAAGTATTTGTTTGCGACGTGGAGGGGGAGATCAGATGTCGAGGTTAATGAAAACTAAAGATTGCATTTTAAGTTGAGGTTAAATAGAAGCTAGACAAGCAACGCACAGTCCTCCAGTCAACTAAGTTTGATTGACTCGCGTACCGATGATAAATAAGACTGTCTGACTCCGTCTTCCAGACGATCTGGGCAGATTTACGGGCAGTCACAAAATATGTCCACTGTGTCTAAAGGACGAAACATCGCTCACATGAAAAATAAAATAATAATAAAAACAAATAATAAAAAGTGATGTAGGAAGTCTTATCAAGAAATCTGAAAGGAAAAGGCGGGATTTTTTTTTCTTTCCAGAAGATTCAATAAAAAGGAGTCTTTTCTATGCTTATGTACATTACCTTTCACTCTGAGAATGACAAACTAATCAAATTGATATTTTCCCCCAGTCTTTATTACGTTTGAAGTTTATTTGTAGTTCCTCTGTGTTCTGGAACAATGTTTGCAACGAAAATAGAAAAAAACAATCAATCAGCGGGAAGAATTGACCCAAGACTTTCAATTCAAAACGGAAAATGTTATTCTTTGATATTACAGTGAACTCACGAATAGACGGCACGACCCGTAGCATCAAGCGTTTACCAAAAGAACTTCGAACCTTGGTATTCAGCTAGCTCATAACGGTTGTGGGGGGAGGGGGGTTGGGGAGAGATCATACGTTTTAAACACATGGAGTGTATCAGGACCTTTTTAAGAAGGACTTGATGGTTATTATAAATGTTTGGTAATGAAACCAAGGATACCAAAGGGAACCTAATCACTGTAGCTCGCAAGCCTGAGGAAACCTGTACACAAGGGTGCTTGCTCTGTGAACCAGAAACACCGTGGTTAACTCCTATACTCTTCTGGATAAGCGTTCTGGTTTCTTTTACGTGCACCACCAAATCTTAGTAAACAAGACCTACGGCTTAATGTCCCATCCGACGGACAAATCAATTTACGGTGAAGTATCTTGTTCAAGGAAACAAGTGCCACGACCGGGACTCGAACCCACACTCACAGAAACACCAGAGCTTGAGTCCGTTGCTCTTAAACCACTCGGCCACGACACGCCGGGGTAAAGGGGGAAATACGGTTATACAAATCAATGTTTTTTTCAGAACCAACACAATTCACGGGAGAGATACTTACACCACGTCAACTCACACCTTTTTAGGGTAGTTTTGATTAAATTAATTTTTGCAAATCTCACTGGGGAGAGAGAAAAATCCCCGAGCAATGGTATAAAAAGTACATCATTTAAGCAAGCTGTCACAGAGTAAGAGTATTGTGTTATTATAACTGCCCAACTGACACCTGCAGAGATTGTGGGGATGAAGTAAATCAACTCGGTTTAGGAATCAATTTAATTGCATTTTCATTTCCATCTTTTTAGTTGTTTTCTAGTCTTTACTTCTGTTCAATGTTTTTCTTTTCATTCATTATTAATTTTGTGTGTGTGCAAAAATGTACTTTATCTCGATTCAGAATTGGGGGCAGGGGGTCAGTATAACGAAGCCAAATCAGTCCATGCAAAAAGGGTTAACGGACAAGGTTGGAATCTATGTTTTCATGAACAAATAAAAATGATTTTTTTTTGGCGGCATTCGTAAAATAACTTGGTTTGCTTTTCGCCGAAAATGGCGAAAACCTTTGTGACGTCATATCAGCAGAGGTCACTGTTGAGCCGGAGCACATTGTTGACTGTATTCCTAGCCAAGGCTGTTAAAGAAAGGTTTCACTTACTGTCTTACTGTTGGATGTATGAATGCATAATTTAAATTCAGTCAAAGGGGTTTTACGTTCTTTGCTTGAGGGAGTTTGTTTGTTTGTGTTCGCATGTCGGGGGTGTCCTTACGAGGGTTTCTTCCAGAGAGCTGTGTATTGAGAGAGTTCTGACAACTTGCGATTAGAAGTCAGGGTGCAGACAGGGTGCCAGGGTGCCAGACTAGACTGCACATTGGGTTATGCTGAATTTGGACCGAAAATGGAGTCCAGCAACCACGTCACCAAGGAAAACTGGGTGTCCCCCCCCCCCCCTTGTCGCAACTTTCTCAATACACAGCTCTGATTTTATCCAAAGTTCACCGCCCTTTCTTTTCAAACATCATAATAACACCAACGATGGCTTCTTAGTCTAGTAGCGCTCAAATCCGTCACTCAGTGATGCTCATGGTGCTCCAACATTATTCACCCTGGTCACTGGGCCAATTATTTCATTCCTTTAGGGCATCTCAACTCCCTTGGAATTATACATTCTTAGCTGTCTATTATGTAGCCCATCAAGCTAACTCAATCACAAGAACCATCTCTGCCCTCCCAGGTACCCATTTACTCCTGGGTGAAGAGAAGTGATATACAGATTTATTACATAAAAGTGTCTCCCTCTAGGACACAGGTGTCACGACTGAGATTCGAACCCACACCCTGATGACTTAGCCACCAGAACTTGAGTCCAGTGCACTCAACCACCTGCGACATAACAATAAAACATGAATGTACTCTTCAAGTAGTCTTTCTGCAAAACTATGTTTTTATACAATTTTATCTTCAACCACAAATAAATAAGACAGGATTTGTTTAAAATCCAACCTTAAGATTGGAGATTACTATTTGTTCTTCTTCAGTTAATACATGGCAATCTGTTGCAAGGAGAACCTCACCCGTACACATTGTCTTCAAATATAACTGCCGTTACATTCACTGTCGATTTAGTAAAAAGCTTCATTTATAATTTTTGGGGGTATTTACACGGGATTTTTGGTCAGTCATCTTATCAATTTTAAGTGTTTCCGCACAGATGTCACGGTTGTTTTAAACTAAGATTGAAGGTAACATTTCTTCCACAGCTTCCAGATTGGACGAAATGAGTGTGTCGAAATGCCCCCCGTACAACAATTTTTTTTTACAAAAAAAATTGACAACATAATGAATATTTTAAACAAAAACGGTAATAAAAAGTAAATTTTACTATTAAATTACCGTTTTCGTTTATAAAGTAAGGAACGATAAGCTTCATAAACCTTTTTAAAAGTATCCATAGATTCAAAGGAATTTTCTCGAACGAAAAAAACATCTTTAACTTTGGATTCAGTTGACTACTTTTTTAATTTATTAATTTAATTTAATTTAATTTAATGTAGTTTTATTTTATTATTAATAATATTATTATTTTTGTATTGGGGGGGACCTGATGGAGGTATTTAATCGGGCGACAAGAAACTTGCTGTGTACTTGTACTAGCAGTTCGGGGTCTCGTTTACGTGCCAATTAATTACAATTTGCAAGTTGAACTATGTGTTTTGTCTGCTGCCTGAAGAATTCTTGATTGGTTTATGTTTCTATTTCAGAACTTTAATCGGGTTCCTGCGTCATACTCGATGATATATCGAGAAAAAAAAAAAAAAGGTTAAACAAAAATAAAATCTCACACAGCACATACACAAAAAGAAATATATATATATATATCACTGAATGACAATTCATCATTTGCAAGTTTTATGCCCATCTAACCCAAACTCGACTTCAGCCCGTCTTCGCTATCATCATGTTGAGAGCTTTTCTAGTCACGTGCGTATAGTGAAGCATAACGACTGCTATTGTGAGAGGTCCGTCTACAACGAGTTAACGTAGCTACCAGCGAGTCACGTCCGCTGAAATTAAAACCACGGAATGATGAGGATGATGAGGTGACGGTCTGTGCCATTTATTAAAAGAAAAAAAAAACATTTGGAATCTCTGGTAATGGAGCAGCTTTGGGGGAAAAAAGACAAACGATTTCCGCTGAAATTATGACGATGAATTGAAGCTTAGGTTTCCACTACATTTCTCGACACCCCCCGCCCTCTTTTCCCTACTTCTTTTTTATGCTCCGGCTTTGACCGCTTGGTTTTGGTGAGTGGTGACTTGTTATATTATATCCAAGCATCATAATGCCAACTACTACGGCAGGTAGGTGATGGGATTGTACCTTTGGTGAAAGCATGGAATTTGCAGACAGTCAGAGTATGTCATGAGAAAGATACTTGGCTATTGGGGTCATCGCAGATTTGTCCTTTGAGCAAATGGAGGTAAAACACCAAGCCATGGTAGCCATATAAAAAAAATTGAAACTGTTGGTTTATACCTGTATTTGTTTTCAAGGACAAGTCTGTGATGGCCCTAGTATAGCCAGGTATCTCTCTAGTGACATACTCTGACTGTGTGCCAGATGCCATGCTTGTATCATCAAAAGCACACTTCCAACAATTATATCCCCTATCTGCCCTAATACACTAAAATTTAATGAAACGTCATTAATATGATTTGCAGTTACCCCAACGAGGCGATTCTAGTTGCATTTCCAAATCCAATTACAATTTCCCTTTTTCAAAGTAGGTTTGACTTCTTCAATGACAGTATGGCATACTTAACAATGATGATAATTTCGAACAATGACAATTCCATTGTTCCAGGTATCATTGTGTGTATCCTTGGAAACAACAAAAGACAGCACCTTTTGCCCAAAACAAAGAAAAGACGAATACGTCCAGATAAGCGCCAAACAGTCCATGTATATGCTGACGTACACGGGGTTCAAAATATACTTAACCCAACGTTGCAAAGCGATGTCACGATTAAGGAGGGGGGGGGGGAGAACATTTGCGTAATGTAAACAGATTAAGGAATTTTCCCATTACCAAATGTTATCAGGGCATTCCAGTAATTTCAACGTCCAATTAAAATGAAATTCTCCTGAGAGACGATCGGGACACGGATTGTGATGCATCGCCTCAAAACGTCACAAGGAAAGTTTAAAACAAGAAGAAGACGGAGGAAACTCATCAAGGAGTGTTTTCGGAGGGACACGGGCCCAGTTCCGTCAAGATGGTAAGGTGGTTTGATGCTTTTACGGATGTCACTGTATATAATCGGCTAGCGATAGCACCCAGGCAAGGCAAAGAGTCACGCTTAGTCTGCCGACAGTTTATTTGTTCTGGAAGCAGTTGTGTTGTCTTGTCTTGTACAACTCCTCCTCAGTAAACACGACTCGTGCGGACAAACCTTCTCGGTCTATTTGTTACTATTTTTCATATTCAGTTTACTATTCAGTTTACGGTTTCCCGTTTTGTTTTATTATAAAGAATGCACATAAATTAAATTAACTTACCACCAAACATCTTTTATATAGAACTTTTTTTTTTTGTATTTATAAATAAACGCTTGGAGGGAAACAAATTCGATATTTACTCCCGGTCGGCTTTGTCATTGATTCTAATGGCTCGGATGGATCCCGGCACAGCTTATTGGACCGGTAATTAAATGCAACAAAACTGTAAACCTTCAGGGTTTATTTTGTCTATGTCAAATATTTTACCCGACTCAATTAAAGTTCATACGGGCATATGTTGACAAATTAAAAACATTGCCCACCTCACAAAAACAAAGTTGATATAAATAAATATAAAAACAAGTATAATAATCATTATGATAATGATGAATAAATAAGAAAATAATAATAAAATAAACACAAAAATATAAATACAAAAAAGTGAACGAATACATTATTTAAAAACAACAAATAATAATAATAATAAATAAATGAAGAAAACAACAATTAAACAAATAAAAAGGAAAGCAATATGAAAACAGGACAAAATAAACAGCAAAAGTCAATACAAATAATTAAAATACAACAGAAAAGAATAAATAAACAAACAAATAAACAGAAGTACATAAATAATAAACAATTATTAATAACAATAATGATGACTAATAATAGTGACAAATAATTAACACAAAGAACGAATACTATAGTTTAGACATAATTAGTGTATTCTGAAAATGCTGTTTTCTCCCTTTTGCAGATCAGCAAACTTGTGTTTACAAAAAAAGTTCAGTGAAAATAAATGCACGTACATTTTTTCGCTATTCCTCCTAGGCTTGTCAAATAGCCACGATCCCGGTACATAATGTAAAACGATGACCACGACTAGGCCAGTTTGGCGTGTAGATTCAGAAAAGATTAAATTGAATCCTTTAAGCAAGAGTCAAAGGACTTTCCACATACCAAACGAGGAATACTACAAGTGTAGGCATATGGACTAATATTAACATGTAAATAAATACATATTTTGAAATGTAATTAAAAGAAAGGGGGGTTGCGTGGCGTTCCACTTATGATATGTAATTCCATACAGATGTATGGAATTTAATAAAAGGCAATGCGAACTACAAAAAAAAACATCACAGCTTTTGGTTTGGCTGTACGGCCTCAACACGGATTCTGAATGGAACCAATGTCTATACGTTGCGGCGGTACACGTCACGACCGGGGAGGACTGGCTCACCCGATTGGTCAAAAGGAAAGCTGTCCACGTGACGCACCAGTGACGTCAGCAGGCGGCTTGTGAAGCTTCGCGGCAGATCCTTATAAAATTTGCCGGTCAGCTTTTACGAAGAAAGAAAACGATTCTGACCGGTACGGAACAACAGCATTTTCTACGCAACCAAGAAGTATACCTGTGTGCACGGGTAGGGTGGTAGCGAGGACTAAGACAAAAAGGCGAACAAGAGTGTACAGAGACGTTTTGGTTTTACATTCCTGATTATAACAAAGGTAAGATTGCAGCGTAATTTTCGTCTGGGTTCAGGTATTTCATTTTTTGTTTGTGATGGTTGGAGAAATGTTTTCGTTTAGTGAGGGATCATCTCGCACTCTCACTCACAGCAGAGTGAGTTATCGAAATGGATTCGTAGAAGAGCAGCGATGTGATTCCCAAGGCCAGAGCCTGCTTTCTGGTTTAGTGTCTGGATAGTTGGGCACTACCTTTACTGTCTTTCTTTTCGTTCTTCGGTACTGACATGAAATCTGTATCATGTTAGATCGCAATATTCAGGAATTATTCCCTTAAAAAGAAACCACACTGCAAAAAAATGGAGTGTTAAAATTGACACCACGGGTGATGTCACATAAAATAAATTTAAAAAAAAACAAGAAACAAACTTAACATCGTAGGGTGTTAAAATAACACTAATGTAATTGTGTTGACAGAAATGAGTGTTATTTTAACACCCTAAGATGTAAATGTCGATTCTTTTTTGGTATCGTCGGTAAAAAATAATATAAAATTATGTTCGGTAGTGTAACTTTGCAAATTGTTTTACAATTCAAATGTTCCGTCTCAGACAATCTACATTTTAAGGCATCGTTCAGTATTGTTTGGATTGACAATCTACATTTTAAGGCATCGTACAGTATTGTTTGGATTGACAATCTACATTTTAAGGCATCGTACAGTATTGTTTGGATTGACAATCTACATTTTAAGGCATCGTACAGTATTGTTTGGATTGACAATCTACATTTTAAGGCATCGTTCAGTATTGTTTGGATTGTTCCACACTTTTCCTGCGTAAATCGTCATCCACGTCGGCTGGCCTATCAAGCTGATCTTTCAGAGATAATCTTTTGAAGATAATTTTTTAGATATAATCTTTTCGAATAGCGTGAAATATTGAAATAGACTGCCAGTCAGTGGTCCATTTTGACATATTATGGGAACGATAAATGTGTAACATGTTGAGAAACGATTCTCTTCTATGGAATGTGGTTTTAAAGAGAGAGGGATTCAAAAACATTTCAATTTGAGTCAACGTTTCATGCATGAAACGTTTATCAGATTGTGTGTACCAATTACGGATTTTATTCTTCCTGCGTAGACATAACCGCTCCAAATATTCGGCAATACCTCAAACCGCTACCACCTTATGAAATGAAATGTTCACGGATTATTTTCATCGTATAATATGTTTATACTTATTATAAGATTTAAACAATCGAACGGTTCCAAGAACCAAAGGTATACTTTGTCACTAATAAATAGCTATATATATTTGTTTTTAAGTTCAAGAAATACAAAAAAAAAGAAATACCCAAAAGACGGCTGAGACAGCAGAAAAGCAGGAATTTGCACTTTCAAATTTTCGTTGATGAAATTATTCTTCAGCTCGTGAACTTTCTAGCTTACAAACGCCGTCAATGATCCGGGGTTGGGGGTGAATTGAAAAAAGGTGTAATTCTGAGTGTGGCGCTTTTCCTTTGTGAATCTCCGGTCCGTGTATGCGCAACCAACAAGTTATGTTTGCATTTGCCTGCAGAATCTCCCCGTTAAGATATATTGAATTCTGCTAACAAATATGAATATCATACACAGTGTGCTGTATAATATGAGCCTGCCTCGCCGCGTCTGTTCAAACGGCATGGCAACAACACCCCAAATGAAATTAAATACAGTGACTCGTCAAACTTGAATAAATAAAGTCGGTTTTTATGGAGGCCGTTGGTGGGCCGCACATGGCAGCCAATCCACCGAATGCATATTGACAGTTTGTGCTTTCCGATAATGATACAGTGCGTCCCTGTATCATTGACCGATTCTATCTTTTTGACGCTTGCCCTTTCTTCGTTTCATTCCCACTGAATTTATCATGCCGTTTACGGACAAAGACAACGCAAACAAAGTAATAAAGTCGAGAGGCGAAAAACACAAATCATCCGGAAAACAGCCATGAAGTGATATACATCGGATTGAATCAGGATGAAGTCTATGTGCTATATCCACCGTTGAAGTGGTTGAAAATCAAGAAACACCCAAATATTTTGTCTTCTTCTAATCCACGGGGAAACATAATTTAGTGTGTCTTGCATCTGAGCTGTAGCGCAATTACCACCAACACGTAATGCAACGAGATAGCACGATCATTGGTATCCGCTTGATCAATTTCGAGTGTACATTGGTGGCCTATACCGAGTCCTAGTTCGAACATGCTAATCACTAAAAGTGATTACCTCATATAGGGTGGGGGAATGTCTTGTCGAAGTTTTAAACAGTTCCCTCTACCCTTAAAATGATTGGATACAACTGATTCCACACTGATGTCGTCGTTGTTGATTTTGTCTGCCGGTTATCGTGCTTCGTCTACATTTATACACACCCGAAGAAGCAGCTTCCCAAGTTACCACTGCTGTACGTTGTCTTGATTCAAAATGAGTGAGCTTACCGGCGGTACCGATTTGGAGCGAAAGGCATAGAGCGAAGTGGATGGGAGAGGGAGACTTAGCATATAATAGTAGCAGCGGTTAACCAATGTCGTACTTTATCTTGATTCATGGAGAGTAGCGGTTGGCAATGACGGCAGGCGTACATTTACTGTCAACGCCAAATCACACCTTACTCAGAAGGAGTAAACGCACACACGGCAGCAAATTGTCAACAATGCCGGTGGGGTACTGTATCTTGACTCAAAAATAGAGTGAGCGGACGCGCAGGACGTAGTTTGGCCGCAATTTCCATCATCGTACCTTATCTTTGTTCAAATAAAGTAGCGCACAAGTAGCAGTAGTTCGAGAACAGTTTCCACTGTCATGTTGATTCAAAGAGGGTAATCATTACAGTAGCGGCATTTGCCTCCACCATTGTCGAGCACAGCACCTTACCATCAATAGGAGGGAGTTAAGAGGCAAACAAACCTGCCACACTTTACCCATTCTTGTGCCACATTTTTTTATATTTTTATATATATTTAAAGACGGTTTAATGGCATTTGATTTGCCCCAGTCCTCCATGCCCATCGGTTTTATTTGATGCACGACTGGTAGTTGATTTGTCAATAACACAATTGTCCCCAATTCAACAAGCAATTACAGCGCAACTCACGTTTCTTACAATTACGTTAGACGGTTCTAGAAGTAAAAAAAAAAATGAAATAAATAAATTACAATGAAATCATGTAGCGTTTCCGTTAATTGTTTTACCTCATTTGCCAGCAAGAGAAAAATAGCCCTTTCTGCTCGTTAAACGAAGCGTCACAAGGTGGCAATTTAAGTTTCTACTCCTCTTTTGTTCTTTGAAAACACGTGGGTGCATCTAAAAATGTCAAGTGCACACGGTGCCACACCAAAAGAAAATTCTTATAACATTTCGATTATTACATTTCGTTTTTTTTTTTTACATTTTTATTATTATTATTATTATTTTTACCTGTCATGGTCAGCACCACCTGACAGTTAAGTTTTTGTTATATTTTAATATTGATGCTGAACGATTTTGGCCCGCAGCTTCAAACCCTGCATACTTAAAAAAAAATGCCAGAGCGGCAGACGACGGCGTTATTAAGTTAGCGCTTCAACCATATTGCTTGGACACAATTTTTTTTAACTCCGGTTTATATTTGGTTGGAGCGTTTGAACGTGGGCATTACATGGGGGAAATAATTGCATCTGTTTCTCTCGGGCATTTTGCCGCGCTTTGGGATAACCGAATCAGTGACGAATCACCATGGTCGAAATTAGGGTGAAATACTGCGGCTGCTCATAGCTTCCGCGCTGATGTGTTTGCGGAAGATATGTGGCGGATTTTTTCCCTTTCGACATTTTTTAAATTGCTTCAGACGCAGATTTTTTTTATCGCAAGTATTCGCGTTTTTCCCTCTCGCTCACAAAACAAGGTACAACGAGCACCATTGTTCGAATATGATCAAGGTTTTTAGAAATAACGTTTAATATGAAAAGAAGAAGAAAAAAAAAAACAAGTATCACAGATAGATTTTTCCCAAACAACGCTTTCGATTACACTTCAGGATTTTTGATCTTGTGATATATTCCGCCCCCCCCCCCGTGTGAAATGTCCACATACGTTTACCACTACACTTTGCTCGGGTTACTTTTGAGACAGTCCGCTGAGGTTTCCACGACCGTAGTACTGTTACAAACCCGCGCTGCCGACCACGGTTTGGCATTACACCCAAATTACAAGGCGGGGAAAAAAGTGTTGCGTTCAATTAAAACAACTCCCGGCATTTTTCTTTGCTTCGTCTTTTCGGAGACGAATTACGTTGCAAATTAAATGAAACACGTCTGATGTCGGTAACTGATAAAACTGCTCTTTCGCGCCAAAAAAACAAATAAAAAGTCACGCAACAGACGTTTGCCTTTCGGGGTTTCGAAACTCACCCGTGGCCCGAAGGGTAAATCGGCTAGAAGAAGAAGAAGAAGAGACAACAATCAAATGAACGCAACTCTTACACTTGGACTATTTAATGTAATTAGAGAGTTTCAGTAACCATGTTTAATTTTGTATAAAAAAAAATGAAAAAAAATATAATAATTCTGTTACATAATGCTACTGTACTACTACTATGTCACGTTTTGCGCATAACGTAATTGACACAATTGGGCCGACTAATAGTTTCAAAACGGGTTATAGTCTTTTTTAACTGAACCGAGAAAAAAAGGAGAAAAAAACATAATGATGAGCGTTAATAATTGCTGTCAGCATTCAATCGGGTAATTTCGATTGAATATGTATTCTGCACGACGAAATAGGATTATAAGGACAGACTGTCAGTGAGAGGCTTATGTAAAATGAAAAAAAGAACGAAAAAAAAACGTGTGTAAAAAAACCGTCTGCAAATGACAAAGCTTACACAGGCTTCTTCTCGTCGACGTTACTAGCGATGCGCGCCCACCAACAAAACACACGACGAGCTGATGTCAGTGTGCAACCAAGCGCGTAATTCCATTAGGACCTGTATTAGCCAGTGGTTGGTTTGTGATCGTCCATCCTCTTTATTAACACTGCCAATCAAGCATAAAGGAGGGAGACTGGCTGCCTTTTTTCACTTTTTTTTCCTCTCGTCTCCTCCTTTATTACTTTCTTTATTACTTTGTGGATGTCATGATGTCATGATGGCGAATTAATTCCACTACCACCGAAAACTACACGATTGTGATGCTTTCAGTGGATCGCACGTTCACTTTGTCTACAGTGCAATTTCCTGTGTCCATGAATATATTTCCTTTATCAGATCATTTGTGGTTCGGTATTACCTTGTACTTTGTAATATTCAAGCAATGTTAGCCTTTTCCTCCAGAGGTAAACAATTATGGTTGTTACCTCAATTTATTTCATTTTTTTTTAACGTAGCGTTAATAATCATCATTATTTGACACAAGTGTGTTCTCGCTCTCAAGAAAAATTCTTTGCAAAAACTGCAGTGTTAAACTTGATTTGATTCCGGTATCTAGACAACACCGACGCACGGTGTTAGCTATCCCAATGATTTACTATAATATTGTTGATGAAATTAACACCTTGTCAGTGTTGTCACATTGAGATATCCAGATATCCAATTCAACCATTTTTTCACTATGCGTACCTACTAAATAAAAGTCTAGTTAGTTATTACAGAAACACACATTTCTTTTCTTGTTTATTGTTTATTATTGACGTACGGTAACGTCGTCACGGATTTTTTTGTAATCGTGTAAACCGTACACAGGTTCCGCCGTGTCATAAATTACGTAATGAAACCGTGCGGAAAGAAAGTCGTTCCTTTTCAAAGCCGAGTCCGCTGCACGCAGACTGATTAACGTAATGACCTATCCAGACAAGAAACTGTAAACTGCAATCTCTTGAAAGACAAGATAAAACAAATCCCCCCATCGCTAAGAACGAAAGTAAATTGATGGTGAAACCGGACGCCGGCCGGTTTCCTCGCGTCTACCCGTTCTTGTTGACGGTGGGGGAAAATGAAAATAAATCATTAGACCTTCCAATCCAAATAATTGATAGGAATTGAAGGATTGTGTGACGTGCTCGGTTAGAAACAAAAGTGTAATTAAGGTTAACAGGTAGTGACCCTTGTACGGTCAATGAAGTTTGACCTTGTTCGAGAGGGGAACAAAATCGTGTTTAAAGGGACCTTTCAGAACTGAAATTGTCATTGAATTCCCCCTTTTTAAAAGTGTTTAAATCAAAACACTTGAAACGCTGACCTGGAATGTGTCCAAATGGGGTCAGTCAGGCAGCTACCGTACGTTGTGGCCTGTCAATGGTTGACAGACAGATATTCGGAGCTTGCGGTAGGGGCCTAAATGTTTACGATAACTGTACATTTTTACCCCCCCCCCCCCCCCACCACAACTGCTCTAACGATGTGACTTCTCACAAACGCAACCCACACGTGGATATTTAAATGCAATCATACCTGGGCGGGAAGTACACGAGTCGTTTGTGTTTTATGGCGAAGCCCATTTCCTGGCGAGATTATCATCATGATCGCGTACAAACAAGGGTCGTGTAGACATAACTAGAATACCACATCAACCCAGCCTCCTATCGACAATAAGACCCCATGACAACGCGTGTTGACAAAAACAGGCACCGGGGGCCAAACGTAGTCAGGGACGGTTTGCATAGATGGGTCACAAAATGTAGAGGCGATACTCTCCGGCATGGTTCAATTAATATACAATTTTAAAAAACCCAAACATAAAACCCCAAAACAGTACGTTACTTACTAAGGGGTTATGTCTAAATACCACTTGTCGGTTATTTTTCCAGTTGCTGATTTCATATGGAAATTACTCCGAAAATGTAAAATAAATTTCACGTAAAAATTTTACACATTTATGCTAATGTTATCGTAAACAATGAGCCAAAAATATACGTAGCCTTTGAAAAAGACTCGGCTTTTGTCAAAACGTGAGGCCATTAACAGATGTTTGCAAAAATAGACATACTTACATGTATACATGCATACACACACGCACACATACACGACAGCTCTGTGTTGCAGTCACTCTGTGGGCATTCCTTTGTTCTGTACACTTACACTCACATTCCTCAACACTGTAAAAAAACACTGTGTGGACGTTTGTAAGTCCACTTAGTGTTTCAAATCTCTACATTATGTGTACATCTTTTTGTTCTCAAGTCCAAACTTCGTATGTAGCATTAAAACATGCATATACAAGCATTCTTACATTGCTATCAATGTGAGAACGTTCCTTTGTCCCTCTAACTTAACGCTCTCCATAAGTGCACAAAAAAATGTGAAGACACAGAAATACAAAGGATTCCAATGTGAGGACAGCATTGTTCCTTTTGTGTGCATTTGTTCTGCTTTCTCCTCGCTTCTTGTTGTACCATGCCGTACAACATGTGCATACATTCATATATAATCTCATCCAGAAGGCAACCGATCGCAAAGAGGAAGTAAGGCTATTGCAGAGCAACAAGATGATCAAACATTAATTTACATAAAATAATGTTGGCTTTTCGTATTTTTGTTCTTCTTCTCATCGCCAGACATGGACTTGAAGTTATTCATGCTAGTTGGACTGTGCTGTGTGCTCCGTGCATCGGCACAAAACAGCAGAGATAAAGGTGAGTTCATCTCTCTATTTCTTCATTTTAGAGAAGATTGCGTATAGATAAGATCTTACGGCATCGCCTTCAAGTCGTGAGAACTTGACTTGAAGTTGCACCTAAGACAACACAGGTTTTTTTTCTCGTAAATCTAAAAACACCTGTTAGAATAAATTATTCAACGTGGATATATTTTTCTCGGTTGACGCTAAACAAAATAATTGAGTGCACGAAGGCCACCTTTAATAGTTTTAATTCGGGTGATGCATTGTCCATGACGCTGAAACGATTAAATTGACGGTAAATCAACAAGCGATATATCAGAATCAATCTTGGTTGCTGTGCAGTTTCATAACAAACTCACAGTTAAAGATATATCGCACAGGGCTGGTACCGAAACGGAAAACACACACAACACTTTGCTGATGTTTTTTGTTTCCTCTGTTTTGATCTGGAAAGCTTTTTTTCGGTACACAAAGATAGAAGCATTGACAGTCGCCCGGAAAAAAACTACTCCCTCTGAAATGTCGTCACTTTGCGTTTAATCCGTTCTATTCAGCGACCGTATAGCGGTAACTGAGCAGTTTTAGTTATGCATAGTAACATTCATAATTCCGTTCAAAAAATGAAACCACTTCAGCCGTTTGTATTGAAAATAACGCCGGTCATTGTTATTAGTTTATGAGAAAGAAAGTGGGTTTTTTTTCAAAATCTACGATGCACCATCCAGTTATTGATCTCTCAATGCTTTTTTGTTAAACTAGAGCATTGGAACGAGCGTACATCCCCCCACCGTAATCGTATACCGTCCCTTTAAAGTCACAGCACATGTTTGGTAATTGGAGCCTACTGATTGTGTTAATCATATATACATTTAGGTACATACAGTAAAACTAACCTGTAAACATTTCACTTCCAAAGGTGGTCGCGTTTTTGAGATATCACCGAAAAACCGGAGCGAATGGTTCCACGCAGGAAGAATTTTCCCCATAAGAATACACAGTCTGAGAAGCGTTTCTGACAGAAACGCTCAGATTCAAATTTTGGGGAATAAAAAGTGATATATTTTCCATAACCGTAGTACTTCGAAGTTAAAAGTTTCTCAAAATTCATTATACTATCCAAGGCTGCTGTACTTCTTACCAAGTAAGTTTTATTGTCACTAATTTTCAGAGTCATTACCAAACGTGTACTGTGCCTTTAACAGGTGTTGAGACTTTCTTCACTGGGCGCAAGTTCAATGATACTCAAGAGTGTTTAAAATTAAAATCTGAAAACCTTCGGCCATTTCAGAGACTAGTGATGGTCTCTGGGCAACAAGAGACTGTACAACAAAAAAACACGACTTGCTCAGTGCCTTGAACAGATATTTACAAAAAATATGGAGTACAGTTTCACCGCGGACGGAACCACTTGCTATCCGAGAAACCGTTTCATCGCAGCGAGGTAGGCATTTCTTCTTTTTCTTCGAGCGGTTCCACACTTGGCATCCATCGCCAAACCGGAACAGTTCTTGTTGACATACAAAGTATCGAATACAAATAACTGGTTTGAAAGTACGGAGCTCCGTGTGCCACACAAGTCCAGAAAGGAGATTGGATCTATGTCGCAAAGACGACTAGTTCACTTCTCATTTTCAGTAAAGTAATGTTTGAACGAGAACAATATCATCTTATTCCATACAAGTTCCCTTATTCCATAAAATATGTCGACTTTTTTCCGAGCATCTCGTATCTAGATAAATTGTTTGTCACAAGTGGAGCACCGTATAAAAGAGAAGAAGGTTGGGCTATGTACGGTGTGCCTCACGTAAAGACCATTTCTCTAAACAAGAACAAAGACAGCATCGGGAAATACTTTAGTTACGGTGTCTCTATGATACCATCGTCCTTGTTGACAAATTATTGACAGAGAATGAGAAATGATTTCCGTAAACGTTCAAGGAAGTTTTGTGTAAAGCATAAAGATGAGATGTGCTGATAACGGCCATCATGGTCTTGATTCATTACAAGTGGTAAAGCCCAACTCGACATCCACATTAGTGTCCCCTCGCCCGTCGATAATGTTTTTACCTTTTACCTGGAGATACCCTGGATCCCTCCGAGCCAATCTGCCCTCATTTCATATCGATCAAACGCGAATTGAAAGGTTGATAGCCGAGACTTTCTTGATGAAGGCTAGGAGTCCCAAGTCTTTTAAAGGTTGAGGATGTAACAAGCCACAGTGTCTTGTTTAAAAAACGTGCTGTCAATTGTTGGTGTTTAGTGCTGGCTGACTGATTTCTTTTACGGTGTGCCGTAACTAAGTCAAAACGCCAATGGTATAGACCGCTTTCCTGCCACAATTTCCGCGTCCCCCAGGCCTCTGTTGTACATCGGCTAAGAAGTGGGAAGTGGAACTAAATGGCGCTAACGAGGCATGCTCTAAACGCACGTCATATCTCTTTATTACATAAAGAAAAGATGCAGTCCTTAACGGGTATAGATGCATTTTACGTTGACCTTGACGGGGCAGCTTGTGAAGCAATCTACGGGCAAGCTCCCCTGTCGAAAAAAAAATTAGATAATAATTATATTTTGCACAATTTGGAACCTGCTCAGCGACCCATTATGATTGGGAGAGACGGGGAGTAACAGCCGCGTGAAGTTAATTCCTGAAGGATTGGAAGGTATGACCGTGACTCCTTTAGCCTTTCAAGAACTAAGGGGCGGGCGTTGAGGTTGGGGCGTCGGCGGTGAAGAAGGTGGGCTTGCAGAAACGGTGTGGGCGGTTGACCACACACACACACACACACACAAACAAAACCATCAAGTGTCAAATCGGTCGACGCCTGTAGACTGATTGAAGATGAAGGATTGTGATAGATTTTACAGCCTTTCTGATCAGGGAGCAGATGTATAAATTGTCTTGTTTCCATATAAGGATGATAGGGGAGGGTGGGAGTGAAATGTAGTCAGTAATAGTTTTACAAAACTGTCTATTAAAGACAAAACTAACTGCTATCACACAACTTACAAACCTAGATGAAGTACCCCCCCCCCCAGTCTCTCCCAGAAAAAAAAATCAATTATAAAATGATCGTACATCACATAATTATCTAAAATACACAATTGGCTGCCTAGCCGGGCTTAAGGTCAAAAGAAGGTTGCTCATTGGCCCATGCTGCGCGCAGCGCGTACACAGAAGTGCGTTTTCCATTGTTGTATCATCGTTTGTATGTCTAAGATGGCGGCATGATGACGTCAATGCATAAAGTCTATAGCACCTCTAATAACCAATTGACAAACGCATATGAGAAGTCCCACTTTTTTACAAATTCGGTTATAATACAATAATTAGATTGTCAAATTAAGTTTATTACTAATTGCTGCTCATAATTATAGGTAGAGGTATTCTCTGTAATGGCAGTTCTTGTTAATTGTTCATTCATTGTAATTTGTAATGAAATTTCCGAAGTATCGGTAAAGGAGACAATTCCTCCTGACTGCAGCTTGGATGTGAAAGTTAATAGACCGACCCCCTTGCATTGGCCGCCATGAAACGTGCACGCGTGAAAGGCTATATCATTGGCTGAAAGTTGTATGTACGCAGCGCGTACCCGCGTGCACGTTTCCAATGTTTTTCATCAAAGATGGTGGCCAATGACGTCAGGTGCGATCCATCTATGAGTTATCATTAAGTATACACTTAATAGCAATCCCGACTACTGTTGTTCAATGTTCCAATAAAGAGCCATACTATATTTTCCATTCCAATCTCAATTTGCTTCATTAGGGAATATGTAAGGATGGTTGATTGTAAGTTGTAGTTTACAACAGGGATACAACTGAGGAGCATTTTTAATTATTGCGGCAGCCCGTAAACAAGTTATCAAGAAACCATCATCTACAACCATGCAAATTTTCACCATAAGAAAAGGGCGAGGGAGTATTCTTTTCACGGAAGCTTATTTTTACCCCCTCTTTTTCTGATCTACTTTGGCATAAAGATTGTACAACTCAATAAAGCCCATATGCATGTCCCAATGCGCATGATGGGCGCGCAAATGGTTCTGGGTGAAATACGAGTCTAAGCAACACCGGCAACCATCATGGCGCGCTGATTTTGAAGCATTGCGTTACACAACTTTAAAACCTGACTAAAGTTATAGATAAACTTCAGCGTGGAGTCTATCTTGGAAGCTTGCTTGATTTGTTAACTGTACTCGGTTTTCCAAGATGCACTGCACTTTATTAATTTTTAGAATGCACTTGTGCATAATGGTCTATTAGCAAAGTCTCACACCTTTCTACGAAGACCGTATAGCTCGGTAATGTGCAAACGCGGATGGTCACTTTAAGATTCCGTAATTCTTCCCTTCCAGCCTCGGTTTTGTATTACATCAAATGTGATAAATGGCTGTTCGAAAACAAAGGCTTAACCATCATCAGTTCAAACTTTGAAATGAACTGGCTACACCCTGTGTGTGACGTCACAAGCTCAACAGCGCCCCCAAGAGGTCAAAGGAAGACCTCATACAAGGTGATAGTTGTTGGTGGTGTACACACCTGCACGTTTCCACTGTTTGAACACAGTTCAGTGTTGGCGGATTATGCAAGAATGGTCTAATAATACTTAAAACGTCAAAAGTTTAAGTTTATGAAAGTGTTGCAGTTAATAATAAAGGGCGCCTTTGATTATGCTGGGAACTGAAATAAACCACAGAGAGCTGAATAGAAAGGACAATAACCAACGTTCCCAATATCACGTATCTTTGAAATAAAAAAAAAGTAAAACAGTTTAATACAAAGTGGGGAAAACGGACCCCACTTTAAGGCGCTTCAAAACTTAAAAAGCTTGGAAGACTTTTAACTCAAATCTCTAGTGTTATGTTGCTACGTTTGTTTAGTAAATTGAGAAGTTCGGAAGAACGCTTGTCAAAAAGAAAAAGAAAAAAAATAAAAAGAAAGAAAGAAACGTGATAATACGAGGTTATCACTTGGTTCAAAAAGGGGGGAAAAAGCAGAAGCCAGAATCACTTAACGTTTATAGAAAGTGTATATCCACGGCAAACTATCGTTTCTGCAGTTAATGTAGTCCCGGGCCGAGAGGAAGTTTATAGTAATCTTGGAAGGGTTTTAAAACGCACCAACAACAGGGAACCTTAGTCAAAATCAATACCGGCATTTGTGCATCCCCACTATACTTTGCGCGGCTGTTGAGTTTGAGAATCGATGGCCGCGGAATATTACTTGAGAGATGTTGATATGGCACGGCGTGTGCGCGACCACACTGTGCCATGCTAACCTATTACTCACCTTCAAACCCAAACACGGGGTTCGGAGTGTGAACACCGTCCGTGATCCAAAGCGAGAAAACGAATTATACGGCCGTTTTTGCCGCGTCTTGCTGGTGAAAGCGACGTCAACACCTCAGCTATTAGGTTGTTGAACCAATCTCAAGTTGTTGTTTTTTTTTTCGTCCGATTGGAATGTATTGGCATTCCTTTATGACACAATGTCTACTGAGTTTCCGCAGACACGTACACAAGAAGCCCATCTGACTTTGACACTCTAGGCTACAACAATGATTGCGAATGATCATGTAATTGATTGTTTACAGGGCACCTCGGAGATACGTGATCTTTAGAAGTCAATATGCAAGAAAAAAAAGAGGGGACCATTACTTTTCCCCCTTGAAGGCTAATAATGAAGAGTGAACTTTAACTGGATATCTCTTACTGTATTGGATATGCTGCGTACAGCAACGTGGATGGTTTGACGGGAGTTTAGCTCGCCACCGGGCCTAATTACCGTCCCCAATCGAATCCGCACCGCACGGATACGCCGGATATTTGTCAGGAAGACACGAAAATGATACCCGTGCCTTCACCCAGCAATTCGTTCGCTTCGGCCAAACAGGAGCGATTACTGTTACATGCCCGCAATGCTCAATGAACAATTGTGTACGTGTGATCAGACGGACCTTGCCAGATTAAATACAATTAAAACATCGGTCTATTGATCAGAAACAAGATTGGGAAAAACAAAATCTAATCTGACGGAAAAAACGCCAACGGCCTGCACAATGCGGTGCCTTTTCCTCGTCACGGCGCCATTAAACATCAGTACCAAGCCGGTCCCTTGATTCCACGCCTTTTTTCTTGAGACACTCAGTTTAGTGTGCATCTTTCTAAACGAGCCCATCATCAGACTTAAAGAGTGCCTTCAAGACGTCTACGTGATCCTCCATGATCGGCCTAAAGTGTCTTCAATCAATGCATCTCAAAAAGTAGCCGTGTGGAACATCACTGTGTTCAGGCGTGATGTCAACGTAATACGCACTTACAAAATAATAACAAAAGAAAACAAAAACTAAATTAAACTAAAAAAAAACATGATAAACTTTACTTCGTCAAAGCCTCTTGATGTGTAGCTGCAGCAACATTGCATTTTCTTCCGTTCTTTCCATTCAAATGTATATGAGAAAATAGCAAGTTTGGTCCCCTTTTCAATTACATCTGCACATTTCTAACAGTTTCTACCGTTTTTTGCGTAAAATGAAAGCGTTCAATATCGCATGGTATAACACTTTACACAGCCGTATCATTACACATTGAGTGGGACTACAACGCATTCTCTACTACCGTACCCCCCCCCACAAGCAAAAGAAGAATAACAAATAACTCATCTGTACACATTTCACACTTTGATCTTCCAAAATACAGAACGTTTCATCAAACACCCCCACAAGCAGTCACAACGCCGGGGGAAAAACAAATTCATCCGAAACGGTGTGCGTTCAGTTCCTTTATTATAATCATTACTACCGGGCTATAAAAGCAGCATGATTATGATTGTGTTACCCGCTGTTAATGCGCTCGGCTAATTGGCAGGGGGAGGGGTCTGCTATTTGTCTCCGTGCCGTACATCGTTAAAAGTGTGCAAAAAATATTTGTCCCAGAAAGATTGGTGGGACTGTGACGCTGGACTTAAACGCGTTCCGCTGCCGCTCCATCCAATTATTCAATATGTCTAGAGTTACACGTTGATAGATATGGCCACTGCTCTGCTCCAGTGTGAAAACATCATTCGAACCATATAATGTATATAACAAATAATAAAAAGGGAAGAAAGGGAAAGAAAGAAAACACGAGATACGCTATTTTGCTGCATTTTACCCATCTATTCTCAGAGCTTTCCGATTAATAATGAATTTTGCTTGGGAGCGTTATTTGCTTAACCTCCAACGCGGGGGGAGACTGCTCTCAAATCTCAACCAATACATCATTTTTTCCCCACTAGCATGCTTTAGGTATAATCATAAAAAAAGGAAAAATCAAACATGCATAGAAGCATGTTGTCTGTTCTGAGCCCTGTGGCATTTACATTTTGACTGGGTCCTGTTGATTCGCGAACCAATCTGACCAATGATGGCAGCAGAAAAAGAAGACAAGAAAAAAAACATGCTGGCAAGAGATGCATGGCAAGCACTCTCGTGGTTTGCAACGTCGAGGTACTCCGTTTTTGTTGGATCCCCAAACCATTATATAGAAGCCAGGGCCGGCCGCAGTGGTCCGGTTACGCGTAGCCGGGCCGCTGTGATCGTTTTAGTAATGATTCGGCCGTGAGTTTATCCATGCTGTCTGCTTGTATTTCGGTGAACGACCAGTGATTCGAATAAAGGGACCCGGCGTACTTTCCGCAGTTCAACTCAATTGGCAAAAGAGAACCTTCTTCTTCTTCTTTTTTCACTCCGAAAATTTTTACGTGCGTTTAGATCGGTAACATAGCTCCGTGCCGAGTGGTTCACACTATCTATAGATATTCACGCCATTGGCTCCGTGTGTACAGTACTCATTAGGACACCACGACGATGCACGCGTTCCGCGCTTCGTAATCTTATTTCGGAAATTTATTAGAGGACATTTTCCGACAGGGCCAGTGAACTATTTCTTTTTCACATTACATAAGCAAGTAGCCCAGACTGACGTTGAATTATTACAATGGGAGAAACAAACCTATAATAACCACAATACTTCAGTATGTATCATTCTTGTATACTGTTTACCGTATGACACATAAACTAGGCCTTCCTTACATAGGTCTTTCTGTTGCTATCCCTCAACCTCAAGTAAGAGGTTCTAGAGGGAGGCACGACTCGATTGAGGTTTTGTATGGTATGGTGTAGCAGTGGCGTAGGCATACATTCTCATTGGGGGGGGGGGAGGAGGGGAAGCAGGGCAAAACACACAATTAAGGGGGAACTTAATGTATCGAACCATGCATTTGTGCATTGTTTCGATATCATTTGGGTGGGGGGAGAGTCAAGGGTTCTGACATGGGGCCTCCCGCACTTTGCCCCCTCTGGTAACGTCATTGAAGGAGAGTGATTTCATTCATTGTTCTAATAACGCGCCATGGTCGCATATTCCATTCCATATAGTTGCAAGCGCTGGTTTGTGTGTGGCGTTTCCAAGCTCAACGGACTGCCCTATCTAAAACCTTAGCCAGACTGTCATAAAGTCAGGAGGCACCTGCTTGCATTCTACCCATTCGGTTTAATACACGGGATTTGTTCTCATGATGTTGGTGCATTTGTTGTAATACAGACTCGTATTTCGCTTTAACGGGGTGCCCTTTATCAGCCTTATAGTAAGAATAGGGAAGGATAAGGAAGGCTCGAGTTAGGGATGCCACTGGATGCGAGGGAGGACTTCCCTTGTCATGCATGTAACTGTAAATGTGTTCATTTATGGCAGAACGACGTTTCGATCGCTATTCTTCGGGTGGTCTTCAGAACTGTACACTATAATAAATGATAAAAACACGGCAGCTATAAAAAATATTTAAAAAATTTAAAAAAAACCTCTATCACGGTGTATGACACGCCATATACAAGCGTAGACGAGTATGGAGATGCTTTATCTAAACGAAAACGAATATGATTTTCTTGACCAATAATAATAATCGAACTAAATATGACTCTGGGCGATTATAAATAATCATCTTGTTCTGCCTCATTGGAGTGGCAAGTTACTGTTCTCAGCCCAGCGGTGCCGTCCTAATCGACAGGCCACTCACAAACCATATTTGTCGGTATTCATAGTCCGTCTTTATATAGGATGCCGGGAGATGTCTTTCCTTTCTGTTTTTTGTAAACAAAGCCACTGGAGGATTGATTTCTGGCAGTCGTTTTAGCGAGGTCGTCTTACCCGCACGCGTGCTGGTTAGCAATCGTAATTTGCCCGGTTGATTGTTTTCTGGCCTCTGCCGATTTCTGGTTTTTTTTTTTGTTTTTTTTTTTTACGATTGGTGTGTGCGAGGGGGGAGGGCTACATGTCGTCGTGGTAGAGGGTTACCAATCTTGATTTTTTTTTTGGTTTCATTAAAATGTTTCTCTCTTTGCTTTCGGATTAAAAGAGACGTACGAGGAGTAACCCGAGACGAGTGTGCAGACGGTATGTGCAAATGTATAGGATGTGCGCGCTGTTTGCTCAATGGCCTGGCTTCAATATTTCTATAACCTTCGGGAAAAAAAGAAAGAACAAAAAAACCCTGACTGTCATCTCTGAGAGTGATGGCATAGACTGCAGAAATCATTATCCCACGACCTATACTACCGCAATCTAGAACACGTTTCTTCTAAATTGATACAAGGACGCTGGGGCCAGTGCCCTGGTTCTCTTTAAGTCACGTATAGACGAGGGATGGCTAAAATCGACGTACTAATAAAGAAAAGCATTCGAGCCGTGGTGGTTTGCAATATGAATTTTCAGTCTGGTTTATCTTGGGAGCTCATGAGTAAGCCCTTGCTCATTTAGGCAAATCTCTCTTGATTCAAAGAGACTATACTCAAAAAAGGGGTTGGACTCGTTAAAGTCCCATAAGGGTATACGTAAATAATACACCCACAACAACATATTATCTATATTATGATACCCAATCAACGAATTTATCTGAGCCTTGGTGTAAGGCGTCAACTTTTCCTTTTTTCGAGAAGTATCCAACAATTGGGGAAAGCACCGCGGATGTAACTTTCCCCACATTATTTTGAATGTTAAATCTAATCCAGTACAATCGCCGCATTGCATTATACGGAAGGAAAGTCGACATTTTAAGTGTTCTTACCTTAATACTCTTGTTTCTGCATCACTGAAGATTACTGCATCTCTGAGATAATTATACAAACACCAACTTCTGTAGAGAATGACAAGGGAATTAAAGTTATCAATAAGGGGAATTCATCTGTATATTGCGAGGGACCGGTTTGGTTGCAACGCCCCTGTGGTTTGTTGCCACCACATTCTGACAAGTTATTTTCTTAGGTTAAGAGGATTTGTTTTCCTTTTTTCGTCAACGATTTTGTTTACTATTATAAGTTTGCTGTTTACATGTCCAAGTGTTGCCTGGGTTACTTTAAGTTAATTTGTTTGCTTAAGTGGTTTTGTTTTATAAGTATTGCATTGGCCGCCATCTTTGATGAAACGTGCACGCGTAAAAGGCTATCATTGACAAAGAGTTGTGCGCAGCGCGTACACGCGTGCACGTTTTCATTGTTATTCATCAAAGATGGTGGTCATTGACGTATAGACCTTTCTTTTGCAACGTCACAGCTTGAGTTTTTGCCAACCGAGATCGGAAAAGTATGGAAAGCCATAATGAGAGGTACTTTACTTAATTGAAAGTTTGAAGAAAATGTTGAAATTTGTTGAAACATCTGATAACATGATTGAGTGATTTGCTAACACTCGGCCTTCCATGCCAACCAGCGCGGTTTGTTTATCAAAAATGGAAAGGCGTCTCTTGTCCGCCATTTTTGGTGTCAAAACGTGCACAAAAGGATGGTACACGTGTTTACGCACCAATGCAACGTGTAAACACGTGTACCATCCTTTTGTGCACGCTTTGACACCCAAAATGGCGGACAGGAGACGCACGTGTAAGCGCGCTGCGCGTTACGATTAGTCTATATACCTCATGATGACCTCATGCATATGACGTAATTTCAGTAGGGGCCCTCGGCTAGAGGTCGAAAGAAGACATCCCATTGGCTGATCTCGTGCGCCGCGCGTACATAGCTGCGCGTTTTCCGTTGTTTCGTCATAGTTTTACCTCCAAAATGGCGGCTTGATGACGTCTTTGCATAAATTCCAAACATGATGACAGTCACTTCCACAGCTTGGTTGGGTTGTGTGTTGATTGAAAACTAGAACAAGGGATTTTGTCTATACTCTTACGAAAACGAATGATTTTGTATGGCGTCGAAAAAACTCCCTTTAGAAATAATGCGATACGTTCTGTTCAATTCTAACTATGCAGACATCAATTTTAAAAGGCCTGTAACGGTTTGGACTGTGTTTTTCTAGTACAGGATCGGATTTACCGATCGATGCTAGTTTAAAAGGGTAAAAAAGAAATTTGCTGAATATATTGAATTCTATTATATTAATCTTATATTTTTGTTCGAACTGCATGGGCAGTTTCTATCATGCATTTGATATCAAAGGAAGACGAGGTACCTCCGAAGATCCCGACTAGTATGTACAAAAATATCATAGTGTGGGTAATTTTTTTACCGCCAGCTGAAAATGACACCCCCGCACTGTAATCTCGAATCAAATCCAGAATTTTGTCTGAAACATCTGTCCGTGCAATCTTGCAACACCATTTCTTTTGTCAACCTCGAACATTGGAGAGTGGGATGCGAGGCAGGGGGGGGGGGTTCTCAATGGAACTCAATGGGAGGAAAAAACCCATTTTGCACAGACATAATGTTCAAAATATGATTGGGAACCTATGCCTTATTGTGTACGAGTGTTATT
Organism: Pycnopodia helianthoides; assembly: GCA_032158295.1. Taxonomy (NCBI): domain Eukaryota; kingdom Metazoa; phylum Echinodermata; class Asteroidea; order Forcipulatida; family Asteriidae; genus Pycnopodia; species Pycnopodia helianthoides. The sequence goes on from CM063251.1 coordinate 179,363, forward strand.
GGGAAAAAATTGTATATGGCTATAATAGTGTAGATCTCGTCAACTTTACAGCGAACGTGACACTTGCCTTGGAGGCAAACAAAACCACAGAGTACAATAAGTCTCGAATCCCGTGAGCTCATCAGTCCACATAAACTATCACATCGTTCCCGGTAATCAAAAGCGTTCTATGTCTGGCACAGGAGGAAAAGATCACACACCCCACACACACACACACACACACACACATCCTTACGGATCCGGTTTGTGGGGTACTGCTATTGTTGTTCTATTATTCCCTTTTCTGAAGAATTCCCTTGTGGGGCCCAATTGTTCCTATTGAAATGACCTTGTGGGGTCCATTGTTCCATTGTTGTCAGGACCCCACATATGCCCTTCTGTGTGTACACACATCCACACACACACACACACACACACACACACACACACACACACACATCCTTACGGATCCGGTTTGTGGGGTACTGCTATTGTTGTTCTATTATTCCCTTTTCTGAAGAATTCCCTTGTGGGGCCCAATTGTTCCTATTGAAATGACCTTGTGGGGTCCATTGTTCCATTGTTGTCAGGACCCCACATATGCCCTTCTGTGTGTACACACACACACACACACACACACACACATCCTTACGGATCCGGTTTGTGGGGTACTGCTATTGTTGTTCTATTATTCCCTTTTCTGAAGAATTCCCTTGTGGGGCCCAATTGTTCCTATTGAAATGACCTTGTGGGGTCCATTGTTCCATTGTTGTCAGGACCCCACATATGCCCTTCTGTGTGTACACACACACACACACACACACACACACACACACACACACACATCCTTACGGATCCGGTTTGTGGGGTACTGCTATTGTTGTTCTATTATTCCCTTTTCTGAAGAATTCCCTTGTGGGGCCCAATTGTTCCTATTGAAATGACCTTGTGGGGTCCATTGTTCCATTGTTGTCAGGACCCCACATATGCCCTTCTGTGTGTACACACACACACACACACACACACACACACACACACACACATCCTTACGGATCCGGTTTGTGGGGTACTGCTATTGTTGTTCTATTATTCCCTTTTCTGAAGAATTCCCTTGTGGGGCCCAATTGTTCCTATTGAAATGACCTTGTGGGGTCCATTGTTCCATTGTTGTCAGGACCCCACATATGCCCTTCTGTGTGTACACACACACACACACACACACACACACACACACACACACACATCCTTACGGATCCGGAATGTGGGGTACTGCTATTGTTGTTCTATTATTCCCTTTTCTGAAGAATTCCCTTGTGGGGCCCAATTGTTCCTATTGAAATGACCTTGTGGGGTCCATTGTTCCATTGTTGTCAGGACCCCACATATGCCCTTCCGTGTGTCCACACACACACACACACACACACACACACACACACACACAAACACGTGGAAGTTGGTGTTTGGGTGTGGATGAAGTAAAGTCAACATCGGAAGTCCATCCACCAGAGACCCTTCTTTCGATAAACATGCTTGGCCTCCCTGCCACCCAAAGCACCACACAATAGTGGACCTAGACTGTATTATAATAATAACGCACACACTTTTGACTCGTGATGCGAGGTCTTATGGTTTCGATTCATTCAGGCAGTACAACTTTCGCGTAATTCTAGTAAAAGAAATCAGATATATACAAATAATAACGGTTGTAGTAAACTCAAAGAATAATTTACGGGTCCGAATTGACCTGGATTCCGGACCCAAGAGGCCTGACCCATTTTGGGGTCAGGTTGACCCGGAAACTGGTTCACAAATGGAATTTCATTTCAGATGCGTCGACCCATTTCTGGGTCATGTTGACACACATTCCGGTTCAGTATGACCCAGAAATGGGTCAGGCCAGAAAAGTGGCTGATTTTGACCTGGGAGTTTTTTTTAAGTCTAGACTAGTCATGCATGTATAATATTGCTAGATTATGTTATAAGGTATAGTTTCCTCCAAACCCTTCACAGTGAGTGTACGGGCTCTGGGCGGGGGCTGTATGACCTAAAACAAGCCCGTGTGGGACATCTTTTTTCAACTTCAGTGCACGATAATTTTGTTGGTTGATTTATATTTTGGTGCATCGGTTGCGGCTATTGACGTTGAGAGCATTTTACGATCAATTCCTCGTCTTCCTGACAACAGATAAACATTTTACCTACGAATGGAAAATGACTTTGACCGCTCCGTAGTGTAACAAGCGGTATAGCGCCAGGTAACGCAATGCTATACATTCTTCGGGGTTGTGTACACACGGGCTAATACGACGAGAGCCGATATCAAGCTCTACTTCACAGTAGATCGGAAACGATACCGCCAACAGGCAAACAAAAATCACTTCTGTCATTGCTTAAAGGAACATTACAGAATTGGTTTTGCTAAAAAAATAGTTGCTGGCAGTGTAAGCACTTTATGTAATCCGCCATATACATAAACTGACAAACCTGTAGAAGTTTGAGATCGATCGGCCATCTGAGTCACGAGAAAATAGGTGAAAAACCGATTACACATTTGCATGAAATCATATAGATTCAACAAATGAATAAAACGCTCACTGAGCGATAAACTCCAATCGGAAAATTAGTTTATTTATTTCTCATCAAATATGGCATTTCAGACAGAAATATTTCAAGGGATGTTTTCTACTATCATCACCATTAGACCGTGTAAGTTTCATGTAAATCTGTGATAAAAAAAGTATATTTTACAAGTTTTCTTCTTACCAATTCTGTAATGTTCCTTTAACCGTGAAGGGTGAGCCTTCACCGTTGGTCTGTCAACGAACGCTTTTTTAAAGAAACACGCTAAAGATTAAACCTGTGCCTGCCAAAAGTGCGTCAAAAACATTTATATTTTGAAGTAAGACATCGGATAAGATGCTTCGCAAAGGTGCGTCTGGGGGACTTTTAACGTGATTTTATTCTTAGCTGAGTTCAAGTAAATTGCAACCCCAAACTTATAGCTCAAGAAGATTTTTTTGCAACAATCCAAGTGAGGGTTCTGTTAAGTCTGAAGAAGAAAAAACACACCTTTGCACCTTGCTCATTAAAAGGAATGTAAAATAAAAGAAGAACTAATTATCCACTTTACTGAGGAAGTGGAGTGGAAAAACATCCTAAGCAAAGATTTCACACAACCGCCATGATGAACTTGTCTCTTGCAATTCAGACTCGTTGCAACGGCAAGTCTTAGACATTTTAATCAGGTTTTTTCCCCCTTCTAAATCCGATTAGCGCTCGCGGAGTCTCCGTCGAACTAAAAAGTGGTACAAATTTCTCTCTCAATTAATTATTCATTTCCCCCGGTGAGCAAACCCCCAGTGGAGCACAAAGTGTGATACTCAAAGTCGACGTTGCAGCATGGGGGTCCAGGGGGGTTTGAATTTGTGATGCGAATCGTCGGTTATCGTGTCCAAAACAATTTCATTATCTGCTCGCATCTCGAACGTGGACCGTATCGGGAAACTTTGAGGGAGAGTTCAATGGACCGCCAGTTGGCCCAGGGGTTCTTTTTTTTTTAACTTAACTGTATAATGAGACAGTGGTATTTACAAATACGTACCAGAAGAAGACATTAACATTGATGGCGTTTTGATGTATGCCAACATGGCATGTACATAAACTCCAATAAAGTCCGGTTCAATATCTACATGAGACTGGTCCAGAATAGACCTTATGCATTGACGTCATCCCACCGCCATCTTAGAGGTAAAACGATGATGCAACAATAGAAAACGCACATCTATGTACGCGCGGCGCGCAGGATGGGCCAATAAGCAACCTTCGTTTGACCTCTAGCCGGGGGCGCCCTACTCAAATGACGTCATGTGCATAAGGTCTATACCATTATATTGATTGACCACAAACAGACTGACCCGGACTATGAAAATTACGATAAAACTGACCTGGGGTAATAACACCGAGTCCCGGTCAAGTTAAAACAAACGATAGACGGTGATGTTAAACGGGCAAGAATTGGAAATGAGTTATAGTGACCCACAAATAACGTCAGAATGGCTCTCCACCAATCAATCAATCAAAATGTATACGGCTATAATTAGAGTCAGATTGACCGGCCCTCGGGTCAGTATTGAAACAGAATCCAAGATAAACTAATCCGGTTTCTATATCTCGTAATCGGGTCAACCTTACCCACATTGTACAACCCTATCAGTACAGATGTGTATAATATTAACATTAGTTGGTTACAAGAAGCTTTACGAACCCTAATAAATAAACAAAACCGGAACACTTGATTAATAACACAACAAAGGTTTGTAAACGTGATGTGCTCGACTCCACGCGACAGAATTATGTTAATGTCGTTCATTTTGCCCTCTTCTTCTTCTTCTTCTTTAATTTTTTACTCCCTCGACACGGTTTATAAATTATGGAGAGGCATACAACGCCATGCCCCGTTCTTGTAAACCAGAGTATGGCCACGGGCTTGGATTAAACACGGAGAGCAGTCTCCAAAGTCAAAGACGGTGCTCCTGTTAAAAAGCTGCAGCCAAAGTGTTCTGCGTCTGGATGACATAGTTTTGCAATTTGTCTGTGTTTTCCGAGAAATTTTATAGCATTGATATAATTGCGGTTACCCGTGTATCGGATGTGGTGAACTTTTCGTGTGAAAAAAATGGCGGCACACTCTAAAAACTTAAATGTCACAATTGACCGGGATTCTGAGTCCCTGGGGGCCTGATCCATTTCTGGGTCAAGCTGACCCGGAAACGGTCAAAATGGGATTTTTACTACGATTCTGCGTTATTTTGACCCACAGACTCCGGGTCATACTGATCCAGAAATGGGTCAGGTCCCACGGGACCCGGATTCAGGTTAATTCTGACCCGGACTTTTTTTCTAGGGTCTAAATTCGGATTTGGAGTAAGTGCTGTGCACATAAGGAAATTTGGTTATTTGGATGTTATGTCATGAAATTCAAGCTTAAATTATGTTACCCTTTCTAAATATACACATTTATATATTACGGAGAACTTCGGTAGCTGTTAGTCACACACACTGTTTGCACATTGAGGCATTTGGGGATTAAACTATTTCTTACGGTGATCGATACCCTCAATCAGCTGCACACACACACACACCGAGCAGTATTAGTTCTCAAACAAGAGCTCGGGGCAGAATGTCCGCACAGCCATCGATGCACAACATTCGAATTGAGTGTAAAAGTAAAGCGGCGGGGGGGGGGGGGCGGTATCCGTGGATTAGGCTCCACTCCAGACGTTCCCATAGACGGGTAATAGGCGTGCACGAGCCGTAATTATGGCCCTGAAACCCCCGAGCGTATCCAGTATCATCAGACTTTGATTGTAACCGATGAAGGATGGACCCCCTCAAGGGTCTTATGGGAAACTAACGCAGGATTTGGATCGGGGAAACCAAAAACCCAAGCCCATCTTGGTGGAAACTTGGCCGTCAGTGATGGGTTATTTATACATCCATCGAACATGGTGTACAAGTTTCCCTCGAGGGGACAGCTTACCCTCGGAAAACATCTTCAATTTGTTCAGTTAAATTATCATTTAAAGAAGGAAATTGCTGCAATCTCCATCTTGACTTGCCCTGTCTGGCATGTCACCATCAAGAGAACTTGAAAAAATGTCGTCCCAAAACAAAGGATGTAAATCATGGTGTAGAGGATGTTTTGTATAAGGATTATGACTATAGCATACAACCGTAGATGTGGGAGGAGGTACACATTGTTGCACATAGGTTTTAAAAACAAAATCTTCAATGGCTTTTAATGGTTTACTGGTTTGATTGGCTGCATATTGCGCCACAGCACCTTGTAAACCACTACATGGTGCTATATAAAGGGAAAAGGGTCCCATACTTCAAAACGTAGCTCCACATTATACCTTGCAGGAAAAATACTGAGCGCTTTGAGACGCCCATCAAACGTGATAATGCGCTATATAAGAACTGCGTATTATTATTATTTACAAATAGAAAGTAAAGCAATCTCCTCCACACAATATAAATGACAACAATTTTCAATACACAAAAGTTCGAAAAACACAAAAGGGAAACTTGAACTTTATACAATGAAAGGGAGTGCATAACTGATGGTGCGGGAAAACCACCGGACTCTTTCATGAAGAGCTGACACCATATTTTTGTGTATTATAGGCAGTTTGAGTTGACACCAGCAATGTGCCGGATGCAATGTTTTTTTGTACCACACACTTACTACGGGGTCAACAGTGAAGGGATCCGGGAGGCGCCCATACCTTATACGTGTATACAATAGCCAGCGTGTGGTATGAACAAATAATCACGTGCGGGATTCCTCTATTAAAGTGTTTCAGCCAACTACAAAATGACTAGATGAATAAAAAGTAAACCAAGTTATGGCATTTGGTCACAGACCCCAATGGTCACCGCTACTTCCACTAAACAACTAACTGTCTTTTTTTCTTCTTCTTCTTCATATTCCTCCACTCTTTCTCACATTACAGCGATGCAAGCCAAAGAGACGGGTCAACTCCGCCGTCTGAACGCGCGCTTCGGACGGAATTTCGTCTTGCCGCCACTAACGGACAATGAAATTGGAGACGCCGAAGAACTCGAACAGCACACGAACGAGATCCTGAACACGATATCAGGCGAGGACAACATGGTGGAACCAGGCATGGCTGACACCACGTGGCACCTACCCCTCGAGAACCAACTTTTCAAATACTTCAACAGACCGCGTCGGTATTAAATCTCCTAACAGAGTACACCAACATCCCCTCCCCATCCCCTTTACCTTTTAGATAAAAAAAAAACCAAACCAAACCCGACCAAAGATTAAATTCACACCAATATAAAAATAGTTAAAATTTGATTTTTAGTTCAGTTTGTAGATTTGGTGAGATTGATCCATTGTGTCGATACCCCAGAAGCTAGACTTCAACATCAGGCCTTCATTAATGTATTAGATATTGACACAAGGGCGTTATTTTATTGTCAAGCGACTCTCTTCACTCTATTGTCTCCGTTGAAAAGACGAGCGACATGTAAAGAGGGGCGCTTCTTTTAACATTGTGCACTTCATGACGGTGCATTAAGGTCCGACTGACTGAATCAACGCGCCACGCGGCAAACGATTTTACGTGAAGGTTATTTGTGTTATTTATTTGGCGGCGTCCATGTTTGATTTTCATCGCACTTACACAAATAGGTGCACGGGTGTGGAGAAAACACCACTGTATGTCCGTAGTCGGATGCGTGTAGAGTAATGGTCCTCGTTTTAGTGTAATGTCCTCGGATTGTACTGTCAAGATGGCAAGGATGAGGTTTGTTTCAAGATTTGCCAATTCACGAGGCGTGTGCCTTTGTCTTGATGAATTCACTGTGTGACAACTCCCTCTAAGATACAGATAAGGGTATCATTAAAAAAAAAAAACTAAAAAAAAACTATACCACTTCATCATTGTGAAAGGTTTCAACGCAAACATTGTTTTCTAATGTTTTTAAGACCACGTTCTACTCTCAAACGCGTTGTCTCAAATTTCCCCGTGGTCTCAAATACAGCCAGATCAATAATTGATTGAACATTTTGATGTAGTGTTGAAATATCTCGACATGATCAAGAAGTCTTGAAACAACAAATTAACAACTATAAACAAAAAATTACAGTGAAAACCCCGTTCTCGGGTTTTGAAAAACTACCTATATGGGAGGCGAGCAGGGGCGGGGTTATCCCCCCCCCCCCCAGTGGATGAGGATAAATAAACCGGTATTCTGTTTGATCTCGGTCAGACCTATAATAGTTGTCTGCCAACACAAAAAAATTCTGTCAGAATTTCACATCAAAAGAAAAAATGAAACACATTGTTTGTCTATCAATTACAACTGGGTACTGTTTACATGAGGGAATAACCTGACTAGAGGTAGTGCTCATCAATAGGCGACGACATTGTGACAATAGCAAACATTAGGAGTTCCGTTGAAATCGAGGACTTCCACCAAAAAAGGGGGATCCGGGTGTTTTGACAGCAGACGGAGCACGTCCTCGCCCCGTTTTCGGGTACAACACCGACGGATACGTCGCTAAAAAGGAAATTAACCCCAAAACAATGATAGAAATATAGAGAGAAGTCCTCGATTTACCGGGTTGACAAGTATGTGTGTTTTGTGTGTGTTTATTTTTGTGTCTTAAATAAATTGTGTCTGCATGTTGGCTTACAAACACAGCCCAATAAAACTGACAAATGCGGAATTTAACAACCATTTCGTGTTTATTTCTTAGTGAGTAAACTAAAGGTAGCTTTCCACACCAATGTAAGAAAACACTACCCCATGCAGTATTTATGTACTATAGTTCTTATCACGTGACTCTAGATTCAGTGGAAGAAAGTGGACCAATCATATCCGTATTTATTTGTGTACCGAAGACGTTAACCATTGCGATCACACAGGAATATTTACTAAAATAATTCATTGTTGCTTACCGATACTGATTGTTGTTACAAAACTCAAACCACAAGGTAGAGAACTAATCCGGATGTGATCACGCATTTTGAATTGAACAAAGTGCACCAATTGGTCACGGTAGGGTGCTAAACACATTTCCCAATCAGAGGGTCTAAAACCAGCTTGACCCGCATACCGAGCCGGACTGACCGAGAATGTAGTCAAGGCTGTCCCCGTGGAAAGTCAGACTGTTCGGGTCAGATTGATCTATCCCTGAATGATTTGCAAAGGCACTGATCAGAAAACCAAGTGACTCATGCATGAAGAGCGGGTCAGACAGAACGCAAATTTAGTCAGTCTGATCCAGATACTGAGTCAGACTGACCAGGAATGTAGTCAGGCTGTCCCCGTGGGAAGTCAGACTGATCGGGTCAGATCAATCTAACTCTTCATGCTTTGTTAAGGCACTGATCAGAAAACCAAGTGAGTCGTGCATGAAGAACTGGTCAGACAGAACGGAAACCGAGTCAGTCTGACCCAGATAGAGTCAGACTGACTGGAAACTGGGTCAGGTTGACGTGATGGCAAATCTGAAAGGGACGGGAAACTGGGTCTGATCGATCGAAACACTGGATGTTTAAACAAGGCACCAATCCGGAAGCCAGCTGGGACTTGCATGGAAAGCAGGTCGGACAGACCGGAAACTGAGTCAGTCTGACCTTTGAACCAAATCAGACATTCTGAGAGATGGTGTCTAAAAAAAGCCAAGTCTGTTTAATCTTCGAATTTAGGGAAACACCCAGCAGTATTGGATCCACTATGTTCACCTCGAAGTCGGCTTGTTTAAAAAAGAAAATGTACTAAACCATTGTTCACCGTTACGAAGCTTGTAAATATGGAATGAAATGCAACGAATTTTATGTCACAAGCGGTTTCAATCCAAAAGTAATGGTTAATTTAGAGATTTGTTTATATGAAATAAATTGTGTATAAACGTTCACATAAAAATCAAGCGGTTAAAACTATTGTACATGCTTCCTTTTTGTTTATTACCGCGTCAAAACGTAGGGGACAAGTCGGATTTCAGTTAAGTGTCGGGAGAAATTCTAAGTACCTGTCAAAAGGGTCCAGGTCATTTCAATGCGTTATGTACGGATAATTTATGGAAATGCATTAAGATTTTTTTAAATTTTTGTTCCATTTTTATAGCAACATAAATTGTGTTTATCCCTTCACAATAGATCAATCCATTCAGTTCGGGAAATCATTTTACAGTCAACCCTCGTTATAAAGAGCACGTGGTTTTCGTTATAAAGAGAACACTCTGAAGTCCCGAATCTCATTTCTGCCTTTGTGTTTCTTTGTTTTTGCCGTCCTCTCAATACAACAAGTTCCTGTTATAAAGAGGTTATTTGGCCAGCCCCGGTGATAACGAGAGTCGATTGTGGTACGTCCAGGAAACTCGAAAAAGTGCTCTTCACACCTTTCTTCCTAAGGCTTGCAATTAAAACTGTTTAATTGTTAATACATACTGTACATACATATATACTTTTTTTTGTGCATTGTGTTTTTGGAATTTCTAAAGGCGTGTTCAGCAGGGACTAAACTCTCTCGGTGGCAAAATGTGCCGTGGCCAGTTTGTCCATGTTTCCGTTGAAAGAAACAGACAAACACCCCCAGGAGACCTCTATAGAAGCTAAACAATTCCTTCCGAGACCGGACGGCAATTCTTTTGAGACACAATGCCCCCGGTTTGCCATTTTTTTTACGAGAAGCTGAGTTTAAATGCCAGGTTGAGACGGGTTTTTTTTTAAGTGACCAACTTAGTCTTTGCCGGACATCACCAAGTGACTGAGACCGGAAAACGCACTAACTTCTGCTTGCCTCTTTAATGCAGTGAGTTGCGCTCTTTTCTCGCTATGCATGGTTTTGCAAGTTTTAAATGGATTTTACACGGTGTAAATACTGACGTCATAGGTGGGCGTGGCTAATTAGACGATGGCCAGCAAACACTGTTTCGGCTAATAGTCCCATAACCCTTCGGCAACACGCTAAATGCACAAGTCACGGCATTCTGTCGAGCACATTGGACTAAAACTGTGCTGAACAATATTATGAGAAAATTGACTTTAACCAGAAACAGGTTAAAAGCTATTGTATGCGACTAGTCCTAAGCTCGTTCTATAGCTCAAACGAGCCGAGCATGCTGCCGAGGTGCTGGAAAGGGTCTATGAAGAAAAGAAGATCCAATTGACGAAAGTTATTGAACAGAGGCAGGCGAAGTGTGGGTAGGGCACATTGTAAGAGGCAGCAGTTTACTGAAGGATGTCATTGAAGGAAGATTCGAAGGGAAGAGAGGTAGGGGAAGAAGAAAGGAAGAGTTTCTTGACGGACTTTAAAGAGATGGAGCTGTCGAGAGATGAAGAGGGTGAACCAGGACCGTGTTGCATGGAGAAATCTTTAAAATTATTCTTACTCACATGCAGGATCATGCCTACATAAAAATTAGAATACCAAGGGAGAGATGCCAATAAATCTCTCGATCTCTCCTCTTTACAAAATACGGTCGACGTTTTTCAGCCGGTCGTTCAAGAAAAAAGGAACAACATTCGTCTTCTCGAAAATTAATTAAAACAGAAAAGGGGAGATGTCATTCCCGCAGGAATTTTTTTACAGTTTTGTAATACCCAGGATGAAAGCATATTCAAGAAAGGCACATACGGGATAATATTTCTTACAATTCTGCTGTCAAGAAGAAAATTTGAAACCTTTATGGTGCAATACCGTCACAATGACCGCTAAAACCTTTGAGATAAACATATCGTTTGAACGGTTTGACGTCTTGTTAGGTTTCATTAGTGTCTGAAATTGTATTGCTTATAGCAACTTCTTTAAAACCAAATCCGGTCATTCATTTCTCAAAGATGATGATGATTCTCAAAGAAATAGCTCTCAAGTCGAATGGTTTGTTTTACAAATTTCTCTGTAAGCTAGCTTTTGGTGGTCAATGTGGGTTGATTTACCACATAGCTCTTTGATTTTACCAAGATAATACTCTCTTTAACAATGGAATGGAACTGAAATACTGTGATCTCCAACTGAAATTGCCTGATAAGAAGAAGCTGACGGTGCCTAAAACATAAAAGTTTGAAACTCGTCCTTACGAAAATGGTGACGTCTCAGGGCTGATACCCTCTTATTTCATCGCAGAATGAAATATCGGGGACATTAACGCGAAACAAAGATCTCTGCGCAAGAGAAAAAACCGTACAGAGTTCTTTCTTAAATCCATAAATCACTGTTGCTCAAAACAGCGGACGTATGGCCTCAGTAAAGGAAAGGGTCGCAAGGAAAAAATGTCAAACCTTTTTTCGTTTCTTTTTTGAAGTAAGTGTAAGTGACTAATGGATGTAATTCGCTCCTTTATGTGACGAAGCGTTAAAACTCTCGTTGATGACGCGCTCTCTGGTGGTGGCCTTTCAAGACGTTGCGCTCATTATTTCCCAAGGTCTAACGGTCCGGCCTCGTAATTCCTTGCCGTGGACAAAACTCCTCAGGTCCATTGACCCGCACTATAAATAAACCCAAATAAAACCCTATACTTCATTACGATCCAAAGAACTCTACCAATTTGGGATCGACTGATATCTCTTTACAGAAATGTTTGCTTATTTCTCGGTAATTTAAGCAGAGCATGTGCGTAAGCGCACTGCCTTAAACGATGTGGGTTTTTTTTAAGTTGATTGTTTCATGGGCTGGTAGATTTAAATGTTAACGTTCCGGTAAAGTGATAGAAAATGAGCCAGTCATTGAATTTCGAGGCATCAGTTCCCGGGTGACTGTACAACTGTCTTTCACCTCTTCATTGCCTCCCTATTAAGGATCGTGTCCGGACGTTTAAGAAAGTCGCCTCGGGTCAAGACAGATAATCGATGCCGTAGCCCGTTCTCACCCCCCCCCCCAACACCGACCTAGCGGTAAACCACGTTGTCCATCACAGACAGGGGAGGGCGACAGGGGCGCCAGGGTGCGCCCACCTACCCTCGTCAGCCTTTCACCGAACCCAAGCCGGGGAGCGGTGGCATAAACCATCACATTATCTCAGGACGAGACATGAAAAGGGTTTATGTTTCACCGTGAATGAGTGCGAGTCCACGGCTGGTGGATCTCGTTGCGATGCCGTGCTTCCGCCCTTTTCATCGGCGGATTAATGCAGAATATGGCGATAGATGTCCAACTTGGAGAAATCAAAATAATAGACATGAAACCGGAGGGCACAAAGATCATCAATGAACCCACAGCGCATTTCTCCATCTTCAATCGGGTCACAGATTATTTTTTTTATGTAAATCATCGATCCGTGAAAACGCAATGAGAATAACTATCATAAGTAAATTGACCATGCCGTTTCCCGCCAAAAAAATCGAGGCAACACCATGTTTTTGATCAGGCATCTCTAAAGTTATTCCTTCTCCGTCCTGTATCTTCAGCAAGGCATGTTAAGCTATTCATCCGTTGATATATTCAAACCTGCGATTGCGATCTATATTTTGCCGTTGAAAATTCCCCCTTTTTTTTTTTTTCTTTCTTTCAAACTTCCCGGTATCCTCAACAGTCATGTTAAGATATGCATCCACCAAGACGGGGCTCAGTGTCACTCAAGGCTAGCTCTCATACAAGGCTTCGACTCGAGCCTCGTCGCCAAGGAGTCGGGACACCACAGATCACCCTTCACTAAATTGAAAATCCAACAGCCCCGAGTAGGCTTCAAAATAAAGGAATCACTACACCTCGAGATATAACCCCCCCCCTTGTTTTTAGCTCAGAGAAAACAAAGTGAGGCGATGCCGGGGGGTTAGGCTTCGACGCGTGCCATGGTGAAGCACCCGGTGCTTTGCTTGAGATAACCCGGTGCACCGAGGAGGAGGGCAGCAGGCATCCCCTTAGGCTCGCTGTACTCGGATCTCCCTGTTAACATGCAAATGCGGCCTTGATTAGACGTCTGCTTCTCCCTCCTCTTTTCTACTTATTCTTCTTCTTCTAGTTTTCACTTTTTTTTGCCTCAGAAACGGTTTGACACGGCATCTTGCAGATGCTGTCAAACAAGACGGAGACAAAGTTTCAAATCGTAAATTGTGTTTAGGGACGGACGGACGGACGGGGAGACCTACACTGAGGGAGGTGTTTAGACAGGGAGACGATGAGGAGTTAAAGGGGGATGCTCGTGTCATATGAATATTGACAAAAAATTACAATCCTCGCTGTAACTTCATTTAGTTCTGATGATATTAAACCTCTTGGGTTTATTTTGTTTTCATATTCCAAAATTATTATTGATAACAATGAAACTTATTCAAATAAAGATGAGTAATCTTTGATGACAGCTGTATTTAACGTCATTCTGTCCCAATATTTAAAAACAATTTTCCTCATACACAAGTATTGTTTAAGGAGTGGTCATAGGAAATAAGTTTAACTCAGTATCCTTTCATTGTATTTGTTCTACACAAAGACAATAAAATAATAACGTCACAATTATTATTATTTTTTTTAATATAATAAGGTAAGTAATATTTACATAAAGAAGCTTACCACAAACTAGTTATTGAAATGTCAAGACGAAATGTAAAATGTGAATTCCGGAGCTGTGTCTGTTGGGATATATATATACAAAATATATATTTTTAATAATACATTTTTTAGTCAAAGCAAAGGGGTCTTGTAAACCGTAACTTCCTTTCGCATACACTCTGTGACATTTGAAGGAGTCCGATTTCAGAAGAGCCACATTTACGGCCGAGCATGAATTCCCTGTATATTAGGCCTCGTCTATGTTACGGATGTAACTAAATATCGAAAATACAATAAATCAGGGCAAAGCCCATCAGTTAATAAGTGTCTATCGAAAAAAACTCGGGTCGGTCGTCTAGACGAGAAGGTTAGGGGATATTTCGGGGATCAAAGTAGCTATGCTTTCAAACTGAACATACAAATCAACTTCAGTCAGCCGTGCATTTAAAACAACAGCATAATTGTTTCGATCTAATCCATATACTGAACTTCGAGCATAATTATAGCAGCTATGTAGGAGGGGGAGCATTTGTGTAGAAGGGAAAAAGCACTACACTCTAAAAAACTCCTGGGTCAAAACTAGCAATGATTTCGGGTCCTCAGGGTCAGGATGCTGCGTCAGTTTGACCCATTCCCGGGTCACTTTGACACAGATTCGGGGCCATACTGACCCTGAAATGGGCCAGAGGGACCCGGATCTTGGTTGATTCCGAATCCGGGTCAATTACGAATCCGGGTCAATTCCGAATCCGGGTCATTTCCGAATACGGGTCAATTCCGAATCCGGGTCAGATCTGACCCGTGTTTTTTCTCTCTCGAGTGTAACATTTCAATTGTGAAGCCATACGTGGCGTAAAAGCTAAACTGTCCATTAGTAAGAGCAGAGAGCAAGTCCATGGTCTATGGTATTATAAATAGTGGCTTCTTATATAGCGCTCATATCCGTCACTCAGTGACGCTCAAGGCGCTTCAACAGTCAGTATTTTCCTGCAAGATTATGTGGAGCTACTTTTTGAAGTTTGAGACCTATTCCTTTACATAGCACAATGTAATGGTTTACAAGGTGCTGTGGCGCAATATGCTGCCAATCAAACCAGGAACACAGGGGCGAACCCCTTCTCTTTTCGATAAGTGCACTGGGTTCTTGTACGTGCATTACACAACACACGGGACCAACGGCTTTACGTCCCATCCGAAGGACGAAGCAATAATGGTTAAGTGTCTTGCTTATAAGGACACAAGTGTCACAACCGGGACTCGAACCCACACTCTGCTAAACAGAAACATCAGAGCTTGAGTCCGGTGCTCTTATCCGGTGCTCTTATCCGCTCGGCCATTTATTATTTTTAATACTTAATATTTCTGGTAATGAAACCAACGGTGCCTTATAAGTGAACTTAATCACTGTAGCTCGCAAACCTGAGGTAACATGTACACAAGGGTGCTTGCTTAACCCCCACTCGACCGTGATAACTTTCTGGGTTCTTTTACGTGCACTACCGATCCTAGTACACCGGACCCACGGCTAAATGTCCCATCCGAAGGACAAATCAATTATGGTAAAGTATCTTGCTCAAGGACACGAGTGCCACGACCGGGACTCAAACCCACACTCTGCTGACCAGAAACATCAGAGCATGAGTCTAGTGCTCTTAACCACTCGGTATGAGCTAATGTAAAGTTTAACTGGTAAAGATTGTCGTTTGAACGTGCCAACAAAAAAAGAAGTGCATTTGACGCAACTTTTCGATAGACCCCAATATTCATATAACAATAAAACAATGACCGGCCAGTGAACACATGTTTGGTGAAATTATTCACCGGTTATTTCATCACTGACCACCCCTCTCCCCCCTTCCCGGATAACAAAGAATGACTGACAATCTACCACACCCAATCCTGTTAAACACACCGCACTAATGCTAAAAAAGTAGAAGTTCAACACAGTACCCGGATCTCAGACAAGGGCCCAATTTCATAGAGCTGCTTAAGCACAAATACCAGCTAAGCACAACTAATTTATGCTTACGAGAATAAGGTTACCAGCCAAAATAACATGTCACATGCACAATGAGTGACTGGTGTCCTGCTTTTTGGGTCAAGGTGTCAAAGTTCACTAACGAACGCGCGCGTACCAAACAAACCTTTGACATCGCATCCCATTGCGGTCTTGCGGATAGGGGACCAGTCGGACAGGGGACCAGTCTAGCAGTGACCATCTCTTTGATTAATAGACCGGTGCCTGTCCTTATCCGCAAGGATAAGGACAGCGGACCAGTCTATATGTTCACTTGCGTGTACTGTGACGATGTGGGCGGTGATCGCGTTTGAGTGCGGTTGAAAGTTTTTCTGACATCCGGGTGTTCTTTTAAAGTGACATCATCAGTTTGGAGTGCTACTACTTCGCATTGCCAACCCTCATTTCTGTTGATCGATTTTCAAAACGAAAGAAACACTGAAGTTGCCCGTTCGTGGTGCCCAAACGCCGAGCATCGTGTTGCAAAATGGAGCGCTAAATACATTAGCACGTCTTCCCACAAAGTGGCGCAGGGAGACTAAAATATCGCGACAGGAAAGTTGTTTTCAATTTCACACGAACTGCTCTTACGTATGAGGGCAAAGGTCGACCCGACTCAACACCAAATCAAACTGACATATAGATTGCACAACGGGAAGAAGGAAATGCAACACTAGTTTTATTATGACAGGCAAGTCTCAACGCTATCATTTTCTACGAATGTGACTAGTCTTGATTATTTTTGTAAGTCCACATCAATGTGTTCGTGTCCCGTAACAATGACACTCTATAGTTTGGACTCTTATCCAGCCGTGATGCCTTGCTGCTTAAAACGATTGACCGAGAAAAGGTATCAATATTTACCCATTAGAATAATCTGGGGGAGTTTGTCTGTCTGTAAGGCTAGCTGGATGTCTGTCAGCCATGCTATATTTTGTTTGTCAAGTTGTGCTTACAAGATAGACGTTGTGGGGCGATTTTCAGGTAAGAACTGTACTTGTGGGGTGTTTTGACATTGTGGGGGGTTAACCCCACAATGTTTCTAACAGGAAAGATTAAAGAAAAGGGACAATAGAAAACACATGGGGAAAGCCCACAACGTCGCTCGACTAAACATGGCTGCTGGGTGAAATGCTTGATTGAGTTTTTGTGTGTGCTGTTGTTGATCGACCCCTGCTTGAAAATTGAGTATGTTTATTTAAAGTACATAATCATGTGGCTAGCCCACTAAAGCTTGCGAAATATCAAATACTGATCACATTCAATATGGAAACTACCGTTAACAGCATAGACTACTTCGCAAATACTCGGTGCGCGTGCGTTAGCCGTGGAATGAGGTGCATGCTGGTCTAGGCAAGGACAAAATTTGTCACTAGCTAGACCAGCATGCACCTCATTCCACGGCTAACGCATGCGCACTGAGTATTTGCGAAGTAGTCTATTGCCTCATCAGACATCATTAGAACTACATAATGACCTTTGCCCTTTGGGCGTGGGAATACGTCCAAAACATATATTACAAGCTTGTAGCGTCCAGTTGTGAGGGAGGGGATATTGGACAGTGTTATGAATCATCACAACCGATGAGGCCGCTCTGACTGAGGCATACAGTCCAACCGGTTTCTATACGCACGCCGGCCTCCAGGCACAAAATACAAGAACTAAAATATCTTCAAAATAAAGAACTCTACAAATTCGACTGCCTGTGCCCAACTGTGAGACTTAATACGCATACCCTTAAATAGGGTCCCCATAGGCCTACGACAAAACCTAAGAGCAAAAAATGGGTCAAAAGAATCGATTGAACTTTAAACCGCTGTGCTCAGTGAAATCGCAACGACAGAGCACCTTTAATCCCCCAAAAAGTAAAAGGTCATAAATTCATTCAGTGTGTGTGCGTGTGTGTGTGTTGATGTTAGTTATTATTTATTTGTTTTATGTTTCTCGCAGTCTTTCCCAGAATCTGATTAAACTTCGTGGTGGCATCCTGCTTTTGTGATCCGTACGGTTTCAGAGAAAACATTAACCCCGTTAATACCCCACAAGAGTCATTAAATTTGTCCTTCATTCCGATCCGGAATATTTTGAACTCGAAAGAGGATGTAGTATAGTACCAATCATAATGCTTCTGGAACTCACCCATGGACGGCCACAGAAGCCCTACATCGTAAAGTCACCCAAAAGGCTTCTCGCTAGAGGTTAAAAGCCGATTCTCGAAGGAGAGATCGTTTTTTGTCTTCATTTTTTATTTATTGTATTTACAAAATTCTGGTTATGAAACCGAGCGATTCCCCCTAATAACTGACTAGCACTGGATAAACCTATCTTTGTCGTATAATACCCGGTGTGTATAAAGAAAACACTGAAGAAATTCTCAGTTTTAGTTTTATTTTGAGTTAGGAGTTAGTAACCGGTAAGGATGCCTTTTCATAATAATAAAAGTGGTCATAATTTTTGTAAAAACAACCATTGTAACGGGCTCTCGCTGCAAAGTTCGCAAAGTTTGCGTTAAAAAAACAACAACAACAACAACAAACAGACTAAGCAGGTAAATCCATTTTGCTTGACCGCCAGCGCATCTGGGGTAGGGTTGAGGTATGTTCATGCACATTGGACCATCTTTCCCGGACACCTCCTCCTGTTTCACACGAAAGATTCGACAATCAATAGTAATGTAGCTCAATGTAGCTCTACTCTGTAAATCCATTGCATTATTGTCATTAGTTGCCTTGCACTAGAAATAGGGCTCGGTCGCAACATTTTTCTTACAAATTTGATATATATTTGGTTAAATTATCCATGCAGCCTCCATGCATTATCATATCGTGTGTGTACACGTTGTGGTTGTGCGCTTTGTGCTGATCAGCAGTACAATCAGTCCCATCATGCATCCCCACATCCAGGGCCCAACTTCATAGAGCTGCTAAAGCACAAAAAGTAGCTAAGCACAACAAAATTATGCTTACCAGAATAAGGTTACCAGCCAAACTACCATACCACATGTACAATTTGTGATTGGTATCCTGCTCATTTCTGCTTAGCAGGCAATTGTTAAGCAATATTTTCTGCTTAAGCAGCTCTATGAAATTGGGCCCCTGGACAGGAATTTATACAGGCAAGAAGCCCATTCCAACGGTCTTGGATGAGACAAGTATAGGGCCAAGCAAAGTAAACATCTGTTATTTGAAATAATAATGCGCAAGCTCAGAGCTACGTGAACAAAAAATGTACTCGACATGTCTGCTGCCACCTGGCTTTCCGCTGTATCCCATTAAATAAGTTATTGAAGTAGCCAATTTCATTAACCCATTGTGAAAGGTTTCTTCCATTGGGAAATGTTTCTTCCTGTGTTAGTTCTGATTTTAACCTTGCCTTCATGCAAATTGTTATTGTCTTTACTACTTCTCTGGTTTGCCATTATATGATCATTATCATGTACCTTAAAACTTTAACGTTGTACACAAATGTAATTTTATGGCAATATTGAAATAAATGTAATATAATAATTGTTTTTATTGTTTTGTTCATGTCTACATTTTTAGTAATTTTTCGTCTTACCTCGTAAGATTTATGTCTTTGTTTTACACTCAGTTTTCTGTTTTGATTCACGGTCTTTCTTATTGCTCTGTATTTTACAATTTTACAATGTTTTACTTTTGCTGTTTGTACACAGGGCCCTTAGAGATAGCAGTTGTAATACTGATAAGGCTACCCTGTCTAAATAAATAAATGAATAAATAAATAAATAAACAAACAAACACTACCAACATCGTCCATACACGTTAAGTGCTATCTACATTTTAGTTATTTCAATAATTGCTGGATGACATTTTAAGTGTATGTATAATACCAAGGAATTTGCAAGAACGAAGGGGGCGAAGATCACACAAATTTGAGTGATAGTTTGGGCTGTGCCGATGCACATTGTACCAAGGGAGTTCTGAGCCAGACTATGTCTACAGGCTTCAAAAATACTTCAAACAAAAAAACTGAACTACCAGGTTTGACAGTTTGCTTTGCGATCACGCGCGTATTATTCAAACAGTATCAATCACACACATGCAGAAACGGATCTCGACAACAGCAAATCCACCTAACTTGACAATGACTGTAAGCTGGCAGACTGCAACCGGAGTGTTGATTCCAGCGGTAATTTTAAGGGGGTAATGTTTAAGAGTGAAAGGGCAGGGGCGTGAGATTGATTGAAAACCTCCTGCCTGAAACTTCACCGAAGGCACCGTGACTAGACTTGTCATCAGTGTGGAGAGTGTTTGCTCGGTTCCAGCGGGCGACTGGACGGGCTGTTTGCAGTCATTTCACGGATAATCTCACGCTAATTGTTTCGCACTTGTAAACGAGAGTTTGCTCTTGCCTGATTACACAATCAATTTTCTGATGACAGCGTTGGAACTTCCTCTCGTCAGAACTTTTCATCTGCGCCATAAGAGGTCGAGGACAGACATCCGGGATGATAGAAACTGTAACCTGCTCCCCATATCGGGACAGTCAAGACGCAAAATTCCCAAACAGAAATGGCGTTAGTCCTTCATTAGCCGTAATACAAAAACATGATGGAATGCTCGGCTGTCTGTAGTTATGCTTATATACCAACATGTCATTTGGAATTACATCAGTGTTTCTAAGCATAATTATTTCAGTGTTTCGACCAACAAAATCTCCACACCAATCAAACTTACCAATACAATTTTAGATTCTTCTAAGAAAGTGATTAATTCTGCGTGGCGAGATCTATAATAACAAATAATTTCTCTATTTTTATTCAATGATACAACCAGAAAATTTAAGCTACTTATAAAAAAAAGTACAGACAGGAAGCAGACTGCTCTAAAACAATCTAAACAAATCCCGGGTCACAATTGACCCAAATTCCAGGTCTTCCTATTGGGCCTGACCCCTCTATGGGTCAGTGTAACACGAAATTTGATCAACATGACCAGAAATGTGTCAAACTGACGATGAATCAGAGTGAAATGTCCATGTTTAACCGGGTTAGCCTGAACCCAAAACGGGTCGGGCCCCCTGGGACACGGCAGAATCCGGGTCAATTTTGACTCGGGAGTTTTTGAGGGTGTATTGGATTCAAAAACAACCATTTTATTACAAAGTTCCTGCTCAAAGAGGATGGTGAATTTGGAGTATTATAGCTGTACTTATACTAATGAGAATTGTGAAGAATTTGTAAAGAATTTTCAACAATGTCACTTCGATTTTCATTTACACGACCTGACAAATATTTTTGAGGAAAGAGTTGACTATATACATAGTTACGAATTCCTGGGGGAATAAAATTGGAATCGCAGTTATTGCTGAGAAAAGAAAAAAAAACCTAAGCTTGCTCAATGTTGCTTTAGTTTTATTTACACGATTTAACATATTTTTTTGAGGAAAGAGTTGACTATATGTTTGTTGAACGACCTCAAACAAAGCTATAAATTCATGCGGGAAAATGTAATTGGAATCGCTGTTATTGCTTCCTTTTCAATACAGTGGGGAAAAAATACAAAACTCTTGCTCAATGTTACTTTGATTTGTATTTTTACACGCTCGACGAAATTTGTTGAGGAAAGAACTGACTATGTTTGTTGAACGACATTAAACACACTTTCGAATTCCTTCTCAATGCAGTGAAAAAAGAAGAAGCTAAACTTGCTTTCTGCATTGTTCATTCAGACAAACAAACAGTCAGTTTTAGTCCTCATAAAAATGGTGCGATCGAAAGGTATTTTTTTCTGTTCGTTTTTTATAAAGCTGTATACTACGATATGACGGAATAAACGTGTAATTGTATAATCTTGATTATGTATTTTAAGAAAAATAATTAATTATAACAAAAACAAATTTTGTAATCTTAATTTATCTTTACAGAGGTATAATTGTCAAAACGCTAGTTTCTTTGATTTCTAAAAATGCCGTAAACAATAATTCGCTCTTTCTAAAATAAAAAAAAAAATGCAATGTGTTTTCAATAATCTTCCAAGTCGTTTCATGTAATTACTTAATGACACAGCCACTAACATTAACACAAATAAAACTGACATTCATAAGTCAAACACAAATACCCGCAACTCTTTCCCCTTTGCTTAGACCACTGTAACCAAAACCATGGCCCGAATGTAAACAATAATTTGACTGACGCCATTTTTCGTATTATGGAATAGTGCAATCATACACATTACAGCCATGACGGGACCCGAAACAGATTTTGGCGCATGATAAAAACTGCACTAACATTAGTCGTGATATACTTGATGATTACGGAGTCTTTGTATGTCATCTACAGTGAGTACCACTCCCACCCACCCCGTCACAATTGCCCCCCCCCCCCCAACCAAATGCGATCGAGGAAAAAAAACTAAACTAAATATCTTCTATGCCTGTACAAACTATAACAAGACTGTTTTGAAAATGCATCATGTACAGTATATTATTATTAAAAAGTTTAATTTAAAAAGTGGCTTCTCTTTGTAAAGCCCAGCCCCTATTTTTTCTTTGTCCCCGACTGCGTCCCCCATCCCCACCTCCGAATGGAAGCGTCCAGATACGCCACTGAGAAAAAAAATTTAAAAGTACGCCAGTAACAATAGTTCACTTATTTAGACTACTTTCTCCGTCAACCTCTGACTATGCCACAAAGTCTGACTTAACGTGCTATATTTTATATAAACAAATTTGTCTGTGTTTTGCATTGGTTAGGTACAACTTTGAACTAATAAAACATATCAACTTCCCCCTCGAGATGGCGCTCTTACTAAAACACAATCCATGATTGAAGATTCAAGAGAGGGCGCCAGTCAGCTTCCACTGTCATGGGCTTTCTGAGGGGTTTCCGCCCTTTTATTTTTTCCGAGGTTTGCCAACTGGACATGCTTGGAATGACCCGAGATGAACACACTACAGTTGGTTATTAGTCGTTGGTTTGTGATTTCAGCTTGGGAACTACATAGTGTGCGGCATAATGTTTACTTCCCCATTCGTGCTATTAAATTATATGATAGCTTCATTTTCTTTTAGATAACATTAATCTATTTGTTTTACTTATTTATTATTTGTATTTATTTGTTTTTCGGGAAGGGGGTATCAAACACACACACACACACACACACACACACACACACACACCATTCAAAATATCTCTAAAAAACGTTTTTTAACTTTAAGTTGACAAGTTTTACAACAAATCAGCTGACATTTTGTGTTGGATTTTGTACACGTTCATTACATCCTTGTTTTGATTTTGAAATCGAAATAAGTAAGGATGTTTTGTCGCACACTTTTCGAAGGTGTAAGTGTTAAAATGCGTTTGTCTTTGTTTTCACCAAATCGATTACCATTTTTACCTTTCAACCAGATCCCCTGTGCCATGTTATCAACATGCTTTCACAATATAAAGGCTACGGGTCGACCTTTCGGGTGCCGTGTACAAATCTTCCCCAACCAGATATCTGTCCAAGGTTTGGGTTACAGCGGAACCACTACCGTTCTCTTGTTCATGATCTTCAGCAGTTTCAAGGAAAGAAGACGCCCTCCCGTTGACTCCGCGACACCTCTCTGGCACAGCGTACAGATCCCCACTGACCTCGATGTGGTCCGGGGGTTGGCAAGGCAGAGTTCCGACGCCTAGATCCACTCCCGAGCGTCGGCTACGGAAAGTCACAGTCGACGCTGACCCGCGCGGGTAGTTACGGCGGGACCTTTTTCTGGCGAAAAAGATGACAAGGCCCGCTAGTATGCTCAAAATGAGTAGAGCGACTATGGTGACGCCGGCAATCGTGCCGTTGGACGGCTTTCGAGTGGGGGGAGAAGGAGTCGTTGAATTATCATGCAATTCCATCCCAAAAGGTTGAGCAGTCAATGTGTTTACATGTTCCACGTCGACAGTTGTTACAGGTATAATACTAGGTACCAAACCATTATCCAAAGATTTATTACTACAAGTCGCGACTAAAACAGTTTTTGGGTAGGGAGAACTACGCGGCCATGTGGTACCACGAATCCCCGCAGGTTTATCTCCACTGTTTCTTGGGGAAGTAGGGAACGTCTGTTGTTCGTGTAGGGGTAAATTCCGTTAGCTACAGCTGTGAGGAACTTTGCAAGGCTGGACGTCCTGACGGTTGTCGACGGACTAGTTGTTTGCTACAGCCGTAGAATGAGACTGAACCTTGTGACAAGAACTGTCCACTTTGCACGCCTGATGACTTAATGTAAACTTTACATTTCAGTTCAATGTCTGCGATCTCAAGATGTGTTACAGGGAGTTCACGTTCTGTCTGTCTGTATTGGCCCGTTGTATTATTTACAAATAATGTTTACATCCACTCACTGAAATAAACAACATGTAGCTGATGTTCGACTCTTGATTTTATACCAGTATCGCAGAAGAAGAGTCCGCCTTCATCCCGAACTGGGTCTGGCGTTTCACTAAGAGGTGTCTTGAGGGTGTCTCTCAGCACCTCGTCTCCCTTGACTCTTCCAACCCATCCACACATTCGAATCCTCGGCAGGTGTCACTCAATTCGAGAGTCTTCGTCAGTGTATAATGCACCTCCGTTTACCAAGACGTTCAAAGAGCCTCCCCATCCATGTAGTCCATTTCCCAGACCATGTCAGCAAGGTGAAGGTGGGTGTCTGTAAACCCTCCTCCGGTGGGGTACACGTGATGATCACTGATTGGCTCACTGATTGGTTTTCGAGGAGCTAACTCACTAACGAGACTGTGAGGTTGTTATAGCATCGCACGACTGGACCGACCGACCCCGTGTTGCACTTGTAATTAAACAAAAGTATTCTGCACTTTCTTTCGAAGAGATATTGTGAATCACAAACCTGTAGAAATGTTGATTGCTGTCCCAAACCACACTGTACCTGGCAGGGAAACAGTTTTCATGATCTATTCGTACGTACCGAGTCCAACACACGATGTTTTGTTATATATATATTTATTTTTACCCAGCAGATGTATTCTTCGCTGGAGTCGCAACCGACTGCATGGATTCTGTGATTGACACATAAAATAATGTCGCTGTGTGTCCGTTAGTTTTGCTCACATCTGCTGGATCTCAGAGAATTATTCAAATCCCACTGCTGATCCGACATGCTCACATCTGCTGGATCTCAGAGAAATATTCAAATCCCACTGCTGATCCAAACCAAAACCACTACAACGACTCCTTCACGAGGTGTAAACCATCATTGCATTCTTCACATTATCAAAGCGAAATTGAAAACACCACGAAGTTTGGCTATTCGATCAAAACTGAAAACAGAACCAATGTACACCAAATATATACAATCCCATGAGCAATATTATAATTTCGAGACTTAACTTCCTTGTCCAACTTTGTGTAACCAAATGAATTTTGATGCACTTAAAAAAATATGTTTACAAATTAAAGTAATCGTTTGGGTCTGAACACTTTCCCTTTTGCTACAAAATGGCTCCAATTGCGATCCCGTAACAACTATACTGAAATTTGTACTTCCTTGTTGTGGTTTAGTTTGTCATGAGTTATTATAAAAAGGTTTGTTTTAGTTATAATTATATTTATTATTTTGTTTGTAAATATTTTTTTAAATAAAGTACCCTGAGCCTGTCGATGAAACGTAAAAAAAGATTAATTTACGCTCGTGTTTTTCTTCTTTACGTGGTTAATTTGATTAACGATATGAAACAATTAATTTGTGTTCAACAGTGTCATTGTAGTTTTACCAGCTGCTATTTCTGACCCAAAAAATGAAGTTCCAACGAAAAAATACAAAAATCTCAGCTCCTCCTTTTTGCAAAAGGTAACAAAATAGGACCCTTCGTTATTTTAAACTCTTGGGTTTATTTTAATTACGATAAGGATGAAAAGTACCAAAAATAACATCCCCGAAACCATTATGTCTATCAAAGCATTTATCTCAAAACACACCACATGTCTCTGTATTGTTTCTGCTCTAATATAATAAGTCTAATGTATTAATTAACTAGCGTCCTGGGCATCACCTTTAAAGGTGGGTTCGTCAAACTGCATTAGTGTAATGTTTATCAGTATTATTGCAAATCCAGATACATTTCAATTTTTCTTGAAAGGACGCCATTGTGCAATTTCCCAAACATTCTTCTCTTGGGTACATTCACCAACTCGAGAGCCATTTAAATGTCTTTGCCCGGTTCTTTTATATACTGTTTGGATCTAGTTGGTATCAAGTACAGTTCGCTCTCATCTGCATCGACATTTGGCCGATTCGAAATAGAGGATACAAGGTTTTCCGGAGGGAGGGATGAAACTGCTTTGAATCCAGGACGGTCTCCGGTAGGTCTAGTTGTATCAAGTACATTCGCTCTCCTCTGCATCGACACTTGGCCGATTCGGAATAGAGGATACAAGGTCTTCCGAGGGAGGGAGAAACTGCTTTGAATCTAGGACGGTCTCCGGAAAGGTGGAATTTCGGCGTATTGGTGGTCGGTATCTGTCACACTTTTACTAGACTGGATAGTGTGGGAATACAACGCTAATGGATGTGTATGGGAGCCCCTGCTGTACGGGACTGGGCCGCCTCCTTGCCGTTAGGCGGCTTCCTTACCACGTGTATAACGAGACAAGTGACGATAGCCGCGAGGAGCAGAAAGCATGCACCGAGACTACCGACATAAATCTGCCAATCCTGTACTTCATAAGTAGTTTTAACTGTGTTCTGTATGGTTGGAGTGACCGTTTGCGTAGTTTTAACTGTTTTCTGTATGGTTGGAGTGACCGTTTGCGTAGTTTTTAACTGTTTTCTGTATGGTTGGAGTGACCGTTTGCGTATTTAACTGTTTTCTGTATGGTTGGAGTGACCGTTTGCGTAGTTTTAACTGTTTCTGTATGGTTGGAGTGACCGTTTGCTCATCAGGGTCTCGTGTGGTTGTCGGCGTTGTCGTGTTCATCTCTGTTTTATCAGTGGTTTTGTGTGTTTGGGTTGATACACCTTCAAGCATTTCCTTCACCTGTACTTCATACCCAATGCTCACCTGTTCGCAGCTCTGTGTGAATTTTACCTCACACCTGATTTTGGTTTTCCAGCCTGACTCCCCAACATGAGAAATATGAATCAAATTTCCTGATGTCAGTTATACCTGTGAAGATTGGCTCAAAAAACCATTCGTAAGTGAGCGAGTCTCCATTAACATTAGTGTCACAGATAAAGAGTCCACCACGACCTTTAACCCAGTCTGATGTTTGAGTGACCGTATGTGGTAATACGAGAGGCGTTTCTGAACAACTCGTCCTCCTTGACTTTCCATGAGCCACACATGCGAATCTTCTGCAGTTGTCACTTAACTCAAGAGTCTTTGTCAGAGTATACGAACCTCCGTTTACCGAGACGAACAAAGATCCACCCCATCCATGTAGTCCATCAGCGGACCATGTCAGCAAGGTAGGTGTCTGTAAACCCTCTGGCGGGGTACACGTGAGGGTCACCGAGTCTCCGACTGACGGGTATCGGGGAACTGACTTGCACACTGGCTTGGGGTTCTTCTCCAACACAGGTAGTATCGCAGGAGTGGTCTGAACCCTTAAACCAGTCATCACATCATGTGGATCTCCAGTGAAATATTCCGATCCCCGCATGGATCCCAACAACAAAAATACAACCATTCCCGCAAACGCTGGAATCATCATCGTGCCGTACTCGCAAAATCGGAAAAATTGCAAAATCGGAGAACTTATAGGTGCATTACCTCTCTCTGACACGTTTTCAAGAGAAACTTGTTCACTCATTACCTGCCAAGAATTCGATCACCTGCATATTTAACTTCCTCCCTGGTATTCCCATAACTCTTTCCATTGAACAAAAAATTATAATAATAAAAAAACTAAAACAAACTAAAACAAACATCAAACGAGTCAAACGTTTTTGTAACACTTTCTGTTTTGCTCAGATCAGAGGCAATTGCAATAGCAAACAATACTTCATAAATGTATCCACCCTAGATAGTAAAAAATAAAATAATAATTAATTAAACTAACAGATAAAAACACGACTTTCCACATAATATTTGGCTCTTCTTCTCCTAGCAAAATTATAAGTACAAAAATAAGCCAGGATTTTTTCACAAACCCCCTTCTTAATCATAAGGTCGCAATGTGAAACCATATAGCATTAATGGGTAATTTTGAAAAGGAATTTTCACAATGTAAGCTTGAGAAAGACTCTACTAGTACATGAGACAAAGAAAAATAGTGTCTTTGTGGTTAAAAGGAGCAAACAGTTTTACTCTTTTGGACAAGAGTATCATTTTGGATAGTTTACTCACTTTTTATTTTCATGTAACTCCTTTAAGAAAGATAATAAGATAGTTAGAAAAATAACGAGGTTTAGCAACATTTACTTTTGCTGCCGTTTTAACGCGACTTACCGCACGCAACGAAAGCTGTCAATATTTTCAATTTCGTTTTATTAAACCTGTTTTGCTTTGTGTTTGTCATTTTTTTTTCTGGGAGTAATCTCACAAGCTAGCTTTAGACAATTTGTTTTCCAGCTGTTTTCTTTATATATGTTTTTTATTCAATTATTTATTTATTAAAAATTAATAGACCTATCATAACGTATTAATCACAAAAGTTACTCGTACGAATTTCCGATTCCACTATGTGGCCCGAAAAAGGAACACAAAAAATGCGACCCGCGTTTACTCGTATGGAATTTAAATAGTACTATACTCATAAAATGTTTTAGTTATGTTAATTCGAAATTCATGTATATTTTTGCAAACCCTCTTCGTGATAATCCAAACTCGTGAATCTTTTCCAGTTTAACTGGCTCGATTGTAAGTAGACTATGGGTAAGTCTCCTTGGTGTCAAGTAAGGTTAATTTTCAGTCGCCATTTCTGTCGATGCGTCGACATTTCCCAGAGGGAGTGAGGAAACTCCTTTGGATCACGGCCGGTATCGGATAAGGCGGGGCCTTTTTGGCGTAGTGTGGTGATCAAGATCCGTCTCGCTATTGTAACCGACTTGAGAGTGTTGATGTATACTGGGCAAGTCCAACAGCTGTACAGGGAGATGGTCAGCTGCAGGTCAGCCTGCAATCTTCCTATAGTAACCGACTTGAGAGTGTTGATATATACTGGGCAAGTCCAGCTGCTGTACAGGGAGTTAGTCAGCTAGCTGCAGGTCAGTCTGCAATCTTCCTATAGTAACCGACTTGAGAGTGTTGATATATACTGGGCAAGTCCAGCTGCTGTACAGGGAGTTGGTCAGCTAGCTGCAGGTCAGCCTGCAATCTTCCTATAGTAACCGACTTGAGAGTGTTGATGTATACTGGGCAAGTCCAGCTGCTGTACAGGGAGTTGGTCAGCTAGCTGCAGGTCAGCCTGCAATCTTCCTATAGTAACCGACTTGAGAGTGTTGATGTATACTGGGCAAGTCCAGCTGCTGTACAGGGAGTTGGTCAGCTAGCTGCAGGTCAGCCTGCAATCTTCCTATAGTAACCGACTTGAGAGTTGATGTATACTGGGCAAGTCCAGCTGCTGTACAGGGAGTTGGTCAGCTAGCTGCAGGTCAGCCTGCAATCTTCCTATAGTAACCGACTTGAGAGTGTTGATGTATACTGGGCAAGTCCAGCTGCTGTACAGGGAGTTAGTCAGCTAGCTGCAGGTCAGCCTGCAATCTTCCTATAGTAACCGACTTGAGAGTGTTGATATATACTGGGCAAGTCCAGCTGCTGTACAGGGAGTTGGTCAGCTAGCTGCAGGTCAGCCTGCAATCTTCCTATAGTAACCGACTTGAGAGTGTTGATGTATACTGGGCAAGTCCAGCTGCTGTACAGGGAGTTGGTCAGCTAGCTGCAGGTCAGTCTGCAATCTTCCTATAGTAACCGACTTGAGAGTGTTGATATATACTGGGCAAGTCCAGCTGCTGTACAGGGAGTTGATCAGCTAGCTGCAGGTCAGCCTGCAATCTTCCTATAGTAACCGACTTGAGAGTGTTGATATATACTGGGCAAGTCCAGCTGCTGTACAGGGAGTTGGTCAGCTAGCTGCAGGTCAGTCTGCAATCTTCCTATAGTAACCGACTTGAGAGTGTTGATGTATACTGGGCAAGTCCAGCTGCTGTACAGGGAGTTAGTCAGCTAGCTGCAGGTCAGCCTGCAATCTTCCTATAGTAACCGACTTGAGAGTGTTGATATATACTGGGCAAGTCCAGCTGCTGTACAGGGAGTTGATCAGCTAGCTGCAGGTCAGCCTGCAATCTTCCTATAGTAACCGACTTGAGAGTGTTGATGTATACTGGGCAAGTCCAGCTGCTGTACAGGGAGTTGGTCAGCTGCAGGTCAGCCTACATTCTTCATGTTTCTATTGCCGGGTATAAAGTGGGGCAAGCGACGAAGGGTGCGATGGCTGGGAGTTAGGCTCCTGATTTGGTCGATGAGTCCTTACCTGGGTCGATGAGCTTTTCGTCGGTTGGGTCGATGCGTCTCTGCCTTGGTTTGAGGAGCCTTCCGCTTGGGTTTAGTAGTCCTCTGGTGTTGTTTGTGAGTAGGATTGGTGCAGACTGTTGGCTGTTTCTTCAATGGTTGTGAATGCACGTTTGCTCAGTTGGGTCTTTTGGGGTGGTCAACACAATTAGATCAGTCGTTGCTTGTGCTTATTGGGCAATTTCGGGGTGGTCAACTCAGTTATATCAGTCGCTTCTTGTTCTTATTGGACAATTTCACCTTAAAACAATTCCTTCACCTGTACTTTATGCCCAATGCTCAGAAGCTATATCTTTACCTCACAACTGACTTTGACATCCTCGTCTGACTCCCCAAGATAAGAAACATGAAGCCGGTTTCCCGACTTATTCAATTTACCCATTCGTAATCGAGCGAGTATTGATTAACACCAGTACCGCATGATGAAGAGTCCATCTCGACCTTCAACCCAGTCTGACGTGTGAATCACTACGATGGGAATCTCAAGGGGGTGTCTCTGATGAGCAACTCGTCTCCCTTGACTCTTCCAACCCACCTACGCATTCGAATCTTCTGCAGGTGTCACTTAATTCAAAAGTCTTCGTCAGTGTATGGGAACATCCGTTTACCGAGATGTTCATAGTATAGACTCCCCATCCATAGTTCATCACCGTACCTCGTCAGCAAGGTAGGTGTCTTAAGGGTCACTGAGGGGTCGCCTTACGGGTCAAGAGGAGAAGACTCACATACTGAAGACATAGGCGGGCGGTTGGTTGCCGGGTTTTGACGCATGTCCTTCAGCCGTCAGCTTCGCACGACTAGATGACCCGAAGTCTTGTATTTGATAACAAACAAAGGCATTCAGAACAGGATTCAGAAGGTGCATTGAAACATGTCAGTTTGGGTTGAACTTCCTTATCCCCCTCCCCCACCTTGTTTAAAGGCACAGTACACGTTTGGTAATGACTCTGAAAATTAATGGCAATAAAAACTTACTTGGTAAGAAGTACAGCAGCTTTGGGTAGTATAATGAATTTTGGGAAACTTTTAACTTCGAAGTACTACGCTCATGGAAAATATATCACTTTTTATTCCCCAAAATAATCTGAGATTCAGACTGTGTATTCCTATGGGGAATATTCTTCCTGCGTGGAAAAATTCGCTCCGGTTTTTCGGTGATATCTCAAAAACTCAACCACCTTTTGAAGTGAAATTTTCACAGGTTAGTTTTATTGTATGTACCTACATTTATATAGGATTAACACAATCAGTAGGCTCCAATTACCAAACGTGTACTGTGCCTTTAATATTAGACTTCTGCATTTACATTCTTATACATTTTCGTTGTCAAGTATTTTGTTTGATCTTGTGACGTGCAAAATCACAATCTATATATGTAGACTTTGAACAACACGTTTACCGACGGACTGATTCCCTCCTTATGTCACAGCCGGAAAAGAAGCGAAATAATGAAGACAAAACAAAAGGCGTGACATTCTTCTATGACTGCGCTGTCATCTTGTTATTCTGCTTAGTTAAATTGATTTTACCAAGCCGAAGCTGAGAGATCAAAGTTTTTACAACTTTGTGTTGCCTCGTAAATTTGTTCTTCTTCTTGAATAATCAATCAGTTTTACGAAACGAGCTTCCAAAGAGTATTGATTTTGTGTAAAAATGTCAATAAAGTTTGTTCAATTTGTTTTAAATGTTGTTTATTCAATTTGTTTTTGCGGTAAGCCTATTTTCCCCCTAAGTGCTTCAATATTAAGTAACGAATTCTACAAGACTAAGGTTTCATCGAACTCACGATACGTACAGGGATACATACATACCAAGGTAATTTCAACAAGCTACTTCACAGCTAGGTGTTAATTGTAAACAGCGCCCTCTTTGTCTTGTTTTGTCTACACTCGTTCGAGACGCATCGGGATGCAGATGAAATAATAATTGGATGTCGCCCGTCAAATTTAATTTACGTTATTAGATCTAAAATGGGTGTAGACAGAGGGTTTTCAATCCGACATGTCAATTGGCAGAGAGGGAGATACACAAAACTACACGTAGAGTGCATTAACTCCAAATGATCAGGACCAAGCAAACCCGTCCGCGGTGAAGAAGAAAAACACCGTACAGATGAATGCAAATGACTACACCATCTGGCGATCTCCTGCGAATGTAAAACCATGGAGAACCTTCCTCCATTGTAAAACACATGCAGTATTTCTGCAACATCCGTATTTTGACCCTAAAGACATCAACCCATCCTTGCGTACTTTTAGATACATAAACAATCCACTCGCCAAAATCAGTATACAAGGAAAAAAACCTGTTGACATCATGTTTGCGTATGCGATAATAAATCGGACACAAATTCCTTTGGCATGTTTGATAGGTTTCGAGAGAGCTTCTTGAAGACGGAATTAATCTATTTTTGGGTGAGAACCCCAGTTCTATGTTAGGCTACAAGGTGAAAGACTGAAATTTAAATCTTTGCTCAAATCTCCAAGAAGACACAAAAACCTCCAATGCATTTCTCATGCAGCTCTGAGAATCCTTTGAACAGAATAGGATTAGTTGATGGATTTACGTCACAATTATCGCCAGTTATTGTTGGTTATAAATTACATGCTGTGCCTCGCTTACACTTACAGCCACATTATGATGTAAAGTATAGAGTGATTTATTGAGAGACCGCTCGTGTTTTACCACGAATCATAACAGATCACCTGTTCAAGAACATCAGTATTAAGGGTTATTTACACATGGGTGGTCAATCTCATAACGTTATTGGGCAGAATGTATTACACAGCGAACTGTATCTTGTCAGGCAATAAGTTGGCAATAATTATTCCCAATGGAGTTAAACATCAAAGAGCTACATTATTATCGATATAGGTCAAATCTTTCTCAAGCAGGAAGAGGTGACCGGGGGTTGTTATAGGTCAGGGGAAATGGTCCAATAAGCTTCCATATTATATTATAGTTACGTCAGCCAGCCCACCCCAGCACCTTTTGTTCAGGCGCTGGGACCGAGCGAAAGTAAATGGGAGACTTTGGGGACAATAGGTGGCAGCAGACATACCTGGCAATACCTTCATAGACCTTTTCGCAAATACTCACGGTGCGCATGCGATAGCCGTGGATTAAGGTGTATGCTGGTCTAGCTAGTGACAAATTTGGTCGTTACCTAGACCAGCATGCACCTCATTCCACGGCTAACGCACGCGTACCGAGTACTTGCGAAGTAGTCTATAAGTGCATCACACTAATAAAAGCTCCCCCACATTAACCTTGTATGTTTTCTTAGCAGGAAAATGTTACAGCATTAATCCGGTCTAGCTCTAAGTAAATTGGACCCTGGATTAAAGGGTTTTTGAATCTTATTTACGGTGAAGTCATCTCCCATGTATGTTATCCCAATGTAGTCATGAGAAACCAAACCGAGGCTGTGGGGTAATTTGTTTTCAATAATGCACAAACAAAACATTAGTGGTGGTGCCATATAGAGGTATTTGCATCCCGGTGTTTGTGTTTCCCCCTTACGGTAAATTAAAATGGGCCGGGAGGAAGTTGAATCAAAAGAACTGACAGACCAAATTTCCGCTTAATTCGTTGTATGGGGGGGGGGACACGACAGGATCTCCGGGGGACAGAATCTCCTGCCACTGTGGCTGCAGCCTATACCGCGTGGGACGTCTACGTATTATTCTGTCCAAAACCATTGCAAAAAGTTCTGCTTCAATTATCAAAAAGTCTTCTTCTGCAAATAGTACGTACGTGTGGAGAACAGAAGGCAAACAGAACAAAACACCGGAGAGTAGATTCAACAAGGCTGTGATGATCCAGTAGGCACGTGTAAACTGTTATTATTTGTATCTACATTAGATCCGAGAAGCTTGACCTACATCATGGCAAGTAGCTCGTTTGCTTTCCTGTGTCGACTGCACTCGGGACTAATTCAGATTTTAACCACAGTCGAGCCCTTTTGGAGATACCATCTGAAAGCAGTGAACTTTGTATCGGGTCTTTGATTCAATTCGGATTGCGCAGGTACACGCGGACGGATCGCTTATCGTTGCGATCTTTTGATACAATTTCTCAGCGCATGGCAAACAAACACGAGGTATTAAAGAAGAAATGTGCAAGTTGAGGTGAGGCTTTGAAAGCCCCTGTGAGTCATCACCTTTACCACCTTCATTGATTTTTTTAAACTACAAAATGAAACACTTCAGCCTAGCATCCCCTTGATTTCTTTCTCCCCTTCTTTCTTTCTTTTCTTTCTTACTTTCTTTCTTTCATTCCCCTTCCTTTCCTTCTTTCTTTCTTTCTTCTTTCCGTTTTCCCCCTATTCTAAAGACAAAACCCAATCAAACGAACAAACAAAGACCAGTGATGGTTTGAGAATGTTCTCAGCAAGAAAACAAGTTCCGGAAATGGAGCGGGGACAATGTGGATTTTGTACAGTCACTCGACATGACTGTGTAAATGATGAACGTCCACGACAACACACCTTGCCATAACAAAGCATTTGATGTTCAGGGTATCACAACCCAGAAGATCCCCAAACAGGAAAACAACATCCGTATCTATAACTCAATCTGACAACAAGACATGTCTCTGGGGATCGAACAAGGGCAAGACTGGAACGCAAACAATTGTTTAAGTAGTCTATTGACATGACAATTCAACAAACAAATAATCTGACAAATAAATGTCGCTTATAAAATCACAAAGAAACTTATTACATCGGGGGCAAATTCTATTGCTGTTGTATCAAATACAAGTTGACAAGTGGTACGAGTATTTAGGCTTCTAGTTTCAACGGCAAAGTTGTATTGGCCTAGAACAAAAAACACCTAAGGGAGGAATGATAAATAAATAATACCTCACACAAAAACCGAGAGGTCTTTTAATTTTGGTATAGAGTTTGCGCATCCGACTCACAATCCCAGACAACCAAACTATTGGATGATAATGTCACGCGTGTATTATCCTCTCAGGCTATATGCATAAAAAAAAATCATGATTTGTTTCATGGTGATGCAGGCTTTATCAAATTGTCAGTGAAATGTCCTCGACTTACTTTAAAGAAACGAAGTATCAACTTAATTGCGCTCTGTATGACTCCCGACAAATTGAAGAGGAATTATTCAAAAGAAAATGTCATTCGACTTGATTGATCTAAGTGGCTTATTACATTTTATTTTAAATGGACTGTACGCACATGATATACTCCAAACAACAACAGAAGCAGTAGCAACGCAGCAACAGTGAAAACACAGCAACAGACATCAGCTATAAAATAATCCACCTCCAAATGTACGGGTATCAACACCAAATGTGGGGTTGAACAAAAACAAACAGTTGACTAGAGCTGGATTTGAAACCAGCGACCTCTGGAAATGTGCCAGCGCTTTTTACTAACTGAGCTATAAATTATTGCCCTGATGTTGGCGGTCTCCCTGTTTCAAAAAAAAACACACACAATGAGTCTCAACAAACAAACAGCAACCCACGATTCATTCGAAAACGAGATTCGGATAACAATGTTTTGTTAAAAAAGAGTGCTGTACCCGCCCCGCCCCCCCCCCTTCTTATAGGAGCAGCAGTAAAAAATACAGTTAGAGTGTAGTTTCTTTTCTTCAACGAGGGGCCGGGTACATCACAATCGACCCGCCACTGTGCCAACTATGTAATCCATAAAGGGCAGAATCTGTCGATTTTCACGATCCCATGGGAGGTAATTATATCACGCCAGGCAGAGAAAAAAAAGCCGTGCATGATCCGTACAACTATACTTCAAGTTCGGATGACTGACATTCCCGTATATTATATATGTAGGTTTTTTTCTGTCCCATCATTCGAAGGCTCATCGGCATGGAAAGCGGGGCTAATACGGCAGATCAGTCAAATATTGTTTGACTTTTTTTACGGAGCCCGGGGAGGTAGCAACTTGGCGACGGCAGAAAGAATTAAGACGATTTATCTGCAAGCTTTAGGGCACTCAGTCGGAGCGATCGTCCTGCATTTACACCACAGCAAAGCACCATGGGTAGACGAGTGGATAACGCCTTTAAGACTTAGTCCGTACAAGGCCTGTGGGACTGAGGATCGAGCTGACGCCAATACACTCACTTCAAAAAACAGAAGGTCAGTTTCTTTTCTCATTTTTTGTCAACCGGTTAGAACAGCTGCCCTCAAGTTCAAATTTGCAAGTCCAATTCTTCCTTATTGTGCGGAATGGCCACATCAGTCAAATCTCATTTAACCACTCCATCACGATGCACTGTGATCAAGTGCTCCCCGAGTCTACCTCAATGTGTCTTCAGTGGTTTTTTAATAACAAAAATCTATACATCGCCATAGCCGTCGCCAGAACTGGGTCAATGTGTTCGACTCCTCAGTCGGCGATACCTCTGCAAAACTGATGCGCTCTGTAATAATTTGATTGGGTTCTCTAAGTCACCTGTTGCGGAGGAATGAGCCAAAGTCTCGACTCCCCTATGCCCCGACACCCCTATAGAGTATTTTCCTAATCCCTAACCCCAGCCCAACCCTAACCCTAACCCAACCCTAACCCTAGCCCAACCCTAACCCTAACCCAACCCTAACCCTAGCCCAACCCTAACCCTAACCCTAACCTTATCGTGTAAATCACGAGTGGGTTTCGGAACAAAGTGTTGTCGGAACATAAGATAGAACAGTCACCCTTTAAACATCCTGCAACATTTTAATACCCATCCCTTTACCGGTTTTCATCTATGCAACATCAAGCATGCCCATAGCCAGTTTTTTTTATTCCGTCGAGCTGGATAAGCAGACACGCGTGCTTAATACTTTTCGATTGGGCAAAAATAAGCAGGAAACCAGTCACAAAAGGTACATGTGACATGGTATTTGGACTGGTAACCTATATTCTGTTAAGCAAATTTTTTTGTGCTTAGTTATTTGTTGTGCTTTATTCAGCTGCATGAAATTAGGTTCATGTGACCAGAGGGACAGAATGTCAATTAAAAATCGATTATGTAAACTTTGTTTGCACGGAGAGAATAGTTTATACAATGCGTCGCAATTACACCTTTTATTTCTAAGGTACTGTATCATCTGTGTTTGGGAGAGTCGATTGATATCCATCTAATCTGTATAAACTTATGGCTTCTGACTGCAACCCCAAACAAAGATATTGGCAACATAGGGAGACTGCCAACACTAAGGCTAGACACATTAATCAAGAGGTCGCAGGTTCAAGTCCCGCTCTCGTTAAATGTGTCTTTGTTCAACCCAGCTTAGTGAACAAAACGCAGGAGGGTGTATGTGTTGACATTGTTTTTATGCAGTTCATATCGGTCTTAATGGATTCAATCGTTGTCTGCAGTATCAGGTCAGGTGTTTATCAGTTACAGATATTATGCAGGATTGGTAGAGCTGACAAAATAGTCGCAGACAGTGTTCGTGTTTTGTGTAATCAACCATATACATGAAAATAATAACAAACCTGTGAAAATTGGGGCCTAACCCGTTGTGTGAGTCAGAAAAAAAAGGTGAAAGACAACTCACAATAGTCAGCATGTAAACACTTTGTCCTTAATTTTGGTTGTAACTTTTTGTTATTGTTCTGTATTTTTGGTTTTCTTGTTAGGTGTCCGGCCAACAGCCCAAAAACTTGCTGGGCAGGCATTGTTCTGTATTTTGGGTGTTTTTTAGGTTTCCGGCCAAAAACCTATTGTTACTGTGTTGGTTTTTCCCGGCGTCTCTTCTGCTCACCCTGAACCTTTTCAGCAAGATTTTGCACAAGTAAAAGCTGAACAGACTTGAAACTTACCATGTACTTAAACCTTGGTCGACCTGTTATACCCTAACTCCCCATAAACACAATGAAGATGATAATATATTTGCTAAAAATACTTCTAAAACAAAGATGCGTGACCCTCCACAGTCTTACTGATTCTTATCAGTACTGTATCTCAGTGGACCGCCTTGCCTGGTGCATGTTTCCCTCCATCCTACAATCTAGGCGGTTTACCTTCAGCTTCCCTGAGTTATTATCATCTTGATTTTTTCTTGTAGCCCTTTTCCAAGAATTGCTTTTGCCCATTTAATAGATGTTATTTTTTTAATTTTGTCTTTGTTATTTTTTTTTTTTGAGCGGGGGCCCACTCAATAGTTAATTTACAGCTAATTATCTTTACACGATTAACTGAAGGCCGGCGTATGTGATGCAATTATGATGAAAGGTCAATAATGATTGACTACATAATTGATATCCCAAATTTTCGCCATAAAAGAGTACAGGGGATTTTACACTATATAAACGTAAGGTTAGAGACCAGTAACTTTTCCATTTTCATAAGCACTCTATATCTGATTGAAAAATTAGTGCGCCAAAAAAATGAATTCGACCTTTTGATCTTGAACAAAGAATAACTGGCTTGAGCGGGATTCGAACCTCTAACCTCCTCCCACTTCCCAGGTTGATTCGTAAACAGGCAGGGAAAAAAACGTATGACTCAAAAGGTGTGACTCAATTTGACCTTTACTTCCGGTCTAAACCGGAAGCTCACTAGCTCACAAGCTGAGAGCTTTTACGAGCTAATTCAACATTTAGCCTGCATATACGTATGCACGTGAACTATTCTCTGCAGCAACATGTTACCTGCAAAGAAATGTCACGTGATGTTAATTATAATGGGTTCTGTGCAGGTACCTGCGGCTGTGAGTAAACACGATTGGTATGTTGCTCAGAGACTGGTCAAACGGTAGCAGGAGCACCTATATGGGGAGTGGGGGTGGGAGGCTCGTGTTTATTTTCAGGACACGAGTTGGTGTGTTATTATAACCACAGATTATTAATGCACAATACTTTAAAACAATATGAATGTAAAATGATGACCGCCTGCAGTGCCAGTCATTTTAAATTAGCTTCATTCAGCTCGTTGCATTAGTAGCATCACTTCTACACAGAATCTGACTTGTAAAACTTCAAGCTTCGCACGCTGTAAGAAGTCCGAACTGAGTTATAGGTTTATGTTTAACAACCGTTTGAGTAAATCACTTTCGGAAAACGTGTTGGTTCTGTGAAGAACAGGGGTCTCGGCGTTTTCGAACGGTGTTCTCTGTTCCTGAGGACGAGCACGACACACTGCTCGAAACGTCGATACTCTAATGTACCCTGGCCACGGTTCTCTTCAGAACCAATACTTCTCCCGACGGAGATTCAATTCGAACTCTCCAGCATAAATGAAATGCGAATACTAGACCCAATCAGATGTCCACTTCATGGCAAGGGCCGTAACGGCCGAACGCATGGGCTAAAACAGGAATCAATAGCACTCCAACTAAAATGACATCTGCGAGTAAATTTACAAGCCACCAAGCGATTTTTCGACATGACAGTAAATTCTCGAGCGATGACTTAACCGAGAAAAAATATAACACTGTAAATATTGATGCCTATACCCTCAACAATCTACAACGTCAACACTATACCGGTTTACCTTGAGTTTTCTTCGCCCACACCTAAGCCTTTCAGTTGTAATAACCTTCATCGTGATGAAACCAACTTATTGGAAATCCATAAATCAAACTGAAGTTGAAAGGGAGAAAGCCTTTTTTAAGCCTTTGAATGTTATTGCGTGCTGGAAACTTGACAAATATGATGGCAGGTGGACGACATTTTGTTGTTATAAAAATAATAACAATACTAATGATACTATGATAATAATACACAGTGCTTTTATAGAGCTTCATCACACCCGAGGGCGTCTCAAGGCGCTCAATATTTTTGTCAACAAGTTATTTAGAACTGTTTGACCCATTTATTTCCATAGCACAGTGTATAAACGGTTTACTAGGTGCTGTGGCGCAGTCTGCAGCCGACCTTATACCGACTCCTTGAACGAATAGTGCGGGTTGTTGTATGGTTTTAGTTCATCCACTTTGTTTTCCAAACCAAGGTTGTACGATTCACCTTTCTGTACCAGTTCGATGTGTACAATTACTCATCACACTTCGTAAACCAGGCATGGTAAGCAGCGACGATTGTAGGGAAACCCGTCCAATGCGACGAGTTGGAATGTGCGTATCAGAACCACACGAATTTCGAGTGCAGATAATGTCCTAAAACTTTACACGAATTAAAAATTCGTTC
Organism: Pycnopodia helianthoides; assembly: GCA_032158295.1. Taxonomy (NCBI): domain Eukaryota; kingdom Metazoa; phylum Echinodermata; class Asteroidea; order Forcipulatida; family Asteriidae; genus Pycnopodia; species Pycnopodia helianthoides. The sequence goes on from CM063251.1 coordinate 219,977, forward strand.
ATGTATAAGATCAAATGTCAAGACCATTTCCCTTTCTATGTTTCCGTGTGTTGGAGGTGGTGGTGGTGGTGGTGGTGGAGGTGGTGATGTCGGTGGAGGGGGGAACTCTGCGAATCTTAATTGCCTCACGGGTCTGGAATTGTTTCAAAACTACGGCGTTTGCAAAAAGGGCGTTATGAAACTTCTTCTTTTTTCTCTCTCTCTCTCGACGATTGAATTAACGGAAATTTCCAAACGTGGCTGTCTTCAAAATCTCGTTATCAAGCATGACTGGACTTCTAAGGTTGTACACACAATCAAGTGAACAGCTGTTTAGACTGCGGGGGCATCTTTAGCGTCAATCCGAGTACAGAAAGCGGCTGCCTATAAACTAAAGATTGTGCCTGCGTCAGCCTTTTTTTAAACTGCCAATTTCAGAACTTTCTGTTATCAAAATTGTTGGCAATGTGTAAACTTTTACCGTTTACTGCTGATTTGTTTTGTTTAGATTTTTGTTCGGTATAGGCGCTCTACCTTAAAAGGTATAGGAAAGTATGCTAGCTGACAATCTTTTTCAAACAATTGTTATCCTTTACGCATCTCTGTTGAGTTCTTTTTGTACAACCGAAGAAGAAAGACTGTTTTCATTCATTCATTTAATCCACCATTCATTCATCGGAATTCATTTCATGAATGTTTTTATCCGAACAGTTGTGTTCATCGTAAAATACTCCATTCAATCGCGAGTTACTTACATAATTACCGATACGATACAAATCAGATACAATAAATGAGTTAGAGGACAACGACTAGGTTTGGATGACGAAGCCGGTGGTTTGGCGTGGATGCTTTTGCACGTGAAGCGGCTACACCGAGTCACTAAACAGGATCCAGGTAGCAAAAGGTCACACCATAGAATAAAGATCTACAAATCATTAGTAGTTGTTTCCAAGGTATCAGCTGTGAAGACTTGAGTGACAGTCTTGAGGGGATCGGATAATACCGCAAAGGACAGAATCTGTCTAGTTTCATGCTGAAGATGAAAATAATTGTGTTCTGTGGACATTGCTCGATGCCCGAATTACCACAGCAATTACTACTTCAGAACGACCATCAAAGACTCCCTGTAACTCCTTGGGGTGGATGATTATTGAAATCCACGATCCTGATATTATGACAAGGGTTATTTAAAGCACTTGGCATATTTCCTTGAGGAGGACGAGCCTTTCAAGCTCTTGCATCTAGGGGGAGGGGGTTGATGGGGCGGTTAAGTGTGTTAGGGTATCTCCAATCCTTTGCTCCCTATATAGTTGCTGACAGTCGATTTAAGGCAAATTAAATTAACACTGTACAAATTGAATTTACAAATAATTTTTGTCTGTATACGGCCGAGCTCTACCAATTTATATACCATCTTCGAGCTGTGTTGTACCCTGTTGACAAGTATTTCGGCGTGCCCAGCTTTTACCAAATACACGAGTGGCATTTACCTTTTTTACCTTTGACATTTGTATTTATGTATTGTTACTATTTTGTATGTATTGTTTTGCTTGTTTCAATCTGTTTGATGGAAGGTCAAGTTGAAGAAGGCCTGTCTTAATTTACTGCGGTATTTTTTTTTGTTACGTTGGCGTCGAGTAATTTTCGATAAGAATTCACTTGGTTTCCAGTGCGAATTTGTCGCTCAGACTGTATTAATCGTTGCCCTTGGGCCCTAATCGTGTGCCTTTCTGTGCACAATTTAGCAAGAACGTTCAGATTTTTTTTGCGAAATTATAAGTCAATAAAATCTGTTGACGCAGTGGTCAAGGGCAGACAATTGGGAAATTACAGCCAAATCAAAGATACTTAAATGAATGTTGACGTGGATTACGGCTGTCAATTCGCTCGTCGTGTTCCATTTGTCAAGTGCCTTTTCAGTCTTTTGTGAACGCAGTTTGTTGCACCCGTCCGCTGTGTCTAGGCGTGTTTGTCCACGCGCAGTCGGCCAAACACGATCATCCGAACGGGTCTCTCAAAAGTGAGACAACAGAAGATTTTAGACGCATGGTCATGAGTGACGTGCGTCCCCTGTACGCCTTGGGAGCGCCGAGGAAATCCCCATGGCTTCATCACCATGTAAGAGGAACGGAACGACTATCTAAACATGGAGATGAGCCCCCGACAAGACGATCCGTTCACACCGGGGCTGTTTGGCAGATTATAACTGTTTGGATGAGCCCGATACCGATACAAAAAAAACTGTTTCGAAAACGTGACATTCAGGGCCAATTAGGAGTTGCGACGTGACATCAAGATTTCACAGATTGCTCCTTAAGACCAGTATTTCAAAAGCCAGCGTCATAAAATGTGAAGAGGAAAACAAAATCGTAATGTGTCACACAACCATATTTAACGTGATCTTGCGGTAAACACAACGTATGCCCACAGCAACTTGCTCTATGGTCTTATAAGGAAGTCAGATATCAAATGTTGCGCAAATGTAGCATAGCATTGAACCGATTGCACCATATAAATGGTACTGCTAAAGGTGTTGTTAGGGTACAGGAAGGTGGTTTTCAAGTACGTATTGATTTAACAGTAACGTGTGTATTTTAAAGGAGTCCCCGTTTAATAATAGGGTGGGGTGGGGCGCGAGTACAAAGGCATGGTTCTGAGGTTAATATGTTTAGTGTTCAACTTATGCCACCTCAGGCCTACGGCTTGAATCAAAATAATTAATAGGCCCACCTGGGGAGGAGGATGCCGTTAAATATTATTGCCATTTTTTTTTTTTTTTTTTTTTTTTTGCAATACAGAACAGAATTCACATGTTAGTAATTTCGATGCAAGGACAAATTAAATATCAGCAACAAGAAAAAAACAACAACAACCAAACTTTATCTTACCTCTCGTCACAGGCTCAGTGACCGGTTGTGCAACAAAAAGTCCCCTCCAGCACTTGATGAGTCTTGGGTGTGAGTCCGACCTGAGTCTCTTAAGGTTCTTTCAGTTCCATAAGAAAACACGGTGGTTTATCTGCGACTGATACAGACACAGTATATGAATGGTCATTATCAATAAAGTAAAAAAAAATAATAATTCCGTGTTGAAACAGCATCGCCTGGCAAAATTCGCACAGAGAAAAACGTCTTTAAAACGATTTCTTTCAGCAAAAGTTGGGCTATGCAATTTTAAAGGCAACTGGAAGCCATAATGGAAAACTTTTGGTGACGCTATAGGTGGTAGCAGACTTACCAGGTAAATCCATTTTTCTCGAAAATTTGCGCAGGCTAAAATTTACGTAAACAATGGCAATTTACCTGGTAAGGCTGCTGCCACCTAGCGTTCCAAAGTCTCTCATTGGAGCAAGATTTGTGTCACTTTGTATCAATTTAATTTCATCAGAGATGCTGTATTTCTATCAAAATGCAAATCTTTCGCCGTCACAAACGCTGAATACTTTAACAAACCGGAGTATTTGATCTGGCACAAAGGCCGTTTGCGAAACCGAGCTTAGGGGACCCGGCTGGGGCATCGTCTGCGTGGTCACGTATACAGAAATTGTACGTTTTCCCGAGCCGGAACCTATAAGAGACTAAAGCCCTGGTTTCGAAAACGGCGCTATTTCCCGGAAGCCCTTCAGTGCACCTCACTCGAGGGAAATCACAATGTTGACAGATCGAAGATTGAAGATGCGTCTCGCAGATATTACAAATCTTTGTCCACAATTATGAATATTTTGAGTCACCATTACTGCCATGAGCATACAATAAGCTCAAGTCCGATGATGTGATTCTATCATCTGCTGCCAAATATTCGACGAAAAGTCCACGGAGCGGATTAACTGCATGGTTATTTGAGTTAAGTCGGGAAAGTCTACTACAAAGTCTAAAGTTCACTTTTTACAAATCCATTGTTCAGAAAGGAGTGCAGTTTTACAGCTTTTTTTGACAGGGAACCGGAAGTCAACGTATCACGATGATGCGGAGTTAAGTTTTCTAAGAACTCCGTGCATTCATACTGGGGTATCAGTTACAGTTGTGTGCCCCGAAGATATACCCACAACAACAATCTAATATTGAATGTTTGATGGACGATAGACGGAATTGAGTTGACGTTACGGATTTATAAGATACGGAAATTAGATTTCCTGGAATTGCTATAGTATGATTTTATTTCCAGCAATGTTCAAGTCAATTTTGAAGAAGGTATGACTTAAGATTACGTTGGAAACTGAATAATGATATTCAATAGCAACAAACTCAGCCCAATATGGCCATAGCTGCCACCTCGAAAGCATCTCAAGGTGACACTGTAATGAGAATTGCATAGTTTCGTTTTCAAAGGATCGAAAGTAACAAACAATTAGCCTGTCATCCACAAAGGAAGACGATAGACTCTAAATTAAAACTCTGAAGTGAGCGATGGCACATTTTACTTATTTCACTGTTTCTCGAAATGTTCAATGTTCCCTTGTGGTTTACTACATGTTATTTTAGATACATTTTAAACAACAAGATGCAACAAATAAAATGAAATACATCGAATGTCAGAGCCTGCAGTTCAAAACTGTCAGTTAGCTGCTTACCCTTGACAGCTCTCCATAGGGGCATCATAATATAACGATTAACAACAGGCAACTTGCTAACACATTTTGTCTTGATTGCAATTAAGCTGACCCCATGCCCGACATTGAATGTCAAAATATGCCGGGTACGGACGGATTGGCATGTGACCTGGATACAAGGCCGGTGATATCAGCAAGCTATGGCCCGTCATTGGCCGGTACAGTCTTTGTCAATCGCTCTATACACCCATGTATATTCAGTTTAAAGGCACAGTACACGTTTGGTAATGACTCTGAAAATTAATGGCAATAAAAACTTACTTGGTAAGAAGTACAGCAGCTTTGGGTAGTAAAGTGACTTTTGAGAAACTTTTAACTTCGAAGTACTACGGTTATGGAAAATATAGCACTTTTTATTCCCCAAAATTTGAATCTGAGAAGCGTTTCTGTCAACACTTCTCAGACTGTGTATTCCTATGGGGAATATTCTTAATGCGTGGAAATATTCGCTCTGGTTTTCCGGTGATATATCTCAAAAACGCGACCACCTTTTGCAGTGAAATTTTCAACCGGTTAGTTTTATTGTTTGCACCTACATTTATTTAGGATTAACACAATCAGTAGGCTCCAATTACCAAACATGTACTATGCCTTTAAGGTAACAGCATGTGTATTATTCTACTCTGCTGTGTAGATTTGTTCTTTGAGAACTTGTCTCGCTGTTTACTCTACTGCCGCGGAGCAGATTTCAGAAACCATTATATACTCTAAATCTGTGCTAAAAAATTAGCGTCACGTTTAATACGGCGACGTCATCGGCAATAGAAGTGAAGGGCTCAGATTCGACTGTTTGCTTTTCCCATTAGGGAGCGGGAATCTAATGAACAGTGACGTCACAAGTCGGCAACATAAACCTACGTTTCAAAAAGGGTGAAAACTGTGGGTAAAGGTATAAAGTAGCACGACCATGCTAATTGTGTATGTTTAACTGTGTTTAATAACATTGGGTCGTTCCTCGCTTCAAGTTCAGTTGTTAAATTAAAATCAAAACTGACAGAGTACATGTAGTTGCAATGACGTAATCCTCATTATGTTTTTTTCCAAACAAAATCAACTGTAGAGCCTTTGGACAATTCGATCTTTGAAAAGATAGTTTATCATCAATAAAGTGATAAGTTGCACAGATACAAATTTGTTTACACTTGTTTTCCCAATATTATAAAAACCGTGTATTTTTTATTTGTCAGCATTCGAGACAAGAATACTACAACTTATCAACGTCAAACCTCATTACAACATTTCAAACATAGTATCAATCCGCATGTATGTTTATACAATGTTCCACTCTCATCCCATTTCAACAGTAAGTAGTTCCAATGCAATATTTTGCCAGCACGAAATGTTACTGAACTTTTTCGAAACTGTTTCACCGGCTTTATACTTTTTGTGGCAAGTGACAAGTATAGATTTTGTAGTATAGGCTTTCTTTGAAACTTGACCCATATTATATGGCCTCGATGGCATTGGACAGTATCGCTTTTCAATTTTATAATCATTATACTATGCACGAATCGCGAAATTGTATTCAAATTGGGTAACTGAACCCCCCCCCAAAAAAAAAAAGAAGAAGAAAGAAGAAGCAAGATTATCATAATACCAATTTGCAAGGCTGTCGATTTGTAACTTATCGACTTGAAAATGATCCACTACTGGGGCAGGAATCAAACAATGGCAGGATTCACCTTAAACAGAGACCCTCTTCGGCAATACGATGATATCTCCATTGGTTCTACCCTTCGGGGGCAAACGATCTAATTGTATTTTCCTTTTCATTACACAAAAGGAACCAACAGTTTTCTTGACGATTTATGAAACCTGCCCGTAAAGACTGAACGAACAGCTCACTGGATTGGTGTTACCCGTTATTTATTTATTTATTTTTTTTAAGAAGAAATATTTTTTTCCTGTGAGTCTCCAAAGCACTCAGTCCGGCTTCGCCCTTGCTGCGCGCAGAGTGTCCTTCACTCTAATACTTAAATTATCTGCCCATTTCAGTTTGTGAAATGAAATGTGAAAATATCACCTGCATTTGGGATATCTCTTATAATTTGATTTAACGTTCATCATGCTATCTGTCTGTCCCCGTTCGCTTGGTTTGACGTGACAGGGAAAACACCCGCTGGCCGTAAATTGAACGGCAATTCCCCGGTATTTCAGCCAGGCCCTCGCACGGGAACGGTTGAGACGCTGTCTGCACGGGGACAGCTGCTTGTGGGTCTAAATAGATGAGTTTGATGTCCCCCCCCCCCACACACACACACACACACACACACACACACCACACTTCTCTCTCTCCCTCTTCCCTAAAGCCGAATTACAAATTTCCTTATTACACCTGTGTCTTTAATCCATGTCGCTTCGAGATGCTAAGGTCTTGTACTGATGCCAAGTTTTTGTTACCAACAATGGCGGCCTAGTGCACTTAGAACCCTATCTCAAAATAAGTCAAACGTAATCCAAAAGTGCACGTAATTTTCAAGTGTTTCTAAAAAACAGAAAGTATTACGAACAATCCCCAGCTTATTTTATGCCACTTTTTGTTCAACATATTAAAAAGCATAATATGCACGTGATATTTTGCAAAATGTGCATTCTGACCCGGAAAATTTCATCATTTTCTGGGTGACCTGTTTTCGGATTCAACCTAAATGTCACGTTGTTTTATTGTCCGAGCTCATTTCACAACACCTCCCGCGGAATGATATATTGAGATCAACTTTTAGGGGCATTACATGTCAGCACCAGGTTTGTGTTTTCCGTAATTAGACCCCCAAAGCCCGCCAGGCATTTTAAAAGTGCCATTACCGTAAAGGGTGGGTAACCATCGTTCTTTAAAAAGGAAGAAGAAGAAGAAAGAAAAAAAGAACAACAAAACCAGTTAAGTCAACACTCTAGGAAAATCTTCCTGATCTTTTTTGATTTATTTAATTTTTTTCTACAAAAAACACGGGATAAGAGTTGGTCCCCGGCGACCGCCCAACAACCCTCCCCGTCGCTATCGCCGATGCCGTGGAGTTTATTGTTTTGATATCCTTCCATTGAACCCAAGTGTTCACAGAATGTGGTTACCGAATCATTGTTTGTTTTCCGTACTTTAACAAAAAAATTACGGGAAGATTAAAGTATCGATTTAGCTCTGTACACAGCATTTTACCCTGTAGCAAAACACCTTCGCTGCGAGGTGTTTTTTAAGCGTCTTTTTCAGGGAGGATCTTTGACGTCAGCCTTCTGTTCTGCATGAACACAATGGTATCTAGGATTCGTTAAATCCAATGATGCTTCTTTCACATCAGTTTAATATCTACAAAATGTGATTAGCAAACATGAATTATGCCTTTTACTTTGTTTATTATCAAAACATGAAGACATAAATTTAATTCTTTTGTGATGTGGGTAATATACAATTCAAATGACAATCGTAAAAATGAAAAAAACAGGGGAATTAATTAATAAGTATTTCCCAATCCCACTTGTGTTTTAATTGCAATCACCAGTGCATCAAATCAGGTTGTGCCACCCGTGAACAGCTTTCTCGATTATAAAAAATTCCTTTTTTTTCCCCCAATCATATTCATTATGGTAATTGTCGCAGCCAGATGCCTTTCTTTCAATTTCACACATGGATTTTTTTCGCTACAGACGTGATTTTAAAATGTGCCTCGCTGTTTTAAATCAACAAAAGTTTTGCAATTCAGATGAGCAGTCACGCGACAGCTGCCGGAAGAAGCAAACTAGACGCACTACATTGCAGAAAGAAAATTTCATCACATATTATTAGTATGTCATAGCCAGATGTTACTACACATTCCACATTAGTTTTGGATTTGTTTCAATTTATTTTCATTAAGTGTGACACAATTTTTTTCAAATTGACCCATTTTTTTGACAATTCAAATAAGCCCATTCAATAAATAACTTCGGCATCTACGAAAAGATCAGAGTCCACAATTATTTCTTTATTTTGCAGGCAATACATCGTACAACTCGTAAGCATCTCTCGCCGGGAATTAACCTAGCACCCCCATTGTAAATCAAAAGCAGGAAATAAAACCAAGATTACAAAAATTAAAACAAAACTTATTAAAAATTCCCCGTTCCACATTATGATTGCACAGGATGATTAATCCTTTCAATCAATGTTGGGTTTCATTCATTCACCAAGGCTTTTAAACTAATTATTCTTACACAAGAATGCGAGCTCCGAATTACGGATGATTAGTAACCGCTGCTAGTCCATCAAGTGGAATGGGGTCACTGACCACTCGATTTGTGGCGTGCCTTCCTTTCCTACAGCTCCTATATTAATTTCCAGTGGAAATAGGGTCGATCGGTTGGTCGAAAAAAGAAAGGAAAAAAAAAAGGAAAAAAAGGAATAATCAAGCCAAACATTTCTCACATTTACTACTCCGTAAATGTCTATTTAAATGATGCTAAGTGCTTCTCTGTATACTGTGTCTTATTGTATGTTTGATTCCCATAAGTTAACACTTGTTTCTGGCGGAAAACAAATGCAAGTACTTCAATCACGCAGTGAGTACACTTCTCTTATTTAGTTAACCAATTTTCCAATAGCCACATCATCACGACAACAGGTTCGCTAGCCCCGTACAACTTGCCTGAAATCCCAAGCTCAACTTGTGTTATTGGGCACCAGCAAGTTTTGTTGTTGTATCCCTTTCGGTAGGGTTGTACAAGTTGCACGAGTTTGGCCCCTAAAAGGCTAAACGAACGACCGCTGTGTCTTCTCGTGTCGATCGTTTGGTTCAGCAGAAATGCCACAGTTCAATGCACATGTGTTATTTAATTTTCACCGGAAATGGGAGACTTTTGAACCCTAGATGGCAGCAAACAAACCAAGTAAAATTGCATCGTTTGCGTAGTTCTAAGCACGTGCACATTGCTGAGAACAATGGAGTTACTTGGTATAAAGTCTGCTGCCACCTAGCTTCAAAAAGGTCCCCCTTGTAACAAAATATTGTAAATCAGGTATTAAATAATTTTGTGTTATTGTTTTGAAATTTAGTGGCACTACTACCTGCTGTTTGTCAAACACAATTTTTCAACGCAGTTTAAACAATTATTTTACGATAAATACCTCAATATTGGTGCACGTTGCCTTTTTTCTTCTTCACATGAATGTGACGTCACTAAGACATGCCTTATCAAGGGCCCAGTCGTGTGACTTGAGCCTGGTGACCCCACGGGGAAGCTACTCGAACGCACAGGATAAGACTACCAGACGGTCTATTAAACTGGCTGTGATATACTACGCATGAAGCCTCATTTCATGGCACTCTTAGGTCAAGTGCGCTCTCGGGTAGTGTCTGTTGTTTTTTCTACTATTAAAAAAACATAATAGTAACAAAACTTATGGGTCTTCGAGACAAGGTCGGATATAGATGTGTATATTTGTTTGTCTTCTTCTTCTTGTTTTACGGTCAGTTAAAATGGGAACCACATAAATAAACAGGGACGAGCTCTCGATCTTTAAGAAGTGACAAGAGACCCCCTTGCATAATTATGTCGAGTTCAAACGAAGGCCACGCTGTTTGTTGTTGTTTTCTGCTGCACTTAATTTATTGTAAGCGTGAAGCTTAGATCCGTTCTTTTAGTTACAAAATGGGTGTTGTTTCCGTCTTTGCCCGTTCTGCGACGGTTCATGTAACCTGTTTGATCTCTTGAGAATCTCCCCGCAAACAACAATAGGACGGGTTAGAATGTGCACCGCTAGCGAAAAAGGGTATTGACGTCAGCTTTCGTCAGTCACCTCGTCCCAGCCGAAGATTTATATTATCATCTCATACAGATATAAAGATGAACCATTGGCGTGGCTATTTATAATCGAATGTGGCAGTAGCCTATAGCGATGTGCATATACGGCTCTAGAGGACTTTGGCTTCACTTTAAAGAGAGGCTGACAGACTGACCCATAACATGCATTCCTTTTCAATCAACCGAATGCGAATTTTGTTCGCACCCTTTCGACTCGTGTTGGGATCGAACAAACGACATGTTGCTTGCGTTCTGTCTGTCTCAACAGAATAACGGGACACCTTTTTTCATAAAATTTCAGTCTTATATAGACAAGTGTGACTGATTTAGGATACAAGCCCACAACCTGTTCTGCGCTAGAGCAAATATTTCAAACCACTATGCGGCCAACTTGACCCAGCCGAGGCCAGCTTGAGTGAGAGCTTGAGAACAGCGGACAAAAACGCTTAAAATTAATGTATGCGTGAATGTCCTTCACGTGATCTTTCATATCAATAAGACAGGAGACCTCCATTACGTGTGGAATCCGGCGAAAATGGAACCGCCGGAAGTCGGTCATCCATTAACTCTATAAAACTATTGCCTCTTGGAGGTGTGCCTCACGTGTTAAAAGATGGACACCTCCGTCAGTCTGCATCGATGTATGCTTTTGTTTGATATCCCCTCATCTGGCTGGTATACTCTAACAGCAAATGTCTGACATCAGATACGAGGCATTTTTCAGACCGTGTATTCCTCTCTGTCTCCCTTCCCATCCCACCAGGGAAAGAGTTGGAGAGACCGGGTGTCAGGTGAAGGCGTTGAAGCTGTGCACCACACACGCTTGGGCCCCCACCCCTGGGTCAAATACATCAGTCACGTCCTGGGGAGATATCTCTCTGTGTGGACATTTTTCGCAGCGGATGCCTGCTCGCACCATAATGTCACGACAGGTTTGATGTTGCCCCAGTATGTCGAGTCACGATTCAAATTACATCAGTGTTTGCTGTGGAGACATTCTTTCGAAGACCGGAAACATCGACAAAATTTGTGTTTTCTCTACCTACATTACTCCACTTAAAATGTGTGGGGGGTGAGCGAGTTCACCTCTGGATATCGATTAATTCAGCCACAGGGATCTGGGTGTTTTAAAGTGCGAGAAAGTTCGCCATCGCTTTCATGAACACAAGTAAAAACTAGACATTCAGTTTTTGCCGACTACAAAAACAAGGTGTTCGTGAGTGATGTCATCAAGTTGTGATTGATTGAATTAGTGACGAAGTTTTACCTTATCAATCCAATTTCTGGTTCAGGAGTTAGATTTATTCAATATGAAACATAATTGTCAATGTCAAATTAGGTCATATTCTTTGTATCGTTTCTTAAGTTGTTACATATCATCCCAATGATGTTTAGATTGTAAAAATACAATACGTGGTTCAGAAGTTATGAATTTTTTTAACATGAAATTTCAACTTCCGGTTTTTACCGGAAGTCAAGATCAAACCGGTCACATTTTGAGTAGTGCGTGTCAATTTAATTAAGACCTTTCAGATGTTGCATGGATTGTAAAAATCCAATGTGTGGTTCGGGAGTTATGATTTTAAAATATTAACTTTCATTTTCCCGTTTGAACCGGAAGTCAAGGTCAAATTGGTTCACAATTTGCAAAGCGCTTGTTAAGTTTATTAGGACAATTCCGACAACGTGAAGACGATAACAATCCAAGTGTGGTTTAGGAATTATTAATTTTTCAAATATTAAATTTCAAATTCCGGTTTGAGCCGGAAGTCAAGGTCAAATGGGGTCATATTCTGTGTATCTTTTCTTGAGTTGTTACATATGTTTCCATTAATGTTTAGATTGTTCAAATCCAATGTGTGGTTCAGAAGTTATGAATTTTGAAAACACTAAGTTTTAACTTCCGGTTTCCACCGGAAGTCAAGATTAGACGGGTCACATTTTGAATAGCGCGTGTCAATTTAATTAAGACCTTTCAGATGATGTATGGATTGTAAAAATCCAATGTGTGGTTCAGGAGTTAAGATTTTTCCAAATATTAGATGGATTATCCGCTGGGGTGCAATATGAGTTCTAACACCGAAGGATGCGGAATGTATTCCAGCATGGTTCCCACAGCACAAATACATTTACGTGCAAAATAATCACACATGCATTTAACATAGAACGTCAGTGAAACTACACGAGAGGAGGTTGTAGAGGAGGTTACCCTAATTGACCGTCAATGACGGTCTACTGTTACTTGAGATGTATGTGTGGCATGTTTACATGTGTTCTTTCACTCTTTCGGGTATTTTACACAAAGGAACAATGGACCCCACCAAGTTTTTCTTTGTTCAACTTGGAACCCACGGAGGAATTCTCCAGAAAAGGGAGCAATAGAACACAACAGCAGGACCCCGCTTACTCGGTCAGTAAAAATAACTTAATTGGAACAAAATGAAATAATGATGTATACTCTTTCAGTATGAGACGTTTATAGTTAACATGTTATTGTTCCTTTTTCAATACGCCATCACCAGGCTTTGCATAGAAAATGAATGGATTGTACACATTTATTAATTAAAAACACAATTCTAGCCGAGCTATTGGTCGCCAATATTGCTCTTATACTGTAAAACCGAGGGGGTCCCATCACTCAAATCCAATCCAGATCAAGCGTGGCAGAGCGTTTGACAGTCAGTGTACGGTCCGACATCCACTCCATTTCCCCACTTGAATTTAATTTCGAGAGGTAATCGTATATTATAGTCCGGGAGGTTTAGACAAAAAATGTAAACTGCACAGTCGTTACCGAGTCAGCTCAGGCCTTGTATCAATTAGATTGATAGACATGTTCTCAAATTGTTTTTCCTTAAACAAACAGGTGAAAAGGGTTCGGAACGTAAGGTTATTCCAAAGCAAACACGGCTGACACACACTTGTGCTCTCGTGTGCTACTTTCTTTGCGTTTACCTCGACACAAGAGTTTCGAGTATTAAAAGCAATCCAAGGGACTTCAAAGAGACACATCGCCCGCCCCACCACGTCAAGCAGTGAATAATTTGCGGAATCTCAACTCAATCACGTATTTCCTTTTTTTTAACCGGTATTTATTGAGATGCACAGTGTATATCTGTTGATGGTTGATATGTTTGACCTGGCGGTCTGATCGCCGTAGAGTGTGCACATTTTCCATGATCCGGAGGACTCCGGTTCGAATCGGCTCACTGCCTTTTTTACATTAGTTAAATCACATTTATTATAAGCAAGTGGAATTTTTGTCCAGCGAGAATAGTCATATTTTGTAACTGATAAGCTTGTATTTTTCATGATTACTGACTATAATCCTTTGTTATATCCCCACAAGAAAAAAACAACACATTATTCCGACTGTAATAGCCTCCCATAGTTTCTTCACTATATGCGGATTTAATTAAAGTGATTTACACTCTTAATATCGTCTTGGAATTCTACCAACACGCAATAGTAGTAGTATAAATATACACGAGAAACAAACATCAGCATGAGAAAGTCAGCATCTGATTGATCCGTGTATACGCAACTTGACACTGATTAACACCGCATAGTAGGTTAGTGACCAATCAAACATGAATAGCATTCATACCAAGGGAATTCTATATGCTGAGCATCCAGTGGGGGATACCTCCGGTTTTTGCCACCTGGGACTTCGAGGATAACTTCAATAAAGTCCAGAGTTGAAGGAGATACCAAGAGATGCATTGAGATCCGGAAGAGTTCATTTGTTTAAAGTTTCAGGGAGCACACAGAATTAACCACAGTGAAGAAAGACGATATGATTATTTTTTTTGTAAAAGGCTAGCTTCTTTTCTGTATACAAGAATTTCTTGCCTTTTTCGCATTATATGATTAAGAGTTGACTGGTCGGCCAATTGACTTTAATCAACGTTTTAAAGTCTTCTTCTGTTGTAGGCGGTTAACTCACTGTTGGGTTTATGCACTCTTTGGTTTATGACGGCGGAAATGGAAATGAAAGTGTACTTTTTTGACAGTGGCGTTTTGTACAGAGCTGGTTTAAAGGCTCATGTCTTTGCTCTAGACTTATCATGTTGGCCCTGCATCATGTTTCAATCAACATTCTTAATGTACTGATACAGACTCACATATAAAGCCTCGCATGGCAAAAACAAATCCACAAACCTTTTAAACTCATGTTTCGGCTTAGGGAGGTAGGACTTCGGCCTTTACAATTCAGTTGAGGCCAAAAAACAATCGATTGTCAAGAATAAAAGAGGCGCAAAGAAAAAAATCATTCGAGAGACAATCACGTCACGATCCCATCCAGACACTATACACTGTAAAAATGAAGGGCAAAGAAGTTGATGGGTAATCTGAAAATGGGCAAACTAGGTAATATTCATTAGTTTGTTGGTTAATACTTTCTCCAACATGTGTAGCATTTTCCCTGTTGGTTAACTGAAACAAAAACACTCAACAAATGGTAAACATACTACATCAGTTGGGTATTATTTATCAGTCTCAGAAAGCGAAGATGGGTTTACCCATTATATATAGAAAGAAAATATTCTTCTGCCTCATCGTTGGGCATCTTTCCCTAAAACGAGCAATAAACACATACAGTTGGGTAAAATTAAACCACATTGGGTGAATTCTTCAAAGCGTTATGCGCCATTGCTGCTCACAGATATGGCGGCGAACGGGAGTATCGAAGAGCTGTTGGAGAGCAGGGGGCTGTACAACGACCTTGTGGAAACTTTCAAAGGTGAGTAAAAGTTGTCATGTATTAATTTACACAATTTATTGTTCTCATGCAAATAACTGGGAAGTTATCAATTCTATGAGCCTAACACTTTCACAAGAACCCGAGAACTGTTGTTGCTGTTATACTATTACTATAGGCCTACACGTATACACTAGGGCCTAAGTAATGGCTGCCTCGCTCGCTGTTGAGAACTGTTGTTGCTGTATGCCTACAAAGTGTGTATATGTACGTACACTGGACGCCTCGCTCGCCGTTGCGTTCGCGGCATGCATGCACCAAACCGTAATGTACTGCGCAATCCCTGCTCCGTCTGGCAGCTTGGGGAGAACTGAAGAATCCACAGCAATGTTTTCGTCATAGCAACAACAGTTCTCAACATAACTTCCCAATTATTTGCATGAGAACAATAAATGTTGTAAATTAATACATGACAACTTTTACCCACCTTTGAAAGTTTCCCATGGTCGTTGTATAGCTTAAAAGCTAGCGGATTTAACCAGATCTTGGATAATATCATAGCCCAATAAATGGGTAATTAATAATAATTTATCATGGATAAAAGCAACGCCCAATAAGTGGGTAATTGATAATTTATTAAATGCCCAGAAAATTGGTAAACAAAAAATTACCCAACTGTTGGCTACCAAAACATACCCAACTATTGGTGAGGGAATATTACCCAATTATTTGGCAATCAGAATGCCCAACTGAGATGGGAAAAAGTACTTAAAAGATGGGCATGTTGATAGTTTAAGCAACGTTGGGTAAAAAATTGGGTACATTTTTGCCCATTATTTTTACAGTGTACCTTAGGGTACATCAATATCGCTTGACTGTTTGGGGGAAAAGGGTCTCGGTGGTGGTGAGGTGATGAGGCATTTTTCCATATAAAATGCATGTCCCTGATGATGAGGAATGTTACCTTGAAATTAACTGGATTGCTTTATATAAACATAAAGGGTCAACCTGTTCGGATGATTCCCCCGAAGATAACTCTACGGCGACCAAGACTTTATTAAGCATTCAAGCCGGGGCGCTTGTCCTTTACTGCAAGCCACACGAGCTGCGGTGACGTGCTGCGCCAACAATGACCCAAGTGACGACAACTGACACTTTAAGACGATAAAGCAGATGTCTTTTAGCAAAAGGTCAAACCCGTAGCAACACCAACCTCAACTCGATGTTTCTTACACGTCTTAATTATACTCAGGCCTTCTATATTTATGTACACTGAAGATGAAATTCGTGTGAGTTTAGAGGTCTGAATAAGAAATTGGCTTCCAGACTTATTTCCGGTAACTGATCTTTGAGGTACATATCTTTTTTTTTTTAAGAACTAGAGATGGAAATGCAACAGCATGAAGGAAACTTGCGTCAGATCCTCGTGGTGAATGATTTATCAAACAGGCGGAAATTTAAGTATTTTAGATGTTGAATTTATAGCTTAACCGAGTGAGGAAAGACGTTTGGCGGTAAATCACGGCAGGCCGGTAAACAAGAATCAAATGTTTCTTTGGGACTTGTCGTACTTATTTTTAGGCTTGCTCTGATATCATTTCTCGTGAAACTTTGTTCTCGTTAATTTGGTCTGATGTCTTGATGGCTTCGTGCTCGGTACGTCGCAGAAAGGGATAATCTGTCAATACAGAGAGGAAACTGAAGGAGTTTTTGTTTTAGTTTTCTAAAATATTCAGCTTTAATCCTATGATGCGGCGAATTTCAATAAATACAGCGTCCATAACTTGGATTAAATATATGACGATCCACCCTCACCATCATACAACTTAAAATTCTTCTCATATTATAGATACTACCCGTCAGAAAATTACAAACAATATATGCTGTTATGATAATTTGTTTTTTATTTTGGAGAGCCAAGATCGAAGCTCAAGTGTTTAGTTTTCGTTTAAGTGGGACTGGAGCCAAAATTGTCTCGAAGACCTTGACTCCTCGTCGCTCTTTAAATAAACACGAACCAAACAATTTGCGGGTACCAGACATTGTGTTTTTCAATCAACAGGTCCTGGAGCAAATTTGACCCCTACTTGTAGGTGTGCAACTGTTTTCGTATAAGAGGTATACAAAAACATTTCCATCTGCAATAAAATTGTTGCCGTCGTTGTTGTTTTCTTGGCGTGTTTTGATAACGACTTGTGAGGGGATTTAGAACTTCAAAGGTTGTGCTTGTTTTACTGAATAAATACGGCAATGTTATACTGAGCGTGTCCTTTCCCCAATCCAGCTGGCGATATGAGCGTTGTTTTGAGGACCTCTTTCAAACCAATTGCCACGATAATATTATTGTAAAGTTATTGTAACTCGCCTTGATCTGCTGCTAACTTAATAGCCCGAACGTATTTACAATAACACTGACAGGTCTTTAATTTCTGTAATTTATGAATCTGACACCCAAATTAGGAACAGATATAGACTACTTTTATTGGTGTGCTATATTTATTAAACTGATCAAACCAGATGTACAAAGAAGGTCGTTTACGGATTTAGGTTACTAACTTTGTCAGATTGTCTGCCATATTATATTTCTTACAATTGTACGCTGGTTTGGATCACCCATTTGACAACTAAAAAGGATTGTACTTCGTTCCTTTCTAACCTAGTTTTTGAAATTATTTTAGCTCAAATTGGATCATGAAAGTGGTGGGGATGTCTGGTATATCGATTCATGTAAACTCATCCAGACCTACTCTCAAAGGACCATCCCGCCTGAGAGCACAGCATTGTAAAGTGGGTTCGAAGAAGTCGACTGCACATAACCAAAGATTGACCACTCATTTAGAGTTAGGCCTAATATTATGATGCAGCATGCAACTGATACCAGAAAGAAGGGTGTAGTACAACTATTGCGGTAGGGAGGCACCCAAACACAGTGTTTAATGATGTAGATGACATCTTGATGGTATCTTTTTTGTTTTGAACTTTCGCGTTAAAATCCTCTGTCACAGAACTCGTTCGCCATTGAGGCAATAGATGGCTTCACAGATACCGAGTTTCCACCAGTCTTTTTCTCACAAGGATTATTAAGACAACGTTTGTCAAACTTATTCTCAAACAAAAAAAATGAGAACAAAATGAAAGATATGTTAGCAGCTTAAATTGCCTTAGGTTTGATGACATGTGCATATGGATTCGAAGAGAGCATGTATCGGCACGACCAGCAGCAGGTGCTTTGTCTATGGGTTTGCAGGTGAACACATAGTTGTTAAAGGGCATGGGGGAGATGAGAAACGGTTTGTTTCTTTCTTTCTTTGTAAGGCCTCTTTGTTTTCTTTAAAAAATTATTCTTCATTTGATTAATTTGGTATCATCATTATAATTTTTTATGAGGTCGGGTAGTCGTACAGCTATACTGTCCACGCTAAAAATAATACCACGTAAGTACTCCATGTCAGTACAGTAACCCAATACAGACTTACACCAATTATAGTTCGAAACCATCCAATTGGTTCTGTTGTGCGATGAGCCGGATCGAGTGTGCGCGCATTTTGGTGAAAGTAACGAAGGCTGTTATTTTGCAACACACGGTTTTGATGTTTTGTTGTTGTTTTTGTTTGTTTCAATTGTTTTTTCCATATTTTGTTCTTCCTTTAAATATATATATAATTTTGTTCAAAGGCTATGCCAAGACTTATTTCAACCCTGATGTTTAGAATTCAACTTTTTAACAACTGCAAATTGTTTTTGATGAAAACCATAAAATAGTCTAGTACGTCAAAAGAAGTCTTCCTTTACTATACTGATCCACTCCCTGTATACACTGTATCGTGTTTCTCTCTCCAATTTTAGCATCATCATTATAATAAAAGGGTCGAATCGCTAAATTACGCCGTGGATACAATGAGGCGGACGAGAGCGACACACACGGATTGAAAGGGTAACAAAAGCAACTTTTAAAATATCTTCTTTTTTTTCAATTGAATCCAAGAACCCACTTCCCCTAGGACAGATACATTCGAAACGACCACAGCTGAATCCTCACGTACGACGCTACAATAAGAGCGATAATGTGGTCGATGATGAGAGGTAAAATGAGTGCAGTGTTATGAAAACTCCCAAGTGATTACTTTCCTCGAAGTTTAATAACAGATTATTCGTGCCCGTCCAGTGAACAGTGCTAACCCCCTCCACGTTGGAGCCACAGACGCCACACATTCCTTCCCATCAGTAATTAATCACTATAAATTTTAATAAGTGTCACCAGTGCCAGTGTGTAATATTTATTCAAGATTTCTATTGGCGGGATAGCTCTGGGATACCCACCGGTGCAAATCTAAGGAACTGACAACCCTCAAATGCACGCACCACGGAGAATGACGCAGCTGCAACCGTCCACGGGGGATTCCAACGGTTTTTAGGAAGTTTGAAGTGCAAAGTAATTCAAGAACCAAGGAAAGTTTAAAATTTTGGCTTGAGGCGGTGACATTAATAGTGTGACGAGTGTCTCTGGCTACCTGACAGAAGATCCCACCCATTGATGTTTGTCCCGTAGAGTAAATAGTGTATCAGTAATCCAATCAATTAATGCCTCGCGCAATTTTGGCTCCCAATTGGGCCAAACGGAATTTCTGAAGTGGCAAGTGGTTTCTAGTTATCAAATATTGATCAAGATGTGAGGCAGGTATACATTATTGATGTGTAGCAATTCACCTTTATAGCTACTTTATTAGATGCATAATTTCTTTCGGCAGCTGATTTTCAGTCCAATGATTTTTCGGATGAGAGGGATGCCGTGATAGAGCAATACATCCTGCTTTGGCAATTCAAGAGGATATTTTAATTGTTTGTCATCGCACGTCCTCCTACCTATCCACTTCTACAGTCGCTTTTATACCAATGAACTTCTATTCTAAAAAAAAAAAAAAAACATTAAACAATGTAAACGTAAACATTCTGCATTCTAATTTGGTCGATAATTATAAGGAGTTTTTACATTCTGAGCACAGTGGATTGAATATTGATGTACGGACGACCATTATTGCGTTGTCCATCAAAGTGTACCAGCTTGTATCTAGGCACTTGACCGAGACGCAAGGGCTCTTCACCCGATTCCAGCTAAGTGCTCTACCCTCAGCATGTCGCACACCAGCCCACGGGGCTCTGGATCTTCAATTTCTGTTTGAACAAGTAGTACCGTTGAGTCCGCGTGGACCCGTATCAGTCACTGCTGAGGAATTCGACAACACCACTATGAGAAACTCCCTCCGCATCCTATCTCGGCTCGATTTCGCGGGAAATTTCCTTCAACCACTCATATTGCCTGCGAGACATTTTCAAGGGAACCACCATCGTCCCTTTTTCGTGTGTGTGTTTTTAATTTATTTACTCTCTCTCTCTCTGAGTGAAACGGCTCGGGAAAAAGTGAGCAAGCTTATTGATCTACGTTCAAGACCAAAATAGTCTCCTGTTTTCTTCTGGTCACCGCTTAGGTTCAACAATTGTGAACATACGTGCTTGATTATTTCACCTTTGCCAACCAAAATTAAAACGACCACAGAACACTACTGTATTGGACCTACATATATTAATATAGTCTTCATGGATTTTTGTTTTTAACATATATAACGTATATATAGTTGTTGCATAATGTGCCGAGAGAAAGGAAGAAAGAAGAATGAGCTGTTCACGCTGTTGCACGAACACCTCAAAAAACGTTGACCGTTGAGCAGAGTGTAAAGGATTGCCATACACGGTTAGCACAAGATACCTTTGTTGCCCCGAGGAGGCGATTTTTCTTGTACACGTATGGAAGATGCTCTTACATTGACCGCTGCTGGCTAGGATGTGATCTCGCGTGTCTGTGCGCAAAGGAACGTGGCTAATATGCTTGTGTCAACATCTCGGTGGTGGTAATGCGAAGCTCACATGCAAGATGCGCCAATTGCGGCTGTATCATAACACTGAAGTCAACGAGACTGTGTAATACGCCGAATTGCTTCTACTTCTCAAATACTTTAATGCTCCAAATTATGGGCTTCAGTAACACCAATTCCAGGTGGATAGTCATCTCGCTAAATGAGTTGTGATGGTTGTCTAATGAACAGGTGGTTTAAACTTGATCTTTGTTATGGTTTAATATTTCGATGTTTCGACCAGTATCATATGATCTTCTTCTGGAGAGAGAAAACTGGCCCTGGAATCCCACTTGAAGGTTTAATATCGTTTACCTTACTGGATAAAACTGTCCGTACGGGCAATACACATGGGTCATTCCGTGTCAATTCAACACGCTTTTGGACCTGACCGTCACGGATTAAAATGAAATTTTGTGTGCTGATTGGACTCAATGAGAAACCCCCAGAACCGAAATTTTTTGTCGTTCGATTGATTACTTTTTGAGATATGGGTTAACGAACTTTTGACTAATTAGCATGACCTGCTGTGTTTGGACATTCATATCTCCAAAAGTAAAGCACCTACAGAGATAAAATTTACATCATTTTAAAGCTCTTGAAATGGCCCGTATTTGATAACATAAAATCAAAATTATACCGCATACCACAACAAAGTTATGCAAAAATATGACCTTTGATCTTGATTTGCGAAAATGCGTATTTTTCAAAATGCGTAATTTTTTTTTCCATTTTTAGCTTTAGATGTAAGCAACATTTTCAAAAATTTTTTTGGATGGGCACTCTTACAGTTTTTTAGTTATGATTATTTGAACATTAAAATGTACGCATTGTACATGTTCAAATGTACATGTACAGTGTATTATGTATAGTAATGTGTAATGTACATTTAATAGATGCTACATTTGCATTTGGGATAAAGAAAATAAATTGTTTTTCCCCTTCACTGATGTGTACTATATACAGAGTACTTTCCCGAGTTCAGAGGGAAAAAAAATCCACTGGCAATCACGCAGATGGGATTCGAACCTACAACCTATTGCATAGGTAGAGCAGATGTCTTACCACTAGACCACTAAGATTGCCAGGCAGTTAGAGGCAGTTCAAATCCTACGTTTAAGCAGCAATGATTTAATTAATAGATGTTAATGTTTGTCCGCTGCTAAAACAAAGGATAGCTGCCGGGCTAGTTGGGTGGTCTAGTGGTAAGATATCTGCTCTAGCAATGCAAAGGTCATGGGTTTGACCATGGTATGACCCCCCCCCCCCCCGAGTGATTTGCCAGTAGATTTCTTTTCACAGAACTGAGTATACAGTACTTAATACACAACAATGTAAGGGGTAAAAACAAATTATTTTCTTTATCCCAAATGCAAATGTAGCATCTATCAAATGTACATTACACATTACTATACATATTACACTGTACGTGTACATTTGAACATGTACAATGCGTACATTTTAATGTTCAAATAATCATAACTAAAAAACTGTAAGAGTGCCCATCCAAATTTTTTTTTGAAAATGTTGCTTACATCTTAAGCTAAAATTGGAAAAAAAAATTACGCATTTTGAAAAATACGCATTTTCGCAAATCAAGGTCAAAGGTCATATTTTTACGTAACTTTGTTGTGGTATGCGGTATAATTTTGATTTTATGTTATCAAATACGGGCCATTTCAAGAGCTTTAAAATGATGTAAATTTTATCTCTGTAGGTGCTTTACTTTTGGAGATATGGATGTCCAAACGCAGCAGGTCATGCTAATTAGTCAAAAGTTCGTTAACCCATATCTCAAAAAGTAATCAATCGAACGACAAAAAATTTCGGTTCTGGGGGTTTCTCATTGAGTCCAATCAGCACACAAAATTTCATTTTAATCCGTGACGGTCAGGTCCAAAAGCGTGTTGAATTGACACGGAATGACCCACATGGCTGGCTAGTGCTATGTGGTTGTACACACCACCAGCCTGTCCACAGCGTGTTAGATCAATGTTCCATGGCAGATTACCTAACCATACTACATTACGTTATCAAGAGGACATGGAATGTGAATTTTTAACAAGTGGATTACAACCTAAAGTTGCCTGCCCTCCGAAAAAGAACACTTCTCGAGGTGTTCAGAAAATAATTAGCCTGTAGGAACGATTCCTTTTTAACATTCTAAATGAATGTGAAATTAAAAAAAAAATGCTTAACTCCAGTAATCATGCAAAAGACAGTAACAAGTTAATATATTGATCAGTCGATGGTGTCAGTTTAGTGTCAGTACGATTCTATGGGCGCGATTGCCTGAGATGTACGGCCCGTAGAAAGAGAGAAGGCTTTGCAGGGCGCCGAAAGCGCAGAGTTGTGCGGTAAGCAGCGCCTTGAAATTGGGCCCAGATGTCCCCTATAAAAGTCACCCAGCGAATGACACCATTTCAAGTAAACCATCCCGCGTTAATTACAATGTAATTTATTTATAGACCAATTTACCTTGTTTACATTGAAACATTAAGATCCGCCGTCTGATGAATGCCGTCGGACCTCGTTACTAAACTGCGTTAAACTGCCCATATAACTTGATATTACGGCGGGCGAAATGACCAAAGGCTCTTCAGGCTACATTCTATAAAGGATAGCAGATGTTTGAAATTCTCTGCTAATGACGTGGGGAATAACAATTTGCTGATGTCGAGAGGCGTGAACGTGTTCATTGCACCTTTTTAAAGAAACGTACAGGAAAGGTAATTAATTAAGGGGCAAAATTAATATAAATCTGAAACATGACTCGTCAAGATTGTCCATACCAGTACCGATCCTCTGGACAAGTATTCTGAAACATCACTCGTCAAGATTGTCCATGCCAGTACCGATTCTCTGGACAAGTATTTTTCGTCGGAAATACTGTCCGGGTCGAGGACTGAGCATTTTTGAAGCACTGCACAATTAATAACCGTGGCTCTTTTCGATTGCCGGATGCAGTCGAATTAAAGCCTGGTGTGAACGTGCACCAAAATCTACGACAAAACATATTGTCCTTTCTCGCCAAAGCGAGGCCACCTAATAATTGGCTTTTCACACTTCGGTTAGATGGTGTGTTTATTGAAAACTATAGTCCGAATTGCTCCCAGGGGGGGGGGGTGCTGACCCATTTTGGGGGGCCAATGTGACCCCGATTCTGTCTCAAAACAACCCAGAAATCGGTCAAGAACTGACGCTAAATCCGAGATAGAATCCCATTTCAACCAGTTTCTAGGTCAGCCTGACCAGGGAACGGGTCGGGGCCCCTGGGACCCGGGATCCAGGTCGTCAATTCTGAGCTGAAAGTTTTTTAGATTCGATGATAGAAATGTCACTCGTAAAAACAGGGGGAAAAATAATAATGAATAAATAAATAAATAAAATAGTGATCATACACATGTTTCGCCCATACAATATGTTTTCATAATTTATTCATCTGAGGTATACGTATAAATGTGGCAATGCTTACAGGTCTCCCGATCACCGACACCGTGCTTCCTTTTGCCGATTTGTAAATGTTGTTTATCTGCAGCGAGCTGATGCGACTGACACGTAATATTTGCTAGTGTTGTGTTTCCGTATTCTGAAGAGTCTAACCTCATCACGAATAGAGGAAACGACAATTAGCGGAATCGTCGCTACGTCCCGAACTGACTGAGTACACGTTGTCCGACAGAGAACAGACCCTTTTTTGATCCAACGAAAATAGTCCGGTTAATGATGTCGTCAAAAACATATGCCTAATCCCCTCGGAATTTTGCACGGGTGGGGGACGTGACGTCAATGTAATATACAACGTACCTGATATCCATTTCTCAACTCATAACAAAGTATTTACGATTGGTAGTCACCGGGAAGAATGATTTAGTAATGATCAAGTCTGGTATCTTAATTATTAACAAGTTTATACAGTACCAAACCTCCGGAGAAATATATCATTTTGAGGACTCCAAATCACCTACGCTTATTTTGAGTGCCCCAATCGACATAAAAAGCCGTAAATAATACATCTTTCTTCACTTATCCGCCTGAATTTTTCACTGGTTGGTTAATAGATGACGTCTTTATTGAAATCTAAAGGAAGGAAAACTTAACTGCTCCCGAAAACATGTGATGACATACCAAAGATGTTTTTCCCTGTATGTTTCTTGTTCACTCGTCTGAAGTCTACATTCAAATGTGACATTTTATATTTGGGTCGACTGATCTCGTCGAACAAGGTAAATTACGACCCCCCAAAGAAACAAACATCGTTCATCAGTTATCTCAAGCACGTGGATTGATTGCAGGTCGACATGCTCTTATAACACCGAAATATAACTAAACATGATGTGCTTCCCCCTCCTAAAGTGGTCGTTAGCATTATAATATCCGTCGTGCAAGCTATGATTGATTCCCTAATAATTTGTATGACTTGCAGACATGATTTATACTCCACGAGAGGCACCGGTGCGAGAGGGGACCATTTAAAGTGTGTGTGTTTGGGGGGGGGGGTGGAGGCAAGCAACGCCTTCAAAAACAGTCCGGCATAGAAAGAGCAAGCATAGGTGTAGTAATCAATAATGCACTTACTATTACAATCCTTGATCCTGTTTTCTTGCAAAGTATTTGTCCTTTGTTAAATCTAGCTCCATCTCTCCTTTTACGTCTTGATCCCGCTCTTCCTGCTTTAAGAAATCGGATACAAAACAAGTTAGGATTCAAGGAACCAAACAAAACAACACAGTTTACATTCAAACAATCAGAACTTAACGCAGTTTAAGAAATTACACATAACACCGAGAGGTATCCACATACGAATGTTATCTATCGTCTCGGCGCGGCTGACAGTCACATTTTATTTGATTTCCCTTGAGTCAACTCATAGTTACTGGTTACTGATACTACAGCAAGTGGTGATATATTTTCAGTTCAACCAGTGTAAATAATTCAATCAAGGATTGATTAGGATACAATGAAGCCGTTACGGCAGACTCTGTAAACGCTAACCTCAGGCCTTGAGATTCAACTGCACTATAACGAGGAGACCTGTTTTAATTATTCTGTACGACCTGAGAGACCTTTCTCACTCCGAGTTCTCGGTTTTTTTTTTCTTGCGGGGAAAAGATGTGTACAAATTTATAAGAATGGCTGAAAATATAACCCGGACTCAACCTTGTATCAAAATGTAGTCTGGACCTAAAACGTAGCCCCGGGCCCTGTGCTAAAATATAACCCGGACTAAATGTAATCCGGACGTAACCAGGTCCTAATTGTAGTCCCAACCTTGTATCTAAATGTAGCCCAGACGTAAAACGTAGCCCCGGGCCGTTAAAATATAAACTGGATGAAATGTAATTCGGGCGTAGCCGGTCCTAAATGTAGTCCCAAATTTGTATCTTAATGTAGCCCGGACCTAAACCTAGTCCGGACTTAAATGTAGCCCGGTCACACAAACCGTACTTTCTTTCCATCCTTGTTTAACCTGCATTACGTTTCATTTATGTTGTTATTATTATTATCATTATTTCATTTTGTTTCACAAAATCTTAGTTCCCAGCTCTTACAAAATAATGTAGTTTACTCTATGTGGCTCTCGGTCGTAAAATTAACCAGTCTGTGAGTGATATCTGCAACCCCCCCCCCCTTTCCCCCTCTCTCGTCTTCTTGTCCGTATTAATGTCGTGCCTACGGTGATATGGACGCCGATGTGCACCACGAATAACCGTTTTATTTGCTCAGCAGCCGAACGAATTCTAGAATCGATTTTTTCCGGTAGTGCTCTGAGGAGCATGATATTTTCAGTCACCCTAGGGACCAATATTCGAGTTGTCATAAAGCCCACTGAAAACTGTCGTGCGTAAAAGCGTAAAACAAAAACACATCGGGAAACGGTACCCAAGCCGTGTCATTTTAGTAGAACTGCAGTAATTATCGAGGGCTGCGTAGAATAACAAAGACCAGTTATACTTCACTTGCGCATGCGCATGCAGGTGACATGTGTACAACTGGAGCGAATCAAGCGGCCAATCATGAGAAAGCTTGTTCCTATAAATTGTGACGACACAACCTCACGCAAATAAAAACTGGAGCGCTTCTTTAGTTCTCAGCTAGCTTTGCACATGAGTGGCGGCGTCTATACTCGCCTATGCATCCTTTGCACACAATTTGGATTTGGGGTACACGAGCAAGTGACGACTGAAGGCACTGCGAAAGTTGGATGTGGAAGCATTGAATACTGCCTGAAACAACTACCGGTGGAACCACCCAGGCTCTCAGAGTGAATGAAATAATCAGCGGGCCATGCGCGTCACCATATTAATGTTCACCGGTACCCCCACAATATACAGAAAAGACGAGCAGTGCTTTATCTCAAACGAGTTCATTCTCGTGTGGGTCAATCAATAGCCGACACCGATCCGGAAATAATGTAGGCTGCTCCTTCGCACGAAAGGTAAGTCAATAATGTGGTCCACTTTTACTGCTTCCCAAAAGGATTATCTAAAATATGAACCGCAACTTCAGAAAACTTACTCAATGGACGCCGGATTTGAAAAGCAGTGCGGCACGTGCTTCATTGTCTAAAACCAAAATTTGATAACCCCCCCCCCCCCGTCATTACACAGCCTTTGTCCATGTTTTATTTTTACGCTGTCGCTTTATTAAAGGACCGCGCCAACTAAAATTGTGATCTGTCTCAATGGCGTATATGCTTAAAGGTATGTTTACATCGAGTAGAGTCGTTTCGAAAGGAATACATTCATGTCATGATTAGGGAGTCCCCCTTAAATGAAAATAACCCAAAAGTATTTATGTTTTGTCGGGGTCGTATCGTGCCTAAATCTATTACGGCAATCGAAACGAGCAGCAGGAAATGGGTGGGGTCTTCACCTCAACTTTGACAGCACCACAGACGGATGAACTAAATTCTAATAAAAGTGAGATTACAGACTAATACTACGTGTAAATGTAATTGAGTTGTCTCTGCCACTACCAATTTTAGTCCCAGCTTAATCAACTAATACACAAAATCGCCCTCATACGACTGTTGAGAGATTCATCATCGATTTCGGTGACATGGACCGGATGATTTTCGTCTGATAAAAAAGGTATGTTCTTTCGAGCAAAGTCTTGTGTCCATATAGCGACTATTTCCGTACGTACTTTTCATTCCCTCTATTCACAACGAATCTTCCTTCCTCCTCAGGATGTACATCGCCTCTTTAATAGGGAAACGTAACACTACCAAAGCGAAGCAGCCCGAGTGTTGTCTAACCTTGTCCGTCGCATCAGCTCGCTGCGGCTAAACGCAATTTAAGAATTGGCAAAAGGAATCGTGGCGACGCTGATTGGATCTTAGTCAGCTACCTAGTATAAATACAGGCAGTATGTAATGAAAGATGGCTTGATAACATCTCCGGTTGAAACGCGTTTCATTTGGCATTAAATACGGGAAAAACAAGTTTGAAATCTGATAACTTTAAGGTGTTTTCTATAAATATATATATATATTGTTTTTAAGCGCATCTTTCAGAGCGACTTAAGAGCGTGGCTTGTTGCAATGATGAACAGCGTCAAAACAAACACCGAATGTGAGCTGGGGTTTGTACTTTTCAGCGCGGTTAAAATAATACATTCTAAGATATCCATTTCGACTTTACCTTCAAGCACCCTTTACTCTCGGGTTTCAGGATGTTATCATTCTATGTTGGGCTCGCAAAGTCTCTTTATAAGAATCCTCGAGGGGAGGGAACTCTATTTTTTTCTTTTTTTTGTGACACGTTGTCAAACAATTATGTGGAAATGCCCAGAGTGAATTGGTCAAAGTTAACAATTCGAAAGAAATCTTACTACTGAAACCCACTCTCAAGCTACTACTCAAATACGTCCTGATTTTAAGAAGTTGCGTTGCCGTTTTTCCTTTACGATGGTTTACATTTTTACAGTGGAAAACACTGTAGATCAAAAGATAGTAAATAAATAAAAAATATATACGATTTATTTGGTCCCATCAGACAGTCGAGTAATTACTGGATGTTCTAACCTTGTGCGGGTCATGTAACAGAAGTTGCCGTACAATTCTCAGGGGAAAAAACAACTGTGAATAACGACATCAACTCAGGATGAAAAGACTATTCACTGGACATAGCTTCGGGCAACAATCTCTGATTTGATCAATCGATGAAATATATGTTGGGCACATTGCTGACAAAAATTACGTTAAAGGTATGATACACTATATTGGTTATGAAAAACACGGTTTTTTAGTATAAACCTGAAAGCTTAAGTGTCGCTTGTCTCGACATAATATTTCTGACCAACCTTCAACCATGTTCGACACACCTGGTCTGTGGACACACTCTTCGTACTTTGATCACACAAAAAATGAAGAAAGAAATTACTAGCATGAACGGAAATATTTCAGAAAACATATATCCAAACAGTTGTTGGGTCTTTACTTTTATCGATGACATTATCGCTGCACCTTGAGGTGATAGTAACAAAATGTTCAGTTGCTTGAAGATTCGAACTGGCCTAGTGTGACCGGGTACCCTTTGTGGTTTAGCATAGTTAAGATATACTACTCTGTTATACGGGGTCTTGTGTTCGAATCCCACACGAGTAGTAGAGCATTTTTTGTTGTTTTTCCGCAGGACTCGGGAAGCGCGGGTAGCTTATCAATGAACCTTAATCAAATACTCATCTTAAAAAAAAAAATTAAAAAAAATTGTCGTTTTGTTTGGCTGTATGCATTGATAACTGTATATGAAGGTCATGAATGAGGTTTTCCCTTCCGAAAAGAAGAATCGCCGCACCTTTAAACATCAGACTCATGCCGGCGTCTTTATCAGATCAAAATGTTTCTTATCTCTCCTCTCTCTCTCTCTCTCCTCTCTCAAACCTTCCCCCCTCCTTTTCTTGTTGTTGTTGCTTGCTTTACGTATAACGCCTTGAAGGTAGAAGAGAGCTAACGGTGTAAAACACGATGAAATTGAACTCCTATGACTCCAAAAGAAGCTCAATCGAAAAAGAGAAAGAGATACGCCTGTAGAATACTAACAAACCTAAAGGCAAGGCATTCTTAGTTGGTATGCAGTAGAGTTCTTGTAAAGATTTTGATAGTGAGGTACCTAAGACAACATAGGTCAAAAGGGAACGACGTCGATCAAAAAGGACATCCCGCAAAAAAATACGAAAGAAAAACCTGTTTCTCAGGTGTATCTTAAGTTGCGTTACCAACACAAGGAAGTAACACTCCAAGGAAAAGTAAAATTAGTTGGTATGCAGTAGAGCTCTTGTAAAGTATTTGATAGTGAGGTACCTAAGACAACATAGGTCAAAAAGGGAACGACGTCGATCAAAAAGGACATCCCGCAAAAAAATACGAAAGAAAAACCTGTTTCTCAGGTGTATCTTAAGTTGCGTTACCAACACAAGGAAGTAACACTCCAAGGAAAAGTAAAATTAGTTGGTATGCAGTAGAGCTCTTGTAAAGTATTTGATAGTGAGGTACTGAAGACAACATAGGTCAAAGAGGGAACGACGTCGATCAAAAAGGACATCCCGCAAAAAATACGAAAGAAAAACCCGTTTCTCAGGTGTCTCTTAAGTTGTGTAACCAACACAAGGAAGTAACACTCCAAGGAAAAGTAAAGTTACACAATCGTTTACGTTTATATCGTATTTTTTCCGCGTGTTTTTTCCCTAATCAATTCAAAAACACCCTACTTGCAAATCCTATAGTGTGATCACCCTTTTAAATTGAAATGAATAACCGGGGTCTCTGTTTTCACTCAGTTAATGATCTCAATGAGCTTGCTTTAGAATCAATCAGGACAAACCGTGTCTCCGACGATTAAGGTCTCGCCATCAGCGTAACTAATATACCTTCGAGCTTCCTGTGGTCTCGGAAGGGTGCCAAACAAACTATTGAAATGTCATGAACAAAAGTTGGCGCTCGTAATTCAACGCGAGTGTTGATAGAGGCTTTTTTCTTTTCTGTTTTCTCTCACTACCCGGTTATACCCCAATATCAGCACCTGATGATAAGAAATTGACGTCAACTTATATAAGTTATATCTTTACGAGGGCTTTGGGCCCTCAACACACGCCAGGTTCATGTCCAAAGTCCGATTTCGGTCTATTCCTTTTTTTAATTAAGGCTGAACACAAGCTCCTAGTGTGGGTGTGTTCGTTTCGATCAGTACCGTAATTACAGAGTTGCCCAAAGGGATGAATGGGTGAAAGTCACGAGTAGGAAGAGAGCTCACGATGATCAAATGAGTGAACTTCTTATTTTAGATGGAGCTGGCTGCAACTGCTGACAGGAACCTCATTCCCACTGGTAATCCTGCTCTCTTTGAGTCAAGATAAGATACAGTATTTAGGCCCTTTCACACTCGAGGCAATTTTTAACAAGAACCTTTTACTAAAATCAAATCGATGTAAAAACAAAAACAACAACAACAACAACAACACCAACGACAACGACAACGACAACAACAACAACAACAACAAGTTCCAGTCGTGTGAAAGAAGCCTGTAAAGATAACCATGGGTCCTTGTCATTTTTTAACTGAGATCCAGACTTGATCAATAGCAACCATATTAAAAACACCACGCTATGTAGTGTGAAACGATTACCACAAGTAAGGACCCTTGCTTTGGCGATATCATTATGCACAGAATGTGTCACTCGCAATTAGTAGAAAAAAAAATTGTTCAGTGAATGAACGATTACGACTTTTACCCACCTCCCCCTGAAAAAAGGGACTTTGATAAATTTGTGCATTAAATGTCATATTGACAAATAACGTTCACATTCCTCGAGAACAAAACAAAAATCTGAAAGTAAAGACTAGTGCAGCAAATTGAAGATGAGCATCGAGATAGACCGTAGGCCCTAACTGTTTTAATGATTCGTTCACAGTTGGTAAATCACAATTCCTTTCAGACACCTTGATCAATTAGGCTTAGCTAGACGGAGAGGAGCGGTGTCCAAAATGGCAAGAACATTTGCCGGAATATCTTTGGTGATAAAGATTTATTAACACATTGGTGGGGACCATCCAAAGGCCGCAGATTGATTTCTCACCATAGTAAATTAAAGCTTCGTAAAATTGGTTGTTAAGGTAACGAGTCGGAATCCCATGTTGCCGTTAAGATTAGACAAATATATACCTCAAAGGAGATTAATTAATTAGAATTGTGGTCATGAAAGCCTTGCGTGTAGCTTTGTGTAAAACCCATGCACCCAAACTTATCTAGGAAGTAGGCAAGACAAGAGAGCATGCTTCATGTGTTGGGAAGACAAAACAATTCGGCAGTGACGGGCCCCTCCCTCCATTCCATGTTCCCGCCCCTATTCGAAATCTGAGACTTTGAGATTAGAAATTCCCAGAGGAATAATGTTTAGATTGTGTAACCTTTTATGTAGAATAACTATAACTCATTGTCAAAACTATTGTCATGTTTACGCGCAGACAACATTCCACGCCAGACGTCTTATAAAAAACAGTAAACGGCATAAACAAGAGCACTTATAAAAGGGGCTACCTTTTATATTTGCGTATATAAGGTTACAATCTAATATAAGAAAAGTACAAACACAAACTGCAGTTGTAATTGGCCAGGTGCACCCCCCCCCCCCCAGAACAAATGATGCACATCATTGTGCTCCCGCCCTCAAAATCAACTTAAAGTTTAACGCTGAAGACAGGTGTGGGAATCAGATCAAATCTGGCTTGTAATCTCATCATGTGAGTGTCGAACCAACGTCTTCATCGTGGTGAAGGGTCAATAAATATTGATGTTTCGATAGATTTAAACCATTTGACGTGCTTACTTCGAAACAATGCCCCCCCCCCTTCCCCATTTTATCGCTTAAAACAATAAATGGATGATTATAACCCCGCGGCGATTCACGTCTGTTTTAAGTAAACGGACGTCTCAAAAACAGGGATGAAACCATGCCAACGAGACTAAACGTCTCTAGGCATTATTCCGCTGGCTCGGTGCCATTTCGAGGACAGGTGGAGATTGAACAAACCAGTACCCGCTTGAGATGCAAAGTAGTTTGAGTCGGACTCAAGTCACAATGGTCAATGCCTTGGACTTGTGCTCAGACTTGGAATTGAGTCACCACGATTGGTCCATGCCTCGGACTTGGACTAGACTGTGTCATAGGATGGAGTCTGCAACGTATCCCCCCCCCCCGTGTTGTTCAACTATAATGCGTAAAACAAATTGGGGGTACCAATTGGACTTGTTTTACCCCTGAGTATTGTAAAGTTTACTTCAAGGCAGTGACTTCGGGGTTTGTGTTTACCATAAAGTGATGCAGACGTATTTCAAGCCTCCATCATTCTGTCACTTTTCCCGCACGCCTGTACTTAAAAAAAAATATTTTAAAAAGTAACCACCAACTCCCACCAATGAACTTTCCGGTCTCGGTTCGGTTGCACTGCATGCCTTGATTTGAACTCAGGGGGTGCAATGTGATGGCATCTCCACCTTACAATACCCCCTTGGAGTTACAGGAGCTGCTGGGAGCAGTATCAACAGCGCCAGAAAACTAGACACAAATTTCTCATCCTTGTGAATTGGAGCAATTCAATATTGCTGCACCGAATGTTAGTTATAACTGTCATTATATAATATTTTATACCGTACACACATATCCTTGTAATTTGATTGGTGGAGCATGCAGCATCACGTGTCATCCTAGATTTTGATATTAAATACAATTATAATATGTCGCCGTGCCACACGGGGCAATGCGAGACTTTTGAACCCTAGATGGCAGCGGACATGACCGGTAAAGTTCCATTGTTTACGTAGTACCAAGCATGCGCACATCGCCGAGAATAATGGTAATACCTGGTAAGTCTGCTGCCACCTAGCGACCCAAATGTTCCCTATTCGAACAGGCAACAACCCGTTCCAGGCAATCTCTTAGAAGACAAACATTCATATGTAAATTTCCCTTTTATTATAGGAGGATAGTTAACAAATACTGCACGGAAAAAAGTTATGTTGGTACTACTGAAGTGGTGCTTCAGCAAGTAGTGCAGTTGGTTGCCTTCGCAGTTAATCTGTAAAAAATAAATTACCCGTGTGTGACAAGATTGGGGTCATTTTGAAACTAGTTCACGAAAAAAGTGGGGGGAAACTGTTATAGAGGGTGTGAGATTGTCTTGTTATGTGTCAATATAAATTGACTTATATCATTGCGGGTGCCTGGGGACTCTCTGTCTCCCCCGCAGACAGATCAATGCCCTTGGGTCAGAAAAAGCTTCCCACACGGAAAAGGCATATTTATTTGTTTACAGTTATCAAAACAGAAAATTTGCCATTCAGTGTGAAATAAATTATCGACGTGCAGAGCTACGGGGCGATTCACATCCGAGGTGCGTTCGCGATCGCACCCATCTGTCACCCGGACGAGTGTTTAGATGCCAAACAAGGTTGACTGAACTCATTAGACATAATGTTTTGTAAGAAGTAACTTTTTAGAGGTGACGAGATTTCGCTTTCAAAAACAAGCATCCAAAGTGACATACCTGCGAACGTCGCTTGTACTTCAATGTTTTTTAATCCGATAGCTCTTTTAGCATTCAGCAAACATCTTTGTCGTGTTCCCAACAGTGGCGCTACCGGGGGGGGGGGGGGAGAAGCTGGGGCTACTTTCTTTGCTGAATTCCTAGCCATTGCACCAATATTAATGATCAATGCAATTATGTTCGATACACCAGTTCAAGGAGAGTGCTGGTGTAAGTCCGTCATTGTGGTAATCAAATGCTCTTTCAGCAGTATACATTAACATTAAAGATTAATGTCCCCCCTTAAATTTTAGCTTGCCCCCCCCCCTTGCCCTCGCAGATTAACAGGTCTAGTGCCGCAACTGCTTGTTCCCTCTGTAATGTATAGAAATAATACATATTGATTCTCGTTTTATCGAAAAGGGATCAGACTATGTTGGCCTCCTAGCCATCAGAACATGGATAGATTCGTTTTTTCAGGGAACATTCCGCAGAATCAGGGAGAGTTGGCATCTCTGCACTCTTCCGAGAGCCACGCAGGGCTTTCCGTTGAATTTCATACTGGATCAATAGCTCTACTGAGACATACGACGTGAGCGCGTTGACAAACAAGCTTATCAAATTAATTAATCAATACCTAATCACTTGAAGTTGTTCCAAGAACCAACATGAATCCCTAACATTATCTACCTTACAACTGCTATAGAAAGAAGCGAATAGTTTTCTAGCATTAAAATTAACAAATCAGTTAGGCCCTATTCTTATAAAGGAAGTCAGTGGTTTAGTTTCATTATCAGATTGTAAAATTGCTTTACATTTTTGTGCTATTCAGCAAAAATGAGCAAGAAACCAGTCACAAACCCGTTGAAAAAATGTGACATGGCTTTTTTATTTTATTTTTTGCGCTGAGCTACTTTGTGTGCTTAGGCAGCTCTATATGGATTTGAGCCCTGCTGGTCTGATCATCCATTTAGGCTAGTAGAGGCAACCACTCCTGTGCGTCTTGTTATTGTATTGAGGTAGTTGCCCCATGCCCCTTTGGTGCCCTGTGGAAATGTCCCAGTATATTTTGAACAAAGGTTACCTAATAGCAAGAGGGTGATATTCGCCAAGGACTTACATATATATGCCTACTGCTTGCGGCGCCGGGCTATCAAAGTTAGCAGGAAATGGGTAAGTGGGGGAAAAGTATGGCTGGCAGTGGCAATCGAAAAACGTTACAAGCAAGATTTTGTAAAACAAACATCATTGTTAGCGTGCGTGTTTTGCCTGGCAAAGTTGGTTGTAATTAAACAGAAGATATTGATAAAATAGGCCGACTGCGTGTGGGGGTCAAATTAAAAAATTGGCACAGGTTCTGTTCGCCCGCTTGAAGCCACGTACGCCAAGCAAATGGTGCGGCCTATAAGCCGGAGCCCAAGCCCAATAAATTAGCCGTTGTTTCGAAAGGGGCGTTGACTCCATGCATTGCCATGCTTTTCGTTTTATCAGTGTGTATGTAAAGGGTAAGCAAGACTGACATTTTGATTGCAATAACATGTTATTTGATCAGCACTGTATTGACATATTCACGGTTGCCAAGAAAATAGTTTAAGCCTATCACATAAGTGGGACTCTAGTCCAGATATCAGAATCGCTTTTTACCCAGGAAAATGTTTACGAAAGTTGTGAATCCGTGAGTGCCATTTGTAGTTTGTTTTATTTTCACTGTAATGTCTTTGTTATTGTTTGTGTTGAAGATTTTCTTTGTCTTCGCGCCTAGAGCGTCCAGCGGGGTAGATAATGTGCGCGCAACAAGTCTGTATTACCAAATTACTAAAGTGGCCAACAGTTCAGTTAATGAAGATTTCCAACAATCATTAGATATGATTTCCGTCACTGCAAATTACGCATAGTCTTCTAAATCTTGCATGCTGAGTAATTAACCTCCCGTTAACATAGGGTTAAATTATCCCACAGGGAATCCTAGCAATTGTACTGCATCTACAGGAAGAGTGACTTCTCTTTTTAAATGATACACAAAATGTGTGAAGTTGACTATTATTAGGCTTGCAACTATTTGACAACATTTATGAATGTCCTTGAGGATATTCAAGTTTTAAAAATATATATATATATATATATTTTTTTTTTTTTCTTCTTTTTTTTTTTTGTGCGTTTGTGCATTTTGGAGTAGTATCTTTAAAGTTAATCCTTTGAAATGATGTAAACTGCATGGAATAGAACTATTTGGAAGGATGGGGTACATTTTAAAACATTGAGAGAATTATGCACAAATTAGTGTTTTGCTGAGACAGCTGCAGTACACTTGCTTCCCCAGAGGGTTTTGACAAGTGCATACCGCACATACGTATTGTAATGTGTTACACATAGAGCGGGATGCTACCTCAATAAACCATAGTCGTCCCCCGACGCACACCCCCTGTAACATTTCACTAGTTTTGTACGTCAACTGTAAGTTTAAATTCAATCAGTCTCCACAGACGTTCTTCAGACGCAAGGCGGCAACAGAACTACTCCCTTCCAATCCCTAGCCACGACTGTCTTCAAACGCAAGACAGCCACAGAACTCCCTGCCATCTGATCTTATAGCCATCCCCCGTAGGGGCACGTTCTTGTTGGGTAACTACAAATTTCAACCCGGTCACATTATTAGGTAAAAGCTTTCCTTTTTATAAATAAAAATCGAAGGATGTAAAGCTTCTCGATGAATAGCCGGATTGGAAACTTAAATTTTCATTGAACTGTTGACAACAATACCGTCTCACTCTTGACGTAGATACTGAATTGTAAATTAAAGGAGGTATGAGAAAGATTCCGAACTTGGGAATTTAAAGCAATCGTTTATCCCACTTTGCCTTATTAGATTCGTAACTTTGCCTTGTTAATGCTGGCCTTTAAATTGCTTCATTTATTTCCCCCTCGGTCGGCATTAACCGGATCATTGCATCGCAAAATTATAAGAAAGGTACAACTAAAGTATCAACGTAGTATAAACTCTTTTAAGTTCAGCATACCCTCATCTGTTAGTACAACTTCTTACTATAGTTAAGTAAAAACATCGCTCTGAACAACTCCAATAAGAAAAAATGAATAAATACATAAAAAGGTTTCATTACTGTGAAAGCAGTTATAATGATGGTCTTTATATTTTCGTAAAGGCCAATGCATCTGCCATAACCCTGACACCTGCAAATACAAATCAACTGAGGAGACCAACGAGATAAACAAATTAAATCTCACAACCGCATGCACTTCATGCATATAAACCGTTCGAGGGATGTTAAAGGTGAACACCTGTCGGTGCATGCGTTATATGCCATTTGTCTTGGTGACAAAGTATAGATTGCCCAATCTTCATCGCATAGAGCTTCTGAAAGCAAAAAAATATCACCACAACAAATTTCCCCCATGGGAAAAAATTACGCAAGGAACCAAACACAATACAAAAGACAGCTTGGCTATACAGAGGTAACCTTTTATATAATGAACAAACTTGTTTTGTATCCAGCTAATTGTAATCCAGGTAATTTTTTGACAAATTGTATAGGTTATTGTATTCCTCAATATTGAACAGCTTCCTCTGTCATTCGTCTACCGTTGCCGTAAGACGCACGTCGCTCAACGCATCTCACTGCACTATAGTACCGTTTCGTAGAACAAATTGCAGTTTGATACATCATTGTCAGTGTCTATTTTGACGTGCGGCAAATTGCCTGCGACCTCTTCACGGATGAAATTACAAAGTGTTTATTCCCACGTTTGAGTTGCAGTTGTACCCAGGCGAGTGTGTTCCTTGCACTGTCAAAGTATAGTGTTACGGAATGTCTTTAAAGTGTAATTGATGACACGTTACGCAAAATATCATTTTTTTATTTTATTTTTATTTTATGAAAAACAAATGCTTGAGAAGGAGTGCCACGCGGAACCAAAACAAATTATGACAAATCCTACTGGCGGCATACAGGACCAACTAACACACAAACACTGCAGACCTCGGATAATTGCAACAAATAAAGAAGCGAGCCGTATAATGTGGGGGAAAAATAAGTTGTACAATGAAACGTGCAAAACCGGTTCATGATTGTGACCTTTTTTATATTCCTAAATTTAGGTCTACACATTTTGCTATGAGATTTGTTTTCTCCGTATTTTATCAAAAGTTCCATTTGCTATGGTCTGGAAACATACTTTCATAACAAAAACTCTCTGAGATGTTGGTCAAGATCCTCGGTAATAAACAAACAACACCATTTCTACGTCTTTTTCAGCATCTTTGTAATGTTTTGAAGGGGAAAAAGTTGAAAAACATTGCACGGTTCGCCGTTTTGAAATGCATGAGGTTCCTTCGCGTAAGTGGATTGCCTTTTAAACGAATCTTACAAATATGGCCACCAGCATCTGTCCTGGTGCACGGCCGAGGTGTTGATGTAAGGCAACATTGAATAGCCGTAATGTGATTGTTGTTCCTCGTGGCGAGCTGCAGAGAGGGGGAAATCCATAACCCAGTTATGTCTTCGTCATATTCACGCGATGATTAGATTTTCGCCCAGCTTTGTAAATGTTAATAATGCAAACACGACTTACACAGTCTGCCGCATTCCCTTGCTCTTTATTATTAGATATTAAGCGACTGTGGAAAGGGTATAAGTGTAAAGGCATTTACGTTGTCGATCCTGCAGGAGTGTCCAATCTAGTAAAAAACAAAATGCTTCAAAAAATTGTTTTAATGATGTTATTTTACAAAGTAGGTGGAGTAAACGGCACAGATAAAAATGTGCACGGAAATTTTAAAAAAACATTTGCCAATAACTTAGGTCGAAACTTCAAGACCCGTGGCAAATCTGATGTGCAGCTTCAACTTGCCTAAAAAAAGCACCAACATGATGGATAACTCTTAGTTTTATTCTTCAGTTAACATTTTCTCGATCAAAATAATCCCTTACATGCTCAGCAGTTTTTGTTACAGTGATCTGATTGTAAACTTTGTCACTTTTTCCTAAGCATACACAAAGTTGTAACAATGTTGGGAAGTAGAATTTGATAAACCATTGTGTTTTATCTTTTTTTATTACAGTTGTCCGTACTTTGCGATACGCATAACTGTACTTTTTATCGAATTCTACTTTGTGATAGAACCTAATTTCACACACGATCGCCAATAGTTGCGCTTAAATACTCAAGACACAGATTCTCTCGCAAGGATTTCAAACCGGAACCTTTATTCCGGAGATGTATTTTATGCCGTCTCACCTCGGTTGTTTCCTTGGTTACCATAATAACCACTGCCTCATTGGCCCATATATATCAAGTTTTCTCTGCTGGCTAATATCACTTGATCCATGTCAATTTAGATTACGAACTGGCCGGTTAAAAGTTAACAGGCATCCATGTATACTGTTTTTCCTCCCGGACGTGTTCTTGCAACGTCCGCCTTTAGAATTCGGTGAAATTCAACGTAAAATACAACCAGCGTACTTTTTTTAAACGGAGTTTTTTTTTTACTTTTACTTTTTTTGACGCTTTTAAAAAGTACATTGCGTCAGTTACTCAATGTCACCAATATTTAACCTCGATCATTAGAACGATTTTTGACAAGCATTCCCATAATCACCACTTTCCACTAATCTAGCCTGAAGCATGTTTCTGAAAACGGGACACACATCCTGCCGTCATTTGAAAACTGTCGAAAACCAAACAGAAAACAGTAAAGAAAACAATACTGAGCCGGGGAAAAGATGTAACACTCTCAACAACTCGTCAAATGCATCTCTGCATCGTTCTCGTGCAACAGCGTTGACTGAACTGTGGAACTGGACGACTGTCCCAAACCATTCACACACACACACACGAACAAGTGTGTATAACACCTGCAATCGGGAAACCTCCCTCTTTTGTTTGTACTTTTTGGCATTATCTCTCATTGGTTTTGTACACGTTTTCCAACTGGGGACCTTTCCCCAAACGGGGACCCTATTGTCCTCTTTTGTTATAGGTCCCAGGTTTGAATGTGTATAACTACCCAAACACAACCACATGTTTATCAGTGTTGTCAACCGAGAACACCCCATTGTTTGGGGTTAGTTTTTGTTTTAGCGACGTCCCAAAGTGGTTTATCTCTTTTCGTAAAGTCCTCAGTTTGAATGCATAAACATGTTCACGCTCACACACACCAGATTCCCTCGAAAAATGGTGTGATAAAGAAACTGAAACTCCAGCGGAGATACGATCACTTTTTTAGTGAAATAAATACAAACAATTTTAATTGAAGAATTAGTCATGTCGTTCTCCTCTCATGCATAGTAGGTTTCCTTTTTTTAAGAACAAACCACATGACATTTGCACTCTAGTGTTGCAGACGCATGTAATTCTATCCAATTATAGGAAGAGGAAATAGTGTTACACTCCGTATATATTTACTTAGAAAAAAATAAGTTTGAGAACAAACAAAACGAAACGACAATCAAACATGCTCATCCTTAAATTAAAGGTAGGGCAAAAAACTCTCTTTAGCAATCTGAGATAGATATGTTTATATAACTAGTAGGGGAGATGGCCTTAGCTTTCGATCCAAACCGGACCTTCGTCAAAGGCATAAACAAGCACAAACGAAAAAAATATCAATTTATAGCAAAATCAGAGAAGCAAAGAACAATGGGAGGTATCCAGAAAAAAGAGGGAAAATTATAGCCAATCAAAGTTATTGTTTTACAAACAGTGGGGTGGCTAAGAACTATTCTGACTAAAGTAGTGAGGACAAAAAGGATGGTCATTGAAAGGGTGGATTAGATGGTAACTGCATTCTGCGTAATGCGGGAAGCATGTAAGGACAGGACAGGATTAGAGGGGTGATGCATCAGGGATGATGCAGTTGAAAAGAGCTTAAAATATAAATATATATATTGATACATTTTTCACAGCCTACTTCAGCATTATGGTTGATTGTGACTCTTAAAGTTGTTTCAGGCATGGATTTACATGGAGGTCAATGGCCACTGTTACTCTAGTCTCGGCCTTGGTGCCCCTTCAAAAGTTTCCACAAACAAACTTTGCACATTTTCCCAAAGAAAGTGCACCGAACAAAATGAAAATAGCCATTCCAGGCCTGTGAAAAGGCCTGTGAAGTTCCAGGCCTGTAGAATGTAAAAATGCCGCTGCAGACCTCATTAGGAAAGCGCACTATAAATAGATCATTGTCATGAAAAGTAGAATTGTTACAAATTTGATGCTTTATTTGTAATGGCTTGGAGCGTTTCCGTCAGGTTGATGAACATGCTATTACTATTATTATTGCATTATTTTATTTATTTATTATTTTAAAGATGACATGACATTGACAGTCATCAAGTCGACGCCAAGGTTTGATCTTTTTATGAGCACACAGTCTACACCGGTAATGATCCGGGGTAAAAGCATGCCATACTATAAGTGAAAAGAGATAACATGGTCGGAAGCGATACCTGATTCATTGCTCCCATTTGTCAAATGGGTAATAGACAACTCATTAAGGGGACATCAAAATGATCCACGTTTTGATAAATTTACACATTCCATACCGCCGGAGACGACACACACCTACATTGGCCGATTACTCCATGATATCGCAAATCATGCTTGCAACGCCACCTTGGGACCCAGTGGCTAGACTGCCGACCAAAATGGGCTGAAGATAGGATGAGGAGGACCACGACGGAGACGGAAATATGATGGGGGATCGGGATGATGATGATGATGATAATGACGTTGGCGGGTGTTGAGAATGAGGGGGTCGAGGAAGAGGAGCAGGATGATGGGGATGATGGTAGATATTTTTAGAATAAGGAGTTGGAATAGGGGGGGTTAGAAGGATGTACAGAGCGAAAATGAATACAAAGATGAATACAAAGATGGTTATTGAGATGTTGTTGCTGATGACTGATGGTGCATAAGTCAAACCAATTCAACACTATAACTAAGTCTGGTTTTCAAAGAACAATACTAATGCAAGTACGCCTGAAGCTGTGAACTTTGAATAGACTCTGAGTCAGCGAAGTGGTTGCATGATGAAAACGTTAAAGTTTTTTTTTAATTGACAGACGATAGTTCCTGCTTTCCACTTTTACACAAACCTGGTTGAGAAAAAGGTGACTAATGTTTTCTTTGTCGTGGGCTATTTAGTAATGTTTGTTTTAATTTAGAAGCGCCGATTCACATGGGAAATTTCCTATTGATCAAGACTTCCTTTGAAGAGAGGCATTATTTTGTCCAGGTGAAAGTAGAAACCTACAAATCAGGAATGAACTTTTATACTTCTGTTGGAATTACAATTTTTCCCCAAGGGAAATTGCTGTTTTGCAAGAAGCATTCGCATTTTATGCTCTCTCTTTGTCATCATATAATAGTTGATCTAAATAAAAAGGGAAATCATTGCCAGAATTCAAATGAATCTGCCAATTTTTATACGCGGATAATATCGCTCGTAAATTTATAAAAAAGAACTCAAGTTCTCCCTTTCATTTCTTCCGTTCACAGTGGGTTCTTTATGGTTGCACCGGGCTATTCCATGCGTAATCTAATTGAAACGCTTTCCCGGTGGTGATCAAAGCGGTGTTTAGAGAGAAGATGACTGATGATAGTGAAGTTGGAAGATTACAATAGTTAGTTTACATGGGCAGTGACAGATACAGTGCTTTCCACACATCGGTGAAAGGGTAAAACCAAATAACATTGTTTATCCCCGATGCAAATCTAACATTTATTAGTCATAATAGCTCTAATAATATTCTAGGTGTACGAATCTGTCATAGAGAATACAGATATGTTACTGCCGTTCATTGTAAGTGTCATGGTCAGACAGACGAACCCATTGATCAATTATAATCTTAGCAGATATTTCAACCGACAGAACGCGTCGTGGTTCTTTCGCCAGAGGAAGCTCCGCATTTTCGGACATGGCAAGTGGGAGTGCTAGGGAGCTGGCCTTATAAGTATCCTATAGAAGGCAAGGGTGGTGAGAACAAATCTAGAGGGCTACCCAAAGCAACATGGGGATGCAATAACAACGATTTGACTGGACTGAGAACCCACACAGCGGTGCGACGTATAATACAGAAGATGGCCAACCCTGGAGACGTTACTGCTAGGTTGGCTGCCTCAACCCTCTGGCGGAGAACGATATCAGAAAGATACTGTCTGTCACAATGACACTACTGGCGCCGAATTATCAAATTAATTAAGTTTTTTCTTTTCTGAGTCGAAGCAATCCTTTTATAAGATCGTATAAGGAATACATTGCTGCAGGACCCTTCAAGAAACACCGGGGCAAGCCCCTTCTCTTTACGATGTACGTGTACTGGGTTCTTTTCCGTGCATTATTAGACAACATGCGTGACCTACGGCTTTACGTCCAACCCGAAGGACGAAGCAATAATGGTTAAGTGTCTTGCATAAGGACACACGTGCCATGACCTGGAACCGAACCCACACACTGAAAACACCAGAACTTGAGTCCGATGTACAAGACCGCTCGCCACGTCTATCCATGATTGACATATGGAGCAACGGTTTAGGTTTTGTTTTAGTTGCGTTTTTATGTTAACAGACGAGGCCAAGTTGTAGCAGCACAAACAAAAACTGCATTGTTAAAGGTGTTTTACAGGATTGGTAGAGCTGGAAAGATCAGTCGCAAACAGTGTTCATGTTTTGTGTGATCAACCAAATACACGAAACATAAAACCTGTGAAAATTTGGGTGTAATCTGTTGTGTGAGTCAGGAGAAAATAGTGAAAAATTATGCACAATTTTCTGCCTGTAAACTTATGTTGCCTTTAAGTTTGGTCGTAACAACCGAAATCAGCTGTTGCGTTTTTTTGTTGTTTTTTTTTAGGTTTTCAGATACAGTTTTTCTCGAATAATGACTTAATTTCAGAGGGAAATATTTCACAGAAAAAAGGGTTCTATCATGAACTTCAAAATCAGTACGCTTTCAAACTAAAATTAAACACTGATGTTTGTTATCCTTAACAATCCTGTATAATTATCTTTATAATGAGAGGAATAACAATGGACCGAGAAGAAGGGTAAAAAACACAAAAACGGTACATTGCACAAGAGTAACATTAATTGAACATTTA
The DNA here is from genome assembly GCA_032158295.1 of Pycnopodia helianthoides. NCBI lineage: Eukaryota > Metazoa > Echinodermata > Asteroidea > Forcipulatida > Asteriidae > Pycnopodia > Pycnopodia helianthoides. Next base: position 264,586 of record CM063251.1, read on the forward strand.
ATGTCAAATGCAAAACATGGTTAACGTCTCACGTGTAGACCCTTGCTGAGTCCTTCTACATGCCTTTGAGAGAGGTTCTGATAGGGCCGAAACGTGAGACCAATAGCAATGTATACCACAACACATTCATGTTGTTTGGTGGAAATATTTTCGACTGCATAGTTCCCTTCTTTATTTATTTCCATTAGCTAGCCACGCATCCAAGCAAACATTTTGCTAGGAAAAGTTGTATAAAGTCTTTATTTGCTCTTTTTACGGTTAATTTTACGGATTTCTGTTGAATTTACTCCTTTTCAAATATAAATAAATAAACTAATACATAAATAAAAGAAGGAAAGAAACAAGAAATCTCAAAATAAGAAAGCTCCAAAGTACAAAAATGTTGTTCGGAGACAAACGGAAACTAGGGCCAAAATGTTCAGGTAGAAAATGAAATAAAAAGTATCAAAAGAAATGACAAGTAGGCCTATAAAAAATAAATAAAATAGAGAGGAGCCCATGTAAGCCATGCTCATTTTACACAGCCTTCTGTACTGAGATCTACTTGGCAAAACAACATTTCCCGGATTACCAATTCACCCGGGCGATTTACTAATCCACCCGGATTTAATGCTGGAACGCCCGGGCAGTAATCCGTTCATCGGGCGAGAAAGTAAATCGTCTGGGCGAATTAGTAAATCGTCCGGGCAAATTTAGTAAATCGTCCTGGCAATTTAGTAAATCGTCTGGGCAATTTAGTAAATCGTCTGGGCAATTTAGTAAATCGTCCGGGCAATTTAGTAAATCGTCCGGGCAATTTAGTAAATCGTCCGGGCAATTTAGGAAATCGTCCGGGCGAATTAGTAAATCGTCCGGGCAATTTAGTAAATCGTCCGGGCAATTTAGGAAATCGTCCGGGCGAATTAGTAAATCGTCCGGGCAAATGAGTAAATCGTCCGGTTCGTCTTACATGTCCTAAATACACTTCAGTATGAGATCCAACACAAGGGTAAACATTATTTTGCATGATACCTTGCCCACATTGTTGACCAAAATACTAAACCGATCCCTTTGAAGCCGTTGTGTTGTGTTTTCCATACACTTTACGCAGTGTACGCAGTGTACGCAGTGTACGCATTGTACGCAGTGTACGCATGTACGCAGTGTACGCATTGTACGCATGTACGCAGTGTGCGCAGTGTGCGCAGTGTGCGCAGTGTGCGCAGTATTATCAAGAACTAATCCGGAAATATCATCCGGTTCAGAACGACGGAATTCACGAGTCAGCCAATTTAGCCAACTTTCTACTCGCGACCTTTTTTTTTTTGTTTTTTAAATCGCGTAAAAAATAGAATACTCATAATCTACCTGAGAGAAAAATATTTTGTTTGAGTGCTAAAGTTTTCAATTGACGAACTCCTCAGTTAATAAGCTGTGGAACGAGAGCCGGTGAGGGAATGTTTGACAAACCAATGTGGTTTCTATACTTACCGACGCCCTGCCGACGCATCATTTGTAACGCGTCTAGTTTAGGAAGCCATTACAATAGACCTTATGCATTGACGTCATCCAGCCGCCATCTTAGATGTAAAACGATGACGAAACAATGGAAAACACACATCTTTTACGCGCGGCGCAGAGGATGAGCCAATGAGCAACCTTATTTTGACCTCTAGCCGAGGGCGCCCTACTCAAATGACGTCATGTGCATAAGGTCTATTGCTACCGAATATCTGGCGAGAATTCGATCTCCAGTACAGTTATACGAAAACCATTGTGTATCGTTGACAAGGTTAATATTCTGTGAAAAACTCATGATTGTGTAAAGAGAGCGGAAAGAAAATATTGTGTTTAAAAAACTTTTAAAAACGGTATCACTCAAACTGAGGGTGCCTTGGCAAAGCACTCGCTATAACATACCTTGAAGGTAGTCAAGACTTTTCAACATCCTCCACGAAACAGGAAGAACAATATTTGAGGTCAACCTTTTTCAACAGCATCTTCCAAGGAGTATGCCAAAAAAGGGATATCAATTTTGACCAAGAGTCTTAACCACGTTGGACGGGGTTGAGCTTTGGGGAGGTCAATATACACACTCTGTTATATTCACAATCGAGTTACCGACGTTGGGTTTTTCACACCTTGCTGTTTTACTAGGGTCGCAATGGCAAACCTCTCAGGAAGAGTTCAGCTTCGACTTTATATAGCTATAATATATTATTCATAATCCACTTTGACGCGCTCCAACAGCCATTGGACGCTAGCTGGTCGAGGCTATCCCTGACGATACCAACCATTAACACTATAAGGATCCCATAGGAGAAATACTTCCTGAAATAACCCTAGACTTTCGTAAATGATCAACACCGCCCGAAGAGTTTACTTCCGATGGTGGCACTGTGCAATATTTGCTTTGTTCCACCATAATGTCAGTTTGCGAGCTGTAACTGCGGATGTTTGGGCATGTTCTGTGCGTTTCCCCCTGTGCTATATTTCGGTGAACAGATATTAACATGTACGCCTGCTCACCTAGATAAATTTGCTGGGTGAAAACACCGTTGTAATTGGGGTTTTATAGCAACGTCTAGAGGCCACAACCACCTGTCTCCTCAAGGAGTCTCGCGATGAGAACCATTAGGTCCAATCTTCGAGACTCTGAACACCTTAAGTAAATGTCTCCGCATCCGAAAGGACCTATGAATTAATGGTCAGTCACGACTTGTAATGAAGCTTCCAGCGGCCAACAAACCCTGTGCAGCTTAAAGACATTCCATAACACTTCTCAGCACATGTTTCCCTTTGAGTGTATTTATATGTTTTGCACATCTTCGCTATGGAAGCATGTCCTCTAAATCAAGATAAATACTTAACACTCACCTCCACAAGGTAAATGTTCAGACGTTCCAATAATTAGGGAATAACAGTGTGACGACCCAGTCTTCACTGAGTGGAAATGACCGGGTTGGTGGCTGACCGCTGTAGTAAATGACTTAGCCGAATCCGAGGTCCAGCGTCCAGCCGCCAACCAAGATTAACGTGGGTGCAATTTTGTTTGATTTTTATTCGGTCACATCACTTTTTCCAACCCCCCAAAAAATACTGGTGGAATGATTCAATTAAAACTACCATTTTAGTAAATAAAAATTATATAAAATCTGGAAACTTAAGAAAAAATGAAGAAACAGTAGTCGACCTCGACCTTGTGTTGCGCAAACCGTGTCGACTGCACTAACAAACCGAAGTAGGGCAAACATTCGTTACTTTGCGCGAAAACAGACCTTATGTCGCATGGATTTTACGTGATGTTGCATGATGGCGTCGCCGGGACAACGACGTCCTAGTTTCACGCGGTTTAGATACCGTACTACTACTTAATGTAGCAGGTCAGCTTTTGAAATAATATTTGTCCAGAATTTGCGAAATTGTTAAAGAATTACAATGTCTAAATTTAGCTCTCTTTTTTGTATTCAAAACCATATATTCAATGGGTGGAATTTATAAAACATCGCAATACAAAGTTCATTTCAAACACATCTGCCAAAATACACGCTGCAGCTGCCGTTCCAGGTACCCGGAAGTCCAGATTTTCGCGAAAGCTCGTACGCTCTTGAGGTCAACTTACACAGTCTGTTCCAAAAAAACAATACGCACAAAAGAAAACAGTTGATTTGATAGATCCCGCACAACAAGCAAATAAGTGCAACTTTTACACAACGATGTGCTTGTTCAGGGGCCACTTATTCGGTAGTTCACAAAGCCGGTCTTTATATTACAACTACGTGAATACCCCCCCCCCCCATGACCAGTCTTCGACCAATAAGATTGCACAAACTCTCGGAGGTATTTTATTAATGTCCGATAAACAAAGTAATAGATTATTCAGATTTGTATTTTCTCTTTCTCATTTCAAATTCATCCCGGAGAATCTTTGACCTGCTATAAAATTTCAAAAGAAACCTGAATTAACATTTCAATACCAAACTCAAAACTATATAGTCACAAGTAGAAAGTAACCACTCCTATAGACAACTTGCGGGCACAACCATTGTGTAAATCACTTTTAAGAGGAGTATTGGCTCCGAAAAGAGCAAGATGTGGTCTCGATACGTTTTGAACAGTTTACTCTGCTCGTCTTCAGTAGAGTGTTTGTTCATCTTGAGATTACTTTATGACATTTTTCAATTAGGTCCAATATAATGATATATGACTCATCCTTAGATGAGTCTAAGTGCTTTTTGAAATTTGTCCTACGCAGGTGGTATATGATTTTGTTCCGATTTAACATACAATGACAAACATACCGGTCATACTTGCCGCTTGATATGTTAACATTCATAGTTTGATGAGCAGTACATGAAGGAGTTTCTTCTAAGAAACATTATTAAATTGCAGTCTTTATGCTTCAATGATTTCACTCGGAACCGATATATGCTGTTAATTAGTAGCAATTAGTGTCAAAGCCCACTTGCCGTCCGTATTGGAGCCAGTGCCTATGCATAATGCATGAGCACTCTATTGAAAAGTACTCCAATAACCTTAACTACAATTACTCGAGGGTTATAGTTCATAATTTTATGTATAACCGCCACAGGCCTGATATGATCATGAAGAAAGTTCCAGCATAATTAAAGGGTACTCAATTTATGCATAAAACATATTGGCTTATGACTGAGACAGGCATCTAACATGACGTTGCGAATCAGGCAACAAAAGAAAGAGAGTGTTTTGAGCTGATGCTGTAACTGACTGGACTGTTATTTTGAACACTCTGGTCGTACGTCTTTTGGTGTTCTGTGTTCTTATTCAGAAGGGGTTAAACAAGAATGAGGACGAAAATTGTATAAGTTGACAATTTCTACGGTAAATATTATTCACTGTTCCGTTGCAGGCGATAAGGGACTGCTATTATATTGTTTCACGCTTGGGCCTAAAGATAGGTCATATTTGGGGGCTGATTTGACACGAAGATGTAGATTATCATTTTCAATAGCTATCTTTATAGAGTCGGGAAAATGATAAGCTTTCATAATTATGGTATTGCACGAAAAATACATCCGCCAGTAAGAGGTAGTTAATTGGAAAATTACAAATTTTCTAATGTCGGGGTCCCGACATAATCTCACGTCCACAAGCCATGTATGAACAGTTTCGCATGTTACATTATATAATTGTTGCACGCTGTGACGGGGTTCATGGTGTTTTGTACACCCGAGGGGGAAATGGCACCCGAGGCGAAGCCGAGGGTGCCATTTTCCTTCGATGGTGTACAAACCCATGGACCCCCGTCACAGCGTGCAACAATCGTTTTGTTATACCTTGGTAACACTATTATTCCTCGAAGTTCTGTTGTCATCTTCAAACATACGACGGAGTATAAACCACTAGTCTAATAAGCAGATGAACAGTTGTTCAAACAAGAAACAATTCTTCACTCTTCCCTCGAACCCGCAGTTGTTTTGTACAAAGCGCTGGAAATTGACCAACGGTACGATCAAGGTAATGTACATGTACACCGGTAAACAAAACTCATGTTACCCTCTGGCGCTGTGCATCATGCGTTGTGCGCATCCTTAGCCATGGTACATGCGTTTTTGTATCACATCACATGATTGGTTCTCGACCAATAAAACTTCACAATTTGTTACCGAGGTATAACAAGTAGTCTTGTGCATTGTCCGTGGCAAATACAAAAGTTGTTGTATGTTTTCCGTTCTAAATCAACACTATCTGTCTTCATTTGTTCTGTTTAGAGAAACAAGCATAAATTGTTTTACTATAATAAATAAATAAATACAAAATAATATTAACACAAGTTAGTACAAAACGAGCTATGCGACTTTAACCGTTTAGAGACCATCAATTTTGTATAATCATCACCATGACACATTGCTCATTCGACACACATTGTTGATGTTTTGAAAATATTAATTATTTCAACACGGTTATCAATGATTAATTGAAATAACATTCTGTTAATTGTGTTTTAAATCGGATCGTGATCGGCTAATGCGACAGCAATCATTTTGGAGCAAAACGGCCGATTATAGTAGGAAATGAGAGCGAGACATCACTAAGGAGTCTTTAACTATCCAAGCACATCTTGCAACAGATTCCTTTTTCCGATGCCGTGTAAAATATTCACTCACGCATTAATTGCCAGTCAAGAATAAACGGCGAGAAAGAAAAAAAGATGCTTCAGCGGTTACACTTCCACGTGTTGAAATATTCCAAATCCATTCGAAAGCACGCTACGACTAAACACCTCCACCGGAGTGTTTAACAGCGAATCCCTTGCCAAATACCGCTGGGCAAAGGGCTTCATTCGAGCCGAAAGGCTTGGCCACTTTTGATGACTAAATGTTGTTCTATGCTGTCGACCGTGTTAACGTCCGTGCAAGAACTCAGTAGGCGTCGCAAATTGCGCGCTTATCGCCGAACCTTGAATTTGTGTACAGTTAAATGATTTAGAAAAAGACATTAAACCGTGAAAATGTTTGCTATGTTTCGGTTTTTCGGTTGTTGTTCTACTACGCTTGGTGGATATTCATGATATTCATCCCAAAAATTGGGAGCGCGCTTGAGTTAATGCTGCGTCCCGAAGTAAACCGACTTCGGCTACGGCTCATGGCCCTTGGCCATGATGTAGTGTTGAAGAATGTGCCTCTTCAGCGAACCGGCCTTAGCCACTGTCAAAAAGTTAATCTGGTCCCTAACTCCGATATCGGATGCGTTTTCTTGAGAACGATGAGGACAAACTGGCCTTAAATCGAAGAAAGTGGGCCGTTTGTGCGGACCCTACGAAGTCATTGGGTCGGGGCTACATTTAGATACAAGTTTGAGGCTACATTTAGGTCGGGCTACATTTAGGTCCAAGTTTGGGGCTACATTTTAGGTCCAAATTTGGGGCTACATTTTAGGTCCAAGTTTGGGGCTACATTTAGGTCCAAGTTTGGGGCTAAATTTAGGTCGGGCTACATTTTAGGTCCAAGTTTGGGGCTACGTTTAGGTCGGGCTACATTATTTTTAGGTCCAAGTTTGGGGCTACATTTAGGTCGGGCTACATTAATGGTCTAAGTTTGGGGCTACATTATTTAGGTCGGGGCTACATTTAGGGCTCGCGTACATTTTAAGGACGCACAGCCGCTCTTACTTGGTATGGTCGACAACTCACTGCATGCATAACACGTGTTAAAATAATTTCAGCCAATAATTCGACGTGGTATACCTTGCAGCGGGGATATCGAACGCTAAACTGTCGGAAATAGACGAGTTTGAAAGGAAAGGGAGAATTAAGAAATACAATGCACCACATACCGAAACAACCTAACAATATCAATCAACATAATCGACAACAGCATGTAGAATATAATTCAGTCCTTCAAATGCCGTGTGAATGAACACCCTGTCACATAAAACAGCAGAGTATCTCCTGGGTACCATATATCTTCGTTTTCTCTTATACTTGTCTAGCAACTCTGAGTTGCGGTAAATTATTCTGAAGAGCCAATCAGAGTTCTTCTTTTAAGAGCCTTCGGTCTGATTCCAATTTTTATTCTGTTCATTCTGTTCATTGACCGTGTTGGTTCGGCTATTGTTCACATTTGCTCCTTAAATATGTATGTTTTATATATTTATTATATATATTATATATATTATATATATATATATATATATATATATATATATATATTTAAATTCCGTGTATGTAATGTAGAATTTTTGTTAATGATACCCATACATTCCGGTGGTAAGACTGCAGGACTTGCAATCATGGTTTCGGGTTCGAATCCTACCAAACCTACCAAGTTACCGAATCACAATTTCTTGGTGTTTGTATCCCCTTGAGGGCGTTTGCCGAGATCCCCTAGCGGGAAGATCATGTAGTCAAATCTAAACCGGTCATGTCGTTAGCATTGCCGTGCTTTCCACCAACTTCTAGTTTGATAATGGATGATCGAAATGACACACCCTTCTCATTGCCTCATCATTAACACATGGACATGGTCCAAGCCCCACGAGCTTCGTCGAGGGTATGTTGCTATGTGCACACTCCTCCAAAGGTTATTGTAACGCAACATTGTTAGTTCTACTCTGGAGGGTGGGCCTTCTTGAAATGTGCTGCCGTGCTTGAACTTTGACCGGCGACTACGCCGGGTGCGATGGCTAGCATTCGAGGCGTCAAGACGTCCTTGCGTCTGACGTGCCCAATCACTCTAAGAGACTACTTGAGCACTGTGTTTGGCCACTACAATCGGCGAATTAACAACACGCGAAAGGGGCTCTCTTGATTTAATTTAATGTTTCGTCACCAGTTGAAGCACGTCACAAGGAGCGTTAGCACTGGACATGTTTTGGAAGCAAAATTGTGCCCGAGTGGCTTGACAAACTAGCTCTTTATTCGTTTTCTGCCGAGGGCGTTGTATTCAGCGAACGTATCGCGAAACGCAAACACCGTATTTGGCTCAGGGGATTTGTATAATCAGTACATTTGGGGTAAGAGTGGAAGGGGGAATAGCTTGGTCCTAAACTGGAAAATGGTCAATTCTCATTAAAATAGAAAGGTTTACTTACAGACAGGTTGGGCGAATTCGAGAAGCAATGACGCAAGAAGAAAAGGGGACTTGCACTTCATCTTGGACATGCACTTCCTCCCTCGAGTCGTTCTCATTATAGGTTCCTCTGTAGGATGGTACAAACAATTGGAAATCATTATTTGTAATCAAGGCTTCTTGGGGCATAGATTTGAGCCATCCATTGGGCCATTCCAAGACGTGTTACAAAACACAGTGCAACAAAACAACTCAGGAACGAGCTGGGGTTTCGTCGGTTCTTCAGTTTAGAGAGCACTAGCTTCAAATACTTAAATTTACATATTAATTATATGTATATGTTATATATAAAACTAATAGGGGAGATGGGCTTAGCTTTCGATCCAAACTGGACTTTATAATCGTTTTGAAGACAAGATACAAAGGGGAATGAAAGTGGCGGACGGAACCGCTGGAAAGAGCAAAAAATCCGCTTTCAAAAAATTAATGACAAAGGAGTCATTCAAAGTGCAAAAAATGTGCTTTACAGATCCACGTAAGAAATGTCAGCACATACTACTGTGCATGTCTTGCACGTATTCGAACATTGGAACCCTTTAAAGTGCACGAGTTTGGTTCCTCCTCGTGTTAAAGCAATGTACGTGGGGCCAAAGTGGTCCCGAAAATTTTAAAATACGCACGAGACTTGCATGGTCCATTACGAAAAGCTAGACAAGGCAATAATACCATTATACTGCAGATTGTGCACCAAGTGCTGCTTACTCTATTCGATAATTAATTTGAAAACAAAAACCTCTCTGTATAATGACAGAATATAAAGTTGGAACAAACGTTTAAAAAATAATGATCTCCTTTTTAAACTAAATTATTCAGTATAATGACTCAATAAAACATAATGATTACTTTAATTGCCAGCTGCCAAATCACCAATATCAGTGGGAAAATGGAACATAGACTAGTAGGCCCTTTTCGAAACTACGGCTTGGGGCTACGGCTCCAGTTTGGGCTCCTTCATCGACTTTTGAGAAGCTCTACATTTTGTGCGGTGTTTCCAAGATTAAACGTCGCCCGGAGCCGGAGCCGGAGCCAGAGCCGGAGCCGAGGTTTGGAAAAGCCCCCAAAAATAAGGCACTGTTAAATGATATACTTTTCTAAATTGCCAATAATAAGGTCTTTGATAAACTAGGTTTTTAAGAATTTTGCTAGTTGCCACTCTATTTTAACTCCTTGTTTCTTTCTTTGTTTCTCAACAGGTAACCTAATAGAACCGCTTTGACTAGATCAGTTCACGCGTTTGACCATCACTCAGTCATCATGTCCAATAACTCGTCTTCAGAGTATAATGACTGTGGTAACTTTTCATGTGACGACCCTTTCGATTACACTCGTCCTTACGGAGATACCATGGTGCCCATTCCTATCTACATGTACGCTGCCCTGGCAATTGTGGGGGTCGTGGGCAACGCAAGCATCATCCTGGTAATCGTCCTCAACGCCGAGCTGCGCCGTTCCCAGATTAACGCCCTCATCATCCAACTGGCCATCGGGGACCTCCTCTTCATCCTCCTGACGGGACCGATTAAGATAGAACATGAGATCGATCCCTACTGGCAGTCTGGCGCAGTTGCCTGTAAGGCCTACAGGTTCGGCGAGACGCTAGCCATTGGTATCTGCGTCTACTCCATCACAGCCTTCAGCGTCCGTAGATTCCTGGGTGTCGTCATGAGGAAAGGGGAAAGGAACTTCACGAGTATACTTGTGTGCGCCGAGTGGGTGACCTCAATCGCCATCGCGGTCCCCACACTTTTTATTGCGCAGTTGGAGCCGAATATGCGAGGGGATAAATTTATATGTCTTTTCTCTTTCAACGGGGTGCCAGCTCGCGTCTACGTAGCTTTCTGGGCGAGCTTCTTGTACGTCATTCCCCTGGTCATCATCGCCTACACAAACATCTTAGTTATTGTGAAGCTTCTGCAGAGTACTAGGAAGTTCTCCGGGGAGCAGGTCAACCGATCCCTGCTGAAACAGTTCAAGATTCGCCGAAACCGAGCCGCAATGTTCATCCTTATAACGGTTTTCTTCGCCGTGTTCTGGCTGCCTTACTACATATTTCGTTTCTTGCATATTTTTTATCCGGGTTCGAGGGGAGCCCCAATCGTCAACGTGCTACGTAACGTGCATTACTATGCAGCTATCGCAAATTCCTGCTGTAATCCCTTTGTCATGTACATGATGAGCTCGAAATACAGAAAGGCTCTCTGCTGTCGACTGACAGCCCGGAAGACGGGAGTGACTTCATCAAACTCCGTGAGGAGTGTTCGCGTCAGGACAACTCGGTTCAGCCTCTCCGTGAAGAACAAACCGCAAGAATAACATGAGAAATCCAAAACAGAAACCAAGACTAATTGCTAATCTGCACTGACAGACTTTTGAACAAAAACTGCAATATGTCTGTACGTGCTCTGCTTACTTAAGAAAACACAGACTACACACCAAGGGGTTCCAATCTTTGCAACCACGCACCACGGATAAAAGGATTTGCAAAACATTTTATAAAGGAAGTATTTCTGCTGAAATATTTTTAGCTTCTTCTTTTCTCCCTCTCTCTCTCTCTCTCCTCTTCATACCAGACGTCCAGAGGCGCATTTTTTTTTATTCCTACTGCATTGGGTTTGATTTTTTTCAAATAATGCGTGTTCGATTTCGTTTCTGTATTCATCATTCAATTTCGTTGTTGTCACTCTCTTTGTTTGGAGGCATTGATGACCACACTTCGGTCTTAACTAAAGGTGAATCTTGCAATCTATTTCTCGTTGGTGCAAACCTTGAATGACCGACGCATATTGGATTTTGTATTTAATTTGGGTCCGTTTTATACTTCTTTCACGGTGGACCGTTTCAATCTAAGTTTGAAAGAGGCTTCCTTGAAAACTTTGAAATTTGTTGTCCCCCTGCCCCACTCAAAGATATTCCGTTTGGTTTGCGTTTGTCGGGTCGCTTCATTTCCATGCAGAGGAATTCGTCCGTTTCATGATCAGTGAGTAAGCCGTTTTCATTTTGGAGGGCAAAAAATGTTTCCTTGTCCTTGTTTGTGAGTGTCCTTGTTACCCCCCCCCCCCCCAACACACACACACACACACACACTCCCCCTCCCCGTCCAACTATTCATCTGATAAAAGTCTGGACCTTAAAATTCAAATTGATATGTTTAAAACTGCTTGCCATTCTCAAAAAGTTTCCCCTTCGTAACTCTTCTGTCGGGAGACGGGCCGCCATCAGTTTCACTTTCCAAAACGAAATCGAGTATGTTTACCATTTCATGCAGTTCTCTCTTAAAGTTTTAGATTGAAATTCACTCAAATCGATTGAAACTAGTGACTTTTACGCATGCTTCGGAATTGAGATGAACGTAACGACAGTTTTATATTCAGTGGTTAAGCCAATCGAATTCCCATCAACTAATGAAATGGAAGAATTCTTTTTGATGATTGAATGTGAGAGGAAGCACTCACTTTCAAATTGAATAAAAAATGGGTCAATATTGAACTTTGTAAAAGAAAAAAAAAAAAAAAATGGTCAGAAAAACCCCTTGACTTGTGTCAACCCTGCAAGCCTTCAAGGTATCAGGGGAATAGATCACTTCGAACACTACGCTTGACCGTATTGATTTTTTTTCACTGACATTTCGAGGAGGTACAACATAATTTAACACAAGGTACAAGGTATAATGTACAAGCTTTATACAGAACGGTGAGTTTCGAATCGAGATATGGATCAGAAATCAGTTGTAGTTTCACAATCCCTTATTGCGGATCTACAAGCCCTTATTACGGATTCACAATCCCTTATTACGGATTCACAATCCCTTGATACGGATTCATGATCCCTTATTACGGATTCAAAATCCCTTGTTACCGATTCACAATCCCTTATAACGGATTCACAAATCCTTATTGCGGATTCAAAATCCGTTCTTTCGGTTTCCGTTATTACGGATTCGCAATTGTACTATGTTATAACGGATTAAAACCCGTTATAACAAATTGTGAATCCGTAATAAGAGATTTTAATATAATAATATTAATGGTGTGTTTCGAATCGGCATATTTAACTGGCAAAAAAGGAAGCCTTCAAGGTGAGACGGTGAAGGCTCAAGTTGTTTGGGGTTTTTTTATGGAAAGGGTTTCAAAAACTCTGATGACGTTGCATCATATTCTAAGACTCAGCCAATCAGAGCTCACATAGATTTGGAGAACACGTCATGATTATTCATGAGATAGGTCATTGGTTATACGCACTTTATGCAAGTATGCGCAACGAAATATGCGCTGTTGTTTGTTTGTGAGTTTTATTTATTTATTTGTCTAATCATAACAATGCATTTCGTGTAGAATGTGGAATGATGTCTGTTTTTTGTAAAGCATTGTCACTCATTCAGTTACTCGCTTATCGTAAGGCGTTTCAGGGACACATTAAGGTAGTCCGGGAGGTAACACGCGTAGGTAACAAGAGCAATCAACGGGGTTCTATTTTCGTGAATTGGTCCTTGTGAGTCTGGAGTTGAATTTATTTTCGGCTCAGACTTATTCGGGTGCACGTGTCCCATTTGTGCTTTTCATTCGGGTTACAACGAGCTGGAATGCATTCGTATGCACGGCGAAAAATGACAGGGGTTATTTGTATGCTGTTGATTGAAATGTGAGAGAAAATTGAGAGGATTAATGGAGGGTTAAAAACTGAATATTGGTTAGAGTGAGTGCAATGCGGGGGTGGTGTTTGCCCGTTGAGCGAGGACTTTAAAACAGGGGTTCCTTGTGTTTTGACAATCTGCTATTACGGATTCAAAATCTGTTATTACGGATTCACAATGGATTTAAAGTCATTACGGACTCACAATTCGTTATTACACATTCAAAATCCGTTATTGCAGATTCCAAATCTGTTATATTACGGATTCGCAATCCGTTATTTAAGATTCACAATCCGTTATTATGGTTTCCCAATCTGTTGTTAGGGATTCGTAACTGTGAATCCGTAAAACTCGTTTTTACGGACTTCCAAGTTGGAATCTGTAATAACGGATTGTTAATTCGTAATAATAGATTGCGAATCCGTAATAACGGATTGCGAGTCCGTAATAACGGATTGTGAGTCTTTAATAACGGATTGTAAATTCGTATATAAAAAATTGTTGGCGCTTACAGGCTTTCGTACAAAACCAATGGGGACGTCCCTTAGAAGTCAACAATGAGAGCACAAAAAGAAATCTTCGGTGTACGGGGTCATGGTTAAAGATAAAAATATGCATCAGCCATTGAGAACAAATCGAGGCTTGAATCAATGCTTGTTCCTGAAAAAAATGTGGGGCGAAATTTCGACAGCTGGTTGTTTGTTGAACAAAAGCTTTGAACAAGTCTCATATATTTATGCGCATTTTAAAATATTTACTGATGACATATCGCTGCTGAGCAAAATTAGTTCTTGTTAAGCATAATACGTGCTCATTTGCAGCCATATATAATGTTATTGGCCTTTGTTCATGGGGGTGCATGCAATTGACATATCGATCTACTATGAATAATGTATTTTTATACAGAATTCAATTCGCACCTGTTTTTAAATATATTTGTGCGTGGTATATTGTTATTTCTTGGAATTCAAATCACTCCGTGTGGACAAGAGGTATTGACAATTCACATTGAGAGTAAATTGCTAACATTGAAAAACCATTCCGTGCAGAATATTTCCCCAGGGAAAAGACACTCTTTCATACGTAATTTGTTTCTTTTGAAAACAGTCTGGGAAAGAAATCGCAGACTAACGTTTGTATGCTGATGCAGTAGAGAAACAGATTAATTAAATCACACCTTTTTGTTTGATCTTTTTTTCCCAAAACCAAAGATGTGTGTAGACACTTGGATTGTGTTTTCTTTCTTCTACTTTCCCCCCTGAGATCGTGGAGTTAAAGTGTTGATGTTGCCCGCTTGTATGATAGTAATGCAAAGGTTCGATGACGTGGGGACGAGTTTAAGAGATGTGTTTTGGCTAGCAAAAAATGAGTCAGTTTGTATCAGAACAATATTTTGTTTTTTAAACTGATTGTTATAAGTTGAACAAACCCTGGTGACTCGTTTTACCGTGAAGTTTGGATGCCGAATGCACAACAGTAAAACAAAAAACAGCACTATTGAACTCTAAAACTATCGAGTCAGAGTTGACCCAGATTCCGGGTCACAGGGAGCCTGACCCCATTTCCGGGTCAGGCTGACCAGGAAAGTGGTTTTCAAAATGGGATTGTAATTCGGATTCTTAGACAGTTTTTAAACTGATCACGGGTCAAACTGACTTAGAAATGGGTCAGGCCCCAAGAGACCCGGATCCGAGTTGACTCTGACCCGGAAGTTGTTAGAGTAGAGTCACTATATCGGTTCTGTAAGAATACTCAAGTCAAATAGTCATTGCGACGCACTATGCCTCACTATCGGTTGACAAAATATCATAACAAATATCTCTGACTGTCCCTAATTTTTTATTTTATTTTAATTTTTTTTGAGTGGGGGGGGGGGGGACTTAGGAAAGCCTCCTGTTGATTTCAACCGGAAATCGTTTCAAATTGAGGTGACTTTATAGGGACCCATTCGCAAAACATCGGTAATGATTACAAAAATAACCACCACGGAAGTATACATGGTAAATGGTTGGAGCAAGTTCTGAGCTACCTCCCCACAAAGTGTGTGTGAATGTGTATGAGATATGATTCAAAAGAGCTACTTAAGAAGAAATTTTAAGAATTACGTATACTAATAAGAGACAGTAGTATTATAAATAAAAACATAGAGAGTTTTTTTTATTATGAACATATGGGTGTGTTGTACAAATTGAAGATATTGGGTGGTGTTATTTTTATTAAGTCATAATACCTTATTCCAAAATGGGACCCATTTGATTTCAGTGAAATCTGTACATAGAATTGCCTTCTGGTATTTTTTTACTCGTTTGCTTCACAAAAAAAAGCAAGTTGTAGAGCACATAAGTTGGGTATACACTTAATTGAAATATGTAAGATACGAACAATTATATCTTGGTTTAAGTTTGCTTGCGTGTTAACTGACGGTTTGACCGTAATGCACATACATTTGTATATTAATTATACCTGTATAATAAATAATATAACAATTTTTGTAAACAATTATTATAGAGAGCTAACTGACCTCCTATCCACTGTTAATTATTAACGTCTCAATGGAGCACAACGTTTTAAATAAAAGAATAAAATTCGACAAGTCACCCCCCAAAAAACAGATTTCCCGTTTCTATATAATTCGACCGACACTTCGGCCTAAAGTTCGCAACTTAAAAAAATACACAAATTGGCTTAAAGGACGACTTGTCAAAATTTGCGCGGCTGTGGCTACGGCTGTTGCTAAGGGTGTTGCTGAGGGCAGCCAGTGCAGTGATCCTTCCGTAGCCGTATAGTCGTGTATAGCCGCTAATTCGGAGACGGCCTTGCAGCCCATGTGTGTGTGAAACCAAACGAACGAAACACTTCAAGCTGCGGCTCAGTGCAATGCCCGCAGTTGTCAGCGTAGGATTACAATGAATCCAAATTACTTTAAAACCACACCGAGGACAAAAGTTTTGGGGAACCAATAGACAACTTGAATGTTCTGGAACGGTAGAATCTGAAAACGTTATCTAGAACACTGACAGCATTGTTTCAACAATTCTCCACAAATACAAACCATGTATTATAGCTGAAACGCCAAGGGATTTTAGTGTAGGGCATACCGGTACATATTAAGGAGTCAACGAGAACGTAAAGTTGCCTCAGATACAAACAGTTTAAAGAACAAAGTTATTTTGTTAACAACACTACCATGACTATATTACTAATTGAAACTTGACATGTTCTAGGTGTCTTGCACTCTGATATGCAATCACTCTTTATATAGCACCATTTAGTGTCATCTATATCCCAACTTGATTTGTCGATTTGTACCAAATGCGACTTTCATGATGGCAGCAAGGCAACGAATCCATCATTATTCACGTTCGAATTCATCATATTCCAGGTAAATGTTCTGATGGTGAAATGAGATCCCCTGGACGTGCCTTCTTCTCACACGTCAAAAACTCGTTTTCGAGCACTTGTCCTTTAAATGGCAATATTATGTATAAATGGAAGTGTATTCACCCTACTTTACATGCCCCTTCCAAGTTGTGTTATATCATCAGGAAAGTTTCCCGTGTGCGGTTCGTGTCATGAAGAAAATATGCCATGAAGAAAATACAGATTTACAAATTAAAACAACCAATAGTTTTCTTGATAGGGGCCCCTTGCACCAACAACGTCATACCCGGCTACTGTCCGCCCTCGACCTATGTGTGAGTCAAAAACAATATGCAAGGTAACCTTTAATAATGGTGAACGCAACGTCGCCTAAGATGTGCACTCTACTACACTAAATATAAAAACACGGGGACATTGACTCAAAAATATTGTGCAACTATAAGGCCAAGTTCGCACAACGACCGTTTGTGGCGGCCGACATTGCCTGGTACCCAAAATGCATGTTGTTTTACCATGAGTACTATGGGCAAATATCGGTCGCTAGTTATCAAATGGCCGTCGTGTGCGAAAATGGCCTAAGATTATTGTTATGATGACGTCAGGTGAATAGGATCAATTCTCAATTCTTCCAATAAAAACTATATTTTTTCTTTATAGGTGTATTCCATACTTATTTATTTATTTATTTCATTGTTTTGGAGGTGTTTTTTTTTTTTTCCTTTCTTCTTCTTCTTTTTTAGGGTTGACTAATTTCCATCCTTTATTTCTCAACACTTTTCAATCAAAAGGTGACATTTTAGTAAAGCAAAAAACAACAACAAAGGAAAAGGTTTTCGGTTTTGCCGCGGATTTTGTGCCCGTTCGTTGAGTCTTTTTGTCAGACGTAAACATTTTCCCGGGATTTGCAATAGTAAATAAACTTTATAATAGGTGGCATTTCAGATAGAAATCATCAAAACAAAGTCCCCTTCTAAGTTCTTCAATATTTGCCAGTCCAGCAATGTGCCTTTAAATAGTAATTGTCCTTTTATATACGTATCAAAGTACCTTTGCCATATTCCTTGCCATATGCGAGCTTGTATGTGTTCGTTTTTGTACGGCTGTTTTCTGCTTACGTTAAGAGACCCATGCTATATTTGATATATTGATTTCTCCGTTGAAAGTGCTTCGTACTTTCTTTCTTTTTTTGTTTCATTTTATTCCCACGTGAAGACCGTTGAGTTTCACAGGCAGAAGTGTTGACATTTAATTGAACTGCGCATGTATTTTTAAACAAGAGTCAGAGGCACATATTACTGCTCCAATTATCACAGACTATAGGGCGGCACCGAATTGAAGCGAGCAAGAAATAAATTAAAGACGTGGATTAAAACCTCTTTCGGTTGAAAAAGAAGATAAGACGCGTCACTGACCAACCATAATTAATAGTATACCATCTGCCACAGAAAGAAAACATACACAGTTTGTCGTATATATAGGCGAGTATCTATTTGCAGATGGTGTTAATTAGCTCTTCACGGACAATCAAGGGTAGCGGTTTGGTCGATGTACGCATTAAGACGCAAAGAACCCAAACAAAAAGTCCAAGCACTTCATCGTTGAGATCTCCTTGCTCTATCTTGAGATCTACAATTCGAGTCATCAACCAATTTGTGAATTGTAAATTCAGCAGCTCCCCCGTCGCAACATAAATCTTAAGTCTGTTGGGACTTTTCTATTTAATTATAACAATCTGTTAAAAAAAAGCTCCTCAAAACGATCGATTGTAATTAGCAGCCGCCAGAATACCCAGGAACCAAAACATTCTTTCTGCTCCATCTGAGACACTGATAACATTCAGGACTGTCTATTTCTTCCCCGAAGGCAAGGGCCGGCATTCGCACACCACCACCTGCGACAGAATAAGCAAATCGTGTCCTAATAATACTCATTTAAGTATGTGCTCTTGCGGACATGTTATGTATTCACCAACAGTGGGAAGACTTAATAGGCGAGACGGAGCCAGACTAGACACACACGGGGAGCCAGACTAGACACACACGGGGAGCCGTGACCCTCCCACACTACACACCCTCATCACCTTGCCCAAACAAATTGAGGCTGCTTCAGGTTGATGGTTAAAGGCACAGTACACGTTTGGTAATTGGAGCCTACTGATTGTGTTAATCATATATAAATGTAGGTTCATACAATCAAACTATACCTGTGAAAATTTCACTTCAAAAGGTGGTCGCTTTTTTGAGATATCACCGAAAAACTGGAACGAATATTTCCACACAGGAAGAATATTCCCCATAGGAATACACAATCTGAGAAGCGTTTCTGACAGAAACGCTTCTCAGATTCAAATTTGGGTGAATAAAAAGTGATATATTTTCCATAAACCGTAGTACTTCGAAGTTAAAAGTTTCTCAAAATTCATGATACTACCCAAGGCTGCTGTACTTCTTACCAAGTAATTGTTTATTGCCATTAATTTTCAGAGTCGTTACCAAACGTGTACTGTGCCTTTAATAACAACGTTATTTAATAGGCGAGACGGAGCCAGACTAGACACACGGGGGGAGCCGTGCCCCTCCCACACTACACACCCTCATCACCTTCCCCAAATAAATTGAGGCTGCTTCAGGTTGGTGGTTAAAAGCACTGGACACTTTTGGTAATTACTCAAAATAATTGTTAGCATAAAACTTACTTGGTAACAAGCAATGGAGAGCTGTTGATAGTATAAAACATTGTGAGAAACGGCTCCCTCTGAAGTAGCATAGTTTTTGAGAAAGAGGTAATTTCTCACTCAAATAATAAAATACTTCTAGCTGAAGCCTTTTATGCACCTGAAAGCACACAAAGTAATGCAACAAGGGTGTTTTTCTGTCATTATTCTCTCGCAAACTCGATGACCAATTGAGCCCAAATTTTCACAGGTTTGTTATTTTATGCATATGCTGGGATACACCAAGTGAGAATACTGGTCTTCGGCAATTACCAAACGTGTCCAGTGCCTTTAAAAGATTGAATACAAATACAAGGGTAAAAGCTCGAGGTCTCGTACTGCTCGGTAACCAAGGCTGGAAAACTATCGGAAGCCACAATTGCAAGCAAAAACGGATAGCCACAGTTTGTAAAAATGTTACACAAATATTCAAAATTAGTGTTGAATTTGTTGGAAACAAAGCAACCAATCATAAGATTTTGTCACAAAATCTGTACCCGCGATTGAATAATTTGCTTACATACGGCCCTCCATGCCAACCAGCATGGTCCAAACATTTTTTTAAATGACATCAGTTTCGTTTTGAAAACACACTAGAGCAAATGCAACCGTTAAGGCCTATACACTGTTTACACTCAAATCCCACAAGTTTGGTTCAGCAAAATATTGCTTTGAAAGATCACAGGTTTCAGCATACTTAAATTAAACAAAAAACTGCCCCCATTCCTTTAGGGGTCGATGTAATTACTTTCTAGGGCTCCAGTGCACAATTCTAAAAGTACGAAGATTGGATCTCTTTCTTCTAGTTCCTTTGTTCCTACGAAAAAGGGTCTCCACAAATTATATTCCCTATTGATTAACCTAAAATATTCCCATAGGGTGTATTAATTGAAAAGGGACTGTCTGTAATTATCGGTTATGGGATCCTGTCTTCAATGGCCAAGTGCATGGTCCTTCAATCCGCTTCACTTTACACATTATTATCATCAGAGTTACCACTTAGTCACTATAAAGTAATGTCCAAACGTCTTGTGTATCTTCCACACAAACGCACGGAACCGAGACTACAGGTGCAAAAGTCAACCCGTAGCCTCACCAATTTCATGGCTCTCCTAACCGCAGCAAAAAATCGCCGCTTACGGTAGCAGAAAAAAAGCTTTAACTGAAGCGTATATTGATTGCGAGGTTAGGATTGATTTTTTTTTTCTTTGCTTCAAATCAAAGGTAGGGTATACTTTTGGTAATAGCTCTACAAGTCAATGACCCCAAAAACTATACTTGGTAAGGAGCACCGAAGAGCAATATCATAGAACATTGTGAGAAACGACTTCCTTTGAAGTAGTGTAGTTGAAGAAAAAGATGTAATTTTCAACCAAAAAATTTAATCTGAGAAAGGCTTTAGGCATGAAGCCTTGCTTAGGTGTCTGGAAGCAAACAGCTCTATATGCAACAAGGGTATTTTTCTATCATTATTTTCTAAGCTTGCAACTTCGATGACCAACTGAGCCCAAATTTTCACAGGTGTGTTATTTTACGCATACGTCGGGATACACCAAATGATGATTGTCTCTGACAATTAAGAAATCTTCGCTTATACAAGCAGGCCCAATTTCATTGAGCTGCTTAACTGAAAATGTATATATATATATTATATATATATATATATATATTGCTTACAAATTTCTGCTAAGCAATAATAAGCAGGAAACCAGTCACAGATGGTGTGTTTGTTATGTTACTTCGGCTGGTAACCTTATTCTTGTAAGCCAAAGATGTTTTGTGCTTATAAGCAGCTCTAATTGGGCACATAGATACCATGTGAGCGACAAATTGTGACCGTTGGCGCAGAATGTTGGCGCAGAATTTCCACAGTGAGAAGGAGCGCGAAGTAGAGTCTTGCACTTACTCGGGAGTCGCACATCCGTGTAGGTAAATTTGCTCACTATTCTAATGAAAAAACTCCAGCTATCCAAACTACGGTATGCATCTGTGTAAATTTGTTCAGCTCATCCGTCTATATAAAGACCATATAACGGGAAATGTGTTTAAGGCGTAATATTAGAGTTTCACTTTCCAAACCTTTGCAAAACAAGCATGAGATCGAGATCGTTTGGAAATGGTGAAACATTGTGTTTTCTTATACAAGATGGCCGCAACCACTTCCATGGGAGGTGGTACACGTTACTTTTAAAATATTATTTCTTGAAATTTTACGATTGAACTGATACTCAAGTTAATGATAAAAATTGTCTTGTTTTTTACATAAATAAGTACCATTAACCATATTGTTTTGTTTTGTAAATTGTTTCAAAATCGCCTGATATTTTCATGTTGTCTTTAAAAGTAGATGAAAATAAACGTGTGAGATTGAAGCAGCGAAATCAAAATAACAGATTGTGAAACACGACACCCAAGCAAAATGGTAAAATCACGATTGAATTGTTTATTCTTAATTTTTTATTTTCCATATATTTACTGTTCTATAATCATTACCGTCAGTCTGACTACCGGTCAAGTGTGATACAAACTCGTGTTATGTTACCATGGTTTCGGCCAGTAGAGTTGGGAAGATAGACAAACGGGGGCACCTCAACTTTAATTGGGACATCAATAATCACGGAGTAGATCCAAACTAGAATCTCGCATTCTTCAAAAAAATTATAGGCCTGGATGTGGGACTGCGAAGGCATCAAACACGATCGCCAAATCAACGTCTTGACTGTAAACATCGAGTGATGATTACTCGACTCGGCAATTTGAGACCGAGTGAGTGGGTATGTGGCTTACAGGCTGCCCAAAGAAAGTGCATCAAGATTTTAAGATTACCCCAAAGAATTTGAAGAACAATCCCTTGATCCGAAAAACATTTCATGCACGATTATGGGTTGTTTTAACGATATCAGTTTCACTCGTGCATTGATGGGACAATTCGTTCGGAGGAGAGCGAAGCCAGTGAATAATGAATAACTTGACGGGGATATTCAACGAAGAAAGCAAAACAACTTGTTCATTGACTCGTCACTTATATAGCCTATTATTCCATCACACCGCTGCTTGAATACATTCTAAGATATTCCAGCGGCCTAACTCATGATCACGCTTAGTTCAACGTGCACGTTTTTCTCCGTGTCATAAAAATAAAAATAAAACCGCATTTACTAGTATTTCCTACCAGAAACTGAAAGAAATTTGTTTTTATCAACAGTACGAGAGATATCATTTCCAAATTTCAGCTCAATTGTCCTTCGTCAGCTACTCACATCAGCACAAAAAGTAATTTATTTAGCTTCATCCATTTGTTTAGTTGTAATTTTTCCGAGACCTTTTACCTGTGTTTTCTTATGTCACATTATGGCATTTGTATAAGCACCAATGCGAACAAAATTCACAAAATGTACAAACTTAATAACAGTTGTTTCGAAATAGGAAGTAGTTTATAATTAAGAACATTTATAATTAGGATGACCACTCTGGTTATAACTATCTCACATCTTTAAAATATATATAGAAAACTATAGAGCCACCGTTTCCACGTCCCGAAGGAAAGCAAAGGTGAACTAAATCAATCGTGAAAACAAGATATCCAATTGACGTGTTTACACTCGGGGAAAAAAGAAAATCAAACTTGCGTAAAATCTGACACTTTGACACCGTAAAAAGGGAACATGTTAAAACTCGACACAACGAGGGTTGTTTGGACTTTTACTCCCGACTCCCTGCCTAACATTTCTTACTCCAACAATTGTTTCAAGTTTTACTCCCACACGGAACAATGTTTTCTTTGAACGCCGCAGCTGTTACGTAATCTCGACCTAAAATTGAGGTTGTGTCCACTTTTTCTCAGTATTCTCAGTTGGTTTATCCCAACATTATGGATAAAATGACAGACCTGTGAAAATTTGGGCTCAGTTGGTCATCGAAGTTGCAAGAAAATAATGAAAGAAAAACACCCTTGTTGCACAGAATTGTGTGCTCCTATGCCTTAGAAAGGTTTCATGCCTGAAGACTTTCTCGGATTCAAATTTTTGGGTGAACATTTACCTCTTTCTCTAAACTGCATCACTTCAAAGGGGTCGTTTCTAACAATGTTTATAGTATCAACAGCTCTCCAGCGCTCTTTACTAAGAACATTTTTATGGTCATTAACTTGTGGAGGGATTACCAAAAGTACAACCTGCCTTTAAAAAAAGAGTAACAAATATACACGTAGTTAGTACACAAAGTAACGTTCACATGCAAACACTCAAAACTCGGGACGTATTTAATAGCCGAATTATTTTACAACAGGTGGCATTAATTCACAGGTGGGTGCAAATATCTCGCAATTTATTCACGGTAACTTTAATTTAAGGTGAATTTCCCGTCGAGGGCTAATACTAAAATACAAAACGGTCGAAAGAATATCGGGCGAAGGTATTTGAAGAAGACAAAATTAAAACACGAGGGTGTGTGATCTGCATTGTACATACAGTGATTGATGTGACGGTCTCAGTGGTTCAATAGTGACACCGACAAAGTGATGAACAATCATTCATGTCGTCCGCCTATCGGTTTGTAAATGCATCGTATCTCGTGGGCAGCGCATGATCTTTATACCATGTCTTCGTTAGTGTCCTGTGGCGTGCGTCAACGGAACGACGGGTTCGAAGAATTGGATTAACAGGCAGAATAATATTTGAGCTGAAGACGAGCTTGCAATTTCATGTGGTCATCGGGTTCAAATACCGAGAAATAAAAGCGTTCGGTATTCAAAATCACATTAGTAATTAAAATTGTTGCTTTCGAAAATTCTGTTTTGATAACAACTCGGGTAGAATCACTTCAGATGTAACCCTCATCGTCTTTATGACTGAGCAAACCTAAAGAAATGAATCAGTTTTGTCTTCCACCAACAGAGTTGCAACCACTCTACTTGTATTCAGTGTTTATGAGTTTTGCGAGAAGAAAACGACGGACTTATTGGGAATTGAACCCTAGGCTGGCGAGCTTGACCGTTCTATAAGTGGTCTGCTCGGTTCCTATAAGAAAGACGTGGAAGCAGAAGCCGCATCTTGCGTCAGTGATTTCGCTTCTGCTAAGTGCTTGAGAACCAAGTCGTGAAAAACAAATTAACTTTTCAGATTTTACACCATATGAAGATTATTTTGATAAACTTATAGGCACTCTTTTGCCCGCAACTGTTATACTTAGTACCTGGTATTAACACAAGAGCGTGCGTTATCAACCACAATAGGCCTACTGTACATTTTTATAACAATGATAATAATACCCAGTTCTTACATAGCGCATTTTACAATAATGTATCAACGCGCTTTACATTAGTGCCCTGGTCATTTTGGCCAATAGCATTACCTTGGGGAGTATACAGCCCCGGCAACCCGTGGCGCTCCGAAGGCTTTTTAAACACAGTATCAACCCTTTTTATCTCAAAATTTAATTAAAGCCCGTCTATATACGGTGCTCTCAATCCCCATATTTTATTGGATACTCATAAGCATCAATAGGATACCATTTTGTTTGCAAACTAATTGGCCAAATTAAGGGGCTCAGCCAACAACCATAATTAGTCGGTTAGTTCAACAAAGCCCAATTATGCTTGACGTAAACGACGAACACAATTGTACAAAAGGCTTAGTTATTTACCTCACTACGTCTATATCAACTATGGGTTATGTTGTATTTCATGTGCCATTTTTATTTTGACAATGGCTTTATTTGACGTTAATTGGCTTTTGATTTGCCAATACACTTGATGTACTATGAATCTACCCCCAAAATCTGCAATTAATATCAGAATTAATTATTTAAAAACAATTATGCATTTTGATTGCCGGTGGGCACGCTTGTGACCGACTTCTCTCTCACCCATCTCGATAAAATGACAGTGAGTCTGGTGGGGAAGAAACACACCGGAAAGCATGATGTGTTAATCTTCCACATTAAGCTTTATTGGATGATAAATTCTCCGCTTCATTAAACTTCATTCCCTTATATAGAATTCGTCTTATTGATTGAAAGATCTCCTCTCGTTTGATCTAGATCACATATGTTGATGTCAGTTCACGAAATTTTTGGTCTGAGTTCCTCTGATCAACAAAAACAAAATACTCCAGATACTATAGAATCAAAACACGCGACCACGCCAGCCGCCCTCACCCTCGCACCCCCCCCCCCGCTTTCTTTTTAGTACAAAACACGTTTCTAAAACATTATACAACTTTCTTATCGACATCATGATCAAGAAGTGCTAAGATGAAGAAGCGGTATTGTTCGAACGGCACTAAAGACAAAAGTGACCTGATGGATGGCTACCATTCAGACTTCATTGTCAGAAAAAACCAGTATTCTGTGAATGTTTCATTGCATGTAATTATGCCTCATCGGTTTTGGTTTTGGGGGGGGTTGTTCCTTTTTAATTCTATTTATTTACAAATTTACATAATTTTAATGTTATTATTACTGTTAATATCTTCAATTTTCGAGAGGTTGGTATATGGGAGGTGGAGATTGCATATTCAAAAAGGCCTTAAGGCCTTCAGTGAGCCTTAATATCAAACAGTACTGAGGAAAAGTTAAACTCTGAAAATAACACCATGAGATAGTACATCCTAATGTGTCAAGTCGCTATTATGCGAAAGCTTTTTTCAGGAAACGACTCACCCGTTTGATACTATTTACACATCTTAAACGTTCTTTACCATGGCAACCTTATTGAATTTAAACTTATCGGGATTGCAAACTATAGTTTTCTGATGACAGCTGAGAATAATGTCGATATGTTTGTTTGATCCCTTTAAACAAATACAGATACATTTTTACGAAGGCGTTTTCGATTTCCAGTGAATACCTCATACGTTTCCTCTGGTTGTCTCATCATGCGAACAATCTAATGGGACTTCCTTTTGAAAACTTAATATTCCTTCACCAGTTTTAGGAACGGCGCGACTCGCTCGGGGATGGTGATTGTATGTGATTCGTAATTTCTGCGGCGTCTCACGTTCCGATAGAAAAAGAAATGAAAAGCTAATTCACAAACACACTCTCTCCGTCAAGTCAGACGAGACAGAATCTTTGATTTCCTCTACGTTTGTCCTCTCTCCCGTCCAACCAATTGTTGGCAGCCCATTCCTAGCCGACGTTTCCAAAGGAACGGGTTGAACAAAAAACAAAATTCCAGGCAATCGATTCGGCTGGATGGGGAACTGATCGAAATAAAGTATGTGGGATGACGTGTAAAATTGTATCAACTGAGCCCTATACATCATTACTGCCTCGACATACACTGACGGATAATCCATCAATTAAAGAGAACCCCATTGTTTTGACATTAAGAGTGTGAAAGTTGCGCTGGTGTGATTGCTGCAATCTGAACACTCTGGAACTTTCACGTTCTAAGTGAGGCAAAATAAATATTTAAAAAACTCGTTTAGCGTCCTGCCTTTTTGAAAAAAGGAAGGAGGGGGGGGCTCTTTTTTCTTTTCTTTTTTTTAATGGCCGCCCGACACATTTTTCAAGACAACCGACAAGGCTATTTTTCAAGATGGTTGCCAGCTTTTTCTGTGTGTTTTTTCGGTATGCTAAAGTCTAAAAATACGATCTTGTTTATTTTAAGATTTATTTTGTTCATCTGAGATGGTTAAAATTTATCCCCCCCCCAAAAAAAAAAATAAAATAAAATAAAAAAGGAGGCGGCCTCTTAAAATGTAGTGGGTGGGGACGTCAAACATAATTTTTTTTTGAAAAAGTGTGCATGCTCACTGTACGCAGAAGAGCAAACCTCATGTCTGTCACAATTCGGTTCTTGACGCAAAAGTTCTCACCTTCTATTAGCCACTGGATTTAGAAGGCATTTACTTCGATTCACGAACAAGATGGTGCTTATGATTAATTACGATCATTAAGGTGGTGACTTTTTTATAAACTAAAACAAATACATACTTTTCAAACATAATTATGATGCTCATCTTAAACTCATCAGTGTGATGATTTTGGAATCGGTTTGATAATTTGAAGATAAATGCTTTTCAAACCTGTCTCCGTGTTCAAACATAGTTATAGTGCTAACGGTGATTCGTTGTTGCTCAATTGCCCAAATGCACAAGCGCCATCTTGTAAATGTACCGAAATGCATCTTGGGAAACCTAGTACAGTAAAATATATCAAGCTGCCATGATGGAAGCCATGTGTACATCTAACTATATGCCAGGTTTTGTAGTTGTGTACTGCATTGCTTCAAAATCAGAGCGCCATGATGGTTGCCAGTGTTGGTTATACTTGGATTTCAGTCAGAATCCTTTACGATCGCAGATCATGCGCACTGAGCATGCATAATGGCCAACTAAGGTCATCATCATTACCAGTTAACCGTCACACATCATCAACATTCAAGCGGACCATTATAACATGCCAGAAATGCTCATCTTCCATCGAGGTCATTTTAGGCAAATTCTTCATGAAAAATATTTCCTCCCTTTCGAGTCGTCTCCCTTCTTCAGCTTGCTCATTTGAGGTTTGCATAATTATACCATGTTCGTGATGTCACTGATAGTGATACGGTTGAAGTAGGGGTCCAGGTCTCGATTTTGTTTTGGGGCGGGGAGGTCCTTAGGGCTTGTTTTAGCTCAAAAAATGCGACTGGACTTGAAACGGTTTTAAAAGTCCTGAATCAAAACAAATGCCGAAAACAGTTTTTGCACAGTATAATATGAAAAACTGTACTTGCAAAAAGCACCAATAGTTTACCTTTTATGTCTCTGATGGTAGGTATCAAAACATATTAATGCCAGACTTGTCCGGTCGTCGTGAGTTGACATGATTTGACGTTATAGTCACATGTGGCCTCGGGCCCGTGGTCCAGTGTAAATTTCGAGTGCTGTGAGTCAATGTCCCCCTTATCAACCCTGTTTCTCCTCTCTTGGGGTCTCTTGGCGGGCTGATGGATTGGTATCACCCCTAAAGCTGTACGGGGAACTTAGCGAAACCCTCTGCTAAGATCATTTCTTTAGCGTATGATTCGCTTCGAATATCACTGCCCACAGGACATCCACTTCAAAGCATATATCCAGAAGGCCAGGGAAGCCGCAGCTCACATCCTAGAACTGTATGAAGAGGACATGCAAAAGGCAAGGACAGGGGGGCAGTAGACGGGCTATCATGATTCAGCAACAACACCTGCCATAAAAGCACTACGTTCGACGAGACCCCTTACAGCCAATCTTCTATTTCTCTTTTAACTATCTGTGCAATGACTCAGACATATCCATGAGCCACGAGTGTGAAAATTACCATACGTTATCAATTATTAGTTTTCATCTGTTTTTTACCATTTAGGCCTACCTTCAATTAGTCTCTAGACGATTATACAAAGTCGAAATATGGAATAGGGGCTTTAGAGGCTGGGCACGTTTGGCAATATTGTCGAAGATTAGTATTTTACTTGGTGTATCCCAACATATGCATAAAATAACAAACCTGTGAAAATTTGGGCTCAATTGGTAATAGATGCAAGAGAATAATGAAAGAAAAAACACCCTTGTTGATTACTTTGTGTGCTTTCAGATGCATAATAAAAGGTTTCAGCTGAAGTATTTTCTTATTTGAGCGAGAAATTACCTCTTTCTCAAAAACTACGTTACTTCAGAGGGAGCCGTTTCTCACAATGTTTTGTACTATCAACAGCTCTCCATTGCTCTTTACCAAGTAAGTTTTTATGCTAACAATTATTTTGAGTGGGCCTAATTACCAGAAGTGTGCAGTGCCTTTAAAGAAAACGCGGAGGTGTTAAACTGTCTTCGAAAGACATTAAGATATAAACTCCGATGAGTCCACGGTAAAGTGGAAGATAAATAACCTTAAAAGCTTTTTACTCAGGTAAAAATATCATCCCTAGTGCAATGCAACTACCTTCAAAACACACACAAACAATTAAACTAGTTGGTTCTCAGAACTGAATCGCCCTGCACGACGTCACTTATACTCACAAATCATTATATACATTTATTCCAATCACTAATGCAGAACACAGAACCAAATGTCAGGAAAAAACAATTCAAGCCAAAGATAGAAACGATTTGTTCTGTATTAATTTCCCTAATCGAAACGATCCGCAACGAGCCATTATTACATGTTTTGGATGGGGGAAGAGGCGGCCGTGCAAGAAGCACATGGACAATAATGTACTATGGCCACGTGATATGAAATATCTACCCCTGTGTAGATTTTCACACACACAAAAAAGAAGGAATCCATTTCTTTATCCCAGCCATTAGTCATAATTATGGATTGTAGGCCTATCTGTAAACAAAATAAGCTGAGGTATATTAGCCTAATGGTGTCCAAGTTTAATCTTTATAGTTTCAAGTGAAGGTATAATATAAGGATCCTCGATAAATTATTATTTTGTTTAACTCTACAAGCTATTAGGATGTTTTTGGTGTTGTATTGTTGCATGTCATGTTCCCCTTGTACTACACCCATGTACTGGTGTGTCCCCCCCCCCCCCACTTTTCTCTCCTCCTTCTCAACCTGTCCTTGTTTCTTAAGTCAATAAGTCTCGCATTGACCACTTGTATCCTTCAATTTATGTTTTTAAATTTTTTTTTTTTTTCATTCCATTCCGTTTTACTGTTTGGTTGTTGATAATTTTATTAAATATTTTTGTACCTCTTTACGTAATGTGTTTACCTAATATTGATATTAGATGTGTAATAATAGTATATTTGCAAGCCGAGGTAACGATTTTCACGTTGGTGTGATGAATAAATAACTGATTTGAATAGATTTGTAAACATTACCGGTGTTTTGTTTTGAGCGATCGATATTTATTCCTTACTCAGTCAAGGATACAATTAACAAGGAGTCAAGCCTAGATATGTTTCCCCATCACAAAATAATGCGGCTAGTTCTGAAATCATTCTGTGAGACAGTCCTTTTTACACTGTTCTAAATCCCGCAATTAGTACGGACTAATTGCAAAATAAGGTCTGACGCACGCATATAAAGCCTACCCTCAGCAGCGCCAGCCTATTGACAGATACAATCAGAGTCATGCCTTTGGTTGCGGATTGAGAATGCAAATACATCTAGGCCTTCCGGTCCACGAAAGAGGCAAACAAATCGGGAGTAGTACACTTCTCATGTAGACTTTCCAAATCATCCTCCTGAAAACGGGAAATTAAAACATCTCCCCGTTTTGGTTTGAAATTTATTCACTATTGATGCCTGAGAATGTTGAAGTTGTGTCCAAATGATCGTTTTGTGAGTAGACCGTGGGATATTGAGGCGGCGGCACTTGTTTTGTGAGGTAAAGGCCTATCGGTGTTTAGAAATGAGAACAGGGAAACGACTTGACAAATCTATACAGCGGTAGCTTCATATTCAAGATGTGTGCTAAGAAGTCGAATGTCATCACTGATTCTAAACAGATACACACTACTTCCTCTTGGCTATTCAAGTCGAATGAAAATATCTCCTGCAAGATATATGTATTAACCCTCTCGGTGAGTGTGTGTTGAGTTAGTTATTGCAAATAGGACGTGCTGTCACAAGCAAGCAAGATGTGACAAGAGACGACTTCTGGTTTTAATGAAGACCCCTTTTCTCTTGCTGAATGTTTTGCCTTTTACGGGCTCATCATTAAAGGTTCCTCGCACGCAAGAGTGGCTGATGAAGGGTGCGATATCGTGGTGGTGGCCGGGGAAAAGGAGGGAATCGGCGTTGCTGATGGAACGAATGACAGGGCACAGTTTATAACAAAATATGTGCGTCATTGAAGACCTTCAACACGAGATGGTGGGGTCGAGCCCAACTTGAAGATAAAAGTGAACATGGACAACCCTTTTGTTCAAGCTGCGCAAGAAAATTTCATTAAGTTTTAGACGCCGAAGAAAGACAGATTGTGACATTACCGGGCACAATTGCACGAAGCTGAACTCAATTTACTGTAAACATTCACAAAAACACGAGCTATTCGCTACTTGCACGGATTCGCCATGTGCGTGTAGAGCCTAACTTCATGCTTCATTTGGATTGTACTTATGTTTGGATGAAAGTGTCATTACATTACCGTGACAATACAGAGTTTTTATACAATGCTTCTATTCACTGCTGTCCCCAATTCGAGGCTCTACACGCAAATGGTCTCTGACCGTGCAAAGGGCAATTTTAATAGGACCCAAACATACTTGACTGAGTTGACTTACCTCAACGGACACTTTGTATATGTACTATATGGATGATCAAAAGTTTGATGCTTGAATATTAAATGCCGAAGACATCAATACATTAATTTTTCAAAATGAGATCTTGTACATTTTCTGGTTTTCCATATCTTTGAGAGCGAGCTGCAGCGTGAGTGGTGGTGCGACCTCTTTTGACAATGTACACTTTATGACTACAGAGGGCGTCATTTTAAAATGGCGGCCCCCATGAAGCTCAACCTTAAACAGTGAAACGGTACTAAAATGCAGCATTCAACAGATTTAAGTGTACGTATTACTGATAAATTATCCAAACCAACTGTACTGAAAGGAACGCTGGATAAATGGCCATCACAAAAATGGACTCCAGGTCATTTAGCATCTATTTTGAAGAAAAAAGTAAAAATACGAATCGGTCCAATCTCGGCCAAAAATAAATGTAAGTTCAGAATCAGAGTTAATTTCTGTAGTTGCTGACTTGCTCTACAAGAATTTAGAAAAGTGTTTAGACTAGAGCGTAGAGAGTACTCTAAATGTATTTCTACATCCATGGATGGTTACACCGGGGTCTAGTTAATGTAGTTCTAGTACACGTGGTCTTTAGGAACTACCCCGTAAAAATGGTCATGGAACTAGTCTGGTGACTGGAATTTGTTTTAGGTTCTAACAGTTTTAATGTCCAAGTTGCCAAGTGTCAAGCAGGCTGGATATTTAATTGATTGTAAGAGCAAGGGCAAAAAAGGAAGTTTTTAATAAAGTTGTTGATAAAGGGCACTCTACTACTACTAGGAAACGTTACATAGTACTGGAACATTTCAAGGGGCACCAGGCATTGACCAGTCAGAAGCATTATGGAGGCAGTTGCCTCATTTGCTTGGAGCTGTAAAGTACATGTATAAATGACTGATTGATTAATGAACCAGAGACTCACCTTTGCATCATTTGATTGCGTTCAGGCTCTGTGCTGTGGGAGACCGAGTGTACGTTTGAGGAGGCAACATTGGAGCAATTTTGTGAGTGGCTGGACAGTGACTCGACAACTGCCCACTTGAACTCGTCAGGAAACCCTCTCCTGAAATACAACAGAGAAGAACACTGGTGTTATGTGGACTACAAGCAGATGGCTGTTTTGTTTCAGGATCACCCAGATATTCTGAAGGTTCGCAAACAACTTATTCCAAAACCAAATTCACTATGTTGACAATTTTTGACAAACAAATGATTCACACTGGCCTTCCTGTCTTCAAGAAAACAAGTGTAACTTAAAGCAAAATCAATGGATTTTTGTTTTACAAATATTTTCATGTTTACATCTGCATAAAGCTTGAAAAAAGAGAGTAAAATGCTGGGAAAAAAGGTTGGAATTTAGGAGGAAACACTTTTGGGAAAAATTGTTTATGTGCACACCGAGAAAACATTTGGAAAAATAAGCATTACAGGAATATGAAGGGGTTCTTAAATTTTTATGCAATCAGATTTGACAAAATATTTTAGTTACATAATGTAAGTCTTTTGGATTCTAGTGGTGTATTAGTAAAAGAACATACAGTAAAACTTTTCTTGAACAGTCGGTCGGGCTACAGGAACCAACTTTTATTTATTTTCTATTTATTTATATATTTTTATTTCTGTTATTACAGACATGTTGATGATTTAAACAGTTTCTTATGAAAACATAGAGGAGGTAATAATACTAATAGGACAAAATCAGGCCTGGAATTTCATCTTTGAGAGGGCAAGGCCATTATTATTTTGCAAAGGGGACTTTCAGTGGAAAAAATGGAGTCCATGGGAAACACAAGGTACCAGAAAATGAATGTGTACATGTAGTAATGGTCTATGAGCAGTTTAATGATATAGATTTGTTGACTTTTGCAGGCAGTACAGTGGAAAGATTTGGGGTTCCCTGACAGGGATGGCAGACAGAGCACAATATGGATTGGCAGTGAACAAGCTTTTACACCTGGTCATTATGATACCTATGGATTCAACCTAGTGGCTCAGATCTATGGCAGGTAGGAATCACTAGTTTCAATCTTTGCGTAACCCTCTGCCTGACCAATCTTTATCATGACGCTATGGTTTTGAAACGGCTGTTTAAAACTGGCAGGGTCTCGGCCATGCGATAAAAAAACATAATTTTTAAACAGTCAGTTTACATTGTAACCTGTTAAAGAAAGGTTGTGCTTTATTAAAGTAGTTAAACGTTTTCTCCATACATGCATTGGATGCTCAAGTGTTAGTGTTTAATCTCCTTATTCAGTTTTTAATCTATTTTTCTTTCTTGGATTAGGAAGAGATGGCACCTGTTTCCACCGAGTCAGACACATCTCCTTTACCCAACAAGAATTCCATATGAAGAATCAAGTGTCTTTAGCCCAATCAACATTGCCAACCCATCTCTAGAGCATCACCCTAGATTAGCGGAGGCCACCCCTTACACCGTTACACTAGAAGCAGGAGATGTACTGTTTGTGCCGAAGCACTGGTGGCACTTTGTTGAGTCACTGGAAGTGTCGATCAGTATCAACACGTGGGTCGAAGTGGTGAGTCAAATTTTAGATTCGTAACAAAACAATCAAAATCTTTTGAATTAGGTCAAGTCGACTTTGTTGTACCTGAGGACCACATTCAAGAGGTTAACAAAGTGTTAAATTTGTTGCAGCTTAGTAAACATGATTATTTGGTTTTACCCTTTCACAGATGTGTGTACTGTAAAGCACTGTATACTCAGTACTTCCCCGAGTTCTGTGAAAAAATCCACAGGCATATTACTTGGGTGGGATTGGAACCCACGACCTTTGCCATTCTAGAGCAGATGTTTTACCAACTAGACCACCGAGATTGCCTGGTAGCTAGAGGCAGTTTGAATCCTATATTTTAGCAGCGGGTACCGCAATTTAACATTTTTTTAAGTAGTAAAAATGTTGGAAATCTCTATCTTGTGAGAGATTTTCTAACTTTAACTACTATCAAATCCTCTAAACTCTTGTGACATTTTCCCCTTAAAAGTCATATGGGTTCACTGCTGTGGTTTACAAATGGAGGATATAGGAAAGTTCAAGTTGGCCAAGCACATGACAGTTTTGTTAATAGTAATAATAATAATAATTAGTTTTTATATTGAGCTTTTTCTACAGGCCCCTCAAAGCAAATACTTTTATTTAAAGGCCCTGTACACTATTGGTAAGATCGAAAAACACAATGTTCATAGATTCACACATAACTTACATGATTTAAAGTAAGTAATGGTAGAAAGGGTTCCTTAAAATATTTCTGCCTAAAATGCTATCGTTTCTGAGAAACGAGTAAAACAATAGTAATTATCGCGCGCGATAATTTGAAAAAACAGAAAACACATAAGATCCCTTTTCACTCTTTTCTCGTGACCTCGATGACCAATTGAGCCCAAACTTTCACAGGTTTGTTTGTTCATGCATATGTTTAATCACACAAAATGTGGACACTGATTTTGAGCTGTTAATACCAAAAGTGTACAATACCTTTAAGACAGTTTTTTTTTTTGTTTTTTTTTTAATGATGAGACCCCTACAGCACCTTATGAGGGTTTACAAGGTGTTGCGGGGCATTCAGCAGCCACTGCCAGAAACACTGGGGCTACACAGTTTACCTTCAAATAAAAGCTTGTACCTTTTTGAGTTTATAAAAGTAGCTATTTAGAAATGTTATCTAAATTTTCTAGACCAGAAGGCCAAAAGTCAGACAGATCAAAGAGGTTATATTTAATGTTGTGTTTTGTTCACAGGAAAGTGACAAAGTCAGCAGGGTTCATGAAGCAGTGACCAGAGCTCTTGTTTCAGGATTAATGTCTACTTCAAGTAACCAGCAAAACTGGGTCAATCCCACAGAGGTAAAGCAGTGCTTGGTGTGTTTAATTCTTTTTAAAATAAGAATGAGTCTTTGTAAAAGGTATACTAATAATAAATATAATAATGATAACCACATAGAAATAACCACTGAACAAATGGTATAACTTTAAACCAAACAAGACTGTGGCGACAAATCTGGTGTAGTTAAAACAGCACTAAATATTTAGGGGGGAAATTCTGTGAAAATTAATTACTATTTAAAAGTTATGGGAAAAATAAATAAAAATTAGCATATGAAAATGTCATCATCTGTATTTTTCAATGTAAACTTTAAAAACAGCCCTGTTTTGAACTATGTACCACTTTGGAATTCGTACACTTGTCAAATAAGCAGTAAAAGTGAACTATTGTGTTAACAGAAACTCACAAGGAAAAGTCCATTGTACACAGCCCTCGGTAAACATCAGAGACCTAACTATTTTGCATACTGATCACATGATGCCTAT
Source organism: Pycnopodia helianthoides (assembly GCA_032158295.1). Classification (NCBI taxonomy): domain Eukaryota; kingdom Metazoa; phylum Echinodermata; class Asteroidea; order Forcipulatida; family Asteriidae; genus Pycnopodia; species Pycnopodia helianthoides. The sequence goes on from CM063251.1 coordinate 300,431, forward strand.
TAAACACATTGGCAGAAAAAAGGCTCCGCAAATTTCATAATTTTTTTCAAACTGGTGGAAGCCAGATTTCAAGCTTATGAATTCAACCTGTAACCGATAATCTGCGGAATTATTCAAGTATGTTGGCTTTTCTGTTTTGTAGAGCTCAAAATGTTGTGTTTATGCAAGACTATTTCTACCTCGGTAAACTTGCAGTTCTGATAATTGCATGGTGTCATACAGTCATTGACTTCAACTGCCTGTGACAAATTAGCTTTGTGAATGTTTGTTCCTGTTCAGTGATATTTGGCTTTGCATCGAATGGCCTATTCACTTTGTGAGACATTCTGTATTTGCACTACCAAGTTAGTATGAAGAAACCAATAGTCAAAGTTCAGTTTTTAAAACAAAATTTCTTAAATGTGATTCTGTTTGTATGTTGTAGGGCATTTGTAAAGAGGAGGTGAACTATCGATACATTGGGGCTGCACTGCAAGAATGCTCGACCGAACGATCCTCACAGCTATCCACAGAAATACCTGTAGACTCATTACAATCCATTGAGAATAAAGACGAATCAAGAATCAGCCAGTGTGGTCTGCCTCACAGATCACAACTTAGCCAAGTAGAGGCTGCTTGCTCGGAAAAAGTTGTTAAGAAACTGAGGGTGGAAGAGATGCAAGTGGAAAGAAAGTCATCAACTGTTGATTTGACCTTGGAAGAGACTGCTAATTATGAGTGCTCAAGGTGTGAGGACGGAGCCATACAACTAAGTGTTGGTGCTCAACAGGCTGGACCTGAAGTTAAAAAGAAAGGGGATGCTACCTGTACAGACAGGACAACACTTGGGACACAAACTGTTGAGGATGACTCAAGTTGTACAGGATTTATAAACGATTCACACGAAGAAAATAATGTATCGAATGTCTCAGAAGACATTCAAAAGACGTCTTTGTGATGACACAGATTCTATTTGTCAATCACATCAGGGTGAACAAGTCAATTTAACTTCAAACTTCATCCTGCCAGTCAAATGTCAAGGAGCGATTTTCAAAACCAATCACCATCCGACTGACTCGGGTAATTGTGAAAGCTCTCTTCAGGGGGGATCAAATATGCCTAAAGGGTCATCAGAGACTGAACAAACTCTACCTGTTGTCGATATTAAACAGTTGCTAGTTGAGTGTGTTACTCACCCATCAGTTATTTCTTTGACATCAACGCTACTGAGGGACAAATTTTATCATAAGTGGACAAGCAAGAGATCTAACCACAACCTTTAGTTACATTGTGTAAACTCAACCCTAAACAAGTGGCTCATTATTGGTTTGGGAAAAAGCAATTCTATTTCATTGTCGTAGTCTCGGAGAATAATTTTTGTGTGTCTTACTCATACCCCAATTCGTGTTAAGTACTGTTCACGCAGTACTATCCCTGAGTCCTGTGGGGAAACAAAATCTACAGGCATATTACTTGGATGGGGTTCTAACCCAAAACCTTTGCCATTCTGGAGCAGATGTCTCAATACTAGACCATCGAGCTTGTCCGGTAACTGGGGGCAGTTTGAATCCTATATTTTAGCAGGGGGCACTGCATTTGGTCAATAAAGGTGTAATGTGTAATCCTTACAATTACAACATACTTTAATTCTAATTGTAAAATTGAAATTATAATTGTTCACAGATTTGAACAAACAATTACATGGTATAAAGATTGTCATAGTGAAAAAAATTCTTTGAAATATTTTTGCTTGAAATGCTGTACTTTTTTACGAAATGAGTTATGCAATTAGTTTTGATCTTCAAGCATCTGAAATCCGATGTTTGAAAACAGTTAAAGCTTACGGTGTACCTTATATATTATTATTTCTGGTTTATCAACACAATGTATTTGTAGCCCAGGCGCTAAATTGCTACAAATTTTACAATTTAAAAACATAAAATGTACATCAAATTACTACTTTAAAAATGTTGTTGAAAAATTACAGCTACTCAATGTTGACTTACAGGACTGAGTCCCTGCCTAATAAAATAACATGTGGGTATCGAGATGTACAGTACAAAGGATATGTAACAGTAGACCTTTTTAAAAATATACCAACAAAGCAAAAGCTTTAAGGGTAATGTTTCTGTTGGATATGTCAGTTGTACTTTAGTACTAGGTTATAAAAATAATCAGAGTTGTGATTTACTTATTTGTTACTGTTTGTGTCAATTTGACAAAGATTGTGTAACTTGAAGTTTGATTGATTAACTCACACTGACATAAGGTTTCTAGAGATGAACAAAGTTAATTCATGTGTGCTTCAGTGCCTTTTTTCATTAACAAACTTTACAGAAATAAATCTTCTGTTGACATTGATTGCAGCTATAAACAAACATCTTGATTAAAGATTTATTCCACCATAAAGAGCAACATCATAAAGCTAAAGCTGTATTGGAAGTTTTTAAAATAAATGAAAATATTTTTCAAATTTTGTATCAGTTAATTCCACCCTGCTTTTTGTATGTTTGTTTGTTTATTTGTCTGTTTGTTTGTTTGTTGTTTGTTTTTATACAATGGACTTTAATTTGTTCCCTACAAAATAAATACAATTTCCTTAGACTGCAGTCATGAGAAACAATTGTGTCATGGATCGGACGTTTGGAGGGGGGAGAAAAACGTTAATGAAACTTGGAGACTACCCAATTAGTATGCACGCCAGTTTAACAAATTTATGCATTGTGCTTTTAAACAAAATATTTTAAACAAAAGCTTTTAAACTCGTGCCGCGCCCCTATTATTATTATTTGAACAGCTTCAAGAAGGATTCGCGCGAACAGGAAGGATGACAGTATTAGTTTATAAACAGAAGCGACTGAGCCAGTCTATTTCGAAGCAAAACAAAAACACTTGCATATTGCAATTATTGACGTTGTACGACAGACACCCCGTGTCAACGCACTATGGAACATGAAATGGCTGCCGCTCTGTCCGCAGGTTACAGGCCTCTACAAGAGGACCCAACTGACCTGCTGGATTTCCAGGATTCGAGTTCGTTTCGAGATGGCGAGGGTACCCCAACCCCAGGGTTCAATCAGCCGGGTCACACTGTGGGAGAATCATGACATTCTCCAAGGAAAGGGGCTGCAGTAAACGGTCGGCTGTGATGCTGTTGTGCATGGTGTTGCTGTCCATGCTCATGATCGCCGTTATCGCCAGCTTAGCTCGTCCGCAGTGCATACCGTCTGTTGATGCAGCTAGCCATGGTACTACTTCTACCATGACTACTACTACTAGTGCTATGACAGACAGTGACACCACTTCTTCGACCAAAACGCCCACTCCCAGTGTCACGACGGAATCGCCAGCTATTGCAACAAATGGCGAACGGTTTCCGTGGACTGATATTCGGCTACCAGAAACAACAACACCTCTACATTATGAGCTTGACATGATTACAAATCTGTCCAATTTCCAAGTAAGCATCATGACATAATTTATTAAAAATGGACCAACTTAGATAGAAATAAACAAACAGAATAAAATATCTGACTTAGTTCATATTTAATAGTACAAAAAAGTACAAAACACAGCCAAGCCTGTCAACAATTGTCCGATTAAAGGGGCTGTGTAGTCGTGATGAAAAGCAGGCCTGTGGAATTATTACATGGATTTATGAACTCTCACCAAATACTGCACGCACGCGCACTCCCTCTGTATCAAATCTATGGAGAGTGTGTGCGTGCAGTAGTAACTGGGTGAGAGTTCATATTTCCATGTACAGCCAAATGCCTGCTTTGATCGTGTCGACACAGCCCCTTTAATTAAAGGCAGTGGATACTATTTACTAAGCTGGTACCCCACTAGCTTTAATTCACTGAACATGCTAATGACTGTTTGGGGGAGTTTATTCCCCCTTTTTTATTGTGAATTTTTTTCATGAAAAATGTTAGTCTGCTTCCATTATCGCATTTTTTAAATTTTTGTACTCATTTGTAATCTACTTCTATGGTATTGGAGGGCTCAAATTTTACAATGGACCGTAGGCCAGGAGGCCAGTGATTTTAATGTCGGGGCCAGTAAACTCATGATCGGACAAGTCCAGCAGTAATTGTGTCTTCAAAACAAATTATGTTCATATGTTGACTTTGAGCCTGATAAATACCTGTCAATTCTATTGAGTAATGAAGGAAACTTAAATACTTATAAAGCCAAATCCCATCTTCAAATAAAAACAGTAAAATCCATGTCAAACCATATTGGAAGTCTTTTCTCATTTTGATTCTGGTCTTATATAACAAATTCTGGGCCAGTATTTTTTTGAGCTGCAAACCCCAGAGTCTAGTGGATTCCAGCCCCCCCCCCCAAAAAAAAATGACAGATTGACAAAAAAAAGAATTACAAAAATTCCCTCTTGTCTGTGTCAGTAGTGAAAGAGCTTCTTTTTTGTTTTCTTTCCTCCAAGGTTTCTGGATCTGTGAAAATCAAGTTCAGAATCAGCCAGTGCCAGGGGTGTAATATTGGTGTGAATAGCATCGTCATGCATTCTAAGAATATGCAACTAACACGCCCTGGGAAGCTCGAAACTGAGGGTGGCAATGCACCTGTCGTCACCAAGATGCTCATTTATGAAGCCCATGAGCAAGTGTACTTTGAGTTTAACACTGCACTTAAGCCAAAAACAAATTACTCCATAACCATCTCCTTCTCCTACACGCTCTCGGACACTTTGGCAGGGTATTATCGGAGCTCATATATGGAGAAGGGCAGCAAAAGGTGAGTTTGCCAGTGTAATCTCCAGTTTGTTAAAATCATTGATTACACTACCAACAGTTTTAATGGTGCATAATCTATGCTTGACGAGTGTGTCAAGGCACTCATTATTTTTACGGCAGGTATGTTTAGCTATGAATTCAAATTATAAGACCCATTATAGCAGCTTTTAAATTTACAAGGTGATGCGGTGCCATCTGATTCTGAAGCCAGACATGACATAAACACCAGGGCAAACCCTAGCTCTGGTAGGATGTCAGTATCCATTGCACTGCACTGATGCGTTGTATGCAATGATGGAGGAGTCTAACCTGGGCTAGTTAAACCCCTTCTTTTATCAATGGGTACTGGGTTATTTTAATAACATGGAGGTCATGACATAGGTTGCCCTGGTGTTGGCCTTGGTTCCTTTTTGGAAGATTCCTACGCAGTAGGCTTAAAGGAAGTGCCCTTTAAAATGGCCTTGCCCTCTCGAAGATGAACACAGCAATTGTGTTTAGTTTTCTTTATAAGCTTGTTCATCTACATGTGGGGAATGGCAGATAAACAGTATGTTCAGGGGTAGAACAAAGATAATATGTGGATGTTTGCAGACTTTAAAGGGGCTGTGTCGTCATGATGTAAGTAGGCCTGTGGCTGTACATGGATGAACTCTCACCCAGTTACAGCACACGCACAAGCACCCTCCATATATATGATACGGAGGGAGGGTGCGCGCATGCAGACTGGGTGAGAATTCATAATTCCATGTACAGCCACAGACCTGCTTTGATCATGACAGCCTCTTTAAAAAGGATGGTTCCATGGTTTCTTGTGTTTACCTCGGCCACAGAAATCAGATATTTTGTTGTTTTTTTTGTAATGAATTTCTTGTGATAATTATGTTTAGATTTATTGTTTTAAAATAGGAAAATAGAATTAGGCCTACATGTAGCTAGTAAAACTTTTCATTTACCAGTATTTCCATGTGACTGCTTCTGTCACAACAGTACACTTGTTTGTGTGTGTTGTGTTGTGTTGTCATTTGGACCTTGTGAAAGACTGCCTGGGGTTTCTCCACCCATGTCCCAAAGAATTAGTGTCATTATTATTTTATTTATAAATAAATAAAAATTTGGAATATTATGAACATCTTCTCAACAATACTCTTATAAATCTTTATGATTCATTTTCTTCCCCTAAAAGGTTTCTTGCAACGACACAGTTTGAGCCAACGGCTGCGCGACAAGCCTTCCCGTGTTTTGATGAACCTCAGCTAAAAGCCACGTTCGCCATGAAAATGACCCGCGATAAAAACCTCCTGTCTTTGTTTAACACGGAGCTGTTAAGTATTGCAACAGTTGATGATGACACAAAGCAAGATGTGTTTCAAACTTCAGTAAATATGAGTACATATCTGGTCGCATTTGTAGTGTGCGACTTTAAGAAAATTTCTAACACCACGTCCAATGGTACAGCTGTAAGTGAATTTTGTTTATGTAGAGACCATTTATGTATGTACAATTATCACAATATGCCTAGACATGGCTACTGTTGTTGAGTTTTGTACTCTATTTATTATGTGTAAAAATGCCTAAAACAAAACCAATATGAAACACACTATGGTTTGTTTTACAAAATGTAAATTTGTTGTCAATATGTTGACTCGGTTGTAAATTACTGTTTAGGACCTTGCAGGGTTGTGGCTGTACAATAAAGGTTTGGCATGGTCCGTTACCATCACCACTCTTTTAGTTCCTTATTAATGTACAACTTAAATGCTACTTGAATTTAACTTGAGCAAAAATTGCATTGGCCTATATAGTCTTTGATGAGTTGACCAAATTTAAGAATACATTTTTATACGTTTGTGTAGATTTCTGTCTACACCAATCCAGACAAGATTGACCAAGCACACCTGGCACTTGATGTACTTCAGAAGACCATCCCATTTTATGAATCTTTCTTTGGAGTTAACTATCCACTTTCCAAGCAAGGTATGTATACATCTCACCTCGCCTTTCTCTTTACAACTAGGGAGCATTAAGTTTCAGAAATAATAGCAACAAACAACAACAACATTTCGATGCACTTTACTTTAGTGGTCTGGTCATTGGGCCAATTATATTCCTGTAATTTTCCTCAGCTCCATGGGGAGTATACAGCCCGGGTTGCTGTGGTGCTCCAAAGGCTTTTTCAAACACAATCGACCTCTACCCTCAAAGGTACCCATATATGGGTGAGAAGAAACAATTATAGTAAAGCATCTTGCACAAAGACATAAGTGTTTATGGCCAGAATTCAAACCCACTTGACCTCAAGAATCTGAGCACAACGCTCTGCCAAAACACGCCAGCTTGGCACTGCTTACCTGGAATTTCATCTTTGAAGAGGCAAGGTCATTTACGTTTTGCAAAGGGCTCAGCAATTAGAACATCTTCAAGTCTATGCCTTTTTATGGGAAACTTTTAGACTACTTCCTAGTAACAAATGATAACATTGTACGAGGACATACTACACACAATGCAAGATACTTGTTATTTCAATGACAGCTGTTTTGGACCTAGTATATTTTTAATAGATTTTTTTCTTTTTTCAAAACATATAGTTAGGAGTCATACCCTCTAATGATGGCAATCCCATGATAAAAGTTTTACTAAAAATCTCACCTGGTTATTTCACAGATATGATTGCCATCCCAGATTTCTCAGCGGGCGCTATGGAGAATTGGGGCTTGATTACGTATCGCGAGTCGTCCATCTTGTATCAGGAGGGAGTGACATCATCGGGTAGAAAGGAGTGGATCGTTCAGACTATAACTCATGAACTAGCCCATCAGGTGAGAGAAAAGAAAAGGAGTGTGTTAGGCCTAATTAATAACATGTTTGGTTAAATCCCTGCTACTCTTAAGCCTGGTTTATACTTTCTACGAATGCGAAGCGAATTTGATATCACAATTTCGCAACAAACAATTTGCAAGAGTTGGAGCACCAAGGCCAAGACCAGTGCAACAGATGTCATGGCCTTCATGTAACTAAAAGTACCCAGCCAGAAGTGTTTTTGGGGTTGTTGCTGTACAAGTGAAAATAAACATTTTCCATTTGTCCTTTGTTTATAAGGTGTAGCACCTTATTGTTTCAGCACTGGTTATTGAGTTTATACTTAGTTTATACATAGTCTTGATTGTTTTCAGTGGTTTGGCAACCTAGTGACGATGGAATGGTGGAATGACCTCTGGCTTAATGAAGGGTTTGCAAGCTTCGTCATGTTTCTGGGATCAGACAATTACAATAAAGATTGGAAAATGGTGAGTAGTTTAGCAATTTGTTATAAATACAACTTCAATTTTTATACAATACAAATAACTGTTAAAGTTAACGTTGAAAACAAATGAAAACTTGGGACAAGGATAACCAATTTGCGAATCACGCCCTAATTTGTGCAACCATTACATAGGTTTAATGATAGTAGGAAAGTCAGTTTGGCAAAATTCTGAATTGTTTACAAGTAACTGGAAACAGAGGTCAAGATTAATTATTCTCATGTTTTCTGAGTTGATTTGTCAAAGTTAAGTTTTGATTTGTCATTGCTAAGTTTTACTTTCCCAACAATAAAATATAATTTTATAGCCATACACCACGTTACAGGCGCAGTACACGTTTGGTAATGACTCTGAAAATTAATGGTAATGAAAACTTACTTGGTAATAAGTGCAGCAGCCTTGGGTAGTATAATGAATTTTGGGAAAATATATCATTTTTTATTCCCCAAAATTTGAATCTGAGAAGCATTTTTGTCAGAAACACTTCTCAGACTGTGTATTCCTATGGGGAATATTTTTTCTGCGTGTAAATATTCGCTCCGGTTTTTCGGTGATATCTCAAAAACGCGACCACCTTTTGAAGTGAAATTTTCACAGGTTAGTTTTGTTGTATGTACCTACATTTATATAGGATTAACACAATCAGTAGGCTCCAATTACCAAACGTGTACTGTGCCTTTAAACTAAAGTATTTGAGGAAACAGAATCGTGCACACGTAAAACTCAATAATGGTTGGGTCCAACTTGGTCCGGCAAGTTCGAATACGAGCGAGATTTGCACAAGTTGTTTTGATTCTTCAGATTAGTTTCCTGCCAGAGTTAAATAGCATCAGGTGAAAATATTATTTCTTCATTGTCACGGTCATGTGTGTGATTTGAGGCTTTTTGTGTGAGAAGTAGAGTGTGTTTTGTAATGGATACACCAGGTAGTTAGAGCTGTCAGACTCTGAAAAGAACTGGGCCTAATTTCACGGCTCTGCTCACCGGAATATCCTGCCCTTAACAGTCAACTTTCTCCGCTACATAGTTGGTGCTATGTTTCTGCATTAGCTGTGTATTGGTGAAGAATGCTCAGAATAACGCGAGGTACACATAGGCCAAAAGAAAATATTATTTGATGCTTACATGTAGGTTAAGAAAAACATTTTCTGCTACCGTGAGCAGAGCCATGAAATTGTGCTCCAATTGGGTTATTTTTACCAAAAATAATTAATGGTCTGATGTTACGATCCTAGCAGAGTCTTTCTCACAGGCCTTTGAGAAAAACTCTGCTAGGGTCAAAGCGTCAGGCCATAACTAATTTTTGCATTTATACCTTAGGTCCTTTAGGCTGGTAAGCAGTTAAACAGCTAATTCTACTGTTAGGTTTATTTTTAATATAAAAACAGTAGAATTAATATATATGCTTAATGATACTTCAATAAAAAATTGAAATTGATATGATATGTCATGTTATTACTTTTGGTATTTTTGTTACCAGATGGATCAGTTTACGGTATTCACAACGCAGAATGCACTGTGGGTGGATAGCCACGGTAACTCACATCCAATCTCAGTGACTGTCAAAGATCCAAGTGAAATCAACGCCATCTTTGATGGCATTTCTTATGACAAGGTAAAAGTTCAAAATTGGCGGCTGCCGACAAAGCTTGGTCACAAAGTTAACATGCGTTGAAGCATAGACCTTTATCATAGTGCGGCCAACTTGATTTTCTCCCGTTCGAATCAATGTAACCCAACTGAGGCTGGAAGGAAAAATAGTCTGGTTCCCTTTTGTACAATGAATATTTGCATTCAGTATTTAAATTTTGTACAAGGAACATGACCAAAATGGTGGCAGCATGATCATGGTCTCTGCTATAACGGCAGCTGCCAATTCGGACAAGGTTTCTAATTCACCACTTGCACCTCAAAACCATTATCTTTATTTTCTGTTTTAAATCACAATTTAAAACCATTCCACTGCAGTGGTTGTGTATGTTGGCTCAACTGGGCACAGATTTATCTGTGGGTCATGCATTTACCACATAATAGTGCAGGCTGGCATAGTGCATCTACAGTGGATTGTATTGAATGGTCAGACAGTAGGAGGGTTGACTGTATACTGTGTAGATGCATGATCACCACATGGTATCATATTGCGGGCTGGCATAGTGCATCTACAATTCTCTTTTAAACCTTAAACAATTTAAAACCATTCAACTGCAGTGGTTGTGTATGTTGGCTCAACTGTGAACTTTAAATATCATATTGCATGCTGGCATAGTGCATATACAATTCAAAACCACAGTGGATTCTGTTGAATGGTCAGACAGTAGGAGGGTTGACTGTGAACTGTTTATAATGCGTTTACAACATGGTATCATATTGCAGGCTGGCATAGTGCTTCTGCAATTCCAAACCACAAATTGGACGATATTGAATGGTCAGAGAGTAGGGAAGTTAATCAGATGATCAGAATAATTTGTTTTATATTTTGTTAACAATTGTATCCTGTTGGAAGATCCATTGTAAAAAGTGATCCATGGAAAATGTGATATGTGTATTAGTGTAATTCCTAGAGCTTGTTTTGAAAACCTATAATAACCAAACATTTTGTACAGACAGCAATTGATTAGCAGATGTTTTTCTTCTTTGGTTGACAGGGCTCTGCTATCATTCGGATGTTGAAAGACTACCTTCCGGACAAAGTATTCCAAAAGGGTCTTCAAAGCTATCTTAAGAAGTTCAAGTTCAGCAATGCAAAAACCAACGACCTATGGAACTCTATCTCTGTAAGTACAATTCAAATGAGCAATTCCTGCTTCAGTATGGCAGGCCTGGAATTTCACCTTTGAGAGGGGGAGGCCATTTTCATTTTGCAAAGGGCATTTCTATTGGAAAATCTTAAGTTCTATGTGAAACCTTTGAAGGGGCACCAGGGGCAACAGAGACCATGGCCTCTGTGGCCTTCATGTAATTCCAGGCCTGGGCAATTCACAATACAGTGCACCCTCTGCAGTTACCAGGCATGATATTCTTTAGTCTGATTTACAATTTTTTGTTTGCCCTTAGAAAAACAGACAAATTGTGATCAAATGGCCTGAAATGTCCATTAAAGCTTACACCATCTAAACACAGACAAATACAAACCACAAATGAACTTCAACAAATCGTGGTTACGTGGCGAATGCTTCTTTATGACTAAGAACTTGATTTTTACCCAAGGTGTACTGTGAAAATGGCCTCTCCTGGGCTAACTGTAGAGGGGGCACTGTGTTGCAAATCAATTCTATTCAATTTCAATTGATGTTTATTCCATTTTGGCGATTACAGTATAGGCCTAAACTGATGACAACACTAAGTAGCCATTATAATTATAGACCCTTCTCAGATGAGGTCATTGTTTTCTTGCTCGCCATGCTGGAGTACTTATACGCATACGTCATGCACACACGCTGCTAGAATGCACTGCTGGATGGCACTAAACGTATGTGGCTTACAAGTGGGTAGTATTTCAGCATGGCAGACCTCCTGCGTTGCTATAGAAATGTGATGTCAGCGAGAAGGCTCTAACAGTCCTTTACAATGTGTGTTCAATCATAACAATCGCACTAAATTGTTAATGTACTTGAGCAGGGGGTTACATTTTATAAACATATGATTTATTTTCATCTTACAGGAAATCGCAAATGATGGGGCAGTTGGAAGTCTGTCGGACATGATGGACACTTGGACATTACAGATGGGATACCCTGTGGTCAATCTTACCCGTAAAGGAACACAAGTCTGCGCCACTCAAGAGCATTTCTTACATTCACCTAATGTGAAACCTTCAACAGATTTCCCCTCACCTTACAAGTAGGTGGTTATTGTAACTTCAGTATTGATTATGATACAACCCTAACTTCTTGTCTCATTAGCTAGGGACCCTCCTATATCATCCAAAGTAGTCCACTCCATGCTAACACAAAACTCAGTATTTGGACCTAGTTAAGATTGGTATGCAGGTTCAAGTGGTAGCTATTATTATTGGGGATTAGGTTTGCTTAGTGGTTCCTTTCCCTGCCTTTCACCTCTGTTCAATTCCAACCTCAAGGTTAAGGCAAGATACATTTTATTTGATAATATAAATAACTTTAACACAACTTGTGTTCCACTCATCAAATCTCAAGGAGTCAAGTACATTACATCACATAAAAAATCTGTGCATTATAGCTCAACCTCTTCATGGAGCAAAACTAAATGAACACATCATTACAGACCTGGAATTTCATCTTTGAGAGGGCAAGGCCGTTTTCATTTTGCAAAGGGCACTTCCATTAGAAAATCTTGCAGTCTTTGGGAAACTTTTGAAGGGGCACCATGGCCAAGACCAGGGGCAACAGAGACTGTGGCCTGCATGTAACTCCAGGCCTGTCATTATCCCAACTTCTAGAGTGAAATGTGTGTTTAAGCAATCTTTGATAATCAGAAGAACTTAAAGATTTTCTGTCTAATGTTTTCTTTTTTAATCCCTACAGCTATCGGTGGACAATTCCTCTTACCTTCTTTACAAGTGACTCTATGTCTGAGAAGAAAACCAAACTTATGAACAAAAACCAGGGTAAGCTGAAAAGGAGTTGCCCCCCTTTTTTGAGTAACCATCTGGACCTATTTTCATTTGAACACCAAACTCTGTTAAGTACAGAAAAAATGCTGAACAGAAATGGGTTACTTAGTCATCTGCAAATTTTTGCTTAGCAGACAAAATCACTAAACTGTGTCTGCTCAGGGGCTCTATAAAATTGGGCCCCCCTTCAGCATGCTTTTATAAAAATGCTGTGTTTGTATGAAGAGCAAAGGATTCACTGAAAACACACATGGCCCAATTTCATAGAGCTGTTAAGCAGAATAACAATCTACTGAGCAGAAATGAGCAGGAATACCAGTCATAGACGGTATAGGTGATATGGTATTTTGGCTGGTAACCTTATTCTGGTACGCTGAATTGTTTTTTGCTTAGCTGCTTATTCATGATGCTGTTTTAACAGTTTAAGCAGAAAATACCAGTGAACAAAATTCTCTGATGAAATTATTTCACTTACTTTACAAAAATCATTACTTTGAAAGCTCACACAAGGCAAAACAGTTTACAATGGTAATATAAAGTTCTTATCACTTTTTTGTACGCCCAACAGGCGTCTGAAAAATTATAATTTTAATGATTAGTTTGTTGTCAAATTTATATAGCTATATAGCGCCTTGTAAGGGTTTGCAAGGTAATGTGGTGCAATCTGCAGCAAACAATGCTATTTGAAGGTAATTATACAGGATTGGTAAACATCAGGATAACAAACATTGTTTAATTATAGTCTGAAAGCTTACTGATTATGAAGTTCATACTTGAACAATTTTTTCTGTGAGACATTGCCCTCTGAAATGAAGTCATAATCGAGAAAGCTGTACCTGAAAACCTAAAGTAAAATGCAACAGCTGATTTCGGTTGTTGCAACCAAAATTAAGGACATGTGTTAACATGCTAAAAATTGTGCATGGTTTTTCACTATTTTCTTCTGACTCACACAACGAATTAAAGGCCCTGTACACTATTGGTAAGATCAAAAAACACAAATGTTCACAGATTCACACATAACTTACATGATTTAAAGTAAGTTGTGGTAGAAAGGGTTCCTCAAAATATTTCTGCCTAAAATGCTATTGTTTCTGAGAAATGAGTAAAACAATAGTCGTGATAAAAACTTGATGTTTGAAAAAATTGAGCTCAAACTTTCACAGGTTTGTTTGTTCATGCATATGTTGAATCACACAAAATGTGAACACTGTCTGTGACTATTTTGCCAGCTCTACCAATCCTGTATAATACCTTTAAGCCCAAACTTTCACAGGTTTGTTATTTCATGTATGGTTGATCACACAAAACATGAACACTGTCTGTGACTATTTTGCCAGTTCTACCAATCCTGTATAATACCTTTAAGCCCAAACTTTCACAGGTTTGTTATTTCATGTATGGTTGATCACACAAAACATGAACACTGTCTGTGACTATTTTGCCAGTTCTACCAATCCTGTATAATACCTTTAAGCCCAAACTTTCACAGGTTTGTTATTTCATGTATGGTTGATCACACAAAACATGAACACTGTCTGTGACTATTTTGCCAGTTCTACCAATCCTGTATAATACCTTTAAGCCCAAACTTTCACAGGTTTGTTATTTCATGTATGGTTGATCACACAAAACATGAACACTGTCTGTGACTATTTTGCCAGCTCTACCAATCCTGTATAATACCTTTAAGCCCAAACTTTCACAGGTTTGTTATTTCATGTATGGTTGATCACACAAAACATGAACACTGTCTGTGACTATTTTGCCAGCTCTACCAATCCTGTATAATACCTTTAAGCCCAAACTTTCACAGGTTTGTTATTTCATGTATGGTTGATCACACAAAACATGAACACTGTCTGTGACTATTTTGCCAGTTCTACCAATCCTGTATAATACCTTTAAGCCCAAACTTTCACAGGTTTGTTATTTCATGTATGGTTGATCACACAAAACATGAACACTGTCTGTGACTATTTTGCCAGCTCTACCAATCCTGTATAATACCTTTAAGCCCAAACTTTCACAGGTTTGTTATTTCATGTATGGTTGATCACACAAAACATGAACACTGTCTGTGACTATTTTGCCAGCTCTACCAATCCTGTATAATACCTTTAAGCCCAAACTTTCACAGGTTTGTTATTTCATGTATGGTTGATCACACAAAACATGAACACTGTCTGTGACTATTTTGCCAGCTCTACCAATCCTGTATAATACCTTTAAGCCCAAACTGTCACAGGTTTGTTATTTCATGTATGGTTGATCACACAAAACATGAACACTGTCTGTGACTATTTTGCCAGCTCTACCAATCCTGTATAATACCTTAAGCCCAAACTTTCACAGGTTTGTTATTTCATGTATGGTTGATCACACAAAACATGAACACTGTCTGTGACTATTTTGCCAGCTCTACCAATCCTGTATAATACCTTTAAGCCCAAACTTTCACAGGTTTGTTATTTCATGTATGGTTGATCACACAAAACATGAACACTGTCTGTGACTATTTTGCCAGTTCTACCAATCCTGTATAATACCTTTGATAATTATGTATTTTGAGACTAGAGGGTTCAGTTTAAAGGATCAGAACTCTCATTCCTTTTTTGTTATTTTAGCTGAGGTCAGATTTGATTTGGGTGGTAACGTGAAGTGGATCAAAGGAAACATGAACCAGTCAGGTTTCTACCGAGTCAACTATGATGATGACAATTGGAATGCGTTGATCAATCAACTAAAAGAGGATCATACCCAGCTGACAGCCGCCGACCGAGCCAACTTGGTGGATGATGCTTTCAGCTTGGCATGGTATTATTTTCGTTTACATTTTAGTTTAATTTTTTTTTTAACCCTCCTACTCTCTGACCATTAAATCATCCACAAAGGGCCGACAAGTTTTCAGTCGCAGCACCTGCCACATGACCGGGATTGTTCAAGTTAGTTCATGGTCTGCAAAGCAGCAAGGTCATATTTGTTAGTGTTTACGACATAAGGTGTAACTTTGGAATGCTGGTTTTGTTTTGCACATTCATATCAGCCATTTAAAGGCCCAAACTGTCCGTGCAGTGCTGAGTCGCAGGGGTGATTGTTTTTAGTCGACCTCTTTTTATGAAAAGGGCCTCTCATCAGGGGTAAACTGTAGAGGGTGCACTGCATTGTGAATTGAAGGTATTGTAATTATAATAGTGGCTTCTTATGTAGCGCTTAAATCCCTTACTCAGTGACGCGCATGGCACTCCATTACTATTATATCATTTATCCTGCAAGGTATGTGGAGCTATGTTTTGAAGTATGAAACCTTTTTCCATAGCACCATTAATGGTTTACACGGTGTTGTGGCGCAATACGCTGTCAGTCAAACCAGGAACACCGGGGCAAACCCCTTCTCTTTACGATAAGTGCACTGGGTTCTTTTACGTGCATTACACAACACACGTGACCTACGGCTTTACGCCCCATCCGAAGGCCCAAGCAAAGTGTCTTGCTTAAGGACACAAGTGTCCGGTGCTCTTATTTGTTCGGCCACGACACGTAACATGTATTGATGACTTTTGATTTCAGGGCAGATAAGTTGAGACATACCATACCTTTAGAGATGTCTCTTTATTTGCTGAAGGAGCAAGAATATGGTCCTGTCAGTGCAGCTATGAGCAACTTACATAAAATTGGAAGTGTCATGCGGAACACCAAAGGCTACAGCTCATATGTGGTATGTTTATTTTTAAAAGTGTTAGTTTTCTTTTTAACGACTTTCATCTCCCTTTTCTAACCCACACCTACAAAAGTTCTGTAAGCTATTTTTAGAAATGAAAACCAAAAGATGTTAAACCATAGCAGAAACAAGAATTAAATTGTAATGCAAATTTTTATCAAGTAATAAACCACAAGGGAAACTGACCAGATAATTTGTTAAATAATTTTTGTTTGAACAGAGAAAAGTTGACGAGAGCGGGACTTGAACCTGCGACCTCCGGATTAACGTGCAGGCGCTCTACCAACTGTGCTATCTAGCCCTATGTTGGTGGTCTCCCTATTAAGAAAATATCTTTAGAAAAAAAACTTTAAGCAGTCTATTGACAATAAATAACCCACAAATATTGTTCTCTTAGGCATACATGCTGAAGCTGCTAGCACCACAGATCGACCATTTCAACCAGACGGGTTGGGATACTGAAGTGTCTCACTTAGAAGGGTAACTTTCATTGTACCTTGGATAAGTTATGAAATAGATTAATGGAACATTCAGGACTAGCTTCAGTCAAAACAATCAAAAGTTTTCTTCTCCTTAGTAACATTAAAAACTTTAAAACACCGTACAATTTTTGCTGTGCACAACAGTTTCCTCTTTTTTTCACCTTTTTTTTTGCAAAGACAAAGTTATAAGTTCATACTGAATAGTTTGTCCTGAAAAAAAATTTTTTTTTTTTGCTTTAATGTATAATTTGCTGGAGATCAACCACCCCTGACCATACATCAAACTCCAATTTAGCATGTTTTGTTTACATTCGTTGAGGACAGCACCAGTAAACCATTGTAAACTGATTATGCTTTACATGGGATCAGGCACACTACCATAGTTTAGGTGTAGTCGAGTTACCATACTGTTTGATTTTGTTCAAGTGAGGAAGGATCCTACTAAATCCCCTTAGGAAGATAGGGTTAGAGACAAGTTTTTCTCAAAAAATTGTGAAACAAGGAAAGTGTAATTACATCAGTCATAATTGGAAATGAAAACACACGTATTTATTAAGAAAAATTGCCTTAATGAAATATTTGACTATACCCGACTAAAATGAGGCATACATTTAATATCAATGGAAAAGTTTACAATAGTGCACATACTTTAGTGGTTTTGTACCATGCAAAGTTCTGGCCAAAACGATTGACAAGTTTTACAATCAATTATATATCATCTTTTTTCATCCAGCTTTCTCAAAACAACAGTTTTGTCTACGGCTGTGCATCTGGACCACTCTGAAACTGTAGATTACACCAAGAACCTCTTCAAAGAGTGGAAGGAACATGGTACACTGTAAGTACATGTCACAACTTTGACAGTTTCTAAATTCTATAAAAACCTTTCCTTAGTTAATAACTTGGCACATAAGACAATGTTCGTTGCTGTTTTTTAATATTTTGTAGCCAGCCTGGTTTAACCCAGGTATTGTTTTTGTAATGCCCACGGTTTTTCTCAATTTTACAAAGAAGTCCACTATACTTGTTACCCTCTCCAACCATGTGACCTGATGTGAAACAAATTAAGCCTCCAACTTTGGCATGTCGAGCCTAAGTGGTTTAGTTCATAAGACCCAAGCTCTGGTGTTGTCAGCAGCACAGTGTGGGTTAGAATCCCGGTCATGACACTTGTGCCCTTGAGCAATGCACTTAACCATAATTGCTTTGTAAAAAGTTGAGAAGGTAGTGCATTCTGCTCTATCAGCCAGGCTCCCAGTGGATGATACCATGCCTACATCCTTACGAAGGGGGTAACCCTGTTTCAGCCCCAGGAGTAGGTGGCAACGTGCCCCTGGTGTCAGCTGTCAACAGCCCAAATCAGTTAAGTGTAGCCCTCATCTTGAAGTGGCCAATCGGTCGTGTGAGTTAGGCGATATTTCATTAACAAAACTAGAAAAAAAAACTTTTAAAAACTATTGCAACAACGACAGTCCAACAGTTGTGTCTGTTTTCAACTATTGTTTTATACATACAACTCATCCTCTTTTTTCTCAGTTTCACAAAGTACCACATGAAAGATTTACTTCACACCTCTTGTCTTTATTTTCTCTCCCCCCCCCTTTTTTACAGAGTATCAGCTGATCTGCGGGGTATAGTGTATTGCTCTGGCATTGTTCACGGCACCAGGGATGACTGGGATTTCTGCTGGAAAAAATACAACTCCACCCTAGCAGCCAGTGAGAAGACTGTCTTACTCAGGGCACTATCCTGCACTTACGATCCTTTCTTGATAAATAGGTGAGTGATCAGTGATGGTGTTATCGCCCAAGGTTTTAGCCAGGATTTGGTAAAAGGGTGTCGAATTTGCTGTGAATTTAATAACTGGGTGTCCAAATTGTTCACTTACAATACATTTACATGTAATTGACTGATAAAACAAGGTGTCCAAATTTAAAACAGGGTGTCCAAAACACACCCAGACACCCCTCTGGCTAACGCTACGTGTATGTTATGGCCAATTGCTGACATAAAGGTGTGACCTTTTTTTTTTTCTTTAAGGGGGCACGTGCGGATAGAGAACTTTTCCACTAAAAATTTGAATGAGCTTAGGGGACAACTTTTCTGTACAGGAGTGAGTCAAAGAACACAAGTACAGAAAAAGGAAACTTAAGTCTAGCAAGTAAATTGAGTGCCGCTATATGTATGAAAAAGATTATATTTGGCAGGCCTGGGCAACGGGGTGCTGCAGCACCTCAACATTTTTGGAAAGAAGTGCTGGAATTAACAACATGAACCCCTACTTTTTGAAAATTCTGAAGCAAAATCTTTCTGAAAAATATTTTTACCTAATCAAAATAAATCTCTAGAAAAATTGTAATAGAAAAAAAATCAATTTTGAATTTCCACTTTCTCAGCACTGCGCTCTTAATGTTCATGACATTAGTACATGGTACAAACCAGCACCAGGCTGCACCTCCTAGCAAAAGAATGTTCTTGCAGGCCAGTTGGTTGGTATAGGCCTACTATGTTTACAAGCTGCCCATAACCCTTGCCATCCGCAGGACAAAATGCATCAACATGAAAATGCCAAGCCTACATAAGTATACACCGGTACCACAGACTGCCACAAAGTACTATAATTTCCAGGCCTGGAATTTTATCTTTTAGAGGGCAAGGTCATTTTCATTTTGCAGATGGAACTTCCATTGGAAAATCTTCAAGTCTTTAGGAAACTTTTGAAAGGGCACCAAAGCCATGGCCTTCGTGTAATTCCAGCCCTTGGCTAGGCTAACATTGGGTGCATGGGTTTTTTTTCGGTTTGTACAGCTGGTATTATCAGGAAATGCCATGGCTTATGTACTGTGGACTTAGTCTGCGCAGTCTCCTGTGGGATTTTGTGGCAAGGGCCAGTGGTTTAGAAGAGCGCACCGATAGTAATAGGATTACTCAACCATATCCCTCACCTAGAATAAAAAGTTTTGATTGTTTTCTGCAGAAGGCAATAATGTGCACCAACTTTTTACATTTGTTACGATGATTGATTGCACATTCTGCTAATAATACAAAAGTTTTTAAGCGCCATCCATCTATGACCAAACATGATCCAAGGAGCTGGAAATGAGAACATTTAAGAAAAAGCATATATTACAAGATACTTAGATTATCAAAGTACATGTATACAAGGGATGTAATTAAGAGCATACTAAAGAGAGATTTGCTCACTAAAAAAAAAACAAGTGGATAAACACAACATATAGAGTTAGTCATAAGCAATGTCGAACAAAAACATTGTTTTAAGCATGATTTTGAAAATGTCCAGAGATTATGTAGCTCGGATATTTAATAGTATAGAGTTCCAGAGTTCGGGAGCGGATACTGAAAAGGCATGATCGCAGTACAGTAATTCAGTATCAATAGTTCAGTTTATGAATGACAATCATGCGATTGTACGGAAGAAGTGGTACTGGTACTGATTCTATGAAAAAAAACAGGGCGAAAAAAGTGTGAACATTTCAAATAGTAAATTGTTTGTTTCCAAGAGTCCAGATTGATGTATTTGTCCGTCACAAATACAATAGACCATGCGAGTGTTGCGCATATTTCTATTTTTTGGTAACCTTCGTTTCCCAAATTATTTTTTGAATGAAACAAAAATGCACACAGTAAGGAATCCAAGTATTCCAATATGAGTGAGACTTGCACTGTAGTCTCAATTCCTTCAGTTATTGCCTATTCTTATTGATTTCTATGTAGGTATCTTCACTTGTCTTTGGATGAGGACAAAATACCGAGCCAGAACACAGCTACTGTTATCGCCGGGATTGCTGGTAATCCTGCTGGTGCACATGCTGCCCTCGCATTTGTCATTGAGAACTGGGATATCTTGATTCAAAGGTAAAATTAACCCTAACTCCCTGCAATGAGGATCCTTCTTCACTCTAAGAAAACACCTTATGGTAACTTAACACCCAAACTGTTGGACTTTGATTATGGTGGTATGCTTGATCCCATGTAAAGCTTAATCAGTTTACTAGTGCAGTCCTCAGTCCAACACCGTTCAGTAGCTCAACACCCAAACTGTTGGACTCCGATTACGGTGGTATGCTTGATCCCATGTAAAGCTTAATCAGTTTACTAGTGCAGTCCTCAGTCCAACACAATAAGCTAACTCAACATCCAAACTGTTGGACTCTGATTATGGTGGTATGCCTGATCCCATGTAAAGCTTAATCAGTTTACTAGTGCAGTCCTCAGTCCAACACAATAAGGTAACTCAACATCCAAACTGTTGGACTCTGGTTATGGTGGTATGCCTGATCCCATGTAAAGCTTAATCAGTTTACTAGTGCAGTCCTCAGTCCAACACCGTTCAGTAGCTCAACACCCAAACTGTTGGACTCCGATTACGGTGGTATGCTTGATCCCATGTAAAGCTTAATCAGTTTACTAGTGCAGTCCTCAGTCCAACACAATAAGCTAACTCAACATCCAAACTGTTGGACTCTGATTATGGTGGTACGCCTGATCCCATGTAAAGCTTATTCAGTTAACTAGTGCAGTCCTCAGTCCAGCACCATTCAGTAACTCAACACCCAAACTGTTGGACTCTGATTATGGTGGTATGCCTGATCCCATGTAAAGCTTAATCAGTTTACTAGTGCAGTCCTCAGTCCAACACAATAAGCTAACTCAACATCCAAACTGTTGGACTCTGGTTATGGTGGTATGCCTGATCCCATGTAAAGGGTATTCAGTTTACTAGTGCAGTCCTCAGTCCAACACATTCAGTAACTCAACACCCAAACTTTTGGACTCTAATTATGGTGGTATGCCTGATCCCATGTAAAGCTTAATCAGTTTACTAGTGCAGTCCTCAGTCCAACACCATACAGTAACTCAACACCCAAACTTTTGGACTCTGATTATGGTGGTATACCTGTTCCCATGTAAAGCATGTATAATCAGTTTACTAGTACAGTTTGTGCGTACCGGTGCATGTTTTCTTTTATCAATTTTTCTGTATGTAACTGTGTTTTCTTTTCACCTGTGAAATCACCTTTCAAGTATATCTGTTTTTTCCTAGGTATGAAGACAGCCCCTTTGAAATTGGCCAAATCATCAAGTCAGTGACGTCAAGGATATCTAGACAGTTTGAATTTGACCAGGTAATCACCCAATTATCACAATTCTTTTTCTTATAAATGCTTATAAACCCCTACTCCTTCCCCCAGATTCACCTGGGTTCTGCTCCTAGATTTCCTGATCTTGGGAAGTTACTTTTTTGCCAAACCAACTGTACTTGGCTTGGGACTTAGCACATCATTTATTTGAGAGTTTAACTATTAGATGACTGTTTAGTGAGTGTTTTCTTAAATTGTATTCATTATTATTATAAAAGGAGGGTCCCTTGCCAAATGAGGACATTCAATTCAATTATAATTTTTAGTCCTTAATGAGGCATTATAACAATTACATGATTTATTCCAAAAGGAACATACCCTGGGGAAAGGTAACAACAATATTTAAACTAATACAAATGAGGTTTACATCAAAAATCATCCATTTTAAACTAGTTATTCAGAGCATTGATTTCCTTTAACTTAGCAGACATAAAAACATACTTGACTAAGTAGTACACAACATGATTTTCATGAGGACATTACAAAAATCATAATAATAATAAATAATAATAAATTTGGGAGGCTCATCACCCTTACTCGCAGCTGAGAAATTAAATTGCGAAGGATGTGACTACAGTGTGTTAGTCAGCCACATCGACCCATACATGACCAAGGAGCACAGCCAGAGATCAAAAGTGTTTGATTTTTTTCAGAGTGAGATAAAGCGAAGGGCCCGGAGAAAAACTATGTGGCATAGGAGAGAACCAACACACAACTGTACTCACATAAAAGATTGGCCAGTAAAAAAACGAAAAACAATGCCCTTGCTCACCACTGCCTCCTCCCTCAGTGCCTACTCCACACCCCAGCCAAACCGACTAACTGGCTCAGACGGACTTATTACTAAGATGTATCTACATTTATGTTAATTTTGTTTTTTCTCTCTGTGATCCTTCTCTGTCAGGCTTCTCAGTTTTTCATATCCCATTTCAATGAGTCTAAAACCGGGAAGCGAGCAGTACAACAAGCCCTAGAGAATATGAAGTCCAACATCCTGTGGTTGTCTGCACACGAGGAGGAAGTTACCAACTGGTTCAAAGGCAATACAGGTTCTTAGAATCACCTGTTGTTTTGCAAAATTCTTTGCAAAGACCGCAATTTTCTTCTTAACCCTTACCATCATCAGGGCTCAATTTCATGTCTCTGCTTAAAGCAGAATTCTGCGCTTACAGCCCATATAACTGTGTGCTGTAAGTGCAGAATTTTGCGGTAAGCAGAACCATGACATTGAACCCTGGTTTTTTTCTGAGCACCCTGCTAAATGCATCCAAATGCAACACAGTTTGAAAACCGTGCTAAAAGCAGCAAAATACAACAGACGTTTCTGCTGTATTGTGAAGTGAACTGGTTTGTGCCAGCCTTAGCATCCAGCATTTACCCTGCACCAAGTTGTATTGAAGTCTGCTGGGGGCTTGGATTGCAACATGGACATTTCAAGGCCATAGTAGGACCCTGCTAAATGCAGCACAGTGCTACAGTATGGGGTTTGAATTGACTGATAAATGCAACAAACTACAACTTTTGCGATTTGGTGCATTTTGCAGGGATTAGAATTAACTAATGCATACACTGTACTTTCAGGTTTTTGTCTAATGATTTTTGTGGGGTACATCATAACATTTTTAATATGATTCAACTAGTGTACTTCATAAATTCTCTGTATTTATTGTTACAGTGTATGTTTGTTTATTTTGTGTGTGTTTGTTTAGTGTTTGTTTCTTTCTAGATGATGGTTGCATTTTACTACCATTGACTTTCATTTGGGAAGAAGTGCAACAACTTAGTTGTACAATTTATGTTCTTTAAAATGAAGAAGCATATATTCAGTAATCAGTACTCTGCAGAAATTGCTCTTTCAAAAAGTTCAGAAATTACCCTCTTTTTTTTTACCTACTTTATAAAAGTTTAAAACTTGCCAGGGTCAGGGTAAAAGGGATGGTTTAACTTTGTAGAAAACTACAGGCATGCAACTTTTCCTCGGATCAGCTGATTTCCTCTTTTATTCTCAGTTTTACCATTCAAATTGAAAAATACTGTACAAAATCATTGAAATTTGGTAATTTCCTCTTTTTTGGTGAAGTTACAGTTGCATGTCTGAAACTATTTATCTGTTATGGGAGTTTAATCTAGTTTAATCTGGTCAGTTCAAGTTGTTAAGGCAAGTAAAATAGTTGTTTACAGGGTAAAAGTATTTAAGGTTTCTATAAAATAACTATTTGATTACTTAGATGGTGTCAGTAATTGTCTGTAGGTTTAGGGCAGAAGTGAAACACCAATTATCTGTACATATCTGAAATATTAACTTTTGTCTGGGATGTGTGCTTGGAAAGAATGTTGTTTTCAATATGGGTCCAATGTCATAAAGCCTGTAAGCACAAAAACTCATTGCTAAGCACAGAAAATCTTGCTTGGCAGAAACAGGTTACCAGCCAAATTCTGTGAAGCTTACACTGTTGGGACTGGTGCCCAACTCATTTTTTGCATGTTAAAGAAATTTGCTAAGCAATATTTTCTGGCTAACAATGAAGTTGGGCACTTATCTCCAGGTAGTGTTGGAAAAACTTTGTTGGGTTATTTGTTACTAACACTATAATTGTCAATCTCATTTATGGGGTATTGAAAGGCTCTGGATGCACAAATCAACATTAGTTGGTTGGCATAGACTGGTCCCCTGTCAATATTCTCATGGGATATTCACAGACTCTGATTTCATACTGATGAGTCCCAGTATAATGTCCTGTGTAGGTCAGTGAAAACTCTGTGTATTTTAAATGAGATCATATACACAAACTTGTGCAATGAAGTCGTCACTTATGTGCTAACTACTTAACTTTACATGAATTTACACAAATCATTCTCAGGAAATGGAGGCCAGTCAGGTCAAAGTTGAATGCCCTGAAAGTAAGTGGCCCATACATGGGCTTTTGAGAGACTTAAAAAGGATGGATCTTCAGTGTAATTTTAATACAGCTTACGTATTGGAGTATTTGCAGAGTTATGGAGATGTTTTTGTAAAAGAAACTTGTATGATATAGTTCAAGTTTACAGGTCCCAAAGTAGAGGAAGGCTGATCATGATGGATTAACATTTCATCATGGTGCAGCCATCTTGTTTCTCTCCCATTCAAATCAATGTAACCAAACTGAGGCTGGAAGGTGCAACTCCTTATTGGTATCGAGAGTCTGTATTTGTTATATATATTGCACCTTGGGAACATCACAAAGATGGTGTGAGTACCTGGCCTGGAATTACACAGAGGCCATGGAGGGCCAAGGCTTCTGGTCTTGGCCTTAGTGCCCCTTCAAAAGTTTCCCAGAGACTTTTCAGATTTTCCAATGGAAGTGCAAAATGAAAATAGCCTTGCCCTCTCTAAGATGAAATCTGGAAATGAGTCTCAATGAAAATGGCTTTGCCCTCTAAAAATGAAAATGGCTTTGCCCTCTCAAAATGAAAATGGCTTTGCCCTCTCCAAGATGAAAATGGCTTTGCCCTCTCCAAGATGAAAATGGCTTTGCCCTCTTAAAGATGAAAATGGCTTTGCCCTCTCAAAGATGAAAATGGCTTTGTCCTCTCAAAGATGAAATTCCAGGCCTGGATATATGATTAATAACGGTTTATGTGACATGTGTTAAGACCGGTTCATGCTTCATGAGATTGCAAAATAGATTTTGACATCACAACTCGCAGCGAATGTTTCCAGGCGTTGAGCACATTTCAACTTGAAGGAATGGTGTGTTGCAAAATTGTGATGCAAAATTTCACTTCCGATTGCTTTCACATGAAGTTTTATCCGAGATTAAAACCTTAACCCATGGTTATTGATGAGGATCTCTTTCAAAACCCAGCACAATATTGTTTCTCAACACCCAAACTGTTGAACTCTGATTATGGTGGTATGATTTTGGTGTTGGATTTTGTTAAAGTGAGGAGGGATTCTAGAGTTAGGGTGAATGTGTAACTTTATAAAAGAAACATCAGATATATCATACAAGCTCATGTGGAAAGAAATATGGGGAAGTTTTGTTTTAGATATCAGAATTTTATTGAAAAGAATCAGCCTTTTAGGTCGAAATTGTTAGAGACTTTGCGCATCAGTAGTCTTGTTAAAAAATGTAGAATGAAAAATTCCGTCAGTGTCATCTTGTTGCCAACTAGCCGAACCAATGTCATAATACTTATGTCAAAATCACATTATGCTACACTTTGTTTGGAATGTTAGTGTTTTCTATTTTTCTATTTGTTTAATTCATAAACATATATATAACATTTATTATACATTAAAAGCTTTATTGTTTCATGGTTGTGTGGATTTCAGCTATTCCAGTGACTGCAATGTTTTAAAAAATGTTTAACTCGTTAAGGGAAGATTAATTTGTTTTTATTTATATATATTAATGATTTCAAAATCTAATTAATTAAGAAAAATATTTTTGTTTTCTATTATAGTCAATAAACCAATCAACTAATTTGTAATCAATCTTTTTATCAATCATTTTATGAATAGGTTTATCAATCAATCATAATTAAAATAACTGATTATTCTAGGTTAAAAAAACATTCCATGAAATACTAGTGTACACTACTAAGCTTTCGGTAAGCTGAAACTTGTAGGCCTATAATAGTAATATTTATTTATTTATTTTATTATTTTATTTTTGGTCACAAAGGAGTACCAAGTATCGTTATCGCTTTTTTTTACTCGCGGCACAGGGTTTTCTCATAAATAATATATCACACCATAATTACATGAACGATTTATTTATATTTAAACCTTTGGTGTTTTTGTTTTTGTCAAATGTCTTAATTTAACCACACGGAGGCCTACAAAAATGCTTTTAAATATTCAGTGTTTGTAATCATACTTTTTGTTTACTCCAAAGCGGTTCTCTATAAAGCATAAAATAAAAGAAAAAAGCATGTCACCAAAATTTCTCATAGTTGTCAATGTGTGAATTCTTTACAAGTAGTTACTTGCATGTGTTTGTCATGGAATATTAATGTCTAGACAAACTTGAAGTAGGTGTGAACAAAATGTGTGGTGGTTTAAATGTGTGGTGGTTCAAATTTAAGTTAAAACAGCACTGTTAAATCGGTATTTTGTTTTCGTAACCATTGGTTTTTGTTTTTGTTTGTTTGGTTAGTCTGTTGTTGTTGTTTGTTTGTTTGTTGTTTGTTTGTTTGTTTGTTTGTTTGTTTTTTGCGTGTGTGTATCATAAAGGTTACACCCTTACAGACAATCCAGCAGTTTATACAATTTTAACTAAGGGGCGGAACTTCGGGTCCCCCCCCCCCCGGTTGTCCGTGCCCCATCCCCCATTTGAAATTTTGACGTTTGAGAAGAAAATATAACAAGAATTAGCCTTGTTACATTTTGTGAGCTTACCTAAAATGGTACGCCTGGGCTTTGATAAAGTACAAAACTACAAAAAATACAACGAGTGGTTACCTCAACCTTATAAAAATAGTAAATGGATCATAATAAGAACTCTGAAAAGGGGCTTGTTTAAGAAAAATACAAATGCAAAATATAGTTTTAAATGGACAGAACTGCCCCACCCCACTTAGAAAAAATTGTGCATCCCCTTGTCCCCCCCCCCGCCCCACCCTCTACTAAAAAATATACATTATTTCGTCACTTCCCCTGTCCAAAGAAAAGGGGCATCTCGGCGAAAGTGTGGTAAATTTTCTTTCAGATTTAGAATTTTTAAATAGGGCTTGGTCAATGGAAGTTCCTTTCGTAATTAAAGAAAAAGTAACCACACTGCACTCTCACATTATTTGGTGCTCGAGAACCCCGCCCCAATCCCAAATTGTGCTTTTATTTGTTTATAGTGTTTTAGGAAACTACGGAATTTTTCAGAGGATTTTCGGGTGGTACTTACAAGATGGGAGGAGTGCATTAGAGCATGGATCATTGTTGGTGAGGGGGGGGGGCCTCCCTGTGCCACATATCGGGCATGTGTTATACAAAATGCGGTAATTTCTAAGGTTATTTGTTTAGGTCGATCAGCTTTTATTTTATAGCCTGCCCGATATGGGGCAGAGGGCCCCACCCCCCAATGTTCCCATACTATAAGTTAACACACTATTTTCCTCTTGTATAGAACTCCCCCCAAAAAAATCCTCGAAAGAATTCCTGAGATTCCAAGCACACAATAAAGACACAATAGGGGGGGGGGGTACCCTCTGCCCCATATCGAGCACCAATTAATATATTTCACTGCATGCCTGACAAAGCATGAACTCTGAATCAGACGAGTTTTCATTTGGTGCACGATATGTGTTATGGTGTAACCAACCCCACCCCAGTTTGTTTCTTCCTTGTGTTCTGTGAATCTCAGAAATTCTTTAGAGGATTTTAGGGGGTACGTTTGTACAAGAGGAAAAGATTGTGTGAAAGTATATAGGAACATTTGGGGGACACCCTCTGGCACATATCTGGTACGGTATTCGCTACTTGTACTTATGTACTATTTATGTACTATTATATTTATGTACCTGGTTGGATGAAGTGCCATTACATTTACCGTGACACTACTGAGTTATATAATATGCTTCTATTCACTGTTGTCCCCAATTCGAGGTTCTATATACACGCAAATGGCTGACCTTGCAAAGGGCGAATAGTCCTACGATACGAGTTTTAAAAATAAGCAGCTGGTACCAAGGAGCTAACAATTAGTAGCTACGACTGCCGCTACAGCACTGGCCACAGAACGTCTTTCAAAAGTAATTTGACCGTCGTCAAAATGACCCTACAGCTTGACGATATCATGCTATGAAATACTGACTAATTATCTTAACGTCGTGAACATGACGCCATAAACTGTTGCCAACAGTTTATGGCGTCATGTTCACGACGTTGGGATAGGTCAACCATGTGTCAATTTTTCTTCACATTTCTCTCTTGTATTTTTGACTCCAAACATATTGGTATTTACCTTGTTTTTAGCTCTAGAAGGTCCATGAGACAATTTCCGTGTAATCCTCACTATACTTGCCGTCAGTTGTCAGGGTGTGAACCGTACAAAAAATCCACGAAATTCTCGAGTTTTCCCAATCGAAACAGTCCACGAAGTTCCGTACATGCGTCCTGAAACGTTTGAACATGCACAGTACAAAACTCCCGCCCAGCGCACGTGCCGTCCGCGTGAAGGAATCCCATTGGTCAACAGTCAGAAACGGTCGTCTGCAAGGAAAGCGGCCATACAGCGTACACAACAACAATCCGGCTCGAACCGGTTCCAATAGCCGCTTCATACTTGCCGCAGCTGGCAAGCTAAAGAATTTCACACCTGTTTCTTAATATACAAGTTTTGACTTGGGGTGGCCCGGTGGTTTGTTGTCCTGCCTGGATGCATTACATACAGTCTTCGTAAAGATGGGATGATTACATCTTGCTATGGACTAAATAAAATTAACATTCTTCGGCCCATGGTTTGAAGTTAAATTACATGTATTTTTTTTGTTTTTGTTTTTTAGTTGTAACAGTTGTTGTTGTTTTTTTGCAAATCATCTTACTCATATCTTTTTAATTTGAATGGAAGCTACAGGCCTAGATATTTCTTTATTTTCCTAGTATTTGAATGCTTCGCTTGGTTTGTCAAACTCACATGAATTGTATTTGTTTTTTCTCTCTCTCTCTCTCTCTCCTCTCTCTCTCTCTCTTTTCTCTTCTCTCTCTCTCTCTCTCTCTCTCTCTCTCTCTCTTCTCTCTCTCTCTCTCTCTCTCTCTCTCTCTCTCTCTCTCTCTCTCTCTCTCTCTCTCTCGATCTCTCTCTCTCGAATACATTAACCTCATGACTGCCTTGAACGGAAACCGTTGACAAGGAAATAAAACGACTATTGTTTTGTGTTTGTCACAACACAAGGAAGTATACGTATTGGTAAGATCTAATGAATAATACAACTCGCATTGAGAAAAGTAAGCCGACATTTTTTTTATTTTTGTAGGGGGGTTCGAGTATTTCAAATTAAAGTGCTGATTCAGTTTAACAGTGGAGCCAGACCTTCAGTCGAGCCTTAGTTTGAATACATTGTGTTTTAAATGGGAGGGGAAGTGGGTACCAATGGTTTTTCCAAACCTCGGCATGGAATTAGACTTCTAGGCTCCGGCTCCGGGCTCCGTTTGATGTGAGAAGCACCGTGATGCACACTGCTCCCAAATTCAGTCGAGCCTTTAGTTTGGTTACATTGTTTTTAAATGGGATGGGGAAAAGGATACAACTGGGTTTTTTCCAAACCTCGGCATGGAATTAGGCTTAGGCTTTGGCTCCGGCTCCGGGCTCCGTTTGATGTGAGAAGGACCGTGCAAAATGCAAACTGCTCCAAAATTGATGGACGATTTGGAAAATGCCAATCATAATCATGTCAGGGCTCATCCGGATTTTCATGCATCTGAGGCCGTGTCCGAATTGGCGGCTACGACGACGGCTGCGGCTGTTGTTAAGTATGTTGCTATATGCATCCTATGTGCTTCAACCGTTCGTTACCGTGGCGATCAAGCCGCAACCTCGATCTAATTTAGGACACGGCCTTCATCCTATTGGAAAATGTTCACATATTCAAGTCCGTATTTTATAACTGCTTTCCCCATGCGTGACGATCACTGCAGCAAAGTGCATTATAAATCATGATTTGAGTAACTGCCATATTTTACATGAAAAGCACCTTCAAATGTTTCGCCTCTTGGCAAATTTGACGTTTAAGGTGAAAAATATGACAGGCCCCAGGCTGTGCTTTGATCTATATTTCACTTAATATCCATTTTGGGGGCATTTGTTCTTATCGGAAAGTATTGATGACAGCCGGAGGAAACTATGTCCATGAACGTGACATAAGCCTGTGTTTCACAATTGGAAATCACGTCAATGAGAAACATAATAGCCAACGACAACCAGAAGGGCCGTCGATTATTTAATTTCTTTTCTCTTTTCAAAGATGGTGCTTTTTGAACTTTACAAATAACCAACTACGCTGTGCGTGTGTTCTCGAACAAAAAAGTTCACAGAGTAATATGCAATAAATATGGTTATATCTTGTTTCAATTTCTATATGGAAGCTCCTCGTTTTTCCCCATTCATCCAGATGTGTGATACGGTACATGACGACAATGCAACCCACTGAATTTTAAACATTTACTCGTCCTTCCTGTTCCTTTGTTGTTCTCTTAATAACACATTGGCAATAACCATGGAGTAAAAGGAAATTGCATTAACCAATGCTATCGACAGAACCCATCGTACAAGAGAGTTCAGCAGTCTTAGTTTTACGAAACAATATACATGTGAGTATATGATAACGACCACATACAAGTGGTGTCACTTTCGATTCGCGTAGCGTACAAGATGACCGCCACAGAAACTCTTCATACTATGATCCCCAAATGAGATATGGATTAAAGCTGGTAATTATACCTGCCCTGTGACGTCACAGTTTCAGCAGCTGCGCCATATGGCCATATGGCACGTCCTTTTGATACAGTGTTTTGTTATTAAAATTTCATCACCGATAGCCATGAGTTCATAGAAGGGTGTTACGAGAGTATTGGAAGTGATGGCACTCGGTGTACAGGCCTAATTGGCCACAAAATACATTGTTTGACATCAAGGGGGTACAACCGGCATTCGGACTGATGGCTCTCATTTTTAGTTGCCACTGCATGAAAGCCGACTTGAAGTATAAACCACTATTTCCTCTCGAGTCTCCGGGCAAATCAAGTTGTACAATGGTAAGTAAAGTGTATTTTATTGTTGAATTAATTAAATGTCTCATCTGTGAAGGAAAATAAGTGAAATGCTTTAGTGTCGGACAGCTGGTTTGGTGTGTCAGGCTGTTGACGAAATTAAGCCAAGTTCAAGCTGAGAAAAAGATTCACTTTGCTCCCGTCTTCGATGGATTATTGTGGCATTGTTGTCAATCTAAGATGTGTAGCCTAACCTTACACCGAGCCACAACACATAGTAAACCTCAATATTGGCGATCAATATGAAGTATCAAATGAATCTAACATGATGTGATGTATTGAAATACCAGGGTAATACACATATTGGACAGAACAAAAATCCCTTAAAAACTTTAAAATACCTAATGAGTACAACGATGGAGCTCTTTGAGCTTCAGTTCAATTCATGACAAATATTAAAAACTTTTCAAAAAAGAAAACAGACAACTAAAAAATAGCAATAATTAAAATTTATAGTTGGTTTTCGATCTGAAGGATTAGTACATTTAGCTCAATCTGAACAAGCAGCTTCTTGAAAAATGTGAGCCCCTAATCATGTTTGCTTGTTTGTTTGTGTTTTGTGTTTTTCTTTTTTTTGTAAGAATAAAATGTTTTCTTTATGCCTAACGAGTGTCATCTTTCCAAAGTGAATGCTAAATTGTAAATAATACTACTATTATTAAAAGTTTTTGTTCTCTTTTCTTTTTCTTCTTATTTTTGTTTGAATAAAATGTGTTATTATTATAGTTTGTATGCCTAATGAGTGTCATCTCTTCAAAGTGAATGCTAAATTGTAAATATTAATACTATTATTATAAGTTTTTTCTCTCTATTTTCTCTCTTTTTTGGGGGGGGGGTATTTTTCCACTTCTCCTCTTATATGCATCTCGCAGTAGATTTCTAGATATCTTAATAATAATGCTCATTTCTGATATAGCGCTTTATATATCTAAAGCGCTTATTTCTTAACGACAGATGCTAATTTTTTAGTTTTTAATTACACGACCTATTTATGCAGCACATTGGTTTACCATATGATGCAGTGCAATATCTGCTGCCAGCCGAGCCAGAATATATAAATGTTTTATTCGTATTGTTATTTTACTCGATTTTTTATTTATTCAATATATATGTTCGATATCCAAACAGCGGATATCCGCCATTTGCAGGTGTCATTTAAAAACAAGTGATTTGTATTTTTGATATTTTGAGTTGATGATTCCGTTTATTCATACCATAACTCAAAATCACAAATTTACAACCTCGCATCAAAACAAGGAAACGTTTTTTGTAATATAACTTTATTTACTATTATTGACACTCTATAACAACGTACTCGTTCGAAGTCCAATGGAGTATATACAACCCTTTTTTTAAAGAGTCTGTCAATATTTCCTGGCACTTGGGATCGCGTGCAGTGGGTCTTCGAAACAAGTTAAGCAAACATGTCCAGACCAATGCGGAAGTAGAGAAGATTATTCCTATTAGGGCAACATGAAAATAAAGTGAGTGACTGTCGTGTTTTAAAGGGATTGTATATACTTCATTGTGTTTGAAAATTCATCCCATCTCAAGAAGTTTGAAGAAGTATCTAATTACCTTTCCTTTTCAGGGAGCAAAGTATTGAATTTTACCTGGGAGGGGTCCCAACATAACCTAAAAGAAACACAAATTTTACCTGGGAGGGGTCCCAACATAACCTAAAAGAAATACAAATTTTACCTGGGAGGGGTCCCAACATAACCTAAAAGAAATACAAATTTTACCTGGGAGGGGTCCCAACATAACCTAAAAGAAATACAAATTTTACCTGGGAGGGGTCCCAACATAACCTAAAAGAAATACAGAAAAGAAAGAAAAAAGTAACTGGAAGGTTGCTACGATTCATCACAAGCGGGCATTGGGATTTTAGGTCTGTAGCGGGAAATGGGGTCACTATTATTGTGATGGCACACGTTTAAACTTTGTAAAAGGAAAAAGGACAATTTAAACTATAGAAAAAGACAAAAAGTTGTCCGGAGCATGGGGTTCATGAACCCTCCCTGCTCCTGACGACCTTTTTTCAGGACCCCCCCCCCCTCTTATAGATACACACACCCTCGTTCTGCGTCTGGGTTTGACGTGTACAACATGTAAACCCTTCTTCATTGCAAGTCTCGCCAAGTAATTGAAATGGATGACAAGTTTCCTGATTGTCATATAATACATACTAATTGTTGCCATGACAAATTTATTGCCAGTAAGCCATCAGACTCGGGGGAAAAAATGAAATATTAATTAGCCTTAAAAATAGTTTAGCAGAGATAAAGACCTATGCAATTATAATTATTTATTTAAATTGCGCATGATGTGGATCAATATAAATAAATAACTTCGTAATTTTGTTACTGTAGATTATCATCAACGTTGTTTAACGTATAGTGTGTATATTATACAATAGTTAATGAGGGGCTTACATTTCGCAATGCAAAACGCCATGCACTAATAGAGCTATTGCATGGCACCACTGTTACAATCGGCATGGGTTTATTCTTAATTATCTGCGCCAGCCTTGAGCCAAGTCTAACCTACAAGGAAGTACTTTTATTTTCAGTATAGACCAACATTGAGTTTAAAGTAAATACATGGAAGTACTTTTGGGCGGTAACCAAACATGAAGCTGATACCAGTATGGAAACCATAAAATGGCCAGCGAGCAATAATACTAGGAGGGTGATGCTGGGAACCAGCGAGATCAAGGGGTTTGACCTTTCATGATGACCTCTGTAATGAAGATGCATTCAAATTGAAAAACGCCCTTGCTATGGTGATATCGGTTTATATAAATGCACATGAATATGCATTGTTTTCATTCAACAAAGCTGACCTATCAGTTACCCCAAATATTAATTATACAAATTTGTACCAATCCCCTACGTATACAGGCAATTGTAATTCAATTGACCCATAATGAGCCACTGTATGGCACGGTTGTCTGCATTATATGCTAAACGTCTGAGGGTAATCGTTGTTTTTGGTGGACCCAGAGGACCTGTCCCTGGATCAGGCTGACCCAAAACTGATTTAAAAATGGGATTTAACTCGTGAACCATTTCTACGTCATTTTGACACAGACTCCGGGTCATACTGACCTAGAAATGGGTCCGTTCCCATCCAGAACCCGGAATCCGGTCAATTCTGTCCCGGGAGGTTTTTTTTAGAGCGTAAAGTCATCGAAAATTATCAATATGTCTTAATTTCAAACATAAAAGAAGGGTTTGTGTTTAAAAATAATGTAGTATCATTTGCACCTGTGACCGCACAATATCCTCGAATGCAAGATCACCATCTGAAATGTTCCGGGGGACAGTAGCGCAATATTTCTAATTACACCGAATAGGCCTAATGTTTCCTTTAATTGTGTTTTTTTTTTTCCTTCCAAGAACCAGACAATAAAAGTGTGACTACTGGAATTTTTTTCTAATTAAAACTTAGGCCTGTAACAAAACATTATTGAGCTTCTTTACCTTGAAATGCGCTGCGCTTGCGGCCGGTTTGGTAATTTTGGAGAAGAAACAAAAAGAAAATCCACTGGACGGATGACTGTTCATTGGCCAAGTTATATAGGCGTCGGTTTCTATGTACAAAAAAATTGAGAGATTGGGGTAGTGTAT
Organism: Pycnopodia helianthoides; assembly: GCA_032158295.1. Classification (NCBI taxonomy): domain Eukaryota; kingdom Metazoa; phylum Echinodermata; class Asteroidea; order Forcipulatida; family Asteriidae; genus Pycnopodia; species Pycnopodia helianthoides. The sequence continues at coordinate 335,799 of CM063251.1, forward strand.
GAAAACAATTGTATATTCGGTTTGCGGTAACACCATGTGTATAAATATATACTTTGCTTTGTAGTTTTTGTTCTGTATAGAGAACTTGCCTTGCTATTTGTTCTACTACCGCGGGGTAGATTTTCGGAATTCGGGAGACTTCTCAGTTCTGACAAGAACTGTCCTGCTTATTAACTACTACCTGCATGGGCGGGAGGTAGGAAATCGGCATGGACTACTACATTAGCTTTGTGGGTCGGGGGGACTTCTCGTAGTTAACTGCACTGCACCACAGTTTCACTTACACTCTGTCTTTAGCATGGAGTTTCAGTCAAACCATGAGGTAGAAAAAAGAGAAGTTTCCACGTATTGAAACCAATGTGTACTTCTTGTGACTTGTATTATAGAAAAGAAGATGACGGTAATAACGTGGGAAATCACCCGCGTTGTGTGGTCGATATCAGGGCTGACTTTAGTTCCGTAATGAGCTTATCTCCGGAAACTGGCAATATTTTTCACTTATAAATCGAGCAGAATATTCAAGCTTACAAGGTTGCAGTGCTGATCGCACATCAGAACTGTATGTTTATGGATGGGGGCCGAACGTGTGTTCTTGAAAAAAATAAAGATATATGACTCGATAGATAAGGGTTGCCTTGCTGTCATATCAGCGTGTATGTGACTTCACCACATGGAAAGTTTGTATAAAAAAAAAATATAAAAAAAAAAAAATTTAAAAAAAAAGACTTTATTTCAGGATATAGTTTCCTTTGGTTCTAACTGTAGGACTACATCATACAGACACGATGCTGTTGCCATATTGCCTGATTTCCCTATAGCGACACGATGTTTTTCATAAACAAGTTTGTTTTTTCCCCTGCAATTTCACCTCCTGTGGACCCCTGTAGACTGCGTGGGTTTTCCCTATTTTGGGTGTTTCCTCCAACGTCAACAACTAAACCTACTTAATTGTCTTCTTTATAAGGTTATTGTGATGTTTCAATTCGGGGATGCTTTGCCAAATACAGGCTATTTCAGATACAAATTCAGACCATGTTTTCATCCAGTCTGGTATAAACATTGAAAGTAATGGGGTTAACCCAGGCCATTTATCGTGAAGTTTCACATTCCTTAAATCTCATCCATGAAATAATTTTGTTTCAGTACAATAATATAACTCATGTATGGCTATACTATAAATCTATTACTTGAAATGCCCGGATTACGACTCCTAAGAGCCTTGACCCATTGAAGTAAGGGTCAGGCTGACCCGGAAACTGGTCAAAAATTTGGATTTTGACCGGAATTCTGCGTCAGTTTGACAAAACTCTGGGTCATTTTGATACATCCAGGTCGTTTAAACCTAGAATACGGGTCGGGCCCCACAATTTTGACCTGGGATTTTTTTTATAGTAAGAGTATAATATCTCCACCATACTGATTGCACGTATGGATTAGAAACCCAAATTGGAGTAAAGTGTTTAACACTATCCACTGACTACACAAGCATCTGGCAACCTCATGTAAATTTTAAATATTTACATAACTTAAACCAGATTTCAGGGTCGTAATAAATCCTATTAGAGGATAATTGCTGCTTCCTCTCATCATTACGTAATAATATCGGCTTTATTTGTTGTGCGGAGTGTATTCTCATTCCACCGTCCCCTCCATAAAAGCGTTCATTCATTAAGCCTGACTGGACTATTTGTCAGAATGGACAGAAGGGTCTTTCACAGCACTTAGTTCGATCGCTAAAGATTTTTCTTCTTCTTTTTTAACTTACAGTGTCCACCTAAAATTCTCTTTTAAAATGCCATGGTCTGATTTTTGCAGAAAGATTTTGTATTTACCTACTCATTTATTTATTTATTTATTTATATACTGTTATTTTTGTCAGTTGAAAGTTCTCTCTCTGAACGAATTTCGAATGTTTTAAAAATGAACAACAAACAAACACGGACAATGCACAAAATGTAGCATGTAAAATTGTTTGTACATGGCTAACGTTCGTGGGATATTATAAACGTAGAATCCCGACAAAAGTTAATGTTTAATTTTCAAATAACTACCACTTATCATTAGCAGATTGTGCAACCTTAAATGGAAGCTTATAACTTTTCGAATCAATAAAAACAACATTTAAAAGTCTCATCTAAACTTTGGGGACAAGTCGGCCAAAACGTGCGCGCAAAGTCCCTAACAAATCAAACACCGTTTTTGGTTCAGTTCACCATGGATCACCACACACCTTTATGCAATGTATTCACGGGTTGGTTCCATGATGAAAAAGATTGGAGGGTGGGAATTAGTTTACTGTTTTATTTAACCATTATTTTGGTGTGTCAATGGTAGTGACGTCATCAAGCCGCCATCTTAGACGTAAACTATTATGAAAAAAACCATAGAAAACGCACAGCTATGTACGCGCGGCGCACAGAGGCAGCCAATGGGCTACCTCCTTTTGAACTCTAGACGAGAGCGCCCTTTAAATCAAAATAATGACGTCGTGTGCATAACGTCTTTTTTAGCTATTTAAATGGTGGGGGTCAAAAGTCAAAAGTCGCACTTGGACTTCTTATAGAAGATGTGAAAAGTTGTGTTGGCCTATAGCATTACGACATACTTTAAGAATGTTTGATCTGTCTACGTGGATATGTTGAATCAACGGTGGCACTTGTAATTGAAACTAGGACACCACTCTTGTCAAAATTGTCGCACAATCCACTTGGCATTGAAACTAATTCCACAAACATGGAAGAATGACTGAAACACGGGTATGATTACCCTAGTTTACACGATTCACTCTCCAGGCCATTTGCTTTTTACCGAGGTAACACCGTTGGCACCATCCCCCGAATTCTCATCGATAAAAATTAATTACAAAGCGATCCAAATCAATGCGTCAGCACCTTGACTTCACTCCGGCTAACCCCCAGTCGGTTTTAACGTCCCTGAAACCAGACAATTAGACACGATGTAGCATATGTCTTAATCGATTACCTGCGATGTCCGTCCTTCCACAAACGAAAATTAATTAGTCAGTTCATCGGCTTGTGTAAGACAATAAGTGACCAGGCGCCAGGACGGGAAAACTGGGTGCGAACGACCACCCCACTTCCCTTGGATCACCATTCCGTGGTTTAGTTTCTCTCTCATTAGAAAAACGACTAAATATAACATGGGCCGATCAAGAAACAATATTTTCTCTTCCCCAACTGACGATTGACCAACTGCCACGCCCCCTTTTAATACACACGATCATTCATCATATAGAGCCGAAATAAGGGAAATATATTAGGAAGGGGTGTACCATTTTTTCTAGGGGCCCTCTTCTGGTCGTTAAAAACTGTAGTTTTTTGGTTTGCACTTCTCTTAAACAAGCCCCTTTTCAGCGCTCTTGTTATGTAATTGACTTTTATTACAGATAATCTGACGTAAGTAAAACAGATGCAATGTCTGCGTGTAAACGGAATGGAAAAACAGTTTTAAAAACATCTAAATTATTACATCGAAGACTATAAAATGTAACATTTTACTCTGGTAATTTTTAATCTAAAAAGTCCAGATTTCAAATAGAGTGCACCCGAGGGGCACTGACATCAATTGGGGGGGGGGGGTCACGTGCACCCCCGTGCCCCTCCCCTTAGTTACGCCACCGTTAAGATCAATGTCACGTGGTGTCTGACAGCCGCCAACTAGTTGTAAAAATTGAAAACGTTATTTTTTAGTGCTGTATATGCAAATTAGAATTGTTTCTTTCCTCCATGATTTACTTAAGCATACATGGATTTTGTTTATTGTCTTACTTATTTATTCATTACATTTTCTTTAACTAAGCACAAGCAGTTAAACTTGTTTCCGCTTGAGGCCCTGATGGAGACATTACTACATAACAATTTATCACCCTAGCTTACGAGAATAATGAATTAATTATACATGCAGATGTTCAACCTAATCATTTACCTTGATAACGGATCGGTGTAATTTATGCACACGTATATGCAGATAGCAGTATACAATGTATACGCGTTTTGCTGATATGGGTGTGCGAAAACTTTGCGAAAAATAATAATATTTAACATTTCTAGTGCGCCATGACTGTCAAGAATGACACTCCTATTGCAAATACAAGACATTTGCTATCACAGAAAGAAAATCAACAACAACAACAACAACAACAACAACAACAACAACAACAACAACAACAACAACAAGGCATTCGGGGGAAAAACACGGGAAAATTCCAACCCGCTCATGGAAGCCAAGTAAGTTCGTTGATGGTTTTCATTAAATTTGACACAGAAAACGAACGTGCCCCTGTATAGCTTGAAAAAAAAATGTGTTTTTAAAAAACTTTAAGTGTAGGCTTCCGACCCTTTAAACAGCTCCAACGTCCCCTGTAAAGTCGCACGTAGAGTTCGGAAACTCTTCAAAGACTTATGTGGGTCTTACATGAGAAATAGTGAGAGAATTAGGTCACGTATCATCAACACAGCATTCTGCCTTGTGCAGTGACATATGCAAATTTCCAAACTGTCCAATCACTAATTAGGCGACTCAGCAGTCATTGGCCATGACCCCCTTCTAGTACCCCTTATCCACCACCAACTGTTACCCCACTGGTTTCCTGTGCTAAGTGGACTTAATACGCATGCCAGTGACTAACCCCTGGTAGGCCTAATATGGTTACCGTTTCTCATTACGATGTTCAAGTTTATAGTAATTGACAAGTGCACGCGGGATTTAATTACAGCCCGATCGATACCTGTCAATTTAAGAAGTCGCACCGGGCTTATAACTGCGAGTCCAAAGGAGGCTGTTTCGGGGGATATTGCAGTTTTTTGAGTTTGGGGTGGGAGATCCCACTTATGTTTGGCCTGTGAGCTTGGCCGTGTCCAAGTCAACCGATGCTGGCCATGGCTGCTGCTATTGGCTGAAGAAGTTGAAGAATACTTTCCTTTCAGCTACCTTGTTATGGTTACAACCACTGTCGACGCTGTTAAATTGGACACAACTGCAGTTAAAAGTCTAAGGCAGCCATTTTTACATTGTACATCACTCTGAAAACTGTAGTGTTACAGTTTAAAGTTAGGTTTAACAATACGAAAATAGTTAAATTAACATGGTCAAAGTTACACCTAACATACTTTAATGTTGTAACTCTGTTTCAAACCGATGAACTTAACTTTACATAGAGTTGTCACTCACCGCACTCGTTAAAGTGTTGAAATCGCAATGACAGAAGAGTCACCTTTTCCCTTCCATATATTTAATGGTTGCACGACACGAAAAACGTCTATCGCTTTTGAGGACAGTACGGGTACCAAATCGTCTCACTACGATCTGTGTAAACCCTGGTATCAAACGTCATGCTGTGGCCACCACACAGGGACGGTTGGGATCATTGGGTAGACAAATTACGAATGATAAACCACGACGTTATTAATTATGACATTATTCGCCAGTTTTTTGGGGGGATCACAACCCGGACTTCCCCCGAGAACGTACTCTCTCGATCTTTTACTTGACGATCACTTTGCAAGATTACAGTTTTCTCCATGAAAGGTTTCTCGGTAATGCAAAAAGTGGCCTGCTCCTTCAGCTGTCAGAAGATCTATAGACGCAAAACGGCGGTACTAATACCCTATAACACCCCTCCCCCACAACCGAATCGGTCTAAGAAGAAATCATTTAGTAAATTATAATGCCAAGCCCCAATCACTGGGAATTATTGTATTTACACGCAAAATAAATAACGGTTCTTATCAAGGCAACTTAAGATGAAGCCAAAAAAATGTTCTTGAAAACAGCCTGGCCGACGTTTCGAGAAATATTATCATCGAATATATTCATCGCTATATGAATAATCTACACCAGCTATTCTGACATGTTCGGAGTGGAATGAATACAAACAAACGTAATGCTTATAACGTTTACGATGTTGTCCATATAATGACACAATGGTTTTGTAAATTCTTTCATTTTCAAAGGCAGCGCAAACTCAGACAGCCATGGCAGAACGAACACAAATTAAACAGTTCGATTTTTGCGGGCGGCATCGTAAAAAGGTTTACGCAACGTACATTAAAGCGCGGTGGAAGCGACAGTGCCCCTGCCACCGTGATTAAAAAAAAATTAATGGCCATCTAGACTTCCCTCTCCAGCACAGCATGCAGAGCAGGCCTTGGCCAAAAGTTGATGTATTAATTCACTAAACGTGGTTTACTCTTGCAAAGTTAATTCCCGGCGTTTCAATCTCGGGGAAATGTACATGCCTCTGAATATCCACCCTCCCCCCCCCCTCCAATTGACAAATGAACATTCGGGTTAATTTAGATAAAATTCTGCTTAGCTTATCTGCCCGGGTTTGCCTCGGCGTTTGCCGGTAATCACGTTAAGGTGAAATTAGCCGAATGTGCATCATCATGGTGTATCGACGTCGCCCAGGTATGACCTCGCACGCGGCTTGCTTCTAGATTTACGTAGCCAGAGTAAACTCCTATAGCTCGGGCTTATCTCTTCGCATCTGTGAGGTGTACAGTGACTCATAATATTTTGCCATTGGTGCCGTTATAATTTTGGGAAAGTCCGAAAGGAGTTCTAGATACCCCCTTAGTGACATACAGCATAAGCTTCCCCTGCTGTACTTAATTGTAGTTGCCCCGTGTCCTCCCCCCCCCCCGCCACCCGAACCCACCCACCTGCCCACCGATGAAAATCAAAAATTCAAAAATCAATCAATTTCATGATGACGAGTTGTATTGATTGCCAGAATTTGAGCAAGATGATCAAAGACCGTTTTGAGGTTGTCGAATGAAATAGCTCTCTAAATCGCTGCGGTTTGATGGTATGCTAAAACAATAAAGCAAGGACAAAAATGATGGATGGGCAGATGTTACCCCTAGCTAATCAGAGGGCAACAAGATGCTTGTTTAATTATGGCCTGCACTCTTAAAACGTCCAGGTCAGAATTGACCAAGAGCCGGGTATACCGTGTGTTCTGACCCTAAATCTGTGTCAAAATTACCCAGAATCGGTTCAAAATGACGCAGGTTCTGAGTTAAAATCGCATTTTCAAACGGGTCAACCTGACCCAGAAATGGGTCTGGGACCACGGAATCCGGGATCATTTTGACCAGGGAGTTTTTAAGTTTCTGAGCCTCATGCTCAGACATTGGAAATCCCAATACTATAAATTTCATCTTTACAAAGTAATGGACATCAGGTCTGTCCTTTTGGTGAGTAAATGAACTCAGTAACAATCGAATACTGAGAAAAGTAATAACAACGAAAGGAGTAATCTCAGATTTTTGTCGCGGATACTTGGCTCTTTTAGTTTTGTTTGAGTGGGTTTTTTTTCTCCACGTTTTGCTATGATCTGACAATAGCCTCGACTATGCTAGTTTTCTCATCAACGAAAACTGATTAAAAAAAAGATAATGACAATTTATATTTTAAATCAGTAGAGAAATAAGCAATTAAAAAAAAACATAGCCCCCCGAAAGGATTGCTAGAGGCATTCGTGCACGCACTCCGTTCGGTGCTTGTTTAAAGTTATAGCGCATCAAGCTGTTTTGATACAAATAATGCCTTTACGTACTGACCTTACATAGCTTTGATTAAAGGCACCGTACACGTTTGGTAATGACTCTGAAAATTAATGGCAATAAAAACTTACTTGGTAAGAAGTACAGCAGCCTTGGGTAGTATAATGAATTTTAACTTCAAAGTAGGCCTACTACGGTTATGGAAAATATATCACTTTTTATTCCCCAAAATTTGAATCTGAGAAGCGTTTCTGTCAGAAACGCTTCTCAGACTGTGCTTTCCTATGGGGAATATTCTTCCTGCGTGAAAACATTCGCTCCGGTTTTTCGGTGATATCTCAAAAACGCGACCACCTTTTGAAGTGAAATTTTCACATATTAGTTTTATCGTATGTACGTATAGGCTCCAATTACCAAACGTATGCAGCACCTTTAAGAATAATAGTTGAAACAAAATAAGTTCTACGCCCTTCTAACCGAAGGGGTTGGAAGGGTCCCCTCGTTCTTAGCTGTTGCTTTAGTTTTCATTTTATTTATTAATTCTGGTTGTGAAGCCGCAAGGATTCTCAGAAAAGCAAACTTAATTTCTACAATACTAGCCAAGAACCCCACGGGAGAGAAGACAAAGAGTTTCTGTTCTAGATGTGGGAGGTAAAACCCCAGATAGTTATTCCAGGATAAACCCACACAATCCGGTTGGGACTGGAAACCCAATCCACATAGTTCCCCCGGCGGGATTCGAACCGGGGTCCAGAGGTGGAAGGCAAGGAAAGATACCACTGCGCCAACCCGATCGCCAAATGATTTTTGTGCAAATAAGAAGGTATTCAATGATAACCTTCCCCATCTGAGTATGACATTGTGCATCATCTTGACCAGCACATTGCTCCCTGTCTCTAGTGGCCTAGCATTTTATGCAATCGGCAGCCATTGGGCCTGATGACCACATCCAAGGGGTTCCGGAAAATATGGCTAAGCAAACTCTCAGTGGAACCAGTCACCCAAAGTCACAAACAACGTTCAGTCAAACGCTTCTTATCTGTTACTGTCTCTGCACCACTCCCAGATCTAAGATATTGCCCACTGTTCACTGAATTGTCTCCACGGGCCAAACCCTTGTGCTTTACTATAACTTTTACAATCAAACGAATGGGAGGGGCACTTTACCCCTCCCCATTTCCCTAATCTCGGTGGTTTGCACGCGGGGGGAAATTGTTCACCGTTAAGTTATTAGCCCGCGTTAACTTAGAATGGAAACCGGAAGCCTGTTTGAGTTTTGCTGACCTTCCAGGCTACCGTACCAGGAAGCAGCCCGTGCCGGGTAGGTGACAGATAGGCCAGGGTGCAACCTTGACTCTCCTAGATAATGTACCTTGACTTCCGCTTTACTGTGGGCTGCCAACCAATACAGTTGTAGTGTGGGTATTTTAGAGGACTGTTTTCTGGTGATAGTGGTGCTCCAAGCGCGTGTGTGTGTTGGCTACATGAGACGTGTCACGAACCCCGAAACCACGGTCAGAGATCGGTATTTCATGTCGCGTGTACTGCTCAGTCAGAGCGGCGTTCATTTCAGGTGCTTCATGGCTTTGGTGTACGTGCTTCCCGTTGTTCTTCCATCTCCAATATGAAGTTTATGGGTCCACAAAGTTTGTACTTCGCGTCCACATCTACTCAAGTTTCAATCAATCGAACTACACATGTATCCACAAGTCAGGCAGTATGCAGTCATGTACAGATGCATGCTCTATATGGTACCACCAGGACTTCATTGTGAATGTATCTCTGTCTACGGATGAATCACCCATGATGATGAGAGTGCCTGGTCTTTCAGAGGAATTGGGTTAGTTTTTTTGTGTGCAGTACAATTTGCTGCTTAAGAGCAGTCATCACAGACATGCTTGGTTGTATATATTATAAGCACTTACCGGTAATTTGTCCCTGTGGCCTGAAAGCCCGTTGGAGAACCCATACCTCAAATTCATCCTTAGAGAAATCACATGCACAGTGAGTCCATCTGTATACTCCAGAGAGATTAGTCGGTAAGTATGCTCCGAGACCAACTAGTGAAGCCCATATACCTGTGTAGAATTTAATCAACAAATAATTCATCGAGTTTTAACAAGTTGTTGTATCTACTAGCTTTGGATCCTTCCTCCTTTTTGGAGAGGAACAAAGATTGTCCCTGGTGGTAAACTGGACTATTCTATGTTGATAAACCTGTACTCCCTTTAACTCTGCCCAGTAAACGTTGTAGCAGCCAATGGGGAAGGAAATCATCCAAGAAGCAGCAGACAGAATTATAATTGAAGACGCATATGATATGTTTTTACGACCGGTAAAAGTGCCATTTTTATACCATGAGCTTTCAGCTTGAAATTCGTTTGATGGTTAAATCTTGGTAAACACCACAACTGTATTGTGTGTTAAAAGAGTAGAGTCAACATTATACTGCCATGGTTCAAGAAGAACAAAAATTAAGCCCCCTCCCCCTCCCCATTTTGACAACTGACGCCTTGCTGGCTCTCTTATATTATTATTCACATCATTTTCATGCTTCTTTGGAAGTCATAGAGTATAGGGGAAAAACACACACACACACAACCTTACGGATTGAGTTTGTGGGGTCCTGCTATTGTTGTTCTTTTATTATTCCCTATTCTAAATAGTTTATCTGTAGAGTACAACTTAAACAAAGACAAACTTTGTGGGGCTCATTGTTCAATTGTGTAAAAGACCACACAAGAGCCCATCCGTTAACCCATAGTAGCTCTGTGCTGCATTCACTGTGCGGACATTCCATTGCTCTGTACACGTTAATGAATATCCTTTTCTTCAACCTGTAAAAATAAAATACACTGTTTGGACGTGTGTAAGTCCACATAGTGTTTAAAGTCCCTACATTATGTGGACCTCTTTTGTTATTAGGTTCACACTTCGTTCGTATAGCGTTATAACAGTAACACACACAACAAACACAGGATGGTAAGTATTGGAATGTAGGGCAACTATATAGTTGTCTTGGGTTGCTTAATGACTGACATGTTTTCCTTTGTAGTCGGATAGCGCTGGATTGTCTTTCCTGTAGAGTGCGTTGACTCTAATTATTTGCAACCCATCACACTTAAACGGCCACGGTACATGGATCCTGATGACGTCTAGGGTTACACTTGTTGAAACGGAACCAATATTTTTTTACACCGTCGAAGAGATTACCACATGGTGTACCCGTACGACTTATATTAATACATAATGAGCATTCGTCTGTGGCATATTATATATACAGGGCCTTTCTGCCAAGCTTGCATATTTTACTGAGCACGACGTTAGAAAGGTTTTCCCGCTCTTTTTTTTTTTTTTTTTTTTTTTTGCTCACTTAATTGTAAGCAATTCGTTATGCGTAAGCAGCTATCTGTCATTCTTTTCCTTCCTCCATGCTGTCATGAGGCAAGGGATAACACATAGTAATGCACAAAAGTGCAACCCAAAAAGGCAATATCAACTAACTGTGACTATCATTATTATGTGACATTTAAAGGGAAGGTATACGATTGGTAATCACTCTAAAGATTTATGGCAATACAAACTTACTTGGATAGAAGCACAGCAATTTTCGATTGTATAAAGCATTTTGAGAAATGTTTCAATTCAAAATAATGTGGAAATGGAAAAAGATGTCAGTTTTTATCCTCAAAAATTTGACTCTGAGAAACGTTTCTGTCATAAACGTTTCTCAGATTGTGTATTTCTATCATTACTATTAGGGATTATTCTTCATGCGTGGACATAACCGCTCCAGATTTAAAAATGCAACCAACTTTTGGAATTAAATTTTCACAGGTTAGTTTTATTGTATATTATCTACATTTATATAGGATTAAAACAATCGAATGGTTCCAAGAACCAAAGGATATACTTTCCCTTAATATTGGTGTCACACTATGCAAGGGTGATAAAGAAGTTGACTTTACCCTACGCCGGCCGGTATGTGACACTCAATGCTTTCGAGCCCTGTGGGAAAAAAACATTCAAAAACCTGATGGGATTCTAACACGTGATCAGGAGCAGATGCCTTTACCGTAACTGATAGTAGCACTTTACCAAGTTGGTAAAGTGCTACAGTTAGATGGGAAAGACATTATTGGAGTACTAAGAGTGTGTTTTCCCTCGTGATTATTCACAAAATAAAAAGTACACTACACGACTTTTCCTAACCCCCTTTTATGAATTAAAGAGTATTCTCATTTATAAACGCATATGTCGTTTCACTTATTTTGGTCATAACTGGCCGCTATAGGAAGGTCAAATGACCCTCATTTCCTTTCCCCAAAGAGGGTGATTACCAACTGAATGTCCATGTGGCTTAATCGCCGGAAGTTCTTCCCATTTGCACCGGATAAATGCAGTTGTAAATCTTGCAAATATTCATAACCTTTTTGCATGACCAACTAGTCTCTCTCTGGTGCTAGAACAATTTTAGGCAGGGACAAATGAGATGTTAAGTGCAACGTCAAATTTCATATTCATTACAAATTGTATCAAGTTGTTACACGAAATTCCAGCTATGATGGAAGCCCATCCGAGACCTCACTAAAGATGATTTTAGTGAGAGAGCGCCCCCTACGTTCGAAGACAGTTGGTTTCTGTTTGATCAGCGAAAAAAAAGTCCATTGTTTGAGCCATCCTTGCTCTATTGTTTGATAGACTGATCTTTGAACATAGACTTCCGTTCTTCTAGTCTAGGCCATGGTACTTCAGTACATGATGTTTCCACTGCGTAAAGCCTATACCCATTTTTGATGTCATCTATAGGCTGAGCAAGTCTCGCGCGTATTCGAACATCGGGACCTGTATTAGTGCGTGAGTTTGAATGTACGTTGGACCAAAGTGGTCCCAAAAATGTTCGAATACTCGTCAGACTTGTTGATGGAGTTTCGTGTCCAGAAAAGTGGCATGACCTTTACAAGGGTTGAATTTCATACCTCAGCTGGATGGACCACCAACTCATAGTGTCCAAAATATATATTTAAAAAAAACACCAAGCAGTCTGACTCGTTGATTCTATAAACTCGGAGGAATTATTACAGATGACAGGCATCATCATTAATCAGTTTATAACGCACGCTCCCTTCTCTCTACTCTAACCTACTGTTATATAGGGGGCATTGCAAACAATGACATTGTCAGTGATGTGCCGGAATCTCCTGATGAATGAAATGCCAAATTGTGTTTGTTTCTAAACTCGGCCCGTTATCTCTTCATTCCATCCTATGCACACTGTGTACATTGCATTATACCCTGTCAGCCAATTAGTCGTCTCTTTTTGCGCAAATTATCTCCATTCTGCTTCCTTAATTATTTACAACGGACAGAGAACGCGAGCCCCCCCCCCTTCCCGCACAGCCTCTACTCTTCAGCAATATTTGAACGCGGAGAAAATGAAATTAAAAGACACTAGCTGATACTAAGTGGCTTTTAGTTTTTGCAGAGAGAGGGGGGAAAACTAAGTAAATTTGCTTGTACTTCCCGTTATCCATCATTTAAACAGAAGCTGGTCGCTGTTTTTACTGTGCCCAAGGTCTGTAAAATAACTGGATTAGCTCATCTGATTGTTTTTTTTCTTCTGGATTGATGGGGGAACTGCCTTATCTGGAAGGGGCACTAAGCCGTTTCACATGGTGTATTATAAATCCGTCGAATGTTTGTGATAGATTTAAAGTATGAAGAACTGGAAAAATATTTATTAAATAATTTCTGTGGGCCAGAATGTAGGTCTCACTCATCAAAAAGGATTGGGTGTAGAATTCATTAAAGGTATTTTTTATTTCACCCCTGTGTACCAACTTAGACCTGGAATCGGAGCATTTCGGAAACTTCAAGCTGACCGTTATCATCCCCCCCCCCTCCTCCTCTATTTGAGATAAATGATTTCAGTTTCTTTTGGGGACACATGTTCTATACATTCGGGAAACTCAACAGAAAGTCTTGCTTTGTAAATTAATTTACCCTCAAACCGAAAGATAAGCTGTGCAGAAATCATATCACATTATGCGATATACATTTTTGTTTTTAGTATTTCGGCTGCTAGCCTGTTTTTAATCATGAGCTAATAATAGTCCGGCCCTGCTTAGCATATTTCGCGGTCCTTTGCGCATGGACACTCCATCCACCAGGCGTGTCATCCATCCCAAGCATGTATCAACAGGCATACAACATGATACCAGTATACGGAAACTTACGTCTACCATTTGTGGCAACATCCAACAATAATATAGCTCTTTTTGTTAAACTCATCTGGACCAGTCCCTGACGATCCTATCAACATAACCATACAAAATTGCAGCAGCTTTTTTTTTGGTGCTGTTGTATATTGTATGCATTATTCAAAAACACATCTTGCATCGTCCGTGTAGAATCTACCTTGGAAAACAATATTAAAATTAATCACACAAACCCCTATAAAAATGATATCGAACAATTTCAGCCCCGTTTCATTAAGTCTGTCCGGGGGCGTCTTCAGTTCCCCTGGTTACCTAGCCCCCTGCTGCTACCAGCCAATCAAAAACGTGCACGAGACAACAGCTGCTCTGCTCACCAAGTGAATGTAATTTATGATTTCTATTGTTATATACCTCCATGCCATAGGTGAGTACTGTGAGACAAAGGCAGTTATGGCATTGCATTGTGCATTGTGTCTTTACCGTGAATGTCTGTGTACCAAGAAATTATACATGGTCTGACTGAACGATGTGTTGTCTTGCGTTTTGAGGTTTATTGTCTTATGGTTGGAAAAGGGAAATCCGCTAACTCCCATAAGGCGTCTATTCTCGACATCTTGACTGTGGCTAAACATGCACAGGATGTGTTTCCCTATCGCGATGTTGATTCAAGTATATGACAACTCGTGGTTCTGATGACGCGTGTTGATTTTTTTTTTCTTCAAATGGGGGCATCGTAATTAAAGTCACAATTTGTTTCATCTCAGATCTCATAACTCTGATTTAATCTGCAAACCTATTTAATGCTGGCTCGAGGGAGTATGGTCTCCAAAAGACGCCCAGCCGATTGGGACCCCCAGCACGACGGCTGAGAATTAATATTACGATCTCATTCCATTCTCTGAGACAAAGCAAATTGCTTTCAGATACTCTTGCTTGGCTCGCAGTAAACAATTGACACTCCTTGAAATGTAATTGCAAACTGACGCTGTAAGATTAAATCCAAACTCGCCCAAATTTGAGCTCCAAATTCAACAAGTGCTGATCTTTGGGTACCAATTGCAAACACAATGCAGATGTGGGAAGTTCAGCTCCTGCTTGAGTGGACAGACTGAGTACAGACCGTATTGAATAACCCCGTTTGTTGCCATGCTATGAAAGTCGCCATCTTGTAGGGCAAACCGTATGCGCGTCTAAACGCGTATATCAATAAAGCACGCAGCGCGCAGCGTTCCCGGTTTGATTTCTACGGCACACGTACGCACACGTACACGCACACGCTCACAGACGCCATGTTGTAGGGCAGGTTTTTGAATGGTGACGTCATATTCAATACGGTCTATTCAAACTATTATGCCCGGGTAACGGAGAAAAACTCACAAACAACTCACCTATCTAGATACTAATTTAAAGTTAAATAATTAATTTGCTTGGGTGGAAATTTATTGACAAGTCCCTCTGCCTTGTATTAAATTTGAAGAAAATGTATATATAAATTTTTTTTAAGTATAGCTCTATAGCAATCTCCGGACTATTTTCGTCGTGAAGCTTGTGTTATAATCGAACGGTGGCTGGCAGATAGCCGGAGATGAATTAGCAAATAAGAAACTGACGATATTTATCTAATGGGCAAATTGAACGACACTCGAGGGACAGTGTATACGCTAAGATGTCATTTTATGAAGTGGAGCAAATATGAAGCAGTCCATTAACGACTACGGTGGCTCCGGAGTACCATGCAAGGCTGTCAGTTTGCTTGTGTACAGTGTATAGGCCTATAGTGTCCTCGCCCATTAGCTGAGTAATCACTACTTCGTCATTGCATTTTGGGCTTTTCCGTACTACTCCATGATCAACTCGTAATATTGTTATGATGAATAACTAAATGATAGATGTCGATTACTGGACTAGACTTGTTTCCGAGTCCTCTCTGAGCTTTTTCTTGTAAGGAGAGCACGTGATATGCCATCATAATTAGATGATGTTTATCATCAATGTTGCAGCCTCACTTGACGGATTTAGTGCACGTTCATACTTTGTCTTTTAGGGAAGAGCAGTTTTTATAGGATAGCTTGAGCGGCTTTTCGGCGGATGAGCACGAGTGATAAAGTCAAGGTTAATGGTGCGGTGCTTCGTCATTTTGTATAATTTCCAAATTACCTGCCTGCGTCATTACCACAAAATCATAATTATAGTGGACGTAATTACACAGTGCACGCTTGCACGCAACACTCCGTGATTAATAATGTACAGGTCAGGGACGAGTGGGGTCATAAGTAGGTTCGTAACCCCAACGATAATGAGCTTTCCCCCGCCCCCTCAATAATTGTTTCATTGGAACATCAAAGTATGTGTATAAACTTACGTAAAAAAGAAAAGATCCAAATGATATTCTTTCTTCGGATTTTAATTGTATGTCATAACGGTGTCAAAATGATTTTTATTTTCAGAAACTAATTGGCGCCCTCTATCGGCCTTTAGCGACACGTGGCCCTACAATAAGTTGCAGCCAAAAGGCGCCGTGAACGAATTTCAGCTTCAGACCTGACTACAATACCGGGTAGGTGTGAATTGTTTTTCTGGTGGCTTAGATTCGTTTTTTGGTTTATTTCAATGACTGCTGGAAACAAATTTACAGTACCGTGGTAGTAAATGAAACCATTGAAGTTTTAAGAGTCACCACCGTGTAAACCAACAGTGTAACCAGTCACACCAGTAGCTACAAGTAGTTAGTGTTAAAACCACCTTTGTCGTTTTAAACACACATGATAAGGTTTTAAAAGTAGGACAAGTTTATCTGTAGTGGTAGTATTGGTTTCGGACTTTGTACCAACTGCGAACAGTAATGGCACTGGAGTTCACCGATCAACTTATGATGCGATGAGTCCATACCGAGACTCCATAATAATGTTTTTGAATTCCAATTAGAAGAGCCGAATATACATGTATAGTCAACGCGTTGGAAACAGTCTGCGCAAGCCAGTGTATGTAGACACACACGGTTTCCTTGGTCTATGAGGGTTTGTACATTAATAAGTCTGTTTGAACTGCCACAATGACACCAAGGTGCATTAGGCGTAAGTACCATTTTGAAAAATAGCAATTATATTGTGTGATGGTCCATGCCTTAAAATTGCTGTAGTAAGGGGGGGGGGGGGTATCATACATTCTCAATTCAGACACACACTAGAGTTGCCATAAGCAGCGATAGTCCTTCAAGAAGAAATACCATTGAGACAAGACAACATCACATGATTGGGACAACCCCAAAATAATGTCAACTGCAATAATTGCGCCCTCAACCTGTCTATTCGTGATGTTGAAACCGAAACTTAGAAAAATTTAAAAGGTGCATTTAGTATTAAGTGTTTGTACTGGTTGTGGTTTATACCTCAATAATTGGGTTGTCGTTTGTTCAGAATCGTAATTCATACATGAAAAGGGACGATACCGGTAGTTGTGCAAGTTTTAGGCCCACGTCCATTTGTACGTTTATTTGGGGAAATAAGTTCAAGGAAGACGTGTGTTCACATGTGACATTGACCTTTTCGTTTTGTTCGAGGTGTTCAGGATTTTTGTGTTTTGTTCGTGGTCTGTGGATTTCGTGGTCTGTGGATTTTGTTGTTTGCATTTGACCGGCTTTGTCCGAACAAGAAGCACTTTTGATTCGGAAATAAAAAAAACTTACAGAAATCGACAGGTGTTGCATCCGGTTTCCTTTATTCGTAGATATCTCTGGAGAATTGTGTAATTTTAACCCAATTTACTCTACTTCTGGTACAGTAAAAAGTGGATGATGCATTAATCATAAGTTGGTGATATCTGAAAGAGAAGAAGAAAGGGCGACAAAAATGTACATTTTCAGAAAAAAAAGCCATGTCGATATGGTTATCGTTGATGACATTCGAGTGTTCATAATGTCAACGGTTATAAAAAAATGGCAATGAAAACATATTGCCGCCATGATAACATATCATAGTGTTTACTGCGTGTGTTATGGTACTGTGTGTATAGCTGAAACACAGTTTGGCACACCAGGCTTTTCGTGACTACCCAATGTCGCCATCCTGTGGTTATACGTCTCGCTTCCCTGCCTTTATTGATGCGCGGTCAAGCGAGGACGGGTTCTCTTACACACCAAGATATGTCGTCATGTACGGCGACTCTCCAACCGTGGACGACGGTGACGAATCGGCTCCGTCGGTGAGGCGATAGCCTTGGCTGGGGCCTGAAGACACGCCCTTTTTGTAGGTGACTGAGGGAAAGTGAGAGAGAGAGAGAGAGAGAGAGAGTGAGGTGGAGAGAAGACCAAGCATTCACCCGAACACCAGCAACAAGCTAAGCAGAGAGACGTTCAGGGGAGTATTCAAGCCGCCGCGATTCGGACCAGCTGGTGCGTCGTGCCTGCGTCTGATGATACCTGCTCCGTTATCGATCTCCCCACCGCTGAAGATGTCGTCACGCAGATCCCTATCCGCATGTGTGTGTGCATGCTCTGCATCAATGAGATGCTCCCTACGTCTGCGGTATGATTCACCACGTCAGATATATTCAGTCACTCTACCCTCTGATGCTTTGCCCCATCCTTTACGGTGACGTGTACTGAGCCCATCTCCTCGTATGATGGCTGCAGGTAAAAGAGTGAGCAAATCTGCATCTCTTACAACGATCTGCCAGCTCAGCATAAGTGACAAGAGTACTATACTTGACCATCAGATCCATTCCTCATGGGGTCAGTTTTTTTCTTCTTCGTTTTCTCTCTCCATCCACTCCCATGTCCATCTCCCGTACCGACTGCGACGGCACGACAGCGGGTAACACATACGGACTTGATGCTGAGCGAACCGGCGTCTTAATATGGATGTAACCATCAGCATTTACGGCTCCTGTCCGGTGGTTTGACAGGTAGGTAAGTATGAATAACAAGAGGAATTCGTGGATGATGTTTTTTAATCCGCAGCAGATCGTGCCGGGTCTGTCCACTTAAGATGAACGCTTTACGGCGAGCGAGCCATTATGAAGCAGACGTGATTGCGTCTGATCTGTATACTGTGGTGTGTTGGAATGGATGTCTGTGTGAGTTCGACTAAGTGGGCTATTTATACATCTTAAACTATGAATACCTTATCAGTTCTCCTGCCATTATTTATAACGTGAAAGTATTCTTTTTATAGTGTGGCAAGCTGCGTGCAGTATCCGTGTGTTGAAATATGCTTCTTGTCCCGAACATGCGTGTAATTTCAATACGGTCGGCTCGTACCTTTGCTCATTGTTCTATATTCTGAAGGTAAATGAGTGCGGCCAATCGTGGTATATATTTTTTTGTAAACAATAATGTTAGTGTTTTCTTACGAGTCTCGTGATCTTTTCCTCACCAACATGGATTGGAAAGGTAGCTCAGTTTGGGTTTGACATTTTGCAGTTGTGCTGTGAGTTAATTGTAACAATAAAGGGGAACAAGTGAATTGTTTTCGGCGGGAAACATCGGTGACTTTAACAAAGAACCCCATCCACTGAACCCATCGGGCAGGGTAATAAAAGTAAGCTACAAACTGGCCTGAAACTAAACAGTAATACTTTGCCAATTTTATTGGAAATATTTTGGGTTAACAGCCTGAAACCAAGCTTATTTTGACAAAAGGTGAAGGTTCATAAATTAATAATCACTGCTCATAAATAGTGGGAAGGCTTGGTGCATTATGGGTTGGGTTTTTTTTTTCTTCTTTAAATTGGCGCCTCGAGACGCATGGGCCATTGTACTGGGACTGAGCATAATATATGTATAAAAGGTATATTGTGTGCGTCCACGGCAGAAAGAGAAAGGGCTATTATGCCATTGTATTTGAAGGGTTTATGCATTTCATTGAAAGAAACTGCACCACCGGCTGTAGTGTTCTTTGGGGGAAAAATTACATTTCGAATGCATTTGTATTCTTAGTGGACAAGGGGTATACGCAAACGTGTGAGAACGAATCACCCCCTCTTTTTCGTCGCGTGGCCTGCGGCG
Organism: Pycnopodia helianthoides; assembly: GCA_032158295.1. NCBI lineage: Eukaryota > Metazoa > Echinodermata > Asteroidea > Forcipulatida > Asteriidae > Pycnopodia > Pycnopodia helianthoides. Next base: position 355,550 of record CM063251.1, read on the forward strand.
GAATGGTCCCCCAGTAGAATGGGAATATAATTGTTTTTTGTTCGAAGTAGAAAAAAAACGGCACGCGAGACTGGCGACGGTTATAATCACGTGGTTACTTTTTCCACAGGTCTGGTAATTTTTTTTTCTCCAGCTTCCACCAACCACTACTTTTCCTTTCTTCTTTTCCCTCAGGGTTTGTCAAGTTTGTTTGTGCTTTGGATTTGCAAGGTAGTGCTATAGGACATTGTGATATTTTTTCCCTATATTTTTTCCCAGCCCAATCTTTTAACGTCCAACTTTCGCAACTTGAAATGCACGGCCTGTGTGAGTTTGATTGTGTTAACAGTTTATGAAAAATCCCCTCATGTCAAATTTATCAGTTGTTTGTGTTTTGTTTTTGTTTACTGTTGTGGTGTGGTTTTGGGTGTGCTGTTTTCTTCTTTCAAACTCTGGTTTCATGACTTCAATAGACTGTGCACGGTTGGTTGTCCCATTTCAACTTATAATATATGAACTCACAGCAAATTGTTGTAAATTGATTTTGTAACTCATGAATGACCAATTTTTGTATTATTAGGATTTGGTGGGGTTTTTTTTTAAGTATAAGGGTATAATTATTTACAGGTGTGTTCATTATAATGAGGCATCATTCACAGATTTTCGTAATATGTTTTAGTAATAAAGTAAGCCATGATTTTGCAGCTGGTACACGTTAGGGTTTCATATCGAGCAGTCAAAGCTGCCCAACAGCAAGCTGAACAAAATATGCAGGCAGCAGGGCACCAGTCACCCAAACATTAATACTATAATAGCCATGTTGAATCTTGGCTTGCAGTCATTTCTTCTGCTGGTGCTAAGCAGTTTTGTTTGTTCAGCAGTTTAGCAGTTTTTAATGGTCCAGCTTCCAATGGCTGGCTCAGGTTGCCATGTCATTGTCTGGTCAGAGATTTTTGTACGGAAATTATTCTCTTTGGATTTTGAAGACCACTTGAGTTGTTGCAGGCCGATGAAGGTGTCCTTCAAATCTTAAGGCTCATTCTTTATGCGGAACTTTCACCCGCACATCATTATTAGAAAGGGAAATCTGGTGCATCGCATTGGGAGACATCTTGTGAGAAATGCCTACGAAGGTGAAAAGAAACTGTTTGTTGATGTGAACGATAGTAATCCATTGATCCGTCTAATCCGCATTCATCCAATCACCTTCGATGGTGTTATTGCGTGTATATTTTATATGTTAAGTCGCGATTTTGTTTTCTCAAGACACAAATAAGACCCTATTCCGTTCAGAGCACCACCGCCTGAGCCTCAACCTTCAACGTGTGACGGTTAAACTGTCAAAGGTCACGATGTATAGGACACCGGCGCCACCAACGCCGACGATCTAAATAATAAAAAAAAAACGGCTCGAAGACGACCGAGTACAAATCGTTTTAAATTATATGCACCCGACCCTTCGAGACGCGTGGCATGGTTTTTTTATGAGACCGAACAAGCGAGCACTCCCCGTAATATCGCCCGGTCATTCCGCTCCGATGGTCCCGTTACTGGCTTGTTTGTCGCGCGCGGCGTGACGGTAAAGTGCAACCGCCCGCCGAATATTCAGGCTCTCTTCAGACTCGAATATTTAACGTAAACGATTCGTCGTTTTGATGTGAATGATAAATTATTTGGTTGCACAATTTGAGCAGTTCCGTTGTTCTAAAAAGTGCTCATATAAGATGAAGAAAAAATTGTTTACCCTTTGTAATTTGAAATGATATCTTGGCGGGTGTAATTACATTTAATGTTATCTCTGCATTATGCACTGACCCCAAGACGACTGACTTCGGATTGACCGTAAAGTGTCGAGGCGTTTCATCGTTTGATATTAACCAAAATGAGTAAACCACAAGTTGAAAGCATCCATATGAAAACGCATGGTTTGTTGATTAGATTAATACATAAACAAAATGGCGGTTTCTCCGAACCCATAACACACATCAAAGTAGAAAATAACAATTTGTAGAAACGACTCCCCTAAAACTCTTTCTATAGACTCAGTCAAAAATGCTAAGCCCGTGAAATCCCACTGGGGGAAGACTGTCTCTTCTTCTTTACTGGGCCCACATTTTCCTATAAATCACCAGGGTAACCCATCCAGTGTCCCCTTATTGCATTTGCATGTTCGCTCCTTTTAACTTAGTGGAATTTTATGCATTAAGGCAGCAGCAGTCCTAATATAATAGTGGTTCGGTCAGCTTCAATAGCACGATCCACATCTCAAACACGAACGGAGCGAGTGGCTCACAGGTTTATGAGAGAGATGTTGCATATTATTTCACTCGTCACTGGAGTCATGAAAACAATGTTTCCATGTTATGCAAGTTTTCCATGATTTATTCAAACTCATGAGAGTATTGGTTTCATTTTGGACATGGTTATGAACGGTAGTCTGAAATTAGAAGGGGCTCGAAAGGATCCCATTTGGGAGTACAGAAAGGAAAAGGAATGAAGTTTACTACTGTTTGTATTTTTATTTATTGACTGATTTATTTCTTGCTGAAACTAAAGCGGTTTATGCTGCTTGACACATTGACAACAAAAATCATGGGTTGGAATTGACCTGGATTTCGGGTCCCAGGCGACCTGACCCGATTCCGGGTCAGGCTGACCCGGAGAGTGGTTAACACAAGAGAATTTTTACTCGTATTCTGCGTCAATTCGACCCATCTCTGGGTCATTTAATTAAAACAGATTCTGTGTCGTACTGACCAAGAAATGGGTCAGGTCTAACGGGACCCGGATCCCAGAATATTTTAGAGTGTAATACCTGCATAAGTGTGGATTGAATATTCAACGTGTTTAATATCCAACGTGTTGAAGCAGGTTAATGTGCAAAGATGGGCCGTATTTTGATACAAGGAGGGTAAACAAAACCCAGTCTCAGTATTTTCTCAATTTTTTTAGCAAGACTGTGCCTTATCTTGATTCACAGAGAGTAAAGCGTACCAGTACCAGCAGTTTTGCCGAACACTACGGACTATTTTTCATTAATTTCACTTTAAGAGAGTAAAATATATCGTACCGGGTATTGAAGTTTTTTATTTATTTATTTATTTATTTATTTTTTATTTGTTTTTATTTATTTATTTGTTTATTATTATTTTTTTATTATTTTTTTTTTTTTTTGGGGGGGGGGAGGTTTCGTTATCTATGATGGTGAACCATCAAAAAACAACAAAGTGTTGAATCAACCCCAAGATTAAGTGGATGTTGACATTCTGCAAATCCATTTCATTTATCACTATTCATGGTCCATAGATTTTACTCATTGGCCTACATTTGAATCCTGTTACAAAATCATGAGCGGAAAAAACCCAGGCTGTTTACGTTTTTCCAATAACAATTTTACCTGCATTCCATTCCACAAGCCACTGCATTAGTTAATTGCATTTGATATCCATGACGTCACTTCCCCGTCACAGATTGCATCAATGTCACGTAACGGCAAAACAAAAATGAAGTTTTGATGAATTGTTTTGAAGATATTGACGACAAGTGCACAGCGCAACTAAAACAGCCCCAGGCGGACGTAAATGTACCCACACACACAAAAAGTACGACAAAAGGTCAAAGGGTAACTATTAATCGGGATATTTTGATTTTAACGGCACCATTAACTCCTGCTCCCGGTGCAAGCAGAGGTCACTGCAGTGAAATTTACAAGTCAACAAAAACGAATTATCGAAACCTGATATTTATAGCGAGGGCCGCTTATACTCCGCAGCTGAATACGGGTAATTCTTTAGACGGAAATTGAAAAGATCTAATAGGGGAGCAGTACTTTTTATCCTCGGGGCAGTGAAAATAGATGCGGCCCTCTACGGATCTGTATACAGATTTATGACGGCTGCGGTTCGTCCACCGAAAAAAGAAGGAAAAGTTGTTGTTGTTTTTTTTAAGTTCACTTAGATTGCATGTGGGTACCGGTATGTTACAATCCCGATCCTCTTTAGATGTTCACTGCACAGGCCATAGATCAATCCCAAGGTTGACCACGTGGGCTTTTTGAAACATGGACGACACATGGTGACGTCACTACAGTGAGTGGATGGGGGCATTTTCGACACCACAGCTTCAACCGGGTCCAATTTCGTTTCCATCAGCGATTGTGATAAGCTAAAATTGCATGTGTGTGCTTTTGGGGCGTGGGGTTTTCCAAACTGGCAGACGGAGCCTGTGACGCACCCAAAGTCGAAGGATATCAGTACCGTTTTGTTACAACTACATATCACTCGTGAGGGCTTCCACAAAGTCTTGCTATATACAATGGTAAAGTAAACTTGTCTTTTAAAACAAGATCACGCGGTAAAGCCGATAATCCTTTAGGATTTGTGTGTACATGAGCTCTTTTGAGATTAACATTATTAAACTTGTTTGGTTTCAAGACGGCGTTTCTTTTGGTCCACATTGTTACATAACAGTTCCTGTTCGTATTTGTGTATCCTAGTGGTGAATTCATGAATACATTTCACCTGTGAGGAATTTGAATGAGTGTCATCAGAGTGTGCGGCAATGCTATAAGCTTAATTAGCTATGGTTGTGAACATGATATTATAAGGCCCCATGACGAGCATATGGCGAATGCATCGTGCTACAACGAAACGCACGCGAACATGTCCCGTACCAAGGCCGTGATGCAATGTGAAATCATGGTGAAAATCACCACTCACGTGAAAATTTGTCATAAGTTTAGTCGTAGTCCACTAATGAGTCGGTGAGCTCCCCATAGGTTTACCCATTAAAAAACATAATTCGCGTTTCTTTGTAATACTTGAATCGTGTATGAAGAATGCTGAACAAAGCAAGATCTTAATTCGGCTTTGTACGGTGGCCTACTTCTTGATGCCCCATTCAAGAAATTTGCAGGAACCGTTGAAAGGGAAGCCTTGTATAGTGTCGTAAATAGAAGTGGTTTGAGACTTGTCCTCGATTCCTTGGTGGGTTCAAAATGGAGTTTCAAGTGGTGTTTTTGAATTCTTTTTTTTTCCGGTCACGTCTACTGCTTATAGCTATAGTGGGCTATATCACCATCTATAGAATGCTTTGATATCTGCATCATGTTCAAGTGTTATTCTACACAATCATGGTGGTTTAAGCCACGGCTCGTCATTCATGTTTGTATCGTTGTATCGACGGATGGTGTTAAATCAAATGATGGACAACAAACCAGCGCACAGAAGGATTTTTTGTATTATTATGTATGCAGAGTTGGGTACCTTTTATTATAACGCACCCTTTTTCTGCAAACATAGTCTTTGCTATTCTTGAAGCCCGAAAAGAGCATTATGTCAACGGGCCCTATGGCGTTTTTCTTTACGCGTCAAAAGAAATGGAACACACGTTTTTAAACCAAACCTATTCCCATCTTGCTGTTTCACAATATTTCAAGCGTACATAAATCCATCATAATACCCTTACAAATACACAGAGTTAAAAATGGCAGCCACTAGCGCATGCTCAGTGGAATGCTCATCACGTGATCTCTCCGGGACCTGCATGCTCAGACGCAAGTCCAGGATGTTCTATCGTTAGAAATCACTTGTTGCTGGTACCCATATTTCGACGCGTTGACAATATTTGTGTGCGGGAAGGCAGCACATGACGGTTTTTATATCCTTTCAATCCACTATTCAATTCATGTGAGTATTATGACGTCATTGGCGATTAGCCCCGCCCCCGTGTCATGTATATGGTGTTTGTGTGCTCATTTTAAAGCCTTTTGTATTTGTTGCCTAGGTAACTGCTGTACTGCGGAAGGCATTCCATTGCATAAGCTCATTTGGATAAGAACATAAGAGGTTCCGGCCATTTCCGGATTAAGCTGTGCATGCACTGTCGTCTTATTTATACTCCATGGATTAAGTGTTGCTTGTGCTTAATTTTTCAAAGTCACTCCTTTTAGCAGTAAAACTGGATCTGTCGTCTAATTATATATATATATATATTTTTTTATACACAGGGCTTGGAATGTCACTGAGTTTTGGACTCGACAAAAGAACCTCATCAGATCGGCCGCAGCCAGATCGTCTTCTAGTCTGCTGAATACTCCATTGTTTCTTATTACTCCTTATCGTTCCCGCGCCCAGCTGCTATTTTGAATATGCTGGACGGAGAACTGATAAGGGCTTATGGGAACACCTTACACTCGTTGGATTCTAGATCTATCGGCAAGCTTCTACAGAGAGTTCAATAGGTGTTTCTCGTGAGTTTTAGCTGTTGTTAATCACTCGACATCAGTCAGGCATAGACGTTATTATATTCATAAAGCCTTATCAATTACGTTTATTACATCCAATATCCTTCCATCGAATGCAAACTTCTGTCGTCGGATATTATCACGAACTGACTGATGCCGCTTGTAAATACGATATAATAAATAATTACTAAGATTGCTAAATAACCCACCTGTTATTATTTTGAAGAACTGTCAAACGTGACGTCATTGTGACACAGCAGGCCTTTGTTAAACTAGCATTGTCTGTATGTGAAACAAACAAAAATCAACATAATTAGTGGCACTAATGAATTAAATTTTTAACATAATATTTGAACATATTATATGTATACTAAAACTGTAGAGGATGGTGAGACTTCAATGGACCCTCGATCAGCCCCTTATTGCCCCACACATGGTTTGTATTATGTAGACCTAAATTTGGACAATGTGTGTTTCGTATGAGGTGGGGATCGAGGCTGAATGCTGCAGTGTGGATGCACTGAGTTTTCGCGCAGTGCATGCCGAGCGAATTTAATATGTTGCGTGCTTTATGCATATTCCCCTGTATACAGCACGTCACCTATAGTATTGGATTAACTTCAGTGTATCCCTGTTACAAAAGCATGCAGGTGTTGTTAATAATGCCAATGTGTCAATGTGAATGACGGTAGCCAACTTATCTGAACAATAATTACTCTAAAGCACGACAAAAAAATGGCCCCTCTCATTTTACTTTTTAGAGCTGCGTCTCATTGCTTCTCGTCATTACGATGATATCAGAAGGTTTATCAGATAAGCGCAAAAATTGCATATTGATACCTGTTTTGTATTCGCGCAAGCATAACGAGCGCAGCTGTGGATGTCTACATTTTAATCATAGTTAGTATATAGTTATAAGGCAAGAGACGAGAACCACTTTACAGCCAGGCAATCGCAGTTGATAAACAAAAGCAATAAAAAGGAAAATCGGGTATACCACATATTTAATCACAGAGACCTTTTTTCTGAGGTGATGTATATAGGATTAAGCTGTGTGGCAAGAATACATTAATTATACCCTTCCAATTTCACAGCATTCGTCGGATTTGCAACAGTATGTGCTTTGTTCAATAATTAAACAAATAAGTCTTGTTTTTTTACTATCAACATGTTCCTCAACAATGAACCATTGAAAGTCATTTTTTCGAATTACTGTTTTTAAATAATAATTATGTTCCTCGAATCACTGTTTTCAAATAACAATTGTGTTCTTCGAATCACTGTTTTCAAATAACATTTATGTTTTTCGAATCACTGTTTTCAAATAACATTTATGTTTTTCGAATCACTGTTTTCAAATATAAATTGTGTTCTCTGAATCACTGATTTCAAATAACAATTGTGTTTTTCGAATCACTGTTTTCAAATAACAATTGTGTTCTTCGAATCACCGTTTTCAAATAACAATTATGTTTTAAAAAAAAACTAGTTTTCAGATCACTGTCTTTTTAAACTAATGGAAACCAGTATTTTATAACAGTGCATGCCGTATTGTTTTGCCTTCCATTCAAGTCAATATTACCCGCACGAGGCTATGAAAATATACCGTCTGAGCCCTTTATCGATAATTAGTATTCATTATATGACATTGTACGCTTGGAACACGACTCAATTGCTGTCAGCGATGGCGTTTGCCATAACTGCAGCCAGAAATATTACAGAATAACAAGGCCACGGTAGACAAAACAATGCACACATCGCTTGGCCATTTTCCCCCCCGTCACGCCTTAAAACGGCCGCCATCTTGAGTTTAGTCAGCTCCTATCTCATGGCAGACTGCTGCTATATATCATCATGGTATACACTCATGCCGGTATAACGGTTCTACACGGGTGAGCAGAATTACTAATGCGGGTATCCACTACATGCGGCAGGGGAGACTGACCTTACTGTTTATGCAATATAATATATGAATAATATACTGTCATTTTTTATATCACACATGGTATGAAATGAGCGTGTAGTAAGTCATAGCTGGATTATCTAAAATACAATTGGTGCCTATAACAAACGTGCGTTGTTGTAAACAAAATTTGCCTCTTCGAATAGACCTACATAATCCTTATTACAGCGAGTTTACTTGTAGAGCACTGTATCCCTTTATTATGTATCCATCTAGTGCTCCGATTCACAGTGCCTTTCTCGAAAAACCGCGGCTTGGGCTTGGGCTCCAGCTTAGGCTCCGTCTGCCAACGAACCGAAAGTACATATGTTTCCAGAACAACAGACGGATCCTCAGCCGCAGCTCACAAGCCGAAGCCGTGGTTTTGAAAAGGCCCATATCTTGTTGATATTCACCAGACAGAGGCAGGGAGGGAATTTATCTGGCATCATGTTTAGTATGATGGACTGGGGACAAGATTTCAAACGGGGAACCAGACCCCCCCCCCCCAAAAAAAAAAAAGTGGCAGTGGTATTACATCAAGTACATCAACATCACATGTTTACAAAACGGTCACAGAACCTTGACTTTCTGCCAGGTAAAACGTGCACACACCTCAACGGGAAGAACACATCAAATCGTACGTTCATTAATGACAATAGGCCCCCTACACTGTAATACTCTTTATCAACTCTTGATTTTATATGGTAATTATGGCACGAGGTATAGCATTTCTCGTAACACAACCAGTGTAGTATCTTGCCTGCCAGGATATGCCCTGGCATGTAAAAGGTCACTTGTTGTGTAAACAGTGTAATGTACAAAATCTGCAGTTGAGATCCTCAAAACATTTACACACCATCCATCTGAAACCAAATACTTTTTATAGCCATGCTTCAAACGCAAGAAGGTTTGGTATTGATTTTTTACTGGTAGTTGTTTTTTCTTCAACTGCAGTTTGTAGCTATACAACCTATCCGCTACCAAACCGTATGTTCAAAATGCATATTCCCGAATACAAAATTGACCCCCAGCTCTTTATGTTCACCCAACCGGATTGCAACAAGTTTGCCAGTAACCTTCTCCTCCGGAACCAATGTGGAACACAGTAGTATCATGGTAATAATAAACCTACCCGTACATTATTCAAGATAACCGTTCGATTATTTACGTGTACAGCTCATATACACCGCGATAAGACAATCCACGCTGCAGTTGGCCAAAAGGATCTTATCTATTTTTAAAGAGACTTTGATCGTCGTTATCGCGTCATTATTCAACGATCACACGCCTGTGACTTCACACGACCTAGACCAAGGCCGCGTCCGAATCAAGTCACTCTGGCTACGGCTATAATATAAGGGCCGTTGGCTAGAACGACAGCGTTGGAGAATAGGACCTTTTGGCGTTCCGGCCATAGCCACTGCAAGAGTCGTTCATTTAATTAAGTTTCGTGTTTTTCAGACAAAATTTTATTACAACAACAACAATTCTTGACATGATTATTACATTTTTTTTAAAGGTATACGCGTACTTAAGTGGTTCGTACGAATACAGTAATGTAACTAGGGGAGGGCACGCCCGAATTGAATAACCCCCTCCCCCGTGCCCCCTAAAAAAAACCTTGACTTTGGATTACCAGAATAAAAGTAAACAAAATCGTTTTGAAAGCTTTTATGTAGTTTTCAGTGTTTTAAAACTGTTTTTCTATTCACACGCTTGCAATTTAATTGTTCTACATCATCGGCAGATTTTCTTATAAAATTAGTAAATGGCAAAACAAGAGTGCTGGAAAGAGGTCTTTTTATTTTGGAGGGGGTGTAAACGGACACAGATTGCCCCTCTAGAAAAATGGTGCAGCACCTTGTACCCACCCCCCCCCCCCCCACACACACACACACACAATTTTACCAAAGTTTTGCCGCTAACGTGTATAATGTACCAATATGCCCCCAAGATAAGGTTCCGACTGGCAGATTAAAAACATTCCCAGAAAGCATGAATGATTATAAAGAAAGTCCATGTGTAAATGGGGGGGGGGGGGGAATAGACTGCTGGGTTGGCACGTCAACAATATGTGGAGACATGTTAAGCCTATACATTGCATTATTGAACATTCAAACACAATTTTGACAATGACAGGCCGTGTGAAAGGGAAAAGTACACCTTTTTGTTTTTTTTAAGGGTCATTTACTTTCCATACTCTGGTATGCAATACACACCGTAAAACCAACCTGTGTATTCGGAGGGCACTTTTTAAGTGACAACCCCCCCCCCCAAAAAAAAAGTACACTTTAAAAAAACATCCGGGCCAGAATTGACTCGACTCAGATCCGGGTCCCGTTTTGCCTGACCCATTTCTGGGTCATCAGTATGTGCGGGAATTTGTTTTTAAATGACCGAGAAATGGGTCAAAATGACGCAGAGTCCGACTTAAAATACAATTTTTAACCACTTTGCGGGTCAGCCTGACCCCGGAAATAGGAAAAGGGTCAGCCACCCCCCCCCCCCCCCCGCCACAGGAACCCGGAATCCAGGTCTATTCTGATCCGGGAGTGAAAGTGATTTCTTGGTTCATACTGGTCTCATTTCGGTTGCGGCATTCGAAACAAGCAATGTCGATTCATGGATCTTGAAATACTTTTTGGGGGAATTGACAGTGTTTCAATGAAGATACGTCACCCCCCCCCCCCCCCTTTAAAAGGGGACTGCTACCGGTATCTCCTGTCTGCTTCAAACCAATGAACATGTTGAACCTATCTTCTGTTCTCAGTGCTACGTTTGTTGCAGACGCTTTAAGTTTCTACCCCCTAATTCCCACTTTCAAATCCCTAAAACTCTGCATACACAAAAGTCTCAGCCACAAATTTTACGCCGCTTAGATCAATGGTATCAACGTATTGCCGAGTTATTTCAAAAAGTACTCTGCCCCGAATAAAAGAAATATCGTTAATTCCATATACAGATCCTCAGTAATCCGTGAAATAAACTAAATACAACGAGCATGAGGACTGGGTGGAGAAAGAATGCGCCTGAGTGGAGGCATTCACCTCCTGCACGCAAAGCAGGTAGTTCAATTAAAAAACGAAAATAGGTTGCTTTTGTTATAACAATGTAGGATCTGGGCTGGGTTTTTCTCTCTCTCTTCTTTTTTTTCTCACTTTCTCTCTTTCACCTTTCACGGCCAGATTCAGAGCCCTTCGAAACAGACAACCTTGACCGCGTTAGTCACGATTCGGGACTTTACAATGACCCAATCAATGCCGGAGGATGTGGCTTCCTCCAAGGACAACAATGTTGACTTAGAAGATGGCTTTTCAAAAAAAAAGTTAGTAACGCGTACGAGAACTCCAAAAGAACTTGTGGGGCTTACGTGGCCTCCAAGTTTTTCAAAGGGGATGAATAGAAGAGTTTAAGGGCAAGTCAACATACACTGATTTTTATCAAAAGATTTGTTTATAATAGGTGAATATTTATTTAAAACGGTTGCATTTTTATTCTGACGTTCAGACCTTTAAAAAATAATAATTTATAGTTTTTTTCAATGTAGGTTGACTGGATAACGCCTCATTTTTTGGCACACATCTGTAGGTTATGTATTGATGATGTTCTTACTATATATATTTGTTGTCATCTAAGTTTACTTGTTCTAAATGTTTTTTTGACCGGTATAATGCCTCAAAAAATAAACATCATTTGAAAAATCGGTTTCTGAAATCGATCAAATTTCTTTTGCCGTGCACGCAAAGTAGAAAAAGTTAAATGACAGGGGTATCGTGTTTTCGTCCTTTTTTGGGGGGGGGAGGGGAGGGTTCCCTTCTTGTTTTCGTTTTTGTTTTGTTTGTTTCCTCAAAACTTGGAGAATCCACAAATACCGAAGAAATTTCAAAAGTTGGATTTCATGATTATAACTTTGGATGTTATTATAGTTTGAATCAAATGCACTTATGTGTACATTCAATTCAACTCAAAGCAACGGACAATTATTGGTAATTGGCAAAGCCCAGTATCCGCACTTTGTGTGACACAACATAATGTTAACAAAAAGAGTGACATTGTAAATTCCAGGGTCTTTCTGGCAGGTAAGATACTACACTGGTCATTTTTTGAGAGAAAAAAAAAATTGTAAATGTAACATAAATTCAAGAGTTATTCAAATAACAGCTGTACAAGTTTGAGATGTGCACCCTTTCTTCATCTTTCAAGTTTATACAATAATTGTACGTTGTAATCTCGGTGAAATGTAAGATTTTTATGTTTTCTTCCATTGTGTGTTTACAAATTGTTCGTGCAGAAAGTCCAGAGAGTTGCTCTTTTGTAAACATGTGATGTCACGGGTTACGTGGTCTAAACATGAAGCAACAATGAAAGTTTAAGCTCAATCTGTCATCAGAGTCACGAGAGCACAATGGGGAAACACTCTTTCAGTTTTTCACTTTTTTCAAGCATCAGATTTTGGACTCGCGAGATCAGAACTATAGGCCTAATCTTTTTACTCATTTCTCAAAAACTACAGCCTTCAGGCATTAATACTCAAATGTGAGTTTTCCCAGCATAACCATCTTTATACCATGTAAGTTGTGAGTAAATCTGTGACCATTTTATTTTTTTCAATCTTACGCTTGTTGTGCACACCCTGTAAGTCTTCGCAAAGGGCAAAGGGAAACCACCTTTGCCTTGAACGCAAATATTTTGCATCGTCGTTGAAACACAGTTTCGCAAACCGTGACCAAAGCTCTCTCGTGCGCTTTGTTGCAGTTTCAATAACCGATGATTGAAAAGAATCAATCTCAGCTGATAAAAATCGATGACAGAAAAATGCATTACTTAAAACAGAATTGGTCTTTTGATCACAAATACCGATATAACAAAGGTCATGATCGATGTGGGCTTATTAGAGCCTCCAAAAATACCACAGCAGTCATGCAAAGTTGAATTACCAAATATTGGCATAATGGAGATGCCAGAAGCCTCTTTCATGGTGCACTTTAGAGGGAGGGTGTACCTTCGGTAATTACTCAAAAAGTTAACGGTCATAGAAACTTTTAAAAACATTTCAATCAGAGAAACGTTTCTGCATGATACGCTTGTCAGATCGAGTATTCCAATTACGGATTATTCTTCCTGCGTGGACATAACCGCTCCGGAGTTTTGGCGATATCTCAAAAACGCTATCACCCTTTGAAATGAAATTTTCCATTGTTAGTTTTTTGTGTGTGTATCTACATTTATATAGGATTAAAAACAATCAAACGGTTCCGAAAACCAAACTTATTAACTTATACAACATTTTACGCTGAGATAGTATGTACACTTTTAATTCGGCTTTTTGAACGTCTAGAAATAAATGGAAATGAAATAAAGTTTGTCCTTTTAATGTCAACCAATATCGAAGACAATTAAAAGCGAGAGATGTGTCTTTAAGGTTTTTTTATCAAATTGTATTTTGAGTGAATTTTTGAAGCCTGACCTCTGATACTTACTACTGTCTTTGTAACCATGACAATCCAAATTAAAGAATCGCCGATGCTGTCGCCACTTAACATATACGCCCTCTCGAGGCCATCGTAGCTGATCATATAGATCAAAACTAGTTTAACAAAGTTATGTTATCATTTTTGGGTTGAACAAAGAACAATTTACGAGAGCGGGACTTGAACCTGGGACCTCGTGGTAATCTCCCTATTTTTTTTTGGTCAATGTCAATTCTTAAAATATTTAGCCAGTGAATTTCCCTTGTGGAATTACTTGATAAAGATTTGTTATATAATTGTTTTTTCTTAAGATCTTTCGGGAATTCTGTTGTACATTCATATTTATAAATATGCATTTTTAAAAATCTGTTTTGAATCTTTGTACCGTAGTTTTTCAGGTAAACTTTGAAAGTGTTCGTGCAATGATTTCCTTTGAGTATGGGTGTTATTTTTTGAAGAGGTGAGTTGCTGAATAAATAGACTTGTATCAGTCCGTCTATTGTTCCCGCCGATTTTGTGTATGTATTTTTTCTTACGACACAAAGCTTTCCATTTAGTGGTGTAAAGTGCCTATTGTCATCGTCAGAGTGTTTCATGGTCAGACGGACTTCGATTGATCAGGGCCCGGCCGTGGGAAAATGCATTCCCCCCTTCAGTAATTAACCGACTCACTGGATTTACGTTTGTCCCTTTCTCCGCACCACTTCCATGTTTTCTTTCACATTTTATTTTCCTTTTTCTATTCTCCTTGAGATTTTTCTTTCTGACAAAGGCTTTTCGGCGTCGCGCAGCTGGGTGGGTTCCTGCCGCACAAACGGCTCGAGTTTTCACCTGGATTCACATGATCTGCTCCTAACGATAACACGATAGTAATTTGACATTTATTTAGACAACCAATAAGCAACAATATAACTGTTTGCACACAGTAGAAGGTAAAAGGGAAGGGGTATCACAGTATTCAGTAAAGGTGAATTTCATGAGTGGAACCTCGCAAAGAATGGTCAGCTTGGACCAGTCCACGCCAACAAAAAGTTTGAAGGGGAACAAAAACAAGAACAAGTTGTGTCTCTGTGTGAGTGGATGAATTCTGTCATAGGTTCGAAATGTTAAAAGGTCCTCAATTTTTTATCATGTGATTCGTTAAACCGGTACGTAAGCCTTTATCGTATTTATATCCTCTTGAAAATTAGTTTCCGGAAAATAAAAAAAAACTTCTTGAATGCCGAAAGTTTGCGGCCTTAGCCTTTGATATAAAACTCTACCCCCCCCCCCCTGTTTTGGATCTTTAAACTGAGTGCGGCACCGCCGTTACCTCATGCGGTTGGGTGCGTTCTCTAACAAACTTTTAGCGAAGCTTGTTGTTGATATTTTTCTCTTGGGTGTACGTGATGGGTTCAAACAAATTTAAGATTTATTAATGATTCACGTTCCCACGGTTTGTGTACTCCAAATCACAAACAGCCATTGTCTGAAAACAAAGCTAAACAAATTGAAATAGTGTACCTTTATGCACAATTGGTTAGTGTATTATACGAAATTCTATAGCAAACAGTGTGAGCTCTGAGCTTGTTACGCCTGACGTGGATCCAGTGACATTTTACATCATAATAATACTATAAAGATGACATTTGAAACTACAAAATTTACTACTCAATAGTAAGCACGCGCATAAAAACAGCGTGTGTGCAAAATATATTATGCTTGGTCTAATCTAAGCAAGGATATAACGACTGTCATGAATGAGTTCTGGTCTAATCTAAGCAAGGATATAACGACGGTCATGAATGAGTTTTGGTCTATGACGACGGTCATGAATGAGTTTTGGTCTAATCTAAGCAAGGATATTACGAGGGTCATTAATGAGTTTTGGTCTAATCTAAGCAAGGATATAACGACTGTCATGAATGAGTTCTGGTCTAATCTAAGCAAGGATATAACGACGGTCATGAATGAGTTTTGGTCTATGACGACGGTCATGAATGAGTTTTGGTCTAATCTAAGCAAGGATATTACGAGGGTCATTAATGAGTTTTGGTCTAATCTAAGCAAGGATATAACGACGGTCATGAATGAGTTTTGGTCTATAACGACGGTCATGAACGAGTTTTGGTCTATAACGACGGTCATGAATGAGTTTTGGTCTATAACGACGGTCATGAATGAGTTTTGGTCTATAACGACGGTCATGAATGAGTTTTGGTTTAACCTAAGCAAGGATATAACGACGGTCGTGAATGCGTTTTGGTCTAATCTAAGCAAGGATATAACGACGATCATGAATGAAATTTGGTCTATAACGACGATCATGAATGAGTTTTTGTCTAATCTAAGCAAGGATATAACGACGGTCATGAATGAGTTTTAGTCTAATCTAAGCAAGGATATAACGACGATCATGAATGAGTTTTGGTCTATAACGACGGTCATGAATGAGTTTTTGTCTAATCTAAGCAAGGATATAACGAGGGTCATTAATGAGTTTTGGAATTTAAGCAAGGATATAACGACGATCATGAATGTTTTTTTTTTTTTATCTAACCCACTCCCAGGTGAACATAGACCCGAAATCCGCGGGATCCCATCTTGGCCACACCGGCATGGTCAGTCTGACCCGTAGTCCGGATCAAAGTCATTCGGTTGTGAGTGACGAAAACGCGTTGTTGAATTAAATCCCACCCACCCAATTCATAGGACATGTTGGCAATTGCAATGTCTACACATAATTTGTATCATAGTACGCATTATATAACAATATTTTAAAAATAAAATATAACAGAAAAATGACACATTGCCAAAAAGATCATGTTTATCCCCTGAAAACAAAACATGTTTTTTGGTTTTTTTTTACAAAATGCAGTTATGGTTTTCCCCCAAAGTAAAATTGAATGTAGAGCTACAGTGGTTTTTTTTTCTTCGTCTTGACTCTTCTCTGTTTTCCACGCTTTGAGGTTAAACAAATCTATACCCAGAAATAAGTCACTCTCTTTCTCGCTCTCTTCCCCCTCTTAGATCTACCGGGTGACTTCTGTGCCAAGATTTTAGATCTAAAAGGATTGGTATCAAGGTAACTCTAAAACTAGATTATAAGAAATGTACGTTCAGGGCTAACACGTGTAGCAATATCGCCGTCGCGTTCCGATGATTGTTTCCACTTTAACACGTTCCCAATACAGAACCTTAGCACTGACGTCACAGGCGGCTACTGCCCTTGATCTGCTGCCAAGATGGTGAGCATCTCACCACGAGCGAGCATCTCACCACGAGTGCGCGTCTCACCACGAGTGCGCGTCTCACCACGAGTGCGCGTCTCACCACGAGTGCGCGTCTCACCAAGAAAGTACGTCTCACCCATAGATATAGAATATTATATTCTATATCTATGGTCTCACCACGAGTTCGCGTCTCACCACGAATCTAAGCAAGGATATAACGACGGTCATGAATGAGTTTTGGTCTATAACGACGGTCATGAATGAGCTTGTACCCGGTAGAAGAATTAAGGTTAGCCTACAACTCTGGCTTCCAAAAACATTCAAATTAAATTTATTGCCTTTCTATCGGCCTCCAAATAGCCGTTGGTGCGAAAGTGAAATCCACCCGCAAAAATACTGACACGCCCTTTACGTACATTGTCATACCATGGAGAAATACCACTGGTCTGCTGCAGTGTTTTATTAACAAGTTTCACATACTTCCACATTGTTATTTTCCGCGAGAAATTATGGCCCCGAAAATTGTTTGATCCCGTAACCGTCAGATAACTATCGTGTTTTCCTTCATTGTGTCAAGTTCACGCAGGCAGAAAGGCATGTTGAGATTGCAAGATACCCGTACAATGGCTCGTAAAAAGACTATGAAATTGAATTCATCGCTTCATTTACTTCGCGTCTACACCTACAGCTATTTTGTTATCAACTCTTGTGTTATAGCCTTACTATATTTTTCATATAAACACAAGGGTATGATTATGCAAAGACAGTTTAACTTCCTATCAATTTCACAAGTAAAAGAAAGACACTTTACAAGGATGGCGCCCTCTAGTGATGCTAACCTCATGTCCTACTTATTTTAGCATGTCTCTGTGCATTCCATCAATACTTTACCAGCAAAAACCTTTTTATGCTCTGAACTTCTGATAGCCAAACACAAATTTGGGGTAAAAACTTGTTTACCTGTACTATATGATTCTTCTGAAAGAGCGGTTTTGACGAACGCCCACTGATAAAGGGAGTTAAAGAAAAACAACTTTCTGGTCGAATTAAGTTTGGCAAAATAACTTTAACAATGCTGGCTCCGGAACCACTGCGTGTTGGCGCTTGCCATGGATCCTGCCCATCTAAACGAGCTCGGCCCTATGTTGTTGTTGTGGGTTTGCTTTTTCAGATCGTTTCAATACTACAATACTTTCCTTGCAATGTTAAAGGCACAGTACACGTTTGGTATGACTCTGAAAGTTAATGGCAATGAAAACTTACTTCGTAAGAAGTACAGCAGCTTTAGGTAGTAAAATTAATTTTGAGAAACTTTTAACTTCGAAGTACAACGGTTATGGAAAATATATCACTTTTTATTCCCCAAAATTTGAATCTGAGAAGCGTGTCAGAAACGCTTCTCAGACTGTGTATTCCTATGGGGATTATTCTTCCTGCGTGGAAATATTCGCTTCGGTTTTTTGGTGTTGTCTCAAAAACGCGACCATCTTTTTAAGTGAAATTTTCACAGGTTTATGTACCTAACATTTATATAGGATTATCACAATCAGTAGGCTCCAATTACCAAACGTGTACTGTGCCTTTAACCCTAAACCCAAACCGATATGCACAGTCTGGATAGTCTAGTACAGCATCGACTGTCAGGGAAATGACGGCAGGACAAACTGTTAATATCAGAACTACAATGTGGTCTCCCGGTTTTCCGAATCTGCGCAGAGGCTGTAGTACAACAGCAGCTAGCCCGAACATCTGACGTCACACTTCGAGGCTCGTGTTTTACGCCAGGACCGGCTTCGAGCGTCCTGACAAACGCACCTTTGACCTCGCATCCCATTGCGGTCGTACGGATAGGTGACCAGTCGGACAGGAGACCAGTCTAGCAGTGACCATCTCTTTGATTAATAGACCGGTGCCTGGCACCTTTGACCTCGCATCCCATTGCGGTCGTGCGGATAGGTGACCAGTCGGACAGGGGACCAGTCTAGCAGTGACCATCTCTTTGATTAATAGACCGGTGCCTGTCCTTATCCTTGCAGATAAGAACTGGCAAACATTGGGAACCGTTAAAGTGCGCGAGTTTGCTTCCTTCACGCGTTAAACAAAATAATGTACGTGAAACTTGCATGGTCTATTTTGAACTCGTAGCCAAGACTCCCGATTCTAAATCTATGCTAATCCGCAGCAATATACAAATAGCAGGACAAGTTCGTACAAGAACAAATCCAGACACTCAATGCAGCTATTATCACACGGTGTTACCGTAAACCAAATAACAGTGTTTAGTTCAAAAGACCCGTTGCATTGGCCGCCACCGTGGATGGAACGTGCACGCGTTAAATCATACCATTGGCTGAGAGTTACGCATACACGTTTCCATCGTTTTTCCATCAAGATGGTGGTCAATGACGTCATGTGCAATCCATCTATAGACTCTTCAAGTCTCGCCCGTATTAATTTGAACTATGCAACCCGCTAAAAAGGTGCGCGGGTTTGTTTCCGCTTAAAGCAATCACGTGGGACCAAAGTGGTCCCAAAAATGTTCGAATACGTTACACATGCAGTCTCTTTACCAGTGGAAGTCTGTGAAAAGTTCACCCCAAAAGTTATTCGGTTTTGTGAAACGAGTATCCAGAGTACAAAATATCCCAAGATGATACTGGTGACATAGGTAAAAGAGCCACTAAAAATTGTCCCATTTAAAAGTTCGTCAACAATAAAGTTGTATTCTTTCGACCAACGGATAGTCTGTAAAAGCGTATTTTCGAAGTCTTAACAACAAATAAAAATAGGTTAGGCCGTATCCGAATTGGCGGCTACAGCTACGGCTATGACTGTTGCTAAGGAAATCCTACACTTCTGCGCATGATGACGTGGTGATCCAAAGAAAAACGTAATAAAAGTTGTCGTTCGTGTCCGCGCCGAAGCATGACTTTCCTATGATGCAGAAACTGGTAAAAGAGTGAATTAACGTCATTGTCAATTTCAACAAAATAATGTTCACGTGCTCCTTTTTTTTTAAATATCGAGACCCCGTACAACAATACCACCCCCTTTCTGGTCGCAACCAATCCAGGGTAGCGAGGTGGGTTTTTTTCTCGCTCCAGTAGAATGAATAAAACAACTTTGAATGTATAGCGGTAGTATTTGCTAATGTCCCCTCGATTTCCCCCATATCCGGCTCTTTTCTGTAATGTTTATCCAAACAACCCGTTGCCTGGAAACGTGACCACATATTTTACTTCTATAATGTGCTGAAAAGTTCGAGTTATAGACCCCTAAGTGGAAAAGAAAACACCTCAGATCTGTCACAGTTTGGGCTACAATACTACCACACTGTATTTACAGTAAGTAGAAGCTATATATTATATGCTTACCCAACCTTCAAGTTCTTCATTGTCGGCTTCCTAATGAAGTGTTACGAAGTACATCATTCAATTTGATCAGTTTTACACCTTTCCTTCCCCCCAAAAAGGGCAAACAATAAATTACCACTACGACCCCGGATGATACAGTGTTTGGGGAAAGGTTGTTTGACAAAAAAATAATGATGTGAGTTTTACTTCCGTAAAACACTTTCGACTATATATATTTTGTATACATATAAGGCCTGTATTTTACTTATACACCTTATGCATTGACGTCATCACGCCGCCATAAAGGTAAAAATGATGACGAAACAATGGAAAACGTACGTCTTGTACGCGAGGCGCAGACGATGAGCCAATGAGCAATCTTCTTTTGACCTCAAGCCGAGGGCGCCCTTCACAAATGACGTCATGTGCATTATAAAAGGTCTATTACATTTTTTTGTTTTCGGAAATAGCGCGTCTTTAAGCGTCTTAACCAATATTCTTGAATGCAACAACAGCGATGGGCTCATTTTATTTAGTAGCTGATTTGTCTCTGTCTAGAGAAAACTGTATAATCTTTGAATAAAATTTGGACGGGTTCCTTTCCGGGTTCGGATACCTCCAATTTATGTATAAAGTCCAAACGTATTGTGAGACTCGAGGAACTAAAACTGAAACCCTAAAGTACTGCAAACAACAACCTGTGAAATCCCTTTGTATCGTTGCACTGTTTTGTCCCACAACTGCAATAGAGGTACTTATTCCTTTTTGTCTGCATTCTTCAACTCCCTTGTAGAACTAATGTCACTATCCATAGCAATGCTAAGCTATTTTGAAGAGCCGTTTGTTCAAATCCTGTCACTCGAGATGTATAAATCATTTCCAACTATGAAATTCAAGTATTTTTATTTATTATTATATATTTCTGGTAAAGAAACAAGGAAGCCTCATAAGTAAACTTATTCACTGTACGTAGCTCACAAGCCCGAGGAAAACCTGTTTAGAAGGGTGCTTGCTATGTGAACCAGAAACACTGGGTTCAATCCCTACTCTTCCACGATAATGTTCTGGGTTCTTTTACGTGTACTACCAATTCCAGTATACAAGGGACCTATACGGCTTAATGTGCCATCCGAATGACAAAGCAATTGTGATAAAGTTTCTTGCTCAAGGACACAAGTGCCCAAACCGGGACTCGAACCCACACTCATGATGATCAGAAACACCAGAGCTTGAGTACGGTGCTCTTCACTGCCGGGCCATCACACGCCACAATGACATAAATCTGACCGGTTTCGCTACAACAATCAATAGACTAAAGCATGGTCCTACTATCGCAAAATGAAGAGGTCATGTATACAAAAGAAGCTCCTGCAAAAACATAACAACGACATATCAACATTGTCAGCAACAAGAATCAAAACAAAACCGAATGGCACGGTCCTAGAAAGCAAAACCAGCAACTGGAAGGGCGAGAGCACGCCAAACAACAACAACGACGACAATCAGACGCCAGACCAAAAACACCCAGAACAAGTTTGTAGATCTTACAGGAAACACATCAGAGGCAAACAAGCCAGGGTCGAATTTCACAGAGCTAGCTGCTGATGCAGAAAATGATTATTGCTTTACAATTTTCTTGCTCAGCCGAGAATGAGCAGGATACCAGTCGCAAATGGTACATTGTGCAAGGTGTTTGGGTTGTGACGTGTCTTGGCTGGTAACTTTATTCTGGTAAGCATAATGTAGTTGTGCTACTGTTTGTGCTGAAGCGGCTCTATGAAATTGGGCCCAGGTCAGGAAAACATGAATTCAGACTTTATCACAACGCCCTCTTTCACTTAGTGTGTGGAAGGTGCCATTTGTAAACCGCGACGGGGAGAGCCGTCACTGGTTCCAGCCCACCCCACCGCCGCAGAGCTGACACACGGTCTCTAAACAGTTAGTAATAATATACTTGTCTGCATATAGACGGCACCAGTAAAGAAAATGCCTTCTATAACAACTTGGCTTTAAAGATGAACTATCAGTGGAGCATTATGTTTTGTTACGTTTGACCTTCGCTAAAAGCTATTTTAATATCTCGTGGCATAATATTTAATTAGTAAATACTGAGATTTATCCCTGTTACTATCGGTTTTCTCTCCTGCCAAACTGGACCCAATGTCATAGAGCGACTGAAGCATAAATTATTGCTTTATAGTTTTCTGCTAAAGGAAAAAATAGCAGGATACCAGTCGCATCAGATAGTACAATGTGAAATGGCGTTTTGGGCTGGTTAACCTTATTCTGATTACCATAGTTGTGTTGCGCTTAGCTGATGCTTTTTGTGGTGAAGCAGCTCCATGAAGTTGGGCCCCTCTTGCATGTCACAACATTCCACAGGAGACTGTGGAGACGAGGACCATAGTAATAAGCCATTTTGAGATATGGCTGACGCAATACTATGACACTATTAGGTTTGGGTCAATTTGTCTGTATACACCCAAACCGAACAGTGCACTCCCATAGTGTCCGCCATATCTCAAAAAGGCTAATAGTATACACGCCACGAGGTTGAAAGCAATGTAATTGGAAAATTAGTTTATTCATTTCTCATCAAATATGGCATTTCAGACATAAATATTTCAAGGGATGTTTTCTACTATCATCATCATTAGACCGTGTAAGTTTTATGTAAATCTGTGATCAAAAGTATATTTTTCAAGTTTTTTCTTACCAATTCTGTAATGTTCCTTTAAGAGCTAAATGCAGTATATATATAGCTTTATGTATATGAACTCTGACATGATAAAGGTCAAATTCAATTTTGAGATTTACTAATTTTCCAATAGATAGGCTATAAAGAGTCCTCATGAGTGGAAAGATAAACTACAAGTCTCTAACCTCACGTTAAAATGGTGTTAAATGCCATTGTGTCCTATACTTTTAGAGCAAAATTTGAAACATGACGTGATTGGATTTCAACAAATGAGTCGGTATATTCCTATGGAGAATTTGTTTGTCAATCAAAAGGTCAAACTCAACGCCGTTTTTATTTAAATAGGATAAAAGTCAGGAATGAACAATACATTCCCCGTACAAAATATACAGACCCATGTAAACAAAAGTGACTTCATTGGATGTTGAAAAACTTCGCAATGGAAGGGTTACTGAACACAGTGGCATCTTACACCGATTTAACGTGAGGTTAACAGAGAATTGTCGTTTTCTTTCCAGTCACATGAGGGCTCCATCTATTGGAAAAAATGAGTGCACCACAAAATATAATTTGACCTTTGAGCCCTTCTTTCCTGGCAATAAAAACTGACTTGGTTAGAAGTGCATCAACTTTTGATAGTATTATAGCATTTTGAGAAATATTTTAATTCAAAATAATGTGGATATGGAAAAATATGTAAGCGTTTATCCCGTCACACGTAAGTTTCTATCAGAAACGTTTCTCATATCGCGTATTATTCTTTATGCGTGGACATTATTCGCTGTTGGTTTTTGCGATATTTCAAAAACGCGACCACCTTTTGAAATGAAATTTGCACAGGTTAGTTTTATTCTATAGGATTAAAACAATCGAACGGTCCCAAAAACCAAAGGTATACTTTGCCTTTAAAGACAAAAGGGGTAAATATCCTTCCAAACGGAATTGTTTACTTCAGATATAAAATCAAACGGAGAATGATGGTACAGTCAATGCTGTATTTGTGAGCCCAGGCGATGAACACGTTTTGGGGGTTTATGTGCACTTTTCTGGTAAAACCGACAGACCGTGCATTACATGTAGGCCTACACTCAATAATTGAAATAGAAGCTAGTACATCATTCACTTTGGAGGAGGGGAAAAAATATTGAAATTGGTCCTTTTCTTTGAGGTTGTTTACAAACAAACAACTTGCGGCGAGTTGAACTTTTCGGGCGTTATGGGGAACACGTTTTGTGTGTACTGACAAACAGTTGTTTTTCGCCGGAGGCGAAAATAAAGGGGGAAATTCTGTGTGAGGTGTGCTTGTCACCATTTACCGCAAAATAAAGGAAACGCATGACTTCCAAATAATAAAGTGTGTCACCGAGTGGAACTCCCCATTAGAATAACATGGAAAAAAGTAAGTGCATCGGGTTCTCTGGTCCATAAAAGGCAGTCTGTTTTTTAAAGTTGGTACATATTTAAAGGTGGTGCGGGTCACTTTGGTTTTCTCACCCACTCTTCATTTACATAAATTAGTTTTTTTTATCATTGCCACGGAAACCTGCACTTGACAAATTGTGGTGTGGATCTGTTAAGTTGAAAGATACGGTTAAAGTCGTCATTTTGTTTATTAAAAAAGTTTAGCAAAATACCAGCCACAGATGGTACATTGTGACATTGTATTTTGGCTGGTAACCTTATTCTGGTAGGCATTATTTTGCTGTGCTTCGCTACTTTTTGTGTTAAAGCAGATCTATGAAATTGGGTCCTGCTTGCCTCGTCAACTGTTTTGAAAACAGTATCTGGATTCAGACAGAGGGGCGGAGCCTAAGCCGGAGCCGAAGCCATGGTTTCGAACAGAGGGATTTGTGCTGTGTCCGAATTAGCGGCTGTGGCTACGGCTACAACCGTTGCTAAGGGTGTATTTCTTCCTACACGACGCATGATGACGCAGCAATCAGGCCGTAGACGTAGCCGTAGCTGCCAGTTCGGACACAGTCTTACCAGGGAGTGACATAATCAAACCCTTCAAATAATTATCAGCAGTCAAATGGCTATCTTGTACAGAGCTGTCTTGTGGGGAGTGCGCCCTCACGTGTGCGTTGTAAGCACTCGTGGACGAATTAATTATTCTCACTGATCTACATCAACAAAACCAAGCGCACTAGAAATTTAATAAGAAACCGATCTCTTCAACGGGATCGTATATAAGAAAAGTCTGTATTCCTGTGAGAGTTTTATGAAAGTAGTCCAGGAACCCCCCCCCCTCCTCACCTCTTCCCCTCCCCAACGTTCCCAGTCCGCGGGAAATAGCTTGAACGGAACAAACACCCTTATTGCAAGTAAAGCAATGTAATTTACAATACACAGAAAAGTGTGTTTAAAAAAAGGGGGAAAAGAAGGGGAAAAAGTTCATAGCTTGGTTTTTGTGGAAGATAATTGATGACTGTATTCATAATGGAATGTGTGAAAAGTGAGCCTCAGTTTAACGTGGCCTTTTATCAGATTATATATATGTATTTTTATGTGAAAATGAAAGGTCACACTCTTTTGACGGATGACTTCGTGGACAAAAAATGACAGCAAATAAGAACCGATTCCAAATAAATTACCCCAATATGTTTTTCGGTAACTCAGGACACAGGAATTTCGATAAACTTAAACTAAAAATGCGTCTATTGTCCAGTATCTAAAAGTGTTAATGATGCAATTTTCAACGGCAATGTTTGACTTTTTCGGGTCATTTGCTTGTTACTGATTGCATACTTTTTCGGCGGCAATTCGGGGTTTAAAACCCGCTTTTGAAAAAACTGTTTGAACCACGGGGCGTCAACCAAATACAATTAAATTGTGAATTCGCCATTTGTTAATAGAAACCATTATGGGGCAACTAATCCCTCCCCCAAAGAACGTTTAAATGGGCGCCAGCAAAAAAAAAGCACATCGTTTTTAGGCGTGTTCTGAAGATTTTCATTTGATATATTTCTTAAAATCAATATTATCCACATAAATATTTTACACTCATAAGCCTCACTCCGTGACTTTAAATACCCTTTTTAAAGGAACATTACAGAATTGGTAAGAAAAACTTGTAAAATATACTTTTTGATCACAGATTTACATAAAGCTTACGCGGTCTAATGATGATGATAGTAGAAAACATCCCTTGAAATATTTCCGTCTGAAGTGCCATATTTGATGAGAAATGAATAAATCAGTGAGCGTTTTATTCATTTGTTGAATCTATATGATTTCATGCAATTGCGTAATCGGTTTTTCACTATTTTCTCGTGACCCAGATGGCCATTCGATCTCAAACTTCTACAGGTTTGTCAGTTTATGTATATGGTGGATTATATAAAGTGCTTACACTGCCAGCAACTGTTTTGTTAGCAAAAACCAATTCTGTAATGTTCCTTTTAAAGGAAATATGCATACTTTGCGAAATGAAAATTCTTTTGTCCAAAAAATAAGGTTGTCTTTTTATGGTTTGCAAGTCACAAGCTGTTCCGCGTGCCGGGCACGCACACGACCCACGCAGGGTCACCGGGTCACGCACGCCACAATACGCCAGACGAGAACGACTGAATGAGAGGTACCGCTGTATTCAAATCACCGGATTCCCTGTGTGGCTGGTTTTTTCCTTTTTGTTTCCCCCCTAAATATTGGTCTCAACGATTCATCAATACTTGACAAAAGCTTGATCAAAAACCAACACGGGTATGTGGAGTATTTCCCCCTACTTTATTGATGTTTGTAGGCTGCATAGAAAAAGTATTCCTTTATTCGGCGAAGATACGTGGTTTTAGAAAGGTAAAAAAAAAAATAGTTTGCACCAAAGTGTCACAACTTCTCCCATTCGACTTGTGCTTTTTTTTGTAGGCTCATGGTGGAATTTCCAAAGGTTGCTGGACTTTGATTTTTTAGGAGATAATTTTGGTGCAGATGTAGGTTGCCGTACAGCTGATGAAATGTGTCAATTGTAACAAACTTGATTCAATCAAGCCTCACCCCACGTCTAACTCCAAATCACAATTACATAGAGCTAAAACAGGTAGACAATATTGTTCAACAATTTTCTGAGTTAACAGTATAAGCAGGAAAGCAGTCACAAAGTGTACATGAAGTCATGGTATTTTGGCTGGTAACCTTAATCTGCTTTTGGTAACCGCTCAAAATCAGTGTCCACATTTTGTGTGATTAAACATATGCATGAACAAACAAACCTGTGAAAGTTTGAGCTCAATTGGTCATCGAGGTCACGAGAAAATAGTGAAAAGAGATCTTATGTGTTTTCTGTTTTTTCAAATTATCGCGCGCGATAATTACTAGTGTTTTACTCGTTTCTCAGAAACGATAGCATTTTAGGCAGAAACATTTTAAGGAACCCTTTCTACCATTACTTACTTTAAATCATGTAAGTTATGTGTGAATCTGTGAACATTGTGTTTTTCGATCTTACCGATAGTGTACAGGGCCTTTAAGCATCATTATGAAATTGGGCCCTGTTGACACCAACAAAAATGTAACTATTTATCTATGAGTACGGCGTTCATTTCTAGCCGTGGATTGTTATATTCTGAGTGCAGAACTGTGTATTAAACCAAAAGGGATGGAGCATAGGTGCTTGGATGATGAGCTCACAATTTCATGGAGCTGTGGTATACACAGTGCCATAAACTATAGGGCATTGTATAGGGTCAGTATTCTGAGGGATACGTGTGAAGAGAGCGACTATAAAACAAGAAACTGAGATTCTTTTGATCATTTTAACCCTGCGTGATGCCATCGTACTGTGATCATCAGTCCGTTTTTAATTAAATAATCAGTACTCCGCCATTTTTTTAATATTCTTTTATTATCTGAAAAAATTTCACGTTCCCCCTATACCTAGCCAAATAGCATGGTAAATGTCTTGATACTATCCGGTGTCCTTTTCACACAAAAATCCATCAATGACCAGCTCTCCCAGAATTCCCTGAGTAATTGTCGACAATTATTCATCATTGAGACTAATGGACACTGCTAGGTAAATTGAACCATGTGGTACAAAATCTACACAGCGAGAAATGTGGGCTCACCTAAAAAAAATAATAATAATAATAAATAAATCGTGATTGAATTTGTTTAATTAAGTCTATATTAGGGTTTATATTTAAAGGTTTTGAGCCATTTGAAAGTGATTGGGTTCTCAAAAGTATGAATTTCACGCTAATACAAACGGACAGTAGATGACAGCTCGATGGTGTAAGCGTGTGGATTTTTGTTGATGGTGTCACGCAGGTTTTAATCTGCGATGTGGTATTTTCAGTTTGCAATAACTCACACAAGTGCAGCACTGACCTATGTGTAAAAGCGTTCTGGGAAAAAAAAATCAGTTCTTTTGTTTCCTGTCTCTATCAAGTTCAGATGCATTGAGGTTCAAAGTTTAGGGTCATAGATTGTTTGTTTGTTTGGTTTTTTTTTTTTTTTTTTTTTTTGTCAACGTAATGCTGATTCATAGACATCCAAAAAGGTCCGATGACGTCGTCACATTTCAGACATAACGCGTCTGTACATGTTTTTTGGTACGGCAAAAGTTCATCCCTGAATTTCCATGATATTCAATCAGAACGGAGTTGAATTTGACCTTTAGACTGACGAGAAATTCATGTGAGAATACATAGACCCATTGTTGACATCCATAATGAAATCATTTTTTCCCCTTTTACAAGGAATATAAAATCTATTGACAAAATTAGTGCATCACAAAACTGAAGTTGACTTTTTAACGGCCCCTCTTTAAAGGCAAAGTATACCTTTGGTTTTTGGAACCGTTCGATTGTTTTAATCCTATATAAAAGTATATATATACATAATAAAACTAACCCGAGAAAATATCATTTCAAAAGGTAATATAGCTGTAAAACACTTCTCTCTTGCGGTTATTTCTAGTCCGTTTGGACGAAAAGCATGCAGTACCCTAATGGTTTTTTTTTCCTAGCATAAGAAAGTCCACGCTCAAGTCGGCAGCTCAACCAGACTGGTTTCACGAAACTTTAAGTGGTGCGGATCAGAGTCGTGTCTCTGCTGTTGCTAGTTTGTTTGGCTTTTCAATGGAAACAACTATTGACACTGCCACCATGTAGGTTTTCAGATGGGCGTCAAACAGCATGGCCTTAAAGACAATGGACACTATTGGTAATTGTCAAAGACCAGTCTTCTCACTTGGTGTATCTCAACATATGGATAAAATAACAAACCTGTAAAAACTTGAGCTCAATTGGTCGTCGAAGTTGCGAGATAACTATGAAAGAAAAAACACCCTTGTCACACGAAGTTGTGTGCTTTCAGATGGTTGATTTCGAGACCTCAAAATCTAATTCTGAGGTCTCGAAATCAAATTCGTGGAAAATTACTTCTTTCTCGAAAACTATGTCACTTCAGAGGGAGCCGTTTCTCACAAAGTTTTATACTGTCAACCTCTCCACATTACTCGTTGCCAAGTAAGGTTTTATGCTAATAATTATTTTGAGTAATTACCAATAGTGTCCACTGCCTTTAAAACCAAGAGAGGTGGGCGTCTCCCAAAATACTCAATTTCGGGTCCTGACAGCTGTTGTGACGGCTATTAATCTCACCTTACTAAAAAGGGATGTTATTCACTCGAAGAAAGTTACTGATGTGTAACTTTATGTTATGACTCAAAGAGTTACAAACCAATAAATACAAAAACCCGACAGTCATATAATGAATTTTGGGTTTTTTATAACCTCACACTAAAGGGTATATCTTGTAAAAATTGGGAACAAAAATGTTCACAGATTTGTACAGAATATGACCATGATGGAAAACTTCCCCTGAAATATTTTCGAGTTAAACAGTTAGTTTTGATCTCGCGAGTCGGAAACCCGATATTTGAAAACAGTGCTTCGAGTTTCCCACTACTTTCTCGTGACTCCAATGACCAATAATTGAGCTTTCACCGGTTTGTTTACATGTACATGTACATGTACATGTGTAATGTTGGGCATCGTACGGATACTGGTCTTTGCATGAATCAGTGAAAACATGGAAGACCTTCGATTGGAGCAGAATTGGGAACTATAGTCTGGTCTGCTCTTTTTGATTGACGTAGGCCTACAATACATACAGCAGGTTAGTTTTTCGGTGTCAGTTGAAAGTTACATGAAGACCTTCAACTTGGCTACCCTTATTTTAACACGCACCCACATTCCTTGAATATCACTGCTAACCACGAACCCCTGGGAAAAGACATTGTTATTATTGTGAAGTACCTTTCTATAAAAGCTCAATGTGAAGGCGACTGTGCTTTCCTCCAATCAGTGGAGAGATCATGTCGCACGCTATTTTGCAGCTTTCTGATTGGTTAAATGTTTGTATAAGTGGCGTGTGTTATCCAGTGAGTATCCATAGTGACCAAACAGTGGCTTTTGTATACAATACGCTGAGTTGATTAGCGTTTTCAACAGGGGGTGAAGTTCTATGACATCATCTGAAACAGGGTAAACAGCATCACGTATAAGCAAGGTTTGGGATTCCTAATAAGGCCATTGCATATTGGGGTTAACTTAAACTGATGTCACCAGGATATTTCCTCACTATTACTGACTGTGAAAAAGTTCACGTTGTTAACAATGGAGATGAACCAACGTAATAAATAACAATAACTACTATTATAATAGTGGATTTTTTTTTCAACATACAAGCAGTGGCGTGGAGGGGGAGACACAAGCCAACCCCCACACCCAAATTGATGTCCGTGCCCCAATCCACTCCATGGTGCCAACCCAATTGAAAACTGGACTTTTTAGATTTGTTTTCTTTCTATTTCCAAGTCAGATTGTCTTATAAAAAATAGTAAACGGAATAACAAGAGCCCTGAATGTGGATTGTTTACGAAAAATGCAAACGAAAACTACGGTTTTAACTGATCGCAAGATGTGCCGCATAAAGAATATAAACTAAAAATAAAAATAGTACACCTTGTGCCTCCCCCCCCCCCACACACACACACACCCTTCAAACTAAATTGTTATCCAAGTTTCGCTGCTGAATACAAGAGAAAAAGTTATGGTTTTCTTCAAAAGATAAGTCGATCACGTGAACTCGAGTGCTTCAGCAATTATGAGATGTTACATCATCATCATCATCATCATAGTCTGAATCATGATTCGCAAAATGGCGTCTTTAGATCAAGAGGGCGCTATTTAATAAATTCCCATAGAAATAAAATTATTCAATGACCCTTTACGAAACCACGGCTTCGGATTGGGCTCCGGCTCGGGCTAGTCCTTTTGTTTGAAGCCCCATAAGGAAAGTGTACGCTTTCTAAACAGGTGACGGAGACTGAGCCAAAGCCCAAGCCCAAGCCTTTGTTTCGAAATGGCATAAGGACACGCCCAAAACAACGTAGCTTATCGTATCTAAGCCAGACAACAGAGGGCGCTGTTATTAGTACTACACCACACATAGCAACCAATGCTATTAAATGCTAAATATTCAAAGATAATAAAAGCAAATTTAAAAACTCTCAGCCACTTTTAAATCGAATAGATTGTAATTGCTGACGACTAAACTTGCTTTTTCTTTTAAAAAAAAATTGTTGTAGGTTAGCCGTATAATTGTTGAGCTATGCTCATCCAAAAGGAAAACACCACTGAAGGGTCCAGAAGCGTAAAAATAATGGCCCACACTTTCCAGCAAAATAGGGCAATTTTGGGGGGGCTTGTGTTCCCATATTTCTCCAGGTTGAAAGTCAATAGCCCCGGGGGCATAATATTGGAACATTTATCAACGATCCCTAAACGTCTTTTGGTTACAGAAAAAATTGTGGGTTTGACATTTCATTTTTATTCATGAGACTTGGAGCATGATTTTTCTCTCTAATTAGTGTCGATTTACAAAATCGATTGAACTGCGAAGAGAGGTTGCGGCTGTCACATTATTTTACTTTATTTGATGAGGTTCTGTCTTTCTAAGAGGAAAATAATAATTAAAAGGTTATTTTTATTTATTGTAGTATTTTGTTTTGTTTGATTTATTTATTTACTTGTTATTTATTCATTTTATTTTAGTTTTCTGTTTTAATTGTTTGTATACAGTTATTTATTTATTAGATTTCTATTTTGTTTTTAGTTTGTATCGCTATTACCGCGATGATGAGACCCATGCACCTCCGATGTTACACTTTATATTTATTTTGTTTCGTTTAACTTTATTTCTTTTCTCTTTTTTTTTTTTTTTTTTTTTTTTTGCGGGGAGGGGGTTGTGTTGTGTTTTTTCTTCAACTTTATAACTTTTCTATTTCCTTTCTTTTCAAGTGTTTAGTTTGATTACTGAGAAGTGCCATTGTCGTAATTTCTGCGGGTTTCCGGCCGCGCTAGGCAAGGTTTCGTCGTAAGCATTACCCGGTAGTACACTAGTATTATTCTTCAATAAACAATGTTTGGATTATTACTGTTCCCTATATTTTGACACGGGCAAAATAAATAACGAGTACACTTCTTTTCGATATTCCTATTCTAGATGACTACAATACATATAACTATTATTGGTTTGTTGAAAGCATGAAACAACAGAACGATCAATCCACTGAGCAATCGATCAAAATCTGAAAGTATTAGAAGTGAGCCCTCTGCCGACGGGAGATTCGCAGTCACTTCACTCGTACATGTACACATTATTACATAGTGAATAAAACAACATACAATGATGTACAAACATTATGCACACGCTGCATGCAGACGATCGAAATTGCAAGCTGACAAATTACATCACCTCGGACCAATCATAGCACAGATATGGAAAGCTTACGTCACTGCACGTTTATCCAATGAAATCATTGGGCCTGTAGACCAGTACATGTACATGTCTTTATCCTTTCAAATAAAAACAGGGGCCCAGTCTTTCAGAAATCGAGCCAATAATAACTGTGTGTTTGATACAAATTGTTCAAGTTCCTCAGTCTTCACGATTTTACCTAAAAGCAGTAAAACACTCACTCGGGATTCTACATACATTATGTCAAGACGGTTCTACGGTGTTCAGCTTCGCCTTGTCATTTTGATCATGTTTTTTGGCAAAATAAAACAAGAGAGACGAAAAGGCAAAAGTGCAATAAATGTCCAATGCAAGACAATAAAAACAAAACTGTGGATATACGACAAAAAATCAATTGGCATAATTGTTGATTACTCGGCCAAACGAGTTCGACAACTATTATTTTTTGATCGACATAACTCAATTTCAACGATCAAATGGTGTTACTGACTTCAGTTTTATGGGTTTGCAAAGGGCGCCATCATTGTTCACAAAGGGACCAGTTGGTAATAACTTTTTATAGACGACATTCGAAGTGGGAATTAGTAAGTTAAAACAATGCATACATTTTATAAAGTGGCACTTTCCTGAATTAGTTTACTAAAAATTAGTCAAATTATTGAACAATATAAGTTAATAAAGATAATTATGTGCGGCCACTCTTTGAAACAGCTGCTGTCAGGTATTACAGCAAGCTTTTCAGCAAGCATCAAAAGTCGACTCGTCTCAACTAAGTGTATTGACCTCGACTTAATGCGGATTGGAACAGTCAGACCATAGTGCTCGATTAAAGTATGACAAATCCTCATCTATGTGCCGTATAACACAGTTCCCACGCAGGGACGCACGTTACATGTTCCACTCCCAACCCCTCATTTCCTTTACCCGTCCCACAACACATAACAAAAAAACAGCACCAATAGAACCGTCATTCGTAACTACAGTTCATGCACTCTATGAGCTCTTCCTTCAACTGACTAAAGTCTAGCACCGAGGCGTTAGATCATGGCCAGAACTTTTTCCCCCTAACATAATATCACCCTGCACCTGTCGCAATGTTCTAATCATTACCGGTCGTGTGTCAGGTCGTCATCAATTAAATAACAAGATGTGTCCGTCATCGTTTCCCTTAGTATATATACTCTGCATCGAAAAAGGAAGCCGGTGTAATTACTTTATGAAGCACCGCCATACCTGTTATATCAATTATGATTACATGTATCGTTGATACATGCCGTTTCGTAATGTTAAGACAACAGTTATCACCACCTGAGGATGGGTAGCCAACAATGACTTGGGCTTGGTCTTGGGCTTAGGCTTAGGCTTTGTCAGTTGGGAAAATGTATGTTTTACTTCTACGGGGCTCCAAAAAGGTGGACGGAGCCCAAGCCGAAGTCGACTTAATCTCACCAAGACGACTTAGTTTAGGGAAACTCTGTTATCACAAATAACTACTGAATTGTGTGTTAATTCTTCATTGTGGTTAAGGAAAATTACATTCATTGGTAATTGTTGTATCTTTCGAGAAAACAAATGTGGATTTTGGGGTCAGGATCTAGTATGAATACGATCGTTCCAACGACCTGTTTACATTCGTAAGTTAGCCCGTGACTGGCAAGAAAAATTTGAGCCTATGGTGACAATTTTAAACTGTCAGACAGATCTTGTTATAATAAACTCACACGTTCAGCCGACCATCACTTCATAATTGTACAAAGTTTCATCCTTTAGAATGAAGCAACACATGGCGAAACAATTTCACTGGATACTTGAACTTTCAGTCAAGAAAGTTATTTTGTAGCTTGGAAGTATATCAGTTTATGTCTGCAAATGATCCGTTAACACATGTATAGGCCAATACAATATCCATCAAAAAGTATGCCCAAATTCAGAGGTTGGAGTCCGAGATGACGACCGAGAGGGACACCCAATAGTTTTTGTGACGTGGATGTTTCTTCACTATTGCCAACGAGAGTTTATGTACTTTTGCACATAATTATTAACCTCCAAAGGCATTCATTCTCCATGGAATGAGCAACACACAATCAACCGATTTCCAATCTATATAGGGCGCCCCCACAGGGCACCATTATCTAAAACAGGGCTTGCCAGTTTGTGACGGCGACGACAATTACATAAAAATGGTTCAAGGGAAATCAAATTCAAGTTGTTAACCCCCAAAGCACTTTGTAACGACTTTGTAAATGTCTTTACACGACCCCTTAGCTCACTGTCTAGATAACATGGGCACGCTTTCGAAATAAAGCGGCAGGTTTTTCCATTCAAATCCAAAGAGCACCGCCAGCCGGGCGCCCGATGTCAAATCCCTGTCTTCCGGCAACAATTTCCTCTTAATTTGGACAATACCCTCAACAAGACACGCGAGTAGATCTTTCTTTTTTTCTTTTTGTATAAGGTGTCATTACGTGCATGGATTATGGACAAATTGAACTGGCAATGAGTTCACCTGTAATGGACGAGACAGCTTAAGGGTATAACACACCCAGGGTGCATCACCCAATACCCCTTCAGCTATACTTAAAAAGTTACAGTCTCATTTACTTCATGAAGCCGATGTTTAATAGGCACGGCGTCTGGAAACAGTATGATCTATATGTGGCTGTTAAGTTCACTGACCCTCTCTAGCAAGAGCCCCACCAAAGCCCTCCCACCAATCCACTACCACAATCAACCATCTACATCTTTACCCCCAACTCATACTGTTGTGAAAAATCCACCCGAATTACAACTACAAATATAAAATTGTTTTATTTTATTTATTTGTAGCGACCACACCAAAGTTTCAGGCAATTTTCGGCAAAGATCGTACATATAGCGCCGCAGTTTGGTTCTCGGCTACAGTGAAATGGCGTTATGATGAACCAACTAGACATCGAGAAAAATCTCCTCCAAGCCTCACGAGTCAGACTGACTAACCTTTACTACAACCCTTTGCCACCGGGGTTCAAGCAGTCAATGACGATCGAGTCATAGTTTGCCTTTTACGGCATTTAGGCAGTTTTCAAGTGACTGCCCCCCCCCCCCCCACACACCAACAGCCTGTAAGCAGACATTTTCTGCATTAACGGAGCGGCCGTTACCAGGGCCCAATTTCTTAAAGCTGTCAAGCAGAAAACTCGGCTTGACTAATTTCTTTGCCGAGTAAAACTGAGTAGGGCACCAGTTGAGTTGTTACGATGCAAACCTTCATTGTTTTAGCTGGTTACCTGTTTCTGCTGAGCAAGATTTTTCTGTGTTAGCAAGTTGTGCTAACTTTATGGTGCTTTATGCAACTTTCATCGAGGCTGTAAGCTGACGTTTTCTGCTAACGGAACGGTCATAAGCCAGAATCTCATAAAACACTGCTAACCGTAAGCAAAGCAAAAATGCACCCCTAGCTTGCCGGTAAATCCATTGTGAACGCGCACACGGGCTGTCAAATCGTCTGGATTGTTTATGGAAAACACTTTTGCTATTAATGCTTGTTTCTCTGTTATTGCTCTATGATCTGGCATAGTTTATTCTCACTATAGCTAGTCTGCAAATGTTCTCTTTTTATACGATTGTTTAGTAGTAATCATTTCTTTCCTTGTTCAACCTGGCTGTCCGTACGTTCTGGGCTATTTAGTATAGAGCGACATTGTGGGCTTTCCCCATGTGTTTTCCATTGTCCCTTTTCTTTAATCTTTCCTGTTCAAAACATTGTAGGGTTAACCAACACAATGTCAAAACACCCCAGTCGTACAGTTCCTACCTAAAATTCACCCACAATGTCTATCAGGTTAGCACTTGTTCAGACATGTATGTGCGTTCTGTTTGTCTGTCCATCAGGCATCTCACCACAAGCCCCAGGCTTCTACATGATGCCTCCATACTTGATTCAATTTTCTGCCTTGTAAAAATAATGAATTTTTTGTCTCGTCTTTAAATTCATGTTTTTGGCTAATGTATTGTTTGGAAATGTTCATAGAGTATGGAAATATTATTGTGAGTTTTGAGTTGAATTGAAACCATATTTATGACTGTACTGTTTGATTAGTCTATAACTTCCTCTCTGCATCTGGATGAGTCTATAAAGGTTTTGTTTCCTCGTTAAACATTGCACTTACTTTGACCTCTATAGCTGTCCAGGTCTCTCTCTCTGTCCTGCTTGTCTAGGTTTTGTACCTATCTACCCTATCCTATAGTATTATCTCATAATAATCAACATGACCTGAAGAAATATAAAGAAATAAACAATTATATGCAGAGAACAGTTTTGGGTGTGTTCAATTAAGGGTAGGACAGGTGTCGATGGTCTGAGTGGGTGAGACTGAAGTGTGGACCTGAAGAACAAATCATGTTCACACATTGTAAGGAGTTGAAACACTATGTGGACTTCCACACGTCCACAATGTTTTTTTTCTTGGAACACGTGCAAAGAAAAAATGTGTGTGTGTCCACTAGAATGTATGCAACACAGAGCTGTGTGTCTAGAAGAGTGGTGGGAGGGTGTCCAAAAGTTCTTGGACAAACTTCCCACTAGAGTGTATGCAACACAGAGCTGTGTGTCTAGAAGAGTGATGGGAAGGTGTCCAAAGGTTCTTGGACAAACTTCCCAAAACGTGAGAGCTTATTATTGTGGGAGGGGGCTGCACTGTTAGACGTCACCGTAGAAGAAGGAAACTGCCAACAAACTGATCCGAAAGGATCTGTAATAATTAAACTAATAATTCAACACCTAGAGAAATAGTATAACTCAAACACATTGTTGCTTAGCAAGGACACTATATTTCATTCTTTATGAAAATCAAATGAGGCTTACCCCTAAGCTCAAATCTTAACTCTTACACAGTTGCGGGGGATCATAATTGTATCCATCTACGTGAGTTACTCAACCATACCCTGTTATTTCCAAATCAAAAAATTACAATATACTTAGTATTTACAACAACAAAAACCATTGTGCATAAAAAAATTAAAATTATTAAAGTACTGTTCAGGTGGCAAATTTATACATAAATAACTGACAACATAATCAAAGTGCATCAAGCAAACAGTTACAAATCCAGTTGACATGGAAGTTTGTAGCCAAGGGCTGGGAGAA
Organism: Pycnopodia helianthoides; assembly: GCA_032158295.1. NCBI lineage: Eukaryota > Metazoa > Echinodermata > Asteroidea > Forcipulatida > Asteriidae > Pycnopodia > Pycnopodia helianthoides. Next base: position 393,342 of record CM063251.1, read on the forward strand.
GATTCATAATTCTATGTTATATTTACATTTTTAAACTTTAACAGCATTTCCCCCCCCATCCCTTTCAAGATCATGCTTTCCTCTGCTTTCTATTTGTGCATTTGTTTACAACACTTTTGAAAACCTATGCATTTAATGCGAAGTTCCCAATACATATAACCACCCAAAAAACTGAAAGCAACTTGTGATAAAAAGTAAACCAAGGCACACCAACAAATAGTGCATAAGTGACAAAAAATTAAGAATCAACAAAAATAATAATAAAGAAACAAGAACATTTTAAATGAAACAAAACAAAACATCAGAAACTCTCAAAACCTTTACTTGCAATGACTAGGGAATTATTTTTGGTTCCTATTCATTCAAGACAATAATTATATAACATCCCCAACAGTAGTAATTGTCACAGAGACATGGAAGTGGATCAAATCCAGAAAACCTAAAGCACTTGTTGTTTCTTGATAAAACTGAAATTATTGTACCTTTTATCAAACGCAAATGTTACCGTATCCTAGAATACCAATATGAGAGCATCACAATTATTGCAAATGTGTTTTTTCTTTCTTACATAGAGCACCACAGCTCACATAATCAAAGGTTGGTGCATGTGGAAAGATAGCACAGCGCGATTCAAAGCGCATTAACACAAGGCCTACACATGCACATTTAGACTAATTGCAACATAAGTAAAGGATTCTAACTGGCCTCTTCCAGTGGGGCTTTACTCCGTGATCTAGAAGTCATCTGCAAAAAAGTTGCAGGATACCAGTCACAAATGGTACAGTGCCATGGTATTTTGGATGGTAACCTTATTATGGTAAGCATTATTATTTTTGCTTAGCTACTTTTTGTGCTTAAGCAGCTCTTTAAAATTGGACCGTGCTCTAGAATGCACATGTTATGGTTTTGAATCCCACCAGAGTTGAGTAACCAGTACTAAGACAGCATAATGCAGGTGTCTGAAAACGCCAAGTAACTATGATTTACCCTTGTGAAATTAGATCATTAAATGGCCTGTGTCGTCATGATCAAAGCAGGCCTGTAGCTGTACATGGCATTATGAACTCAGAATTGAATTACGATTGAGAGCGCGCATGAACTGGGTGAGAGTTTATAATTTCATGTTGACCCAGTGCACAATGCGCAGCGCACTCAATACACAAGCCTTTTTGTCTGCCATTTTGGGAGTCAAATGTACACAAAGGAATTGCCTCCCAAAATGGTGGAAATGGTAGACGTGCACTGTGTGGAGGTGGTGTGTTCCACCATGGTTCCACGCTGTGCAAGGGGTCCATATAGTGACAGGCCTGCTTTGATCTTGACGACACAGCCCCCTTTAAATCAAAACTATATGGTGTGACGTTTTACCTTTATCTGTGAGATAAGTGTTGAACAGGTTTGGTAGAAAGGGTATAAATCTTAACATAACTGTGCCAAGCAACATTAAACCAAACAACAACAAAAAAGTGGGCTTGGAAACACATTCATGGTGAACACCTTTCAGTTGAAATAAATTGTCGAGACATTCTGATACAATAGTCCTTTCGGGCAATGAATACCTCAATGAATGCCAAAGAAGCCAAATTGATGAAAAGGACAATCCTGCTAAAAAACCTTTCCTTTTCAGCACCCTGGAAATCCTTGTAAGAATTTCTCAACATGGTAATATCATTCACCTGAGATCAGTCAAACTAAAGGGGTTACACTGTTGAGATGGTATGCCAAGGTAACATTAAAAGCAATAACAAACAAAATACAAAACAACTCAATGCAACAAAGCAAATTTATGTGTCAAACCTAACTCAAAAATATGTTTTTCATTTTTAGCACCTGTACAATAATAGTTGCACCTTTTCTTGCAGTCCGAAAGGGAACAATAGTTCACTTTCTATATAGAAAAAAAAACTTTTTCCAGCGACTCGCGATTTTTTTCATAGTGTTTGGTCTCATTGTTGGTTAGTAGTGAACTAGGATTAGCGGAAACAGCAGTGACAGCTATTCAGCAATTGTATAAATGGATGATTAATGGTTCAAACTCATGATCTGATTCTGAAGACCCAAATATAATTCATCATAATTACATTTTATGAAAAACAAATTACTGGAGCTGCACATGTAAACAAATAAATAAAAATTCTACCCAACGATCCACTTTCGAAAGAGATGGTACACCAACAAAATAAAGGGTGTGCAACATTAGTAAGATTGAAAATATAAATGTTCACAGATAAGCGCATAACTTACATGGTATAAAGATGGTCATGGTGGAAAACTTCCCTTGAATAATATTTGCTTGAAAAGCTACAGTTTTTGAAAAATGGATAAAACAATTAGTTTTGATCTGGTGTCTCCGAAACCCTATATTTGAAAAACAGCGAAAAACATGTAAGGGTCTTCTTACTATAATCTTGTGACTCTGTTGACTGATTAAGCTTAAACTTTTACAGGTTTGTTATTTCATGTGTATCTTTGGTCACATAATGTGCAGACACTGGTCTTTGACAATAACCAATGTTGTCCACATATTTCAAGTGATGTCAACCAAACAGGTTTGAGACCTCTTTGAGAAGCTTGTGTAACTTGTCAAAAGCTTAGGCCTAAAAACTGTGTAACGGTTTATATGTTACATGCATTTATACCATAGGTCCTTTTGGTTGGTAAGCAGTTTGCAACAGCTAATTCTATTTTCTCTGAGGTTTTTTTGTTTCCAAATAATAGTAACCTCTTCAGTTTAGTATATTTGACAATGATTTATTTTTATTTTTTTCAGCAGAAGTAACTACATTGCAAGGGCCAAGGGAAAATCTTTATCGTGGTATTTGGTTAATAAAACTGTACAAACCTTGCATAAAGAAGAAAGTACAAATGTTTGAGGGTGAGAGTAAATTAAATCCCGTCATTGGTTCCAATTAACACGCCATACAAAAAAAACGTACAATGAGGACAATGAACAAAATTGTATGTAGAAAGCGATTTAGTGCATGTTCACAACTGGGTTTTATGTTCATTTTTGGTTTCAGGGTTTTTTTTTGCAATTGTGGCAAAATAAAAACTATGCAGGAGTGATTTTGTGCGGTCTTCAAATGCTTTGACAATATTTCAGGCAACAAAAATGTCTCTTAAAGATTGACCTTTGACCTTTGTAATCATTAAGCTTTCCAACTTAAACAACTAATCTTTATATTTTGATCATTACCAATCCAGCAATCTGTTTGTTTTCACTATGGATTTCAAAAGATGTCAATATTTTGTAAATCCAGTTTTGAATACCTGTCTGATTCATTTGGTAAATTTACCAACTTCACATAAAGTTTCACAGCAATTTATTCGGAACTTGCAATGATGTACCATCTCTTTGACCTCAATTTCCCCTCTCAGTTTACCTCAACTCTACATCCAAGAGAAAATAAGTTCTTGAGAAATAGTGTCTCAACACTGCCAAAAGAACTTAATTTTGAAAACCCCCTTGAGGCTCAAAAAACCCATCAGAGATTTACCAGCAAAAAAGAGCAGAGATTGTTGGCATTATACGTCCATTCCTTTTGAGGAACCTCACTGCGTGAGATGTCTTCCAATCGCCTCCAGAAGTCTCTTTATAATGTTAGCTGATTGGAGCCTCTGTCCTGGTGTGGATTCAAAGACACAGTTGAAGAGAAGGTTGGACAGATTCGGCTCAAGAACATCGGGAATGTCATGGAGAAGACCGACTGAAATGGAGAAAACAAAAATGCAAAAGTACATTATTAACACTAGTATGGCAAGGACAGCTACTCACTTCGAATTCTGACTGAACCTATTTTCCTGTTTTCGAGGTCTTTGGTGATGCTGGCTTTGATAATCTCTCATGATAAACATGTTCAGATTACAGAGTTTTGTTTACTTCAGAGATGTGGTAGATAAGCAAATTCTATCTCAAACAAACAGCAAGACAATTTAACATCTGGGAAGGAAAACAGCATGAACATTCATCTCAATTTCTGCAAAGGCTTCTTCGAGATGTTGGATAATTAATTTCCTACTGCCCTTCCTTGATGCAGCTATAAAAACACTGCAAACTTAACACTTCCTGGATCCATAATGGATCCACACTAAAGGGAAGAACAAGATTTAGTTAAATCCATCTTGTTGAATTTTGAGAAGTGTGGCTAATGTACAGGGTGGATTTTCCACAGGACGAACTATTTTCCCCCTTCCCCCGTTTGATTTCAAAAACTTAAGGGTCAAGGACATTTCTCGTCTACTCTTGGGTTGAGCGGCTGTAGAAAGACGTAGAAAAGTAGACAAGTGATGCTCTGGAGTCTGGCCTCATATCATGAAAATTTGCAATTTTGATGCTTGATTTGGGGAAATTTACAGCTTTAAAATTGACAAGAGAGCCAAAGACATTGTAGATGTGGAAAAGTCCTGACGTGCCCTTAATTGATTGGGGTGGTGGAAAGGGGGGAAGGCAGATGGCTAATGACCCAACCCAACCTTTTCCTTAACAAACGGGGGAAGTGGCGCATGGAAGTGATGTGTTATGACTTTTCCCCTACCCCACCCCCCATTTTTAAGGTTCTGTCACTGCAGCATCTATCTTCGTCATCTTTTCAAGATACAAAGTGAAAATGATAATTCATTTTCTCTTCCTTCCAGACTAAGTTTGGTTAAATTGAGTTGAATAGGGGATGGTCCCAATTTGATGGTGCCCTGTACAGCACATGACTCTATTGGCTGTACAGTATAAGTGATCGTAAGCACAGAATTCTGTGATAAACAGTGCTATGAAGTTGAGCCGTGGTTGTGCCATGACAAGGGACTATTGAATCATCACCCCCTTCTGATCAACCCTTCTCTCTCCCATGGAAAGATTGTAAAAAAATAAATAAAGCCCTTTATACTTATTATCTCACCCTTTGGCTTTTGCTTCTCGCTCTCTGAGTAGAAGAATCGTAGGTACTTGGTGGACTCCAAGTCAGATAGGAGTTTATGGCAAGCGTGAAGCAGCATTATTTGAGAATACTGAGGAACGTGACCGCAGTCCTTGCCGCCACTCTGGTACAGATTCGAGACAAACGTCACAAAACATTCCTCGTTGCACGGCTCCTTAAACGGAGGAATTTTCTTGGCTGGGTGAAGACAAAAAAACTTTTATTTTTACCTTACAATGTATTTATGGCTGGCTTAACTTTGACACTTTCACTTTCATTGACAAAGCTAGTGTTTAACAGCGTGTCAATAACGTACCTATAGTAGGAAATAATGGTTAAGGCTTATATGCCAAGCTGGTAAAAATAAATATTTGGCATTTAGAAAAGGGCAACTTTAAAGAGTCATAACTGTTTTCACAAAGAACAGGAGAAGAAAATTAGTCAAAGATAATATTGTTTTTTGTTTGAGGGGGTTGGGGGTTGCCCTGCAGACTTCATGTTTAGAAAAGGAAAGCCAACGTATTTTTGGGCCAAAGTTTACAAACTCTCCATGGCATGCAATACATTAGAAATCTTTTAAGCTGTGAGACTCATCTCAAACATTAGTTGCAATAGGTAAATGGGTCTCAGGTTGGCTCAGTGGTGTCTTTCCCTGCCTTTCACCTCTGTGGACCCCAGTTCGAATCCCACGTTAGACCTGGAGCCTTGCTTGTTGTTTTCAGTCCCTACCTGATTGTGTGGGTTTTCCCCCATTGGGGTTTTCCTCCCACATCTAAAACTGAACATTTCTCTGTTTCCTATTCAATCCTGTTTTTGGAGCTAATTGTGCTGTTGGATGTGTAAAAAATAAATATAATGAAACAGATCAAGGATTGCTAAAGAATGATCACTCGAAACACATTTCAAGGAAAACAGCTGTAAAAAGTATGCTTCTTATTCTCATCTGGAATCATTTACTTAAGTGCCAATCTCTTCATTCAAATACTCACCCGAAGCAATCTCCTGCTTGTCAACGATTGAAATATCCTCCAAATCGAGAAGTTGGATGCGCCGGTCTGGCGTCACGGCAAAGTTATCGAAGCTGAAATCAGCCAGTATGACCATCCAGTCAGGACTGGCGTGCTGGAAATCATGAATCATCTGAAAGATCTGTCTGGCAAGATCTGCCCGGATGTCCCAGGAAGCGTTGCGGTAGTTGCTGAGAGGTACACCAGCTTCGGCCACTACAATCATTCGACCGCACTCTCCCAGGTACGCAGGGAAATACTTCTGGAGTTCTGGAACCTTCTGTTCAAAGAACTGTAAAGACGAAACAAAAAACGATTGGTTTTTAGTTTAAAAGATAAACAAGTAAGAGTTGCTCACAGAACTCTCAACAGACGTTACCTTTTCAGCTTTGATAAACTCACATTAACAGAATCAAGAAAGATGAGGGATTGTACTTGAAGTGAAGTGGAAAGTACTTGTTTCGAACCCAAAGGAAAGGAAAACAATTGATTTTTATTTAATTTAGTTGACACTTTTGGCCCCCAAAAAATAGGAGTCAAAGAAAACTAACATGATCTTCTTTTGAAGATAAAGTAAAATGATATGATGATGGAAATAATGACATAATGACTTAGTAAATCATTGGGGTGTTATGCTCAACAATGGCGGTTAAAAAGGGGTATCTGAGAGAGGGGCAAAGATGACAAACTGGGTGCAGTCCTTCTCAACATCCTGTCTGTAACTTCAGAAAACATATGAAAATGTGTGGAAACCTACAACCTTGTATGGTCTACCTTTTTTTATCAATTCCATGTGAGCAATTAATAAAGTAGGAACCTGGAAAATTTAGGGTTAAAAAACGGACAGAAATAATCCTTCCTTCTTACCTGATGTAAGATGTGGACAAAAAGTATTTGTCAAGTAATAAACCACAAGGGAAACTAACCGGGTAAATTTTTTACAAATTTGGGGTTGAACAAAGACAAATTTACTAGAGAGGGACTCAAACCTACAACCTCCAGTGCTCTACCAACTGAGCTAGCCCTATGTTGGCAGTCTCTCCTATTTTGTCAATATCTTTGTTCGGGGGTTGCCAGTCAGAAGTCATTCAACCTGTAACTGCGGTATAGCCAGGGATCACACACTCAAGTTTACAATACAACTTGGGAATCAGCAGCAGCAGAGGGATGCAACTTTTCATTTCAAATATTAAATAATAAACCACACGGGAAACTGACTGGGTAAATCTATATATGTTGGGTTAAGTCACTTTACATTTTTTCCTTTTAACTTTCTGCCGGCTTTGAGAAACATAATTGTCTCATTTATTGTAAACTTCTATACTTAACTAGACTGAAAAGGCCTACACCTTTGGGTCCTTTTAGGAATACCTGTATTCTTTCAAATCTAAGCAGATCAGACTGATCTGGACTTAGACTGTAATAAGTTCATTGTACCATTTCTTAAAAAGATGCTTATGCAGGTTTTTTTTTTTTAAGTTGTTGAATAGTCATCCTTGATCCAAGTCCTTTTCAAAACTTCATCTGCATTCTACCTAAACCGTAGCTGAATCTAAAACTGCTGCTAAAATTTAAATAAAGTCTTCCAGAAACTGTGGGATAATCAGGAATGACTGGTGACCTTTTGTTGGAGGTGACTGATTGCTTGAGCCGAGTTGAACAAGAAATTGGGTAGAAGCTTAAGGTCTCTTCTGAGAAACTCCTCTTCTGTCCGCAATAACCTTCCAGCTGTGAGTAATACAAGGGCCATCTTAGAGGAATCAAAAAGACTCTGATCCCATGACAGACTCAAGATAAATGCAGCTTAACTTATTGAAAATTACAACAGGTGGTGCTACTTTGTGCATCCTTTGATCAAGCCCCTTGAAATCAACGACAGTTTAACTTTCTCTGACACTTTTTTTTGTTGGCTCTATCTAGTGACAAGAAAATAATAAGCATGCAGGTTCTAATGGTGGAGCTGTATTTTTCATGGACAGGGGGCTGAAGTCAATTACAAATTTAGTACACAATAAGGTACAAAACCCATTCAATAGACAAGGGCAGTCATTGAGCATGGATATTAACCAGCTTAAGAAGTCAGCTTTGTGATGTCATTGTAGATTAAAGGATCATCGCAAGCTGATTAGGGGATTATTATCATTTGTCTGATCACTTTCCCATTCACAGTTCCAGCCTATGCTAATTTAGCCTGCAATCTACAGGGCCATGTTTTATCCCCCAGGGTGTGGGGCTTGGGGATTATTTCTGCCTGAAACAGAACCTTATTATCTCCCATATCCACCATGCCCACCACCCTACCATGCCTAAAAAGTCCACTTCAAACATTTTGTCTTTGTCTACTCCTTTAATGATGACCTAGGTAAGATTATAGCATGGGGTCGTCCTTTCACTTGATCAGGATATGAGCTAGTGTAGGAAACCAGAGGGGATGCCATCATCAATTAAAACGATCTTAATAAGTTAACTAATCTTTTTGGAATTGCGGAGTAGGGGTACTTTCACACCCTATAATGTTCTCTTAAACAACTTCCTTGGGGATCCAGGGGGGGGGGGGATCAGTCACTTCCCCCAGCCCAGACATCTCAAAAAGTATCTCCGAATGAGCTTCAACCGGTTATTGTTTTAGGGTGATGCTTGTGCCTGCAACAGCTCATACCACTGTGAAGTATGAGGAGGCAAAAGCACTCTCCAGTGAAATATGACTTATTAAATTTAAAGGCATGTTCTAGACAAAATATGACCTTGCAAAAATGAGAGGCCCCATACAGATGCCTTGTAAGTCCAGAGTTAGTAAGATGGGTCCCCAGTGGTTATGAGTCAGACTTAACAGTAAAGTCGTTATTGAGAACATCACATCCTTCTTTCTAAGAATAGTTAGGTAGCAGATCAATCAACAACAAATCAAACCGAATCGTCAAAACAAAACTAAATGATAAGTTAAAGTCGCCTGGAAATAGATTTTTTTTTTAAACATAAGAGTTTATGTATATTAACAATAAAACAATTTTTTGAGTAATTGTTTGTGAGGATTTATATGTAAAAAAAATAGATAAAGTTGTTCGGGGGGGTGACTCCGCCCATCCCCTTTTGTGACGTCAATCAAGGCAGACTTCACCTCGAACATCGACCCCCCTCGAATTTGCTTGCGTTTACGTTGTAAACACACTTGCAAGTAGGTTCCCAGTAGTGATCTTGTACGTTTCGAAAAAGGGGATTTTTCTTGCATTTTCCGGCCATGCCGACCAGGTGTATTGCTGCTGTATGCAACTAAACAACTAATGATGGGGTCAGTCTGCATTTGTTTCCTGCAGATCCCAAGTATAAGCGGTTGTGGGCCGCAAAAGTCAGACTAACGACGTCGTTTTCGGTGCGATGTGCCAGCTAGTATACGCTAGCTAGTACATGTATACTGTGATGTAGGTGACGTCCGCATACGCACAACATTTTCTTCTTCAAATATCGTGCCTTGATTGACGTCATGAACAGCGCCACCATGTGTCAAGGTAAAGGGGGGCCTACTCTTAAATTTGCAATTAAAATAAAAACTAATTTTTAAAAACCTTAGTAAACTGTTTATTCACATTCCACTCATCAAAATACATATATTAATGACAAAAGCTTTGTTTTTACAAAATACCACTGCCAGGTGCCTTTAAGAATTTGAACAATTCCTTTTTGTTGTGTTGTTATCCAAAGATTTTAATATTTTTAAGGTGGTACAGAGAGTAGGAAGACCCACCTTCCTCACCCCTCATTGCTCTACGATCACCATTGACAAAAACTGACTTCGAAAAATGCCTTTAAAATAATCATAATAATAATAAAGCACTGGTACCTAGGAAACAACTGTTCACTAGGGTACAACAAAATTGTGATCAGTACCATGATCAAAAGATACAGTTTTAGTAAACCACGCTGTAGCTAAAAGAAAATTGTAACTGACTCATGACTGGTTATAAACCTAGCAAATTTTCCCTCAACTGTTGCCAGAAAAACAACATCAAGTACACACAACCTTACCAGCAAAGTACACTCAATACCAGAGCAAGTTGGGTTGTACTTTTTTTAACGATTTAAGCAGGCTTTCGCTGTAGCCTTTGATTAACTCAAATAAACTCTTTGCACAAAACTATTTTAATTTGTGGTTTGGATTACCACTGAGTGATTTTTTTTCTGAGATATGTTGTTATGATCATGTATGTTATTTGGAAACTACATCTAGAAAAAAGTCAACTTCCACTGGACTGAAAAACTGTTGTTGAAGAAAAACAATTGCCTAGATCACCGCTGTAGATCAATTAAAAATATTATACAGGGCGTAATTATAATCGTAGAAATGCTCTTTTGGGTGGTCTTAGAAAAAAAAAATTGAATTTGTTGTTTAGGTTGCTAATACTTGTACACTTTTTTATGGGGTGTTGTGGCCGAACAATCAAGCGCACTGGACTCATGCACTGTTCTGATAAGCAGCATGAGGGTTCGAGTCCTGGTCTTGACACTTGTGTCCTTAAGCAAGACACTTAACCATTATTGACACAGCCTTCTAATGGGACATAAAGCTATGTGTGTTATGTAATGCACGTAAGAAGAATTGTTCCAGCACACTTATCATTAAGAGAGGGGGGTTTGTTTCTGTGTTTTCTGGTATGGTCGGCTGCATTGCCCCATAGCAACTTGTAAACCATTGCATGGCTCTATGTATGTAAATGACTGGGTCTTGTATAATTCAAACATAGCTCCACATACCTTTAGAACAAAATAATGAGCACTTAGAAACAATGCGTATGAAGTGCTAAATAAATGTTATCATTATTATTTTTGTTGTAATCTTGAGTAACTTTGAGCCTACATACAAATTGAAGTTAAACATTTGCCAAGATCAGTGCTGTAGATCATTTGCAACAAAACTATGGGGCTTCGCGAGGCGAAAGCAGAGGTAGGCGATAGGGTAGAAGCTATATACAATGGTCTTTGCAAAAAAAAAATTCTTTGTTGTTTTGATTGCTACAGGTAATATTTTGATAATTTGTGGTTGGAAATCTTGAGTTACTTGGAAACTATAGCAAGTATAACTCCATAAAGTTGTCACTGGAGTGAAGACTGTTACAACATTCTGTATCTGTATCTGTACGTTGCAGAAACCAAAATTGGCAACGGGAGAGGGAGAGGGTGTACGTGCTGGATGTTTAGAGGGAGAAATGACTGCGGCTAAGGAGGGATTTGAAGGAGTCAACTGACTCAGCCTGAAAGACATTTTCTTCAAGGTGGTTCCAGTCAATTATTGTTCTACTGACGAACGAGTACTTTAATTGGTTGGTGTTGCACCGTGGAACTTTGAAGCACTTGGAGTTATTTGCTTTTGAACTTTGAGGTTCATTGAGGTAGTTATTGGTGAATTAAAGAGTGTTCTAGGTCGAATGCGCCTGATGCCTGGTATTTTTGGTGTAAAGTAAAGTTGTGATGGTATAGCTGGTAACATTTGTCTCTGATTTAATCACTGCCTTTAGATCATTTAGCAACAACTATATGGGGAGGAAGTATTGGGCTAGAAATAAGGCAGAAGACACATAATACCAATGGCCAGTGTTTTTAACCTATATGGGAATGTTATCGCATAAAATGGCCCATGGGGAAAAATTAGCAATCATAGAGCTTGAAGTTCCATTTCCTCAAAGCCCCTCAAGGGCTTCCTTACTGACCCTATTGGTTCTGGCTGTCCATAAATTAAAGCCTATACCACCCTCATAGGTCCCAAGGGCTAGATAATAGGATCAGTTAACACCTGGTTAATGACCTTGTATTGACCTCAAATGGCACAGGCCAAGTCTCTTGCCAATTACTGGATTATTGCAGTGACAGATGAGCTATGCTGACCATGCTTTGTAATACTGTGGCCATTCCTTCACTGCAAAACAGCAAATACGAATCTTTAGGTTTTTTTTATAAAGTGTACTTTGGTGCAAAAAGTATCAAATTTCCATGTACAAAAAAATTGTTAATCCTTCCCCAAACTTGTCAATTCACAGGTTTGTGCTGGGGAAAATCTACCATTCACCAGGGCTAGACTTTGGGTGGAAAATCCACAAGACTGCAGGGCAATAATAATAGCTCAAAATGTTTACTGGACTAGAAACTGTTTTACAATCAAGATGAGAACAAACTTGCTCCACAGTAAATAAAATCTGTTTTTATTTGTACAAGCTAGAGGAGCTTTGTCTTTATCAAAATTTATGCCTGTCAGACTCAAAGTCAACATTTGAACATAATTTGCTATAATTTGCTAAGATATTGTTATTATTTAATTGAAAAACACAAGACCACCAGACTTATGTAGCCGTGAGTTTACTGGCCCGAAATCTAAAATCACTGGCCTCAGGCCACCGATCCAGTGTAAATTTTTAGCCCTGCATTCATGCTTTTTTTTGCAATCTAAAAATTTCAGTCACAATTTTGATGTTTGAAATTACCAGCTTGATGAATTTGAAAATATGACCCTTTTCAAAAGCTTGGCTTGGGCTGTGGCTCCAGCTTGCACCTCCATGCCGAAAGCTCAACTTTTCGATTTAACTGCATTGAGTCAGGGCTCAAGCCGAGACTGCGGTTCTGAAAAAGGATGCCACCTAAAAAAAAGTGACATGCTTTATTGGCATTTATGAACATACCTTTGTATAATTTCTTAGGCAAAACTCAAAAATCTGACGCAAGTGTAACTGTTCACAAATGCAAAGAGTACCCCAAGCATGATTAACTTTCCTGAATGGACACTAAAAGCCACCCAATAGAATTCATTGCTCCATTTACTAAAGTAACACAGCATGTCAGTATCCAGGGAAGGGGTGTCTAGCACAGGGGTATACAGATAGAGATAAAAGAGAGAGCCCATGGATAAAGTTTAAGCAACCAAGCATTACACATGTTGCCCAACGTATTTTAAAACCAGGTTAACTGTATAACTTTTCAAAACCCAGGTCTGAAATTTCAGACAGGCAAAGGAAGCTTGAGTAGTCAGGCTGCTAACAAAATTAGTCTGGTCTTGATTGTGATTGCACCCATAAATGTCTCCATAATTCAGATACAGAAGTGTAATTTTTCTCAGAAAAAATGGCCTTACTCTTACAATTTCATATCTTTCATTTTCCACACTAAATATATGGGCCTATGATTCTTGAGTTTTCCTATCTGGAGTCTTATTCCCCTAGTTACAAATTGAGAATTTATACGCCTGCAATCCTGTTGTTGGGTGGAGTGTAATTTCAAACAGGAAAGAGTCTGAATGTGCATCCACTACATTTGGGTATGGCCCAAGGTCTGTCAAGCTTGTATGCTCACCAAGGTACACCAGACTAATTATTTTGTCTGTTTGCAGTGGCAACCTTGATTTCAAAACCAAAACATTGTCTCCTTATGAGGAATAGAATAAAAAAGCTGCATCTAGTTCTTTATAATTGTTCTTCAGATTCTTCTTCTTCATGTCCAACAACTACACTTTTTCCACCCACATTCGGACACGATCAAAAAAGATTTGAAATAATCGAAAAGGTTTTTTTTTTAAACTATCAGACTATTAGTAGTAGTGTTAGGGCCAAACTAAAGAGGGGGCATTCTTTGAACAGCCTCGCATTCAATATGCAAATAAGGCTGCCTAGAGGGAACCATCTGTTTCCATGGTAACTCACAAAGTTGCTATGCATTCCAGGCAGTCTTATTTTGTTTCAACTGGACACCATCCTTTTTCATTTATTAACAGCTGAACTGTAAGAAGTGAGCACATTTGATGCCCTTCTCCTCATATCAGCAAATTTTGACTACCTCGGGCTGTCTCTTGTGATAAGATCTGTACTTCAGTCTCTCTTTGATTATGCATAGCTAAATCCAGCAAAACTAAAGGATGGGTTCCACGATTTGGCAAGTTTTAAGGCATTGTTTCTTTCCTCCATGCTGAGATTTATTCACTGTTGGTTTATTCATTAAAAACATCATGGTGGCCAAGGCTGAATTGTAGACTTTCTATTTTACTTTCGGGTCAATTTCCACTATATGCAGCACCCTGAATTCACCTACATGTACGTGAACCTAATCTTCCATTAACCCTTATATTACCCACACATGAGTACCTCCCCTCTTCACACATTACAAATCTATAGAGTACCTCTCTGTAATGGATCTGACAAAACTAATTAAGCTATAAACGTTGATACACTACCAACCAATAATACAGCAAGCGGGCTCGTGAATGCCTACGGCAGGCCAGTACATCAATCACTGATCCAAACAATCCCAACAATACGCTTTGTTACTCTAAATTCCTAAATCAAACTTTAACATAACCAGAAAAAAACTACAACTAGGCAAGTGGATTTGGGGCCCTACATGTAGGATGGGAATAAACACAAACACAAATTTGGTGCACGCAAGCTATTAACGAGGACCACATACTCTAAACAAAGAGACAGAAAACTGCCACCTAATAAAAAGGAGGCGTTTCCCATTATGACGACAACAGATTAAACAGCACCCTCGCTGCGGTCAGTAAAAGACCTCTCATTGGCTGAAAGACATTGCATTGGCATGGCGCGTACACACGGGTGCGTTACCAATGTTTGACCTCAGCTCAGCGATGGTGGCGTATGCCGGGAGCGATAACTTCAATTGCTCCCTGTACTGACATTTAATAGTCAGGTGACCATGAGCTAGCTACCCCATCCAATAGAATGGAGGCGAGTGTCCCATGTGCTTGTTCCTCACAAGACGAACTCACTTGTACCACACCCTGTGTTTTGACAGGCTTGTTGCGTCTCTGTCCAACCCCTCCATTACTCCCACCCGAGTCTCATTTCATGGCCTAGCTTAGGCAGGTGTCTTCTTATTATTCGCCAGCTTGGGTGGCATCTTTACAACAATGCATCCTCCTACAATCTTAAAATAAAACCATCATTAAAGGGGCCACTCCATCCCTCTTCTAAATGACCATCCCGGTGACATCATATCTGCATCGACTCCTCTAAACATTCTCCAAACAAAGAATACATTCCTTAGGCACCACACCCTACTCCCTAATTATTATACTGTCACTGAACCCACCTCAGATGTTTAGCTACAGGCCTGGAATTACACGGAGGCCACGAAGGCCATGGCCTCCGTTGCCCTGCTCTTGGCCTTGGTTTCCCTTCAAAAGTCTCCCATAGACTTTAAGATTTTTTAATGGAAGTGCCCTTTGCAAAATGAAAATGGCCTTGCCCTCTCAAAGATGAAATTCCAGGCCTGTAGTTAGTCTTGGTTCTCAAGATACCAAACTTGGAATCAAGGGCGTTGTCAAGTAAACATTTACCTTTAGTAGTAGCCCTTCTGGGTTAAGGAGAAGTGACGTCATAAGAGTAGCCACCTCAGGGGAGGTTTCTCTGGTCCACCTGCTCAAACCATACAAATCCTTCAACTGGCCCAGAAAACGATCACTGGCACACAATGCTATGCTGCAAGGAAAAAAGGAAGGAAATTAATCATATATATTTATCCATGGTATGGTTTTTATGAGATTCTTATGCGGACATATCCACCTCCCACTATTTATGACCTCCCCCGCTCAGTGTTAATAAATATATATTTGTGAAATATGGTTCAGGCCCCATGGGCTTGATGCCAAAATAAATGTCTTCCATATTTGCCACGGACTGCTGAATCCCAAGACAGTCATAAATGATGAACTTGAAGGAAACTTTCACATAGGCCTACTCTATATTTTCACAAGAACCATTTTCAGAGTTTAAGGTCAAGGGAGCATAGTATTATATATAGATGTCACTGTATTTGCACAAATTTTGTGATCTATTATGTAAGGTACTCAAATCCCAGTCCTGTACCCTACATCCTCATTTCAAACAAATATCACTGTATACTCAAATTCTTTAAAATGTCACTTATTATTCAAAATGATCCAAGCAGCAAAGACGCAGCAAAGAGCCATTCCAAAAGCTTTTGTCTACGTACTGCATCTCTTTAGAACTACTTGCCTGGTGCGTGTTTCCCTCCATCTTACAATTGATCTAGACTGTTTTCAGAGGCACATCAATTCCTACCTTCAACTCCCGTGAGCTATTTTCATCTTAAATGTTTTCTTCTTGTAGCCCCTTAACAAAAGTGGCTTTTAAAAAAAAGCCTTGTTTGGGGCAAATTTGCATTTAACAAATTTAAAATAGGGAGACTGTCAACATAGGGCTAGACAGCTCAGTTAGTAGAGTGCCAGCACGTTAATCCGGAGGTCGCTGGTTCAATTCCCCCTCCAATAAAGTTTTCTTTGTTCAACCCCAAACTATTTCAAATTTACCCAGTCAGTTTCTATTATGGTTTATTACTTGACAAAATTACAAAGCACCTGGCCTCTAAAAGTTCACAAGTAATAATCTGGCTTCAGATTCAAAGAGAGGGGAAAACCAAGTACAAATCTTGCTTTTCAATGCATTTCTAACACAACTTTAGTTTTCAGAAATTCCTTTAATTCCCTCAGAAAACTTTCTTTTCAGCGGATCATAACCTCGTAGTAAACCATTGTCACTTTGCCATTGATGGCTAGGGCAATCGCCAATGCATCAAAAGGACTGGGACAGAATATCCTCAATTTTCGAAGTTCTATTTTATTTCCTGAATGAGACACAATCAACAAATCCCTGTCAAAGAATTAAATCTTCCCAAAACCCTGTGAAATGTGTGACCTTCCGAAATAATTTGTTCAGCCTTTGAAAAAAAAAGGTTGAATTGTTAATCCAATTACACAATAGACTTGGCAGGTGTTAACAGGTCACTCTACTCAAAATACAGTGCTGGTGCTTGATCACAGAGCTAAAAAACTTGATGCTATATTTTCCTTTGCCCCAAATTGACTATCACAGGCTAAATGTAAATGGTTAACATCAACACCTGCCAAACAATATGTCAGTCCATGTGCAGATTGACAAAAGGAACATGCATTAACCAGGATCTGAAAATATTTGGGTGTCAAAAATGTTGTAGAAAATTCAAAAGCTTTCAAAACTTTTACATGTCGCCTAAATAATGGATAAAGCGAGGCATCCAGATCAAAAACATGGTGACCAAAAGGAGCCCAGACACCCCCTCTGGCTAACACCCCCGGATTGACACACATCACTCTCTAGATGCACACCACTTATGTTGGGATAAACTAGAATCCTATAGGGGCATTGACCCAAAGTGTGAAAACTTAAGAAAAAATTACTCGCTAGCCGAAAAAGAAAAATCAAAATAATATCGCCAATAATAATAGCTTGCATAATAAGATGTAATATCAGAGGTGCTTTTACCCAGGTTCTCAACCTAGATTTGGAGTAAATTGCCACAATTAAATTGCCACAATAAAATGACTGGTGTGAAAACAGATTTTCTACCTATGACTCTAAATTCTGTGTACATGTACCTGTTAGAAAAAGCATTCCACCGTCTGTCAAACTAAAATGTCATTATCAACCATAATATCCACTTTTTTTCCACTACTAATAATTCCCCTTTGCCCTGGACCGCTTTTACATGTCACTTAAACTCCCTTGTGTGAACAGAAGGTTCACCACCCTTTGCCAAAGAAAACCACACTTTACCGACACAAAGTAACCACACAGTCCCAAAAGAACTATTGTAACAGTGGGTTTCCAGTCACAAAGGATCGCTTAAATTTAATGGTACTCTGCAAGATATTACTCAAACAACCCACAGGGACACCTAACTCCCATGCTCTGAACCAAAATCAGTCTAGAAACCAGGCGATAAAAAAATGTCATGCTTCAAAAGTAACCATGGAAACTATTGTTCTCTCAAGTACAAGTTGTCCAGGAAAGTTGCCTGGGTTTTCTATTTACACATTAAGCCCTGCAACTTTATTTATTCAATTGTATACATGATGACTCACTCAAGTCACTGTGTGAAAACTGAAGCATAAAAATGTGTAACATAACAACATTGAGTTGATGGGCCCGGAAAAGATTAACATTCTTTTATTCCTGTTTCAATGTTATCTTACCGGTTATCTGGAATGCGGCCCATGAAGTTCTGAATCAGAGCCATGAAAATCCACTTAGACTATAAAAATTACCAACTTGGCTGTTTATTTTCAGCTTTATGGGGGATAAATAGTGACTGGCTGAACTATTGTTACATTTGTTATTCATGGGTATTTTCAATTCTTCACAGAATTCATTGACTACACTGAAACACCATCCTGCCGTAAATCTTACAAGTCAAGGAAGTTGTACAAATAAAAAGATCATCAAACCACATCCCAAAAACATAACCATTTGTGGCCAGAGCTTGTTTTTTTTAACTACAATTACTCATACACCTCAGACCTCTGCTCCACATTCTAATTATAAACAGATCCATGGAAAAGGAAATCAGCACCAACATTTGAAGGTGAAAAGTATACAAAAAGAATGTCCTCCTAAAAAAAATCAGGTTTATTTTTTGCCAATAAGAAAAATATAGAGAAAGGCATTTCACCAATAAACTCAATTTAATGACCTTACAGTGAAGTATACACTAGCCAGCGATAATGACATTTATACTCCATAAACCTTGGAAGAAATGATGACTGACAGAACCTTGCATTAAACATTAAAACCCTTGAAAGCAATTGGGTGCAAATCAACTTTTAATTTTAGGGTGAACAACAAACATAATATACAGCAGAATTTGAACCTGCGACCTCCGGATTAATATGCCAGCACTCTACCAACAGAGCTACACTAGCCTTGAAGTTGGTGGTTTCCCGGATTTTTGTTATCATTTTAGGGGCTGTCAACTGCCAATCAGAAGCAACTTTGACAAGCGAGGATGATACTTCACAGAGGCAATCATGCTTCCGATCAAAGCCTCAGAGCCTTTTAAAAATGTTGTCCCTCATGGAAAGGTTTTCTTTGTTTATGAAATTCTGCCCTGCCTTTACAACAGCGAGTATCAGGCCTGTAGTATCAAGAGCCCAATAATTTGAGCAGGCAGTGTAATGAAATATTTATGGGACATTTTCATTTATTTATTGTGGTGGGATTGGATTGATTTAACCCTTCCAAGCCTCTGTTGTACCATCCCTAACAAATGTACCCTAATGCCTTTCATTGTGGCATAGAGAAAGGACTTTTAATCCAAACACAACAGATCCAGCTAGCCTTGTGTACTAAATGTTTCCTTTCTCCATGTACTAAGCCATGCACACTCCCATCCAAAAACAACAGGTAGGTCCCCAGGGCATCACCCCTATGAGATCTTTTGGGTGGGGCCAGTGAGACATAATCTCATCATCCCAAGATTAAGAATGGAAAGTAGAATCACCCGCATGTACTAGCGTTGTGCCTCGTCTGGCATTGTCTTGGCTCTGAAATGGGGTTTGTTAGTGTTATAAATTACTCCATGGTGAAAGAAATTTCCTGTAATTTCTGACTTGTCTATCTTCTCCTCCTGTGTTTTCTCTCTGTTCCAGTCAGTCAATTCCAACTAGCCAGTTTCCTACCACCCACAGGGTAAATTGTCACTAATCCCTTGTCAATTAACCTTGATGAATCAGTGGATAAAAACCAACCTAGGCCAAGACATTTCGCTGAACGATTCCCGGGTGAAATCGCACACACCCAAGGGGTCATTCAACCCAGTTTCCCTCCCAAGCCTGCACACTATTCTGGATCTGCTCTCTGGCTATTCTCAGCTCAAACCAAACACATTGTTTAGTCTTTGTTCCTGGCCCAATGGTCTGATTGACTTCCTTTGTCATCACCCAGTGGGCTTGTTTACAAAATACTGTAGCCATTAGAGGCCCAGTGGGTCTGTTGGATCCATAGAGATTAGGGATTCCTTTGGGGCATGGCCAGGGTGACTGTGGTCACTCTTCCACCACAGACACACACAAAATAAAGGAAGGAAATCCTGAAAAAGCTCTTGCAGCCACCACTGGAATATGAGTTGTCAGTCGAAACCTTTCCTGCTAGGCAACATCCATAAAAACAAACTTTTCATCCACGATCCACACTTTCTTTATAAAAGACTTGGATAATTAACTTGGATTCAGGGTTTTTATCAAATTTAACACTTTGTGCATTGCTTTCATGACAACATTTCAGTTGGACATTTAATTTTGTATTATTAAATATAACATTTCCCCTTAATTTGTAAATGAAACACTCCCCACCCCTGCAATATGACCCCCACTCCTTCCCATACCAGCATCAGCAAGTTATACCAGAAGTAATGGACCAATGTTGCTAACCCAGCTATTCCAAACACACCTATTAAAAGGGGTGTATCTCATTGCACTGTGTCATATTGTTCAGATAGAAAAACAGGTACCTCTTAGTATCGGGTGTAAAAAGGGAGGGTATTGTCACTCAATGTACATGTACCAATCTCAACACCAGATGTTCAGATGTCAATATTAAGGTGGTCTGTGTGGTCCACCCACTTGACATTACAGAACTACTGAGAACTAAACAGAGAAACCCAGTAAGTTAATCTTAAAATGTCATAAGATAGCTGCAGTGATTGATGTTTCAGTACAGATTGATGAAATGAATCTAGCCCTAGATTTTCTTCCTCCTTCCATACAGCAAGGACTGAAGCTCTGATGTCTGATTACTTGATGACATTCCATCAATAAAAAACTAAATACCTCTTCAAGCCCCAAACTAAAAGGTTGACCTAAGAAACAAGCTTGAAAGCTTGTGCAATTAATTCTTGACTCTGTCACCCCCCCCCCCAAATACCAAGTCTAGAATTTGTTGTCATTGAAATGTAATTTGCTTTTTGTATTTTTTTACTTTATGGTCAAAGATAACAAGCCCTGTAAGAAAAAATACAAATTTGAGGGTGTGATTTCTTTTACCAAAATCAATCTCTGTTATAAAGTTTTTTTGACAGGTGGCTAATCAAACAAGTGACAGTCATTAAAAATTTCAGGTCTGGGAGACATATGCTAACCATATCGGTCACTGGGCAGAGACACTGCCTGATACCTTTACCAGGATCTACGTGGATGGTACAGGAAGAATAAATGTCGTTGCGGTACACAGCAGTTTCAGTTCCTGCCGATATTGGAACTTGGACATTTGACACAAAAAACATTCATCCATAAAATTCAATTTATTTGTTTCACTGAGGGGTTCACTACTCGGGGGAAGTGAGCGCCAAGGCTATATTGCAGCCTTCACAGATAATGATTTTAGACTGAAGAAACCTGTAATTGCCAACCTGCCCTGAAAGCTTGTCAAGTCATGGTTGTATTGGCTTCCTGTTTTTGATATTGATGTTTTTGTATGGATCAAATTTCTGTGCCCTGTAGTGTTACTGAAGCTTGTACATTGATTACCCGCCTCTTTCTTTCACCTAAAAAAGAAAGGGTCCTACTGACCAATTTAATCAAGTTAAATTTGGCCCAGGCAAGTTTGGATATCCAATGATGCCGTCAGGATGGCTGGTTTAAATAACAGGCTTTATTCCAAAGCCACTGGATTTCTTGATGTCAACAATGGGAAATGAAGGTCTGATGTCATGGTCAAAGTCAAATTTATTTGCTTTGATTTTGCATTCAGACTTTAAAAGTTGATAAATACTTGGGGTCTGAAAACACAGCCTCATGACCTGGGAAGTCAAGGGTAGTTTCCATCAAACATTACCATAAGATTTGACTATTGGGATAGCCCCTTTTTGTGGAAACAAAACTGACTTATTGAAATTTCCTTGAAATGAAACCAACAAGAGCAAACTAAAAAACTGTTTTTGAAACAGCATTTTATAGCTGGGCACTTTACACATGATTTGTTGGTAGCTTGTCCAGAGTAAGCTTTTCGATTAACAACCATTCTTTTTTTAAAGACTTACCTCAAGGAGGATGCTTCTCTTTGCGCCACCTTGTGTAAATCATTTCTTATATACTGGACATCTAAAGCTGCCCTTTTCGCAAGATGTGAGTGCAGAACATCCCAGCTTACATCGCACGGCTGATTCGGTTGAACTCTCCGGCTACTGTTCTGACAAATAAAATGATCCAAACGTTTGAACTCTTGCTGGCTAGCCAAGTATTTCCCAACGACCTTCTGTCCATCCATCTGACCATAGAAGACGCCTTTCTCCTTGGTAAAACCTGCCGTCTCCATATCCAGTGTGATGTTTCCGGCGTAGAATTTATCACAGAGTGAAGTGCCATAGCAGCCAGGGCATTTCTCCTCTTGGAGGGCTGCCGGTGGTACCTTAGAAAACTCTCTCTTCAGCGAAGAAGTCCTTTTAGTAGACGCTTGCAATGAATCAAGACGTTCATTCTTCTTGGACAAATTTTGAGTTTCTAAGGTATTACCACCTTCATACGATCGAGCTTGTTCTAACAATCCTGCTCTAAATATGTTCAGATCCCTACCAACATTTTTTCTTCCTTCACCTTCTTGCCCGGTTTCAATGTTCCATGGGTCTAGTGACGTCGGAAGGGCATGGTTATGCGAGTCTTTCACCTTCCGCTCGTACGATCCAAAACTGACGCTGACAAACTGTATGGCAAGGAGACAGCATAGGAGAAGCCCTATCACATGGGTAATCTTCCTCCGCAGACGAAAAGTTAGCATCTTGCTGGAGTCTGGTCAAAACATCATGCTTTTAACATCTGTGACATCAGAGGAGCTGTCTGGAAGCACTGGGTCAAGGTGAATTCTATTAAAAACAATAGGGTTATTTGGGGGTTTAGGGTTTTAAATGTGGAAGCTAACATTGAACATGTCTGGCCACTTGTTAATTTTGCAGATTGAAACATCCAGAATGTTTTTCGAACAGAATTATTGAATTCTGGTTTAATTTCTGAGCCTTTTGGATGCAGAAAAAGTGTACACACCTGGGCTCAATTTCACTAAGCTGTTTAAACAGCAGCACTTGCTTAAAAAGTGTATTTGGTAAGCAAGATACCAGTCACAAGTAGCCTTCATCACACAACATTTTGGCTGGCAACCTGAGTTTGCCAAGCAAGAGTTTTCTCAGCTAAGCACATTAATTTTGTGACTAGCAGGTTTATGAAATTGGATCCTGGATCTAGATTGATGTCAGCATATGGATGCACCTTGAACAAACATGCTGAAATCCTTGAAGGTCTGAAATTTAAACTATGATAATATTTACGTTTGAACAGTAGAGAGCCACATGGGTTAACCAGAGGTATGAAAACTGCGATTTTTTTTATGAGTTTCCCCAAATAACAGTTTTCAAGGATTTCAAAATAACACTGAGCGACAAAAAATAATACCAGCGTAAAACTCATGTGAATACAATTTAGTTGGAGGTGTTGGGGGTTTATACACCAGACCCAATCTAGACTGTTTGTTTTGGGTACCTGCAGGGTTACAGGCCTTCGCAGGGAAGTGACTCAAACAAAATTGAACTTTCTGATCCCTAGGTGATAGTTTTCCCAGACAATACATGGAGCACATCAAAAGAAAGCATCTGCTGGCAGCAGAGGTTGTCTGATCTGAGAAATCGCTTGAGACTTTTTGTGTTATAAAAAGAATCTGGCGACCATGCTTAATGGGGCAGTACACTATTTCTTTTCTGACGAGCAGTTTACATCGAAATTTCCATGAAATAAACCCTCAAAATAGGCTGAAAACAATACGTGTTACACTTTTTGAAGAGGTCTGTTTCGTCTTGTATTGTTTTTGTACATAATAATAATATGCTTAACCTGTGGAAAAAGTTTGATTTATTTTAATCTGGAATTATTTGAGAAAATATTTCCATCTTAACTACTGTAGTAGTCAAGAAAAGAGCATTTGAAGACCCCTAAAAAAACTTGCCTTTTTCAACGGCTGCAATTGAAACAAGCAAGTATAAACAAATAATTTTGACAAAACTTTCATAAACCATTGATGTTATTGTTTGCACTATGATGACCAACGATTTTGAGGAAATTTACACTGTAGCCCAACCGATCACGACTTTCTTAAAAATGATATCATTTTAGGTGGAAAAGATTTCTCAGGATGGTTGCAAAACATCAACACTTGAAAAGAATAGTTACCAATCGTCTTCAATCATAGCTGCTGATGTATCATTTTGCTAGATAGACCTTGTCCAGCCTCAATAACAATCAGCTCTTTCCTCAATTCACTTGTTCCTCAAAACAGGGATAATTCATAGTTCTCGATCTTCTTTATCCATTTTATGGTGCTCGTCAATTAAGTCTGCCGCCTGTAGCAATAGGTGGTCACCAATTTGTGCGACAGGTATTGTCCCTGGAAATCATGCTTGTTGCTTTTGTTCAATGGATAAAATGGTTGTAAACTATCCAGCGTATGCGCATTAGGTACAACTGTACGCCTAGCTGCACCCCCACACATCGCCAATTGTAGGAATTTTCTTTTAAAGAAATCTACTGCGGCAAACAGTTTAGATGTAAATACTGCAGGAATGCTAATCTTTCCGTACTTTACTGGTAAATTTAGGACTCTGAATAGTTGCTTTACAGGAGGATGTATAATAGTGAACAAACATCAAGACGCTAAAAAGAGGAAAGGTACAAAAACATCCCCAAAGTTCTTCCACCCGATTTGTATACAACAAAACACCGAATGGTGAACAGCTCACCAACCTGTATATTTGTTTCAGAACGAACCGAGAAAAAACCAAGTGACACCAGTCCAAAAAAAAAACATATAAATTATAAAAAATATGCTGAAATGGCATCAATTTTAAGTGTCAGGGGTTTGCCCTTAACTTTTCCAGTTCAGCAGGACCAGTTAGCTTGTCATTAACCCATCAGCTTTTTTCATTCGTCCATTCTTTAAAATAAGGATGCTTTTTATTACTGTACTAGCCAACCAATTTATTCAGAGTGAAGTTTGACAGGTCCTCAGGTGTTTTCACATATTCGCCAGCGGACCACTGTTAAGAGAGAACACCATGTCTAATCATTACAATGTACATTTACTGCTTCTATAACTGTAAATTTGATTATAAAATTGCTTGTAAAATAAATATTTATGTCAAACAAATTTTCAGGGTCACTTAAAATTCTTTTGTGGTATTCCCTAGTGCTTTATCTGGACCTCCAGCAAGTTTGATATCGGCCTTATCATCATTGACCATTGCTATAGAAACTCCCACAAAGCCCATTTGTATCAACAAAGGAAGGTGATAAACTGGGTTCCCTAAATGGTACTGTTTACATTGCTGATGACCATGATAACTGGTCCTCCAGTATGACATTTTGTTTTTCCAACGGCTGGCTAAAACTTATGTATCCAGACATTGATGTACTTAATCCACCTATAATTTCCCACTGATGGTTGGTTGGGTCTAGGTTAAGCTACAGCTTGCAGTTTTTTTTTATATTTATGACAACTAAAATGAACTGACAAGCTGCAAATCTTTAGTTCGAGAGAAAATGACTCATGATTCTTAACCCTTAACATATCCTCCCTTCCACGATGATGAACAATCTCAGCCATTTTTTCAAGAACACAGTAAAAAAAAATATAAATATGAAATTCAAAAAAAAAATGGGGAAAAAATTAATGTACCTGGATTTTATAACATTATTACTAAATCTTGTAGCACGGTGAGTTTGGATTTCTTCCTTCAAAACGCAAATTTTTGTAAATGCTCTAATAGTAAATCCCCAATGCTTGAAAATAACTTCCTGGTTTATCAAAACATCCGTTTGCCCTATAGACTACATGTTTTCAAGTGGTTGGTGCCAAAAAGGAGGGAAGTTTTTGAGGTTCAAATTCATTACTATTAGCTGTGATTTAAAGGTATTATTACAGCGTTCTTTATTGTGTGATTAACCATATGAAATAACAAGCCTGTGAAAATTTGGGCTTAATCTGTTGTGCGAGTAAGGAGAAAATAGAGAAAAACCATGCACATTCAGCGTGTAAACATTGTTGTTTAATTCTGACTGTAACAACTGAAGACAGCTAAAACTTGTTTTTTTAAGGCTTTCACTCAGAATCTGATAGTTTTCACAAGAATGGCTTCAATCATTCCCAGAAAAAATGGTTCTAGTATAAACTTTATAATCAATAATCTTTTAATGGTCTTCAAAAATAATGTTTTTAATCCTAACCAATCCTGTATAATGCCTTTAAAAGATGAATAATTGTGTTTTAACAAGTTTTCTTATCAGGATTCCATAACACCATAAACTGATGGCTCCAACCTCTCTTGGTATTGATTGAAGTACTGCCATACATCTGACCAGTGTGTTTTAAGTACTGATAACGTACTGTAATTACTGGATTTATCTTGCTTTAAGTGTAGTTACCGTTATCTTCCGTTGGATAACAAGAATTTTTGATAAATTTTCACGGAGTACAGTTACCAACAGTCATTATTTTTTTATGCACAGAAAATGTACCAAAACAAATTATAAAAGCTTACTCAGCATACCGTAAGGTTCAATTTAAAGGCATTGAAATAAAAAAAATTATTCTGAACTTCAAATCATCAACTTTATGTATGTGAACCACAGGCAATGAAGGGTGTTTAAGGAAATTTTGAAATACTTTGATAATTTCAAGTTAGTTTTTCCTCAAAGGGAAAAACAAGATTCTAGTTGAAATTTTGTTGGTTTTTTAGTTGTTGTTTTTGTTTTTTCCTTAATGTTTTTGTATACATCTCTTGTCGAATGGAATAGCAATCACATATTATTTGAAATGGGTTTACAATTCAACACAGGAGTCAATTATTTTTCAATTTTTACTGACCTAAGATCGAGGACAAACCCTCAAAATTCAATTTGTAAATCACATGTTAAATCGATCAAATCAACTGATATGATCTTGCTGAACTTGAGTTGATTGATTTGCCCATTGAAATTGCGTTCAATAACAAAACCCGGTACATTCCTCACCAAAAGTTCACAACAAAACCCACACAAACAAAACTGAATCTATAAATTGTATAACTGTCCGCGTTCAACAAACGACAAGGGTAGGCCCTGGACAAGGTTGAACAAACCTATACAATGTTACACTCACCATACGGTTCACATTGCACAATGTTAATCTATTGTCGAGCTTGGTAAACGAAAAATTGAGAGGCATATTTTGTAGACCAAACTGCAATGACTGAGTGATTATATGCCCTCAAACTTGAGCTGACAAGTGATATAGTTAAGAAACATTTCGAGCAATAAATGTCTCTCCGAAACGTGTGAAGCATTCATTAGGTTTAGGACTGCTGCCAACCAAATAAAAACTTACATTGGATAGAGGTAAAGCTCATGTACCACTCCAAAGATAAGTGACTTACCATCTGACTTATAGCTCTGGTTGAAACGATATTGCAATGTTGTCTTCGAAACACTTGTTTTAAATTTTCCCAGCAACGAATGTTATAAGCACGTGCTGTCTGTCTCTGTCTGCTGCATGGTCTATCTCGACATAAATATCGCACCCTGAAATTGTACACTAGTTGCATTGAACACTAATCCACACTACATATCACAATGAACGGCCAACAGACGAACCTGCCACAGTCTACCTTCATGTCAGTGTGTTTATCACGTGCGCATAGATAAATGCATGCAAAAGTTTTGGCGTTTCAACTGTCAATCATTGTCGTCGTCCAATAGAAATAAAGGACTAATAAAATAGGCGTGCGCCACAGATTGCTTGGCCAATAAGAGGGCCTCGTTGGTCAACATAAATTTGGATCACTTTTGCATGTTTGTTTGGTAATCGTCTGCTAATTTTGAGAATAATTTTCTATGTAACCCAGAGGTTAAAAAGACTGCCCGAGGTAAAAGTTTAAGTTTCTAAACTTGTGGGATGTTCAAAATTGTGGTTATTTTAAAGGATACTTGTTTTTTTCATCTTGAATGTCCTGCACATAATTATTACGTTGAAATGGGGTTTTTCTGGTAGGATGTTTAATGGAGTTTTAGTTGACAAACATTTTCTTGTTTATTTGCCCTATACCTTGAAAGTCTGCTCTAGAATGTGTTGTCAAGTTCTTGCAACTCTGAGAACAGTAAATAAACGCTGATGACCCTAGGGTTCAGATCTTGCAGATGATAACTCTCCCAATTGATTGGTTCCAAGAAGGTTATCTCTAAACGCACTGGTGGGTGTGTCTGCACGGACACCCGCGATAACGGCCTGGGCCAAATTTCATAGAGATGCTTAAGCAGAAAATGATGCTTAAAAGAACATTATAGAATTGGTTTTTGCTAACAAAACAGTTGCTGGCAGTGTAAGCACTTTATGTAATCCACCATATACATAAACTGACAAACCTGTGGAAGTTTGAGATCTATCGGCCATCTGGGTCACGAGAAAATAGTGAAAACCGATTACACATTTGCATGAAATCAAGCAGATTCAACAAATGAATAAAACGCTCACTGAGCGATAAACTCAAATCGGAAAATTTGTTTATTCATATCTCATCAAATATGGCATTTCGGACAGAAATATTTCAAGGGATATTTTTTACTAGCATCATCATTAGACCGTGTAAGTTTTATATAAATCTGTGATCAAAAAGTATATTTTACAAGTTTTTTTCTTACCAATTCAGTAATGTTCCTTTAACAATTTTCTGCTGAGCATATTTAAGCAGGATAACAATCACAGATTAGTACATGACACGGTACTTTAGCTGTTAACCTTATTCTGGTAAGCTTAATTTTGTTATGCTTAGCTTTTTTCATGTGCTTAAGCAGCTCCATGAAATTGGGCCCTGCAAGCATCGACTCGTATATGAAACATCGCAATGGTGAGGTGGAACATTGTAAACCCAGTTTGAGGGTTGGTCAATAAAACTGAGAGCCGTGACTGAAGTGTTTCTTTACATTTAAGATTTTATTGAGCGTTGGGATGATGTAGACAATCCCATTTGTCCATTACAATGTTAGCTTAGAGTCTAAAAAAATGTATCCATGTGAGGGATTATCCAGATAATCCCGCGCTAATCCGATTAGGTTTCCATTCTGTTAGTGAGAGTGGGGGTGTTACGAGTTCTTGTTTCTTCAAATCAACAGTCAATCTATAACGAAGATGATTGATTTTCCTTCGTTGGGAAAGCATTGTCTGTTTTGTTATACGAACCGGAAGTTTTTTTGTTTTTTCGTTTTGCCAGACCACATGACTCGACAGGGCGCTTTTTTTGGCAACAAGCCAGCTTGGGCAAAGGATCCCGATCTTAGTACCTGGACTATCAAAGTTTAGTCGTCCTAAGTTAAGATATGAGGAAAGCCTTCCTTTTAAAACAAAACACCATTAGCCCTACTACTACCTGTATGACGGAAACATTCAAACATATCCACACACAAAAATTGAATAATGTATGTGTTTTGTCAGGAATTCTGTGCATCATCAGTCATAACGTTTTTCAACGATTGCCAATCGAAAATCGAAATAAAAATTATTTTAAAAATCAGTGTGTTCGACTTGAAATGCCATTTTCTTTCCCATGTCAGCGGTTCTGGAAGAAAGCGTTGAACTATTTCAATCACAATGACTACGGTCAGATGAATCAAAGAGGTTTATCATTGAAATATGATGAGCAAAGACAAGAACTTAGACAAGAACTTGTCAACAATACAACATAAACACACACACCATGTACAAAAGATTCATTTCAACTTTGTTCTTACCTGATTTTCTCAGAAGTGATGACGCAATCCTTTTTACACTTGGAGATATAAAAACGAACGGGAGAACAAGTATCCTTTTTCACGGGGAAAATAACTATGTGGATTTATGGACAAACCAAAACTGAGGACACGTTTCCCAGTTTGTGAAGGATACCACACTCTGCACAAAACTATAAACCAGAGATATACATATGTATAAATGTTTCAGTTCATCACGGCTGCATAAAAGATCAAGAAGTCACAAAGTACTTGCACAACATGTTTGTTATTGACCACATCTGGTGTTAGTCTCTCACATTTCCTTTATATCGCGGCTGGTAATGCATCACAATAGCAGACCGCGAAATGATCAAACACCCAAGTGATCGAACACAATCGAGACAGCGAACAAAGTGATCGAAAGAGGAGTTGTCAAATACTTTCCTGTTGAGAGCAACAAAAAGATCTCCCCCTCATATTTGCTTCTTCCACATGGTGTGACCATCCTCTGAGAGTATGGAGACCCGTGCACACTTGCTTAGGGTTGTGGGAGATGAACAAAAAGTAGACCAATACCCCTGGGTGTACGTGATGATATGACACCAGACATGGGGTTAGCACTTCATGTGGACATGCCAGCAATGATAAAAGCTTTATACTTTAATCTCCTGCGAAGTGATGTCGCTGGACTGGTTCTGGGATTGTCTGGGAGAGAGCTTTGTTCTCCCCGAAGACCACCACGGGAGGATGCTGTGGGGTTGAGGGTACAAGAAGAGAAGGAGCAGGGATTGGGTGAAGCCGTAAAACTTACCGAGGGACTCCTCTTTGTGTTATCATTACGTTCGATGAATAGCGGTGCCCCCTTTGACGGGCCAGCTATAGAGCTTGAATCCTAAATTGGTGTTGGGCCCCGAGTCACGTCAAAGAACGTTTTCTTCTTTTTATCCGGGGCGAGGGGTAGGTCATGGAGGTAGGAAGAAAAGGAGTTAGAACGAAAACCTTTTCCTGTTTGCGACTCATTAGCGAGTTTGGTGGCTTGCAGTACCTCCATGGGTAGTATGTAGACTGTCGTTCAAAGTATGACATCTGTCTTCAGGGGAAACAAACTCTATGTTCGAGGCTAGGTCTTTTTTTGCAAGATTTTGTTTGCGTGTCTTTGAATAGCAAGACTGTGTCCCAATTAAACAACTAAAATAAAATCATACCAAGAGCAAGTGCATATAAAGGGGGAAATTTCTTCGCATTCTATTGGGAAATGGACAAGCAACTCGCCATCAAAGCTGACCGAGTGAGGGCAGTCTTTACCTGTAAAACTAAATGAGTCACATAGGTTTTATTTAAAATAGAGAGTTTCGACGCCTGAGCTTCTATCTAGCCCTATGAAAGACATACAAATCTGCCATGTGTCTTTGTAAAATGACATGGTAAGCCCATTCCACGGAACACTCTACAATCTCCCGGTCAGAATTGCGGGTCCAAACTGAGGTCTGACCCATAAAAATATGTGTCAAAATGACCCAGAATCCGAGATTCACAAGTCTCCGGATCAGCCCGACCCAGAAATGGATCTGGCCCCCTGAGACCTGGAATCCGGGTGTACCTTTCATGTACCTCACACGTTTTACCGAGGTATGACAAAATAAGTAATACAACATTTTTGACTGACATAAAAGACTTCACTGTGCCGGGCCGACGTCTGGCGAGGAGCAGGGCGTTGGGCATGCTGCAACAATAGAGGGCGCCCATTCCAATCTGGTGACAGGGGGGAAAAACCTGCTTCGGTTTCAGAATTATAGCAAATGCAATAATTTGGTGAAGGCTTATTCGTTATGTTATTATCAATGGACTGTGACTTTTGGGGTTTGCAACTGACTTGGAGGAAAAACGCTGAATGTAATTTAGAATGCGGAAATCATATACAGTTTTCCTCACCGCGGGTTGGTCACCTTCAGGAAGTCAAGTCGTACTTCCACGATTTCTGTATGCGACCAGAAGACTGCCACAAAGACATTGTGTGATAGATGTCGTGGGGTGAGAGTCTGGGCGCTGTGACCAATAGGCGGACTGGCTGCCCCCCCCCCCCACCCCGCTTACCGGCGGCAAACTGTGCATAAACTTCTGCTAATAGCGCCCTCTTTTGAATCAACCTCCTTCAGTCCATGTTAATATCCCATAATAGTGGAGGACAAAATCTCCGGGGGACAGATTTCCCTATGACATCGGCAAAGGCATTATTGACGACTTGCTTTCAAGTCTAAGTTATGTGAATAGTCATAGTTTTTTAGTTT
The DNA here is from genome assembly GCA_032158295.1 of Pycnopodia helianthoides. Classification (NCBI taxonomy): domain Eukaryota; kingdom Metazoa; phylum Echinodermata; class Asteroidea; order Forcipulatida; family Asteriidae; genus Pycnopodia; species Pycnopodia helianthoides. The sequence continues at coordinate 425,146 of CM063251.1, forward strand.
TCGTCATTATTTCAGATTATACAGGAGGTTCGTAGGGAAAAGGTATATTTAAAAATATGTTGATATTGGACAATCATTAAAAAGTCACTATCCTACAAAGTGATTTTTGTACAAACACTGCTTATGACTTAAACAAATTACAAAATAGGCCACATAGCCTAAACTTCCTGCAGGCACAAATTGTATACACTCTATACAAAAAAAACTCCCGGAACAGAATTGACCCTTATTCCGGGTCTCAGGGGCCTGACCAATTTCCGATTCAGGCTGACCCGGAAAGTCGTTAAAACAATTTTGAATATATTAACACGGATTCTGCGTCAGTTTGACCCTTTTCTAGGTCGTTTTGACATAGATTCCGGTTCATACTGACCCAGAAAGGGGTCAAGCCCCACGGAACCAGCCCCGCGGTTCCGAGTCAAATCAGACCCGTGGGGAAACAAAACTATAGAGTTGTACAGTAAGACTCTTATCAACTTTTGATATGAAGGAAATGGACACTGCTTTAAAGCTCATCCAGCCGGTATTTTTTAGTTTTCTGGTTTTATGTGGTATAAGTAAATGTAGAATTTCTCATGTAGTGACTAGGGTGTAGACTTGCATGCAGGGAAATGCCCGAAAAATACACAACGTTACTATTTCAATGCATGGGACACTCGGCCTCGTAGATTTTGGAAACATTGGTCATCTTAAAAGTTGAAACGCATGTCTCCTGTCTTTTGAAAAAAATAATAAACAATTGATATCAGACTCAATAGTAAAGAAGGTATAAGTTCAAAACCTTTGGTACAATTACAACTGTTTAATAAACAAGGAAAAACAATCAAAGATATCAACAAGAATATCTCAGTACAAACACTACCTAAAATCGTACTTTCTGCATATTTATGTGCATAACTATAGCGTTTTAACACAATAACAAAATATACATTATATTTTCAAACTAAAGTCTTGAGACAATATTGTACTATTAAAATCTGAGTTTACTTTGTTTTTAACATGTACATAACTGTAAACAATACTAATTTGATTCTTTCAAATATAGTCTTTGTTATATATTTAATAATTTACTTAAATCAAACAATTAAAAACAGTCATTTAGTTATTAATCTTTAAAAACAATCTGAGAAAATCAACGAGGACCAACATTGACTACAAAAAGCAAACTTAACATATTATAATTATTCTATTAAATCAAACTCCAATCAAAATACTATTTCCTGTATATTTCAATTGCGAGATGTCAAATGAGTATTAAGACTACAGATACATAAATGATACTTTCAATATACATATATATTTTCAACACAAGGACATCTCAGTACAAACACTACTTAAAAATCTTACTTTTTGCATATATATATTAAATATAAATGGGCATAACTATAGCGTTTTAACACGATAACAAAATATACATTAAATTTTCAAACCAAAGTTTTAAGAAAATATTGTATTATTAAAATATGATTTTACTGGTTTTTTTTAAATGTACATTACTGTAAACAATACACTAATTTGTTTCTTGAATGGTAAGAATCAAGTTTCAAATATATAGTCTTTGTTTTGTATTTGATAATTTATCAAAATATCAAACAATTAAAAACAGTCATTTATTAATTACATTTTCAAGGAAATCTGAGAAAATCAACGAGGACCTACAATGACTTAAAAAAAGCAAAATTCACGTATTATTTTTTTTCAAATCAAACTCCAATAAAAATACTATTTCCTGCATATTTCAGATACGAAATGACAAATGAATATTAAGACTACAAATACATCACAATAGACATTATACTTTTAAAACACTGTTGTAAAGGTTTAAACTTTAGAAACTTGTTTACCTTCAATTTGAAATCACGGTGAATTGCAAGTAGTTTTAATCAGTCTTACAACTTGAAATATTTCAGTCTGAATTACTATTGAATTCAACAAAATTGCATTCGACACCCCCCCCTTTCCCCAATCAACAATGCTTAGGCTCCCTCATCAAATTGAGCACGCCCCCACACGTACCTGCACAAAACCGTTTTATGGAATTTTCTAGAAAACGGGAATGTAATAATATTTTTGTTTGGTTTGATCTTTTGGTCATCGAGAACCAGGGGGTGGAAATGACTTAGTTACATTTTTTGTAATTCAATGACGAATAGAATACGAATAAAATGTTTAAAATGTTACAACATAATAAAATCATCAACAGAATGCTGAGTGTATGCAAAACCTTAATATCTAGTTCAATTATAGTAATCATTACTCCAGAAAAAAACACAAAAGTCAATATAAATGCAGTGGGATATTATTGACTGGTCAATTCATAGGATAACAGAAGTTGACAGTTTCTCTAAAACTAATGAGGAGGGAAATTTTCCCTTTAATTCGATATTTTTCACACTTGTCAAAATGCTAGCCAATTTTGTATCTCTAAACTTTCCGCATTTTTGTTTTTTCCAGGGCTTCAAAATTACCCTTTACGGACAATCCAAGGTTACATGTTGTTCATGTAAAGATTATTTTCCTGGAAAATAAAGACTTGACCCGCAAATATTATACAAATAATGAATGTTTATGAGTGCAATAGGTGAAAAATCTATTTTCATGAGTTGAAAGATGAAATGTTAATGGAACATTCCATCTTTCAACGAATGAAAGTATTCATGAACGCCGCATGACCGGCTAACAATGACGAGGTGGGGACTTATGGTAATTCTTTTGAGCATTTTTTCCTTTAAAATAATGAACCGTGGCAGCTTTACACTCGGGCACTGACGTAAAATATCTTTCTATTTATTGCATTGAACCTAAAACACTGTAAAAGAATCAAAGGGACTTGGCCATAAATTGCATTTTAACTTAACAAATTGTAAAGTTCCTATGAATGGGAAATGTTTCCAGTTTAAACCACTGCAAAAATGATATGCACATAGTTTACATAAATGCACTTTAAAAGAGGTTCAGATTTTAAAATAACGCTCTAATCATTTGAACCTTGAAAGCTTTTTATAAAATTGCTTACAAAAACCACAGCCATTTTCTTTGTGATACTAAAAACTGCTACTGACACTAAAGCCACTAAGATTGGATAAACTAAACTCGGCCAAACTGTAACAACAATCCCCATTTTTATCTTATCACTGAAACATTTAACACATACAACATTGTTGTAATTTTGCCATAATGATATTATACCATCTTTACAATTAAAAATATGCTTTATGCATTCGTGTGTTGTTGGGGTGTCCATTTAAACCGTGGAACAAGAGGGATCCGGGTGTTTTGAGAATGGCTTCTCTTTGCTTTCGTGTCCAAAACCTATGGGGACGTTGCTAAAAAAAACTTTTTAAAAATAAGTCCAAACAATGGGAGAACGAAGAGAAGTCCTTGATTTACCGGAAGCTTTTGTTTGTTTGTTTCCCCTAGATCCCTTTCATACATTTTGCATTCAATTTTAAAGCTTTATAGATGCTTGAATTTGATGGGAACTGCCAAATATAAAGCAAATATAATCAGTCGGCCTACCTTGTGTCCTTTTGTTATATAGCGCACAGTTATAATTTTACACGCAATCCATCCATGTCATAATTATAGCTAGTACTTAATAGAGTTATTTCCCAGCATGCTGGTCTTGAACATGATGAGGTCAAGTCACCAAACCGAGGCAGGAAGGACAAATAGCCTGACCCCTTTTGGGGTACGATGCAAATCAGTCTCAATATTGCTATATTGTTTATAGCAGACAGGGAATTAAAACATGTCAAAGATTGTTGCAGCATGATAATCAAAATAGCTCACTATGCCCACAAGTGATGTGAGGGTGGTTTTCTTAGGACCATGACGGACACTGTGCAGCGTTCAAGCGGTTCAAATCCTGTACTTAGTTTGATGGACCTCGTGACGGACGAGCTCCCCGAACATGGTAGCCTCATCTCCCCATGCCATTCAAATAGAACTTGGGTAACTCCTTCGGAACCAGCCAAATGCTGGAACTCTCTGTGTTGGCTAGCGTAACGATTGTCAATGTAAAGCACCAGAGCGCCTGGTTTCAGCACGCGGAAGATTTCACGGAGTGTGTCTCCGCGAGTGGAATCGTTCCTGATGAAAGCAGCGATTGTGGAGAAAAACTTGACAAAGGTGATGATATCGGCCTGAGAAATTATAAGGCGGCTCCACGGAAAGAAATGATACCTTGGCTGTGTCAAGTCTCCTTGGCCGTATCTAATACTTGGAAACTCCCCTGGATTGGAGTGTCTTATCTCTCGCCAGCTTTTCTCCCATGCAAAGTACATATCAAATACTGAGCATTCTAAACGGTCTTTTGGAACCAATCGGGTGTCCCGTAGAAACTTTGTCAGGCCAGCGACGTCCGATCCGGGACCTCCACCTATGCATAACACACGGAATGTCGGAAGGTATTTCCATGTGCGCGTAAGATACTGCTTATCCGAGAGTGCTAACTGCAAACTGTCATACACCATGTAGCTGTGCATCGCAAAGAAGCGATACACGTAGGTACATCTGTTACCAACGTCGTTCCAATCCGGTCGACTGCCCTTGCCGCGGAGCCCCTGCCTGTATATCCGCGAAATCGACTCAAAATATGACCGGAGGTTGAGAATCAAATTCACATCACCTTGCCTGATCAGCGAGGACAAATATTCGCCAACTACTCGATCAAAATAAGCTGCTGCTGCTGGCTCAACTGACCTAAGTTCATTCCTCATTGAGGAGAAATCGTACAGAGACGCCATATTGTACAACGACTGTGCGTCTCTCAACAACGTCATGTAACAAAATGAACGATTCCTTTTTCTTTAGCCTTGCTCTTGTTTTGTTCAAATTCAGTTGCACAATAATTTTGGGAGTTCCCCCAAAATGACGTAATTGTCTATATTATTTAAGGGGGTTTCGCCTAGGTTTGGGTCACTTGTTAAATATAAAAAATAACAAGTGCGGTATCGCAAGAAGTTTCGGGACAAGCTACCCACTTCCTAGTCTTGATTTCTGCTTTTAAAAAAGGTGTTTAATTAGTACTAAATACAGTAATCATTTGTTTCCAGTTCCTGATTGCCGATTGGAACACTGCGTGAAGGCTGAGCATGATGTATCAAGAATCAACTGAGCAAAGTCCGCCCTCTGTCGATGATTGTGATTGTAAACAACGATAATGTTCGTTGCGATATGAGTCAGTTCGTGATTGCGTGCTGAGGGAAAGTCCCGCGCCCAGAAATCAGCCTATGAGCAACAGAGGGGAAAAAACAGTCGACTGTACATGATCAATGTTGCTAGCACCTCATTGAAGACAAATAATGCATGTGCAATAATACAGTTATGACACGATTGACCTTAGCACAAAAACGCCAAGAAAACACACTCGTTTTTGAATCACAAGAAATCGAGGAATTGTGACAACGACGAGCTGACTTTCATTTTACGCTCTTTTTTCTTCATATTTCAGGGGTGTGTGACGGTGGCGGTTGATGGATTTTATTTGATTTAAAAACGAAAAAACACACACACTTTATCAACTAAAGAAAGGTTTGCCTTGAATTTCTATTGAATATCATACGTCATCATAACATAGACTTTCATTTATATGCTGATGATACACAGCTGTATTGTTCCTTTGATCCTAGAATACCCGGTGCTTGGCAAGTTGCCATTGAGAAACTGCAGCTGTGTATTACTGATGTTCAAAACTGGATGACTTCTAACAAGCTAAAGCTCAATGAAAATAAAACAGAGTTCATTGTGCTTGGTACTCCCCAAAACCTTAAGAAACTGCCGAAGATATCTTTGCATATGGGTGATACATCGATTGACCCTACTCATTCTGTCCGCAATTTAGGAATACAATTTGATTCTCATATGACAATGAGCAAGCAGGTTTCTAGCCTCTGCCAATCAATAAATTTTCAATTACGTAACATAAGAAGAATCAAACGGTACTTGGATAAGGATACTCTCCATCATGTTGTCAGAGCTTTAGTCCTCTCTCGTATTGACTATGGCAATCTCCTTTTATTTGGTGCCACGCATTATGAATTGGACAGAGTTCAAAGATTACAAAATAGTGCAGCTCGTTTAATATGTTCCACACCCTTGAGAGAACATATTACCCCATCACTTAGGGAACTTCATTGGCTACCAATTAGAGAACGAATCCATTTTAAAATTGCTCTTCTAGTTTTTAAATGCTTAAACAAAACTACACCTCGTTATATTACCACTTTACTGTCACATTACACTCCTCTACGATTTCTTCGGTCCACACTTGACATCACTCGCTTGAATGTTCCCCGAGCAAACACAGTTCTAGGTCAAAAGGCCTTTAGTGTGGCTGGGCCAATGATTTGGAACAATCTCCCTACTGTGATTAGGGAATCTAATACTCTATCTGCTTTTCGTAAAGTCCTTAAGACTCACCTTTTTCCATGTTAATTTCTTTCTAGTGCGCTATGATCTTGATGGAATAGCGCCTTATAAATTTTAATTGTTATGTTATGTTATGTAACAACATAATTTTTGTTAGTGACGGCTAGACTAGTATTAGTAAGGAACAAAGCGATTTGGCGGCTTGCCTCGGTTTGTCCGGACCGGGTAGCGTGGTTCAGGCCGAGCATTGTCTGCTACATCAGTGGGTTGACCAATGGGTGTAGCAATGGGCTCGGGGGTTCTTGGTAATAAATTCTGTCCATTGTTTATGGATGGTTTTCTCAAGAGCATGACGGTCACACTACAGCCTAGTAAGGGGCGAACATTAATCGCAGTGTCGAATGACTTACTGATCTCTGAACGCTCCGTATCCGGCATAGAAATCGGAGAGTATACAACTTCGAACAGCACATCCGTGACTCCACCAGAGCTCGCAATTTTCTTGAACTCTCCGTGTTGATCCTTGTACACATTGTCAATGTAAAACACAAGAGTGCCTGATTTCAGCTCTCGGAAAATTTGGCGGAGTAAGTTTCCGCGAGAAGCATCTTCCCTGATGAAAGCAGCCACAGAAGAGAAAAACTTGACGAAGGAGATGATGTCTGCTGATCTAACTTTATCCAGCTCGTCTAAACTCAGAAATTTATAACTACTGGTCATGTCACCGAGAAATACGTCATCGGTGGAAACTCATCACTGGAATTGTTCTCCTTATCATTTGCCAAGTGTACTCCCATTCTCGATGAAGATCAAAAATCGTGCACTCCAAACGTTTGTTGGAACCAGTTGGGTGTCCGTAGGAACTTGCCAGGCAACACGTCTGATCCAGGCCTCCACCGATGCAGCATACACGGACAGTAGGCACGTCCTTCATGCTTTCGTTAGCTCTTTGTTGTCTGCCAGTGCGACTGCAAACTGTGGTACACCATGAAGCTGTGCAACGCGAAGAAGCGATGCACGTAGACACCACGGCGGTCTTTATCCCCCCAGTCCGGTCTACTCTCAGTGTCGCGCAGCCTCTCGGGTAAGTCTGCGATATGGATTGGAAACATCGATCAGCTCTTGCGATCACATCAGCATTTGAGTTAAAACCTGCTGACAATATTGTTAAATATTGCGCGACTTCAGTTGATTGTGAATCCAGAGACGTCATTTTCGCTCCTGCTTTTTCTAGTAGAGCGGTCGACAAATTCTTAGTTTTCCAGTGAGCACAACATATTCGGTGACGACAGAGGTCAGTCAATATCAACAATGATGAGAGGGGGAAACACCTAAATTTGTTACCGATCGAGGGCGCTATCTTTTTTTCTTTTTTTCTGTGTTACGAGTGGCTTATTGGATGTGCCACATTAAATAGCTCCCTAAAGGTCTCTCAGCCTCTTGATTAAATCAAAGCTCATCCGAAATGAAAACACTCCCGAACGAGTAAACTGGCCCAACTTCCCTCCTTTTTTACGAGTGGTTTATTAGGATTTGCTACATTAAAAAGGCTCCCTCGTCACCAAATAATCAATTTTAAATGCAAAACTACTCAAAAGTTATTGAAAAGTTTCTCTTGAAAAGCCTCTTGATTAAAGAAAGGTCATCAAAAATTAAAAGACTCCCATCTGGAAAAAAGGGTACACTTCGTGTCAGCAAAACAGCGCCACTTTTAGACAGGGCGTGTGTTTACCCAAAACACCCTAGGTTGCAAGTCAACAACCCCCTGGGCACATTGTTCAGCGATCTTTAAAATCCATGACCTTCAAATCTTTCATTTACAGAATGGTTGTGATTGTTCCGTTTAATTCCAGAGGCGTGCGTAAGAGTGCACCTACGAGCCATCATCTTTGTGTCCACTGGGTCGAAGACGATTGTTAACTAAGTAAAGTTAGTCCTCACCGGCAAGAATTTTAGAGAAGTTACATCCACTATTTTAATATTTTTGTCATGTACGCTTTGCATAACCTTCGAAATGAACCCTCCAAAACGAGTTGGTTTTTTTTACGAGTAAGCCCTCCCCCTCCCAGGGCTTGTTGTGCTTAAAGGAACATTACATAATTGGTAAGAAAACAACTTGTAAAATATACTTTTTGATCACAGATTTACATAAAACTTACACGGTCTAATGATGATGATAGTAAAAAAACATCCCTTTAAATATTTCTGTCTGAAATGCCATATTTGATGAGAAATGAATAAACTAATTTTCCGATTGGAGTTTATCGCTCAGTGAGTGTTTTATTCATTTGTTGAACCTATATGATTTCATGCAAATGTGTAATCGGTTTTTCACTATTTTCTCGTGACCCAGATGGCCGATCGATCTCAAACTTCTACAGGTTTGTCAGTTTATGTATATGGTGGATTACATAAAGTGCTTACACTGCCAGCAACTGTTTTGTTAGCAAAAACCAATTCTGTAACGTTCCTTTATTACATTTCTTTGCTAAGCAAAAAAAATGAGCGGGGTACCAGTCGCAACAATGTAAACTTAATGGAATGTTGGCTGGTAGCCAGTTTCTGGTAAGCAATATTTTGCTGTGCTTAGCATTTTTTGTGTGCTTACAGGCTTTATGAAATTGGGCCCAGTTCGTGACGTGACCGGCGACATGATTGTTTACAAAAGTGTTTAAACTGCAAGATCAGACCGATCTTTAATGTTGTTGTTTTCTGAGCCCTGTACACTATTGGTAAGATCGAAAAACGCAAAAGATTTACACATAACTTACATGATTTAAAGTAAGTAATGGTATAAAGGGTTCCTTTAAATATTTCTGCCTAAAATGCTATCGTTTCTGAGAAAAGAATAAAACAATAGTTTTTATCACGCGTGATAAAAACTCGATGTTTGAAAAAACAGAAAACACATAAGGTCTCTTTTCACTATTTTCTCGTGACCTCGATGACCAATTGAGCTCAAACTTTCACAGGTTTGTTTGTTCATGCATATGTTTAAGCACACAACACGTGGACACTGATTTTGATCTGTTACCAAAAGTGTACAATACCTTTAAACGCGATATCAGCTGTCACTTAATTAAGCAAAAATGTAAGCGATTCTATGGGGGTAAACATTTCTACTATTTGCTATAACTCTTATACTCCCCTCTGCCGGTTGGTCTTCGTGAACAGTACTTTACTGCTGTGCAGTCGGCCTACATCATTGTCTTAATTGTCATAGTCCTTGTTGTTTGTGTAACTTGAAACATTCATTGTGTCGAGCTGGTTTGCCAACTGAATAAACTTGTTTTGTTGCAAAGCTAGTAAGGAGTATAGCGACAAGATAGCTTGCCACGGTTTGATCTGATGGACCGGTTTGGTGGGTCGGGTTCCGTTTGAACGGGTTGCTTGAACCAATGCTTGGAATTAACTGTCTTAGCAGGAGGGGTTGTGCTTCCTGAAGATGAAGACTCTGCATCTGAGTAAGACTCTGCATCTGAGTTAGACTCTGCATCTGAGTTAGACTCTGCATCTGAGTAAGACTCTGCATCTGAGTTAGACTCTGCATCTGAGTAAGACTCTGCATCTGAGTAAGACTCTGCATCTGAGTTAGACTCTGCATCTGAGTAAGACTCTGCATCTGAGTAAGACTCTGCATCTGAGTTAGACTCTGCATCTGAGTTAGACTCTGCATCTGAGTTAGACTCTACATCTGAGTTAGACTCTGCATCTGAGTTAATTTCTGCATTTGAGTCGTCAGCTTTAGGGCGGATGGGAGACGAAGTCTGACCCCTTGATTTCTTAGATGGCTTTCTCAAGAGCATGCAGGTGGACACACTGAACCATTTGCGGATCCTTGACTTTATATTTTCATCGAAACGGCTAAGAATTTCTGAACGCTTCGTCTTGGGCAAACGGATTGACGTATGCCGTTCATACAGCACATCCGTGACTCCTCCAGAACTCGCAATGTTCTTAAACTCTGTGTGTATCTTGCCGTAACGATTGTCGATGTAAAACACCAGAGCGCCCGGTTTCAGTTGTCTGAAGATCTCACGGAGTACGTCTCCGCGACGAGAATCTTTTCTAATCGAATCAGCCACGGTAGAGAAAAACTTAACGAAGGAGACAATGTCTGCTGACCTTACTCGAAGAAACCCGTATAAGTTCAGACTGCTACCCATACAGGTCAAGTCACTCTGAAAATATTTCATCGATGGAAACTCATCACTGGAATTGCTCCGTGTTATCATTTGCCAAGTGTCCTTCCATTCCAGGTGAAGATCAAAAATCGTGCACTCCAAACGGTTCGTTGGAACCAGTTTGGTGTCCCGTAGGAACTTGGCCAGGCCAACAGCGTCTGATCCAGGCCCTCCACCGATGCAGCATACACGGAAAGACGCCTTGTATTTCCAGATTTCTGTAAGATGGCCTTCATCTGCCAATGCTGAATGGAGACTTTGGTAGACCATGTAGCTATGCCCCGCGAAGAAACGATACACGTAGGTACATCGATAGCATTCATCGCTCCAATCCGGCCTAGCTGTTTCATGTAGTCCTTTCATGTATATTTGAGTAATTTCCTTCATACATGATTTTGCGTTCAACAACACGTCGGCATTTCGCTTTAAACTTGCGTTCAAAAACTCACTTACAATACTTCCAAAATATTCGGCGGCCTCGGTTGTCTGCATTGCAACAGTTGGCGGATAACTTATTCAAGAGAATTCTTTGTTGACTCTGTGCTTAATAAGCGTTTGAAAAAATGTTCATAACTTTCAAGTGACCATGGCACAAACTCACCACAGCAACCATCTTGAGAATGAGTCAAACGACACCAACAAGCAGACTATACTTTTGTTTCCTGGTAGCAAATAAACATAATTAGCAGTGCAGCAAAATTACGGAGAGCGAAGCCTGCTGTGATATGGAGAGCGACGTCTGACAAATTGTTTTTTGTATTATTATAAAACAATAGAAGAAGCCAATGATCTTATTAGTGTGTGCACTGGACAAATTCACTCAAATTAAAACTCAGTTTTATTGTCTGAAGGTGTGGATAACAAGAACAATACAAAATTGAAGTACCCCCTAATTGCCCCATCACAACAACCGTTGTAAAAAACACCCAAATATCGAGCTTATTAGTATGTTACACCTTCAAATCCAAACCAAAAAAACCACTTGAGCTTGAGTCTAAGGTTCACATTGTCACAATCACGAGCGCGATTGCATTAGAGAAAAAAATCCCCATGGCATGAAATCCACGCCACATGAACAAAACGACCGTCTATACAATGTTTGCTTTACAAGAAATTTCCTTTGAGTTGCCTGAATTTTGTGTTCTCAAAAAATATCTTCAAAGTTTATTTAAGTTAGAGTAACACTTTTTATACGTGAAAATTTTCAAACCATAACTCCTAATGATTCAAACGAAAACTATATTAATTAAACCTTTAGGAAGGATTGGTCCGTTAGTTTGTGTAACTGCGTTCCAGGGGAACCCCCCGGTGAGAAATCTGCGGAAACTACCTATTATAAAAACATTTTTAAGAACGCTTTGAAAATGGCTCCAATGAAAAATAGTACAAACTCTCTTGAAAAACAAACTCTATTGCAATAGATTTTAAGCCCTTCTCTGGACGGCCTGTGCTTGTTGGTTGTATTGTACAGACCATTAAAATAACCAAGACAACTAAAATAAGTAAAGTAAGTGAAATGACTTAAAGATCTACTTCAACGGCACTAAGATAATTTAAACTTTGGCGAAATCCAATCAATTTGTGTTTCATGATTACGTATATATTAAGGAAAATACTTAGCGGTAATTGCGTAATTTAAAAAAAAGGTCATTTAGGCCAGCGTTCAGCAGCTCCTCATACCGAGTTTTTGGAAACAGCCTGTCACGTGATGAAAATATACCATAGACTCTGATGACGTACATGAATGGAGACGGCTTGTTTACCCCCCGCGCAGCGAAGTGTGTTTATTGTACGCGTCTATAGTTACTCACACAGTAAACGAGGACAAAATGTCAGACTTTAGCGGATCGTGGGAGGAACACAGTGTGGACGAAGAAGAATTAGGAAATACAGATGATAGTATTGATAGTGAGGATAGCTCTGACGGTGGAGGGAGCTCTTCCGAAGACGAAGAGGGCGTTGATGAAGCTGGGGGAGTGCTTGACGAGGAAGTGCGAGGTGCCAAACCATACAGGTTTGAGCCACTGGCCGCCGATGATCGTGAACGTGCGAATCCTGATGCAGGAGGTCGACTAAACAATACTGAATGGTGAGTCCCACAGGTTTTTTGAAGAACAAACAATGCTATGTTTACTGTTGTTTATCGTCATGAAGTACTTATGTATCTATACGGCATATGAGGCCGCTATAATGGATAGAAATAGCAGCAGAAAGTTGATTTTTTTTTCTCACGAAATGGTTGCTGTTGTCCAATATGGTTCACGTTTTCATGATACATTGAATCGGTGTCACTCAAAAATTGTTCCCTTTGGGTTAGTGCAGGTATCCTTATCGGAGAACCGGGTTCCATGGAGAAAGGAAAATAGATGAATGTTGTTTTATTTGTTTCTGTATTTCCTTGTTTATCCATTAATTTTTTCACAATACAATCATCAAATCTCAGTGTGTCGGAGATAACATTTATTTTCAGTACCGAACTGATCCTGACAAGCCGTATTTTCTGTCAGTGTCACTGTTGAACCGCATTTATTTTTTTTATTTCTTTTAGCAAATGATTGAGGTAGGTCCTAGCCTAATTGGATTAGTTTTTATGTCAAGCTCATTTGCTAATTATTTCTCATAATTTTCTTTTAGGCTAGTATGATATGTCATGTTTATTCTTTAAAACAGAACTACAATTACAAACCACTTTTCAAATAAATAAAAAAATAAAAAAAATTCCCAGAGACACAAAGTAAGAACAACGGCCATTGATAAACAATGCGAAACATTGCGTGATTTTTTACTTAGATGTATAAATGAGACACGCATCGTTTCAATCCCCACTCATTTTGTATTACCCCCGTTCATGTAAAATTAGTTAATGGTCATGAACATAGTCCATCCTATGTCAGTACAGCAACACTTTCATCCATTAATTTTCTGTTATTTAAATTTTTCTTTCAGGTGCTCATGCGGACACTGTGTGGTCCAACCAATGGCAGTGAACTCCATCTGCTGTAAGGAAGTGCAGAAGACAAGAGCCCAAATGGCAGCATTGAACATTGATGTAGAGGATGAAAACCAAAGCCTTGCTGTGCATGATTGGTTTGAAGCAGTCTGTCTGCACCCGGCTGTACTTCAAACCGCGTATTTACAGTACCGGTGAATACTATGGCAGAGATGCAGTTGAAGGGACTCTAGACCAGTAAGTGTCTTTTTTTAATTGAACTGTAAAATTAATGTAAGGAGCAAACCCTCCCCCCAAAAAAATTATTACGCCTCTTACCTGACCCCGAGTATAATTGACTGTTGGATTAGATTTATACAACTCAGAAAAACGAATAACCATAAAACCTGTACAAGATTTTTTCTAAACACTTTGATCTCTGTCACAATTGTTGAGTATGTTACAGCTTATGACTTCTTTAAAGAACCCAAAAGTGTGTGTGTGAGTTTGTAGTGACATTCAAACCGAGGACTTACAACAAAAGGGACAATAGGTCCACATTTGTTATCACAAAGGAAAACAATGGGGTCCACGTTTGTCAGGACAAAGAGTTGAACAAAGGAGAGTCCACGATTGGAGCTCATGACACACTTGAGTGTGTGTGTGTGAGAGCTTACACATGCCAACTTACGGAGCAATGCTACCCCATAAGGTTTTCTTTGTTCTGGTGGTGACCCAAATAGGATTTCTTCAGAAAAAGGAATATTAGAACAACAATGGAAGTACCCCTGTAACTGCCATATGTAAGGGTGTGTGTGTGTGGGGGGGGGGGGGTTCTCTTACAAGTTGTTCAACTGGACAAATCAGAAGAGTATATTTCCACCCATACTCGTACATGATTTCTTCAAAATGGGAAAACTGTGTTTTTAAACAAAAATTGATATCAAATGTTTACCTAATTTGATTTTCTTCTACTACTTTGTTTGCAGAAGAAACCGCCATGTTGCTTACAGGCAAGTTGTCAGATGGTGTACGGGCTACCTCGGAAGGTTCAACAGAGTGCCACTTCCTTCAACAGAGTGCCACTTCCAAGGACATATCCCAACCCCAATGGACAATATAAAGGGTTTACCCGCCACTTGACTAACAGTAACTTTAAAAACCCTAAAATTTATTGCCAATCATATTGTAAGAATTCCTCTTCTCACTCGAATTTAGTGTGGTATTTTTAGCCCCTATAGTTCATAAAATGTTTGTAAATGAGACTCAAAAAATAGATGTACAAAATATTTGTCAAACATAAAGCTCATGCTGTTGTGTCTCTCACTGGAAAATAGTGAAATGCATTCAACTTACATGTACATATTACAAACATGGAAGTTATATAGCAAAGAGGCTTCAAAAGGCGAACTTTTTTGAGAACCACCATCTTTGATAAAAATCTGTTAATATTTGGCTCACTGAGATGGGATGTGTGTCATTACAAGAACAATGTCTATAATCAGGTGAGGTTTGCGCCGACACCATAGGTAAAATCTCTTTTGAGTAGTGGTGGTTCTGAAAAGAAAGAGTGGTTTCACAACTTGATTTTTTGATCAGTATGCGCTGATCCTCTTCAGGAAGTTGTCAAACCACCTGCTTTTTTTTTAAAACCACCACTACTCACAAGATTTTATACATGGCATCACTGCAAACCTGATCCCACCATGCAAAGTTTCAAATCATACTATGATCAAAACATGTTCTGCTAATCTAGTAGTGGTTCATGGTTTTCAAAAAGGTTTTCAGAATTGAGGATACAAACATGGTGGGATTGGTGGCCTCCATTTACTCTAAATTTTCAGTGTGTTACAATCATTTTTAGATGATCCATGAGTAAATGACAATAAACACTTTTAATAATATACACATATCAGTCTTTAGTCTTTATGAGTATTATTTTATTTCAAGAAAAATAGAATAAAACAACAATTGTTTTTGCAAAGTCAACTACCCCTCTGAAGTAAATAAATAGAAAGCAGCTTAATTAATAAATTAAAGGGACACGTTGCCATTAAAAGAAAATGTAACTATGGGTTCCTTACCCTTCTTGCATATACTACATGGTAATGTAAATGACCACCTTATGTACAAAAAGCAATATTTTTGGAGTTAAGAGTACAGTGTACATGTAATACTTAATGTCAAGAAAAGTTGTATTACCAAAGTTGACCTCTCTGTCTAGTTTTAATTTTCATTGAGTAATTAAATAGAAAACAGCTAAATTAAAAGGGAATGTTGCAAAACTAATTCCATGCGATCCTTACTCTTCTTGCCTACAGACATTCTAAAAGACCTCCTTATCAAAATGTTCAGCTCATTGTAGACTTTTAAGAAAATGTAAACAAACATTTCAAATTGCAGTCAAAGCTTAGAAAGACAGGTTGTCTGGCAAATTGTCAAAAAGAAGTGTAATTGTTTTGTGTTTGCCCTGGATTGAAAACACATTACACATGAAATATGCAAACCCCAATACATGTACTCCAACTCCTCTTTTTCTCCCCCCAAAAACTCCTTTAGTTCACCATGCAATATGCACAAACTGGGGCTGCTCATTAATCTAACTAGCAAACAAGTTTGTGGTTGATCCCCCTTCTAACAAATAATAATAACAATAACAAATAAGTACGGTACACATGTGTACATGTACTCAATAAAACCCTACATTTAAATTACCAGATGTGGTTGTGGTCAAATAAAAGCTACATGGGCATTAAAACAACTCTTCTCATAAGATAATAAATGGTGTACAAAAAATATGTACAATACATGTATAATCAATAAAGAAAAAAATCCACAATGGCTTGATGAATTAATCATATTTTACCATCAGAAATAATCCTCTGCATTAACAACAAGGTGTTTAAACTATGTCAACAGTATCTCTTTAATACATGTAATAGGAGGACAAAATAAACCTTTCTTTCATTTTAATAATTCTGCTTGAAACAAAATTGCAAACAGACATGAGTCATGCATCTCAAACCTAGGGGTTTATAAATTTGTTCAAAATCTTGAGGGAAATTGTTAACTTTTTAAGATATTCACAAGTCAGGCCTGGAATTACATGGAGGCCACGGAGGCCATGGCCTTCGTTGCCCTTGTGTTGGCCTTGGTGCCCCTTCAAAAGTCTCCCATAGACTTTAAGATTTTCCAATGGAAGTACCCTTTACAAAATGAAAATGGCCTTGCCCTCTCCAAGATGAAATTCCAGGCCTGACAAGTGTATGATTATGCAAAGTAAATTTGATTATTATTCCGATACTGCACATTTTGATGTGTAATGAAATAAAAATAACCCTATATCCAACTCGGGTCCAGGCATTTTGAAGCTGACCCCCACCCCCCCGCGGTTGAATATTTCTCCCCTAAACATAATTAAGGTTGTTTCTGCAACAAGCCAGTAAACCGTTTCATTACCTCCTCTGATGTGATTGAACTTTCCATCACATTAGATGGGAGAAGTTGTTCACCAGTGGGCTCCTGTCACCATACTTTGCATATATTCAGCAAAAGCTTCTTGCAAAACCTGAACAAAAGATCAAAACAAACATTGTATTTAACCTCTAAGTCAAATGTCATAATTTGGGCATTGTATTCACACACATGTATGGCTTTGCCCTTTGTAGGCACAAGTAATTTTTTACCATGGTCCTTCCCCCGTACTCCTCCCCCAGGGATACAATGATGTTGAAAGCAAACTAAACTGGAAAAGCAATGTAAGGTCAATAATGAAGTCTGTAGGTTGTACTTGAAGTTGAAGGGGAGTCTTGTACACATGTATGTGCACTGGGATGACAAGGTCAAGGAGGTGAAGTAGAATTGGTAACTAGTTACAAACTTTCCTAAACTTCAAACTCGAATCATGCTCACAATCACATCGAGTGAAAAGGAAAATTGTTGATGGTTGTGGTAGCCCTACTATTGAGTTTGAAATCTCTTGCGAGAAGTGCATGTTTTAAATGAAAAGAAACGATGGTAAAATATCAACTACATACTCATAGAACTTAGTTTTAGAACTTAAAAGTTGCTTACCCAGCTCTTCTCTCTTTTATGCCAGACGAGTGTTGGCTGAATCGCTTAGTTTCATTTGGCTGTGCCTGTTTTACTCTCTGTTTGAAAAGATGATGGCACTGCAGATGGGGCTTTCATGGTTGGGAATGAACCTAGCTTAAGCCTGTTATAGCTTTTTAATCCAAAACTGCTCTTTAGTTGCGATGTTGCAACCCGACAGTCGTCCGTAAAATGGGCACTGCAAATCATGGTCCATTTTGACACCGTGAAACCCTTCCGTGTGTTGGTCACGGAACGCACCCATTCCCTTCTCTGGACAGGATCTCTTGGGAATCGAAATAAAAACTCACATCTGGGTTCCTATCTGCGTTCCGAGTACATGTACATCCACCAACAGAACATGAGTTCGGCATGGTCAATTCTCACGTCTTAACTTGGTGAATGTCTTCGAATAATGAGATCATCACACATAGTTACCGTGTAAACACACGACACGTCGCTACTTCCTGGTTTCCCCTTTCTTACAAGTACGTCATCATTCGCTGGTTCACCCACGTATCTTATAGTTGGTTCGTGGTGCGCGTAAATACACGTGCTTCAGTATGGGACATGCATGGTGCCTATGGAGGGAGCCATGGAAGCGCGCGAGTTTTTAAAAACCCTAAGATCGGATTATTTTTTCCGGTTAAAATTACGAAAAAAATATATGTTTAAAACAATCCAATCTACAAGGTCAGAATACTTAATAACATTATGTATAAGATTCAGCAATTTGTTTTATTTCGCAGTTATTGCTGAAGTAGATCTTTAAACAACTATATTAACTATATTAAATCTACACAGCAAAGTAGATATTTATACACATGGTGTTACCGCAAACCGAATATTATATAATGATACCTCACCATGCAATGCCTCAAAAACCATATATTAACTAAAGTAACAAAAACAAATAAAGTAACTCAAACAAATAAAGTAAATTAATTTAACTAAAATAACTAAAATAACTAAAACAAATAAAATAACGTAATTTAACTAAAATAACTAAAATACCTAAAACAAATAAAATAGCTTAATTAAACCGAAATAAAATATTAAAAAAACTTTAAAAACTAAAACTAAAATAACTAAAATAACTAATATAACTAAAAAAAACTTTTAAAAATTAAATAATAGAGTAAATCAAGTAAATTAAATAAGTAGAATAAATCAAATCAATCAAATCAATCAAATTAATCAAATCAATCAAATCAATCAAATCAATCAAACCATCAAAAAATCAAATCAATCAAATCAATCAATTCAATTCAATTCAATTCAATTCAATTGTTTATTGTCACACATATAAATACATATACAGTGAAATTCACTTCGGCTTGCGAGTCTAAAAATATTAACAATTACAAAAAAATACAGAAAACCCTTAAACCACATAGGCATACAATAACGAACAAATAAACAGTATGCGCACAATATGCAGAGAGACAATAACAGTAACAAAATTGCAAACCCCCAAAACAAATTAAAAAGAATTAATCATTAAGTAACCTTATTGCACTGGGATAAAAACTATTGCGAGTACGGTTGGAGTCGGCTCCGATCGCTCTATATCGCTTACCTGATCTCATTAATTCAAACAAACTGTTCGCAGGGTGAAATTCATCCGAAATAATAGATCTAGATTTCTTCAGAACCCGAGCAGTATAAAGTTTATCCAAGGCAGGAAGCTCACGACCAATGATAAAGCTAGCAGTACCGACTACACGATTGAGGCGTTTTCGGTCATCTGCCGTGGTGTTGCCATACCAGACAGTGATCGAGAGTGTCAAAATACTCTCAACAACTGCCCGATAAAACTTTACCAGCAAATCTTGGCTGACACGAAAACTCCTCAATCTTCTAAGAAAGAACAACCGTTGCTGGGCCTTCCCAACAATGGAATCAACATGAGTCACCCACTTAAGATCGTTTGATATGTGCACTCCTAGAAATTTAAAAGAGTCGACAATTTCCACTTCGGATCCATCAATATTTAGCGGCTCAACTTTGTCTGGATTTCTTCTGAAGTCTACAATAATTTCCTTAGTCTTTTGAACATTTAATTCTAAGTTATTGTCGTGACACCATTGAACTAAATGATTAACTTCATCACGATACATGGAATCGTCCTTAAAAATAAGTCCACCTAATGTAGTGTCGTCAGCATATTTTACCATAAAATTATTAACAGAGTTTACTTCACAATCATGCGTAAACAATGAGTACAGCATTGGAGATAAAATACATCCTTGTGGCGCTCCTGTACTTAGGACAAGTGACTTAGAGAAACATTGACCAATTCTAACCTTCTGTGAGCGATCCAATAAAAAATCTAAAATCCAACGACACAAAGAATGGTTAAAATTCAAAGTTATAAGTTTATCATACAATTTAAAAGGAGATATGGTGTTAAACGCCGAACTATAATCCACAAATAAAATCCTGCAATAGTTTGGGACGTTCTTATCGAGGAACTGAGATGCTCTGAATAAAGACCATGATACTAATTTAGGCGGCAGCTGAGATTGGATGAAGTTGCTAATTAAAGTTTCAAGGCACTTCATAACAATTGAAGTTAGAGCTACAGGACGGTAGTCGTTAAGGCAAGTAACTGGTGAACGTTTTGGCACAGGAATGATGGTCGATTTTTTAAAAACATTTGGAACATGGCAAGTTTTCAAAGACCAATTGAATAATTTACATAAAATATTGCATAAAAAGTCATTACAAGATCTGAGAAGTCGTGGGGTGATGCCGTCTGGTCCAGGTGCCTTGTTGAGTTTTAGCTGACGTAGGACACGACGAGTGTCTGTGAGTGTTATTTCAAATGGGGGAGGTAGCGTTTCACTCATATCCGGTAAACGATCTTTTGGACGATCAAAGCGTGTAAAAAAGTCATTCAGTTGATCCGAAAGTGTTGTATCGTCCTGGGGTGCTTGTTTTGGCTTTGGTTTGTAGCCTGTAATTTTATGGAAACCTTTCCACAGTTCCCTTGAATTAGTCGCAGAGATGTCATCTTCGAGTTTATTGCGAAACCTTAGTTTTGCATTCCGGATTGCCTTTTGAACGGCGTATTTGGCTGTTTTGATGGCTGGAGCATCGCCGGATCTAAATGCTTGCTCCTTAGCAAGAAGTTCGGTACGAACGGACCGGTCAAACCAGGGTTTGTCATTAGGGAACCTCTTCACCGTTTTCTTGGGAATGCATAACTCTTCGCAAAATTTGATGTACTCCATCGTTACGTCAGTGCATTCATCAAGATCAGCTGAACTTTCAATAAACATATCCCAGTCCGTGCATGCAAAACACCCTTGAAGTCGCTCTGTGGCTGCATCCGTCCATTGCGAGACAGTGTTTACTGTGGGCTTCTCGCGTTTCAGTTGCTGACGGTATGTGGGAATTAAATGCACCATATTGTGATCAGAGTTGCCCAGTGGAGCACGCTTTAGAGATTGATAAGCACCCTTTATTGTAGTATAACAGTGGTCAATAGTATTGTCAAGGCGAGTGGCACAACTAACATGTTGGTAGAACTTGGGCAGGCCCTTCTTCAGATTGGTGTGGTTAAAGTCACCGAGGACAATGCTGATCGATCCAGGGTTCTTGTTTTCATGTTGCGTAATAATACGAGAAAGTTGATCAATAGCGGATTTAGCATTAGCATCCGGAGGCACATATGTAGCACATAGTAGAATAGAACCAAACTCACGGGGTAAATAAAAAGGTCTGCATTTGATGAACAGTGTTTCAAGTTCCGGTGTACATGAATGTGAGAGTATCTTGGCATCGGCACACCATTCGTCGTTCAATAGAAAGCACAATCCACCACCTGTTGACTTGTCCACCTCAGTGAATTCACGATCCGAACGGAACAAATTGAATCCGGGTGGTACCACGGCTGAGTCCGGAACAGAAGAATTTAGCCAAGTTTCCGTGAAACAAAATAACGAACAATCTCGATAGTCCTTCCGAGTATGGATGAGGCAGCAGAGTTCGTCTATCTTATGGCGCAGGGAGCGTACATTGCCAAGGAATATACTGGGTAGAGGTGGTTTATGGTTCCGTTTGCGTAGTCTTAACAGTGCACCACCACGCTTACCACGTCTGCGCCCCCGACGTCTCTGATAGCGTGTCGAGCTAGGCCCTTCATCACTAGTTGAATTTACAGGTAAAGACAGAAAATTCTTTATCGAATTCAGGCTTAATAACAGCTCTTTGCTCACCTCACTTCCACTGGGTTGAAGCACGAGCAATTCCTCTCTGCTATATGATAAAACTCCCAACGACTCCGTAATTAAAAAGCACATAATAAGTAAAAATGTAAGAGCTCGCAAAACCGTGTCGCCATGGATCGGCGCCATTTTCAGGTTTCCAAATCAATCAAATCAATCAAATCAATCAAATCAATCAAATCAATCAAATCAATCAAATAGATCAAATAAATGCAAGATAAGTAATGCATTTGGCCACAGACCCAAGATAAAATATACTGTGGGTCTACCAATGGCCACCGTTATTGCCAAGACACATAGATGAAGAAAAACAAATTACGATCCCTAATTACAACGGAGACTTCCCTACTTTTTCTGTGGTTTTGCCATTTGGTAAACCAAATGAGTGGCTATCTAAAGCCCTCAAAACACTCACAGAAGGAGAAACAAAAACACCTCTTTGCGACTTATTAACTCTGTCTTCATCAGGAATTTCAAAAAGCTTTAAAATGGCAGTGACTCTGCTATTCGGTGTAGCTTCAATGTTATCCACTACACGTTTACAAACAACAGGACTTATATCTTCATTTTCTTCACATACAAAATCTGTGAAGGAACTGACTATTTAGCTAACGCACTATTTGACATCAAAATAGAATCTGGAAAATACATGGTTGGAACAACAATTAGCGAATGTACACTCAAAAATATGACTTGTCAAAATGCAATACGAGGCCTAAATCAATTACCTACAAAACCAGTCTGAACACAAACAGACACTATATATACAAGTTCAAAATTGTCTAACCACACTGTAGAAAAGTAAAATTGCAATTCCAAAATTTCCAACTGACAGTGACATAGTTTTACAAAGACTTAAAAGTTACACAATAATATGCCAAGATAATTGAAATACACGGGAATTCATAAACTATACACCCATATCACACAGAAGAAAAATGCAGTTAGCTGAACACTTGAAGTTACAATATCATAATGCAACAATAAACCTATTTGACTCAAAACCACTCGGCCTACAACTGGCACTAAAAATTATCAGTTTCTACAAATCATAAATCTTTAAAGATCCACAAGAGACACAACTGCCTTTAAACTAAAACAGATCTGCAAAGCTTGGATATTAAACAATTGTCAAATATTACATACAATTCTACAAATATAATTTCACAATAAAAGTTGCACAACATCAAATGTAAATAAAATGTAAATCCGTTGATGAAGTCCTCAGTCGATGCAGGGAAGGCAAAAGCTAGAGGGTTACTAATACATCCATTATTCGCGATGAAAACAAAAATACAAAGTGATCTCCTGTACTGATTTAATCCTTCAATGCAATACAGCACATTGAATATAAAAAAAACCTAGACACAATAACACAGTCACTTATGTAAAGGGAAAAAGGTCAGCACAACATGAGGCTGGCTGCATACCCGAGTTTACAATACGATTCAAAAAGCCCTATAAATGAAAACATTTCTTTAACTACCCCAGGCTCAGTCGTGTTTCCACCAACGCTTATGATCGAGCTCCTTTTAATTATAATGTGACCTTCAAAAATGCAAAACGTTAGAACGACTTGAGCTTGAGTTTAAAGTTCACCGAATGAATCGTGGGTGATTGCGTGTACGGGGGAATCCCAAGTTGCGCAATCTATGCAGTTTGCATGAACCTTTGCGACAAACAGAAAACAAATTAAATTTTTTAATTTCAATTGCTTAAAATTCCGATCTCAAAAATAATCTTTGAAAAACAGTATGTGTACAAAACAGCCATGGATCGGCACGTCATCATGCGTTCATATAAGACGTTCTTAGCAACGTCCTTAGCAACAGTGGCAACCGTAGCTAAATCCACCTATTCGGATATGGCCTCAAAATTAAAGTGCTATCCTTGGCAATTTTTGTTTAAATCAAACTAACACGGCTACCTCTATCATTTTAAAACATTATTTTTGAGTTCGAAATAAACGAAAGACCTTTAGAGCTATCAAAAAATATTTTTCCAATTCGTTATTACGGACTCACAACCAAACGGATTCACATTTCCGTTATTACGGATTCACAATCCGTGATTACGGATTCACCATCAGTAATAACTGATCACCTCGTTATAACTGATTCAAATACGTTATAACGGACTATTAATCCGTAATAATAGATTGTGAATTCGAAATAACGGATTTAAATTTTATTTGTTACTGTCGCTGATGGGCTCTTGCTGAAATCTGTATTGATGATGAGGAAACAATTTTGTATCTAACCTTTGTTTTTCTGAAAGTGACTTCACCACCAATAAGGAGCAAAGCGACAAGATGATTTGCTTCGGGGTTTGCATCTGACTGGGAGTTTCAGAGGCGTGGTCGTGACCATGGGAAGTGTGCTCGTTGAAGGAGTAGACTCCACTTCGACTGCTGTGTCCATGGGAAGTGTGCTCGTTGAAGGAGAAAACTCCACTTCGACTGCTGCCACCACGGGAAGTGTGCTTGTTAAAGTAGTAGACTCAACTTCAACTGCTGCGACCATGGGAAGTGTGCTCGTTGAAGGAGTAGACTCCACTTCGACTGCTGCGTCCATTGGAAGTGTGCCCGTTGAAGGAGTAAACTCCACTTCGACTGCTGCGTCCATTGGAAGTGTGCCCGTTGAAGGAGTAAACTCCACTTCGACTGCTGCGACGATGGGAAGTGTGCTCGTTGAAGGAGAAGACTCCACTTCGACTGCTGCCACCACGGGAAGTGTGCTTGTTAAAGTAGTAGACTCAACTTCAGCTGCTGCGACCATGGGAAGTGTGCTCGTTGAAGGAGAAGACTCCACTTCGACTGCTGAGACCATGGAAGTGTGCTCGTTGAAGGAGAAGCTCCACTTCGACTGTGAACCATGGGAATGTGCTCGTTGAAGGAGTAGACTCCACTTCGACTGCTGCAACCATTGGAAGTGTGCCCGTTGAAGGAGTAAACTCCACTTCGACTGCTGCGTCCATTGGAAGTGTGCCCGTTGAAGGAGTAAACTCCACTTCGACTGCTGCGACCATGGGAAGTGTGCTCGTTGAAGGAGAAGACTCCACTTCGACTGCTGCGTCCATTGGAAGTTTGCCCGTTGAAGGAGTAAACTCCACTTCGACTGCTGAGACCATGGGAAGTGTGCTCGTTGAAGGAGTAGACTCCACTTCGACCGCTGCGTCCATTGGAAGTGTGCCCGTTGAAGGAGTAAACTCCACTTCGACTGCTGCGTCCATTGGAAGTGTGCCCGTTGAAGGAGTAAACTCCACTTCGACTGCTGCGACCATGGGAAGTGTGCCCGTTGAAGGAGTAGACTCCACTTCGACTGCTGCTTCCATGGGAAGTGTGCTCGTTGAAGTAGTAGACTCCACTTCGACTGCTGCGACCATGGGAAGTGTGCTCGTTAAAGGAGAAGACTCCACTTCGACTGCTGCGACCATGGGAAGTGTGCTCGTTGAAGGTGTAGACTCCACTTCGACTGCTGCGTCCATTGGAAGTGTGCCCGTTGGAGGTGTAGACTCCACTTCGACTGCTGCGACTACGGGAAGTGTGCTCGTTGAAGGTGTAGACTCCACTTCGACTGCTGCGACTACTGAAAGTGTGCTTGTTGAAGAAAAAGGCAACCCTTCGACTGCAGTGACAATGGGAGTTATGCTCATAGAAGGAATAAGCTCCGCTTCTGGTAAAGAGATATCAACTTTAGGGTGAAGGTCATTGGGAGATGTAGATATTAATATGCCAGTGGTATTTTCGGATGGTTTTCTGAGGAGCATTACGGACACTTTGTTGTATTTGAATGGTTTGCTATTACCAGCTATTTGGTCATAACAAGCTAATCTTTCCGACTGTTTCGTCGCGGACATACAGAAGTTTTGATGCTGCATATACATTACATCTGTAACCCCTCCAGAACTCGCAATATTCTTAAACTCTTCGTATTCTACTCCGTAACGATTGTCAATGTAAAGCACCAGAGCGCCTGGTTTTAGCTCTCGGAAGATTGCACGGAGTAAGTCTCCGCGAGTGGAATCGTTCCTGATGACAGTGGCGACTGTGGAGAAAAACTTGACAAATGAGATGACATCGGCTGCTCTAACTTTTTCCATCTCGTCTAGGGTAAGACCACTTTCCGTACGGGTCATGCTTCCAGAGAAGTACGTCATCGGTGGAAACTCATCACTGCAATTGCTTTGTGTCATCATTTTCCAAGTGTCCTCCCATTCTTGCCGGAGATCGAATATCGAGCACTCCAAACGGTTCGTTGGAACCAGTTGGGTGTCCCGTAAGAACTTGGTCAGGCCAACAGCGTCTGATCCAGGGCCACCACCGATGCAGCATACACGGAAAGACGGCTTGTATTTCCAGATTTCTGTAAAATGGTCTTTATCCGCCAGTGCTAACTGGAGACTTTGGTAGACCATGTAGCTATGCATCGCAAAGAAGCGGTACACGTAGGTACATCGATAGCATTCATCACCCCAATTCGGTCTGGTTGTGTTATGGAGTCCATTCGAGTATATTTGTCTTATTCCCTCCATGCATGATTTTAGTCTGGCTGTCATGGAGGCATTCTGCTTTGAGCTTGCGCTTAAAAACTCAATGACGACACTTTCAAAATATTCACAATATTCAATAACTGGCGAGTGCTTGCCATTATTCAAAGAAAAAACATCACCATTCACAGACGTCATTTTAACTGGAAACCACTGCTTGCTACAGTATTCAGAAAATAAGTGAGCCCAACATGAACTGACTGAATAGCCAAAGTAACCAAGTCAACGTAAAATCGGTGTCGAGTATGAACGGGGAATCCCCGAATTATTAACCGACCGAGGGCGCTGTTTCAGATAGTGTGACAAGCCTATCGACAGCAAGAGCCACAATGTTACAGATAATTGTCCAAGTATATTACGGTTTGCTGTTTCTCTTTGAGTTCTATTTATAGCCCTTCATAACAAAAGAGATCTCCTGCTCCAGACGTTATCAGCCGACTGTAATCAATTTTTGAGGGTCGACTTTTATTGCGCCACAACTGCCATGATTCGGTTGTATAATTTAATGTGTGGGGCGGGGGTGATAAGCAAGTTCATAGGGGGATCGATTATCTTATTTCTAAATATTAATTTGATGGGGAAAAAATGGGGACAAAAATATATAGGGAACATAATGATGTTGGATTAATAAATTACTACGCGTAGAAGCGAAGACATGTGGAGGGATAAACAAGGAGGAAATTAAGTGGGGACCCCCCTTTGCCCCAACTATCTCATCTGTATACCACCCTTCCGAATTCAGACGTTGTTGTTAAACGATAATTTTAGCAACCCCCCCCCCCCCCCAATGCTGTAACTACCTCAGGCTCAGTCGTGTTTCCGCCAACGCTCATATCGAGCTCCTTTTAGTTAGGCCTTCAAAAAATGCAAAACGTTAGAACGACTTGAGCTTGAGTTTAAAGTTCATCGAATGAATCGTGGGTGATTGCGTGTACTGGGGGAATCCCAAGTTGCGCAATCTTATACAGGTTGCATGAACCTTTGCGACGAACAGAAAACAAAATATGATTGAGACATTCATTTCATAATTGTGACTAAATTGGCATAAGTCATGTATCATGACCGAACAGAAAGATGAGATAGAATTTATAATTATGTATTGTACTAAAGTCATTATGAGATACAAATCATAATTATGACTTTTTCCCCCCATTTTTTCTTTAATGTCCCTTTATAAACACTTCCGTACCAACATTCACATTGGGTTTCTCCCCCAATATTCATTTTCAATTTAAAATCGTCATAAAGACGTTTGTGGCTTCGTTGAGGATACTCTAGTACACCAAAGGCCAAAACAACCAATTACTGTCTGTTCTTCCATCCTCTCTAAAATAAAATGCTCAGAAGGTAGTCCACGTGACTGAGATGTCAGTTTAAAGAAAATTACAGAGAAAATATTCAGACTGATGCAATAGTTATTGACAAACATACACTTAACATTTTATTTTAAAATATTAGGTTTAACCATTATTCTGAGACCAAAATTCCGTGCTAAAATTTAGTCAAGACATTTATACACCAATAATTTCACATTATACAAATGTTAATACTAACAGCAACAACAACATATTTCATTTCAAACTATCAGTTTAACAACTTGTCTCTGAGAACAATATTCCACACTGACCGAAAAAAAGAAGAGTTTCGACTTGTAATGATAATTAGACCCGGTGCATGTGACGTCAAGCCCAAAACAGCGCCCTCCCTGAGGTCAATGAGGACCTATCATTGGCTGAGAGTAATGCGCGGCGCGTACCCTTTTCATTGTTTGGTCTCGGTGATGACGTTCGATGCAAGGGTCTATATTTAAGAATATTTACAAAAATTCCCGTTTAATATTTCGTTCAAAAATATTAATAAGGGCAAAGATTGACTCAGCATGATTCGTATCAAACTATTCATAGCCTATTAACAATTTTTCTTTGAGATCACAATTTCGTACTGACCATTAATAAATATAGTTATGAATTAATAATCAAATGGTTCACACATAATTTTGTTAAAGAATATAAAGTCTAGCGATAAGAATACTTTTAAGAAACGCCCGCTTAAAAATACATTTAAACAATAATGTTTCTTCCAATTGTACTTTTCTTTTTCATAGATTTACAAAATTCACAAATAAATTGTTTTGTGCTAATTGCATAATTATTATTGAATAATAATGTTTCTTCCACTGTTACTTTATACGTACTTTTCTTTTTCATACATTGCTGAAATTCACGAATAAAATGTGTTATGATTATTGTTGTATTCAGTATTCTAGGTTATCGGAAGTATTTGCTTCAATTCCACAGCAATGTCAAAAGGTTAAAACTGCTTTGCAAAAGTAAACTCTGTACAAAATTAATAACACAAATAATTATGGCTAACCAAAGACTGATAGTAAGAACAAAAAATATCTTGAATTATAGGTGGTCCTACGCCCAGGATTTATGTACGGCCCTGATGTTGCACTGAAGCCTCCGATATTTATAACTAGGTGGTTGACAAAAAGTAAACAATTAGAGGTGTAAACTTAATCAAGGATAGTTCATAATGTTAAATGCATAATAAGGTTTCAAGTATAGGTTGGTCTACGTCAGGCATTCCTTTTTAGCCTGAAATTGTACCAAAGCCCTATGAATGGTGATATAAAAATAAACATTTCAAATACCTTACACGATCCTAGCAACACTGTCAGCCCAGCAAAAGAACCTCAGTAGCGTAACTAAACACAATTTAGGGGGTGGTGGCGGTCGACAAGCAGAGGCAACAAAGATATAATTATTTGGTGGCTATTTCATGCATAACCGTTCATTAATTTGTGCATTTTTCAGATCTAATGGGGGAGGCAAGGGGGCAAGGGGTTGTGATCATGTCCCTATGGTTTCTTCAGTAGCATGATGGAGAGTAGACATGAACTGAGAGGTTCAAAATTAGTCTCGTTCTCGATACGTCTGACCGGGTCAGACTTCTCAATCGCAGGCTGCCTGATGCTGTTGTTTACTTCAAACAGCGTCTCTGTGACACCTCCGGCTGAAGCCAGTTTCTTGAACTCGCCCGTTTGGTTGCCGTACCAGTTGTCGACGTACAGCACCACAGCTCCCGACTTCATCTCCTTGAAGATTTCCTCTAATAGGTTTCCTCTGGAATCGTCGCCCCGTATGAATGCCACAATGGGGGAGAACGACTTCACGAAGGTGACGATGTCTGCCGACCCAACGGCACGACGCTCGCCGTAGGTCAAACCAGTGTCTGTGCGCGTCGAGTCACCTGAGAAATAAGACATTCTTGGAAACTTTACATCTGGGTTTGCCTCACAAAGTTGGTTCCAGTTCTGCTCCCA
This sequence comes from Pycnopodia helianthoides, assembly GCA_032158295.1. NCBI lineage: Eukaryota > Metazoa > Echinodermata > Asteroidea > Forcipulatida > Asteriidae > Pycnopodia > Pycnopodia helianthoides. The sequence continues at coordinate 454,831 of CM063251.1, forward strand.
CTCCGGGTAAAGATCAAGAACGGTGCACTCCGTTAAACGTCTAGTCAAGCAGGAAATGGCAGAGTCGCTTAGAAACTTAGTCAACCCAATTGCGTCTGAGCCAGGCCCCCCACCTATGCAACACGCACGGATGGAGCATTTGTACCTCCACAACTTCTTCAATTCTTCTGCGGATTGCTGTAGGCTGCTGTAGACCATGTAGCAGTGCAGCGTGAAATAACGGTACATGAAGGTGGCGCGATAATGATCGTCGCTCCAGTCAGGTCTGGGTCCCTGACCCCCGAGGCACCTCTTGTAGATCCACCGAATGGACTGGAAACATGTTTGAATTGTTTGTCCCTCGTCAGCGTAGCTCTCGGTGAACATGGACGTGAAATAATTGCTGGCAATTTGGTCGAAATACTTCGACGCCCCTGCGGCAAGAGTCTCATCAACGTCAGAGTCGGAATCCATGGTGCAGAATGTGTTCAATGGGCAAGGATTTGGCCCTGAATGTGGATGTGCACTCGCTAGTTGTGCTACCGATCGTCTTACTGCTATATATCACTGAACAGCTTTGCCTGCGCCTGTAATGCTCAGACTATTTTGTTCATATTATTACTGATACGCGGGATTTCCCAGTATTGCTCAATCACATAGTCTCCACGACAAGACGGCAAGATGTATGAAGGTGGCGCTCGTTAAGCGTACAAGTGAGCCACATCGTATACATAGCCTGTGAATTTGAACACTGCTTGAATTTGTCTTGAAAAACGGCTAATAATTCAATACATATTCTGCAACAGTTCAAAGAAACTTCTAGAATGGTTTGTTGTTGAAACTATAGGATTCGTTCTCGTCTGAGTTCCATGATGAACTTGGGAAAATTTTGCCTCGCCATTGCGATTTTAGTATGCCGCATCGCAGTACAAAGAAAAAGCCTATCACGACTGGGTAGAGCTATTATGTACATCTTTTGTGTAATTTCTTTTTTAGCCAATGTTTTGTTTAGCTGTAATGCGTATGATAATGCTTCATGTTGTAAAACAGTCAATGATTAAAGGCCCTGTACACTATTGGTAAGATCTAAAAACACAAGAATATTCACAGATTCACACATAACTTACATGACTTAAAGTAAATATTGGTAGAAAGGGTTCCTTAAAATATTTCTGCCTAAAGTGCTATCGTTTCTGAGAAATGAGTAAAACAATAGTTTTTATCACGCGTGATAAAAACTCTATGTTTAAAAAAACAGAACACACAGAAGGTCTCTTTTCACTATTTTCTCGTGACCTCGATGACCAATTGAGCTCAAACTTTCACAGGTTTGTTTGTTCATGCAAATGTTGAATCACAGAAAATGTGGACACTGATTTTGAGCTGTTACCAAAAGTGTACCATACCTTTAAACGGCGTTTAGCACCGATTCTTGTTATTAATATTAATTTCCTGTTTCGGTCTTAAGGGCGATGTCCAATCAATAGAGGGCGCCAGATAGCTCACTTGGTTCGTGGGATCTCATCGCCGGGTTTTCGCTCTTCCCTCGATTCATCCACAACCGTGACTCGATCTCTATTCAGAAGTTCCAAGTTGTTGTTTCTTTAAAAAATATATGTGTATAGAAGTTTTTAAAAATAATACAAAAATGAAAGAAATTAATACCTGATTTGGCCAAGTTGTAGGCAGAGATTTAATTTGTGTATGTGTTTATTTCCATCAGTGAGTATTGTACGACAGCTGTTGTGGCCATGCCGTTGTTCGTTGCGTAACTAAGTTTTTCATAGTATAATTATTATTTTCTTTCAACAAATCTCTGTAAATCTATTCACATTTAAATTGTTATTATCCATGGGGAAATGGTTGGAAGTTCATGGAATCTGTATTTCGTTTTTGTCGTTTATTATTATAATGTGCAGCAGAACAGAAAACGGTTTGTAGGCCTATTAACCGCATTATTTATTTTACTAATATTTTTAGGAAATTAAACAATGATAAGTGAATTTGATCGAGTCGGTGCAAGAGAAAAGACAACAAAAACTTGGCAATAATAAATTAAGAATCTTGGCAATAATAAATTCTGAGCTCAAAATAAAAGGTATATTGGCGCCATGACGTCACACTCCTAAGAAGGGCCAAAAATAGGCAGATCATTGAACGATAGCTGTGCTTTGTGCGTAAAAACGTGCGCGAGACCTCAAGGGGGGTCTATTGATTTTTATCTTCCAGTACGCGCTAATCCTCCAATCAGAAGCTCGAATCGTTGAAAGATGGAATTTTCCATTCAACTCGGCTCAGCCTCAACTCATGAAAATATTCGCACCATTGCACTCATAAACATTCATTATTTGTATATTATAACACACCTCTTGCTAGTTCTGTATTCTGGTTGGCTGAAACACGGTCACGTGGGATGAACTATTATAGGCTAGTGCATGAGATTTGCACAACCATGAACTAGACATCGCACGCGCGTAGTTTGCGGGAAATAGTTCCCGAAGCGGGCAATAGTCTTTCAATTTTTTACTGGTTACAGCGCCCTCAAGAGGTTGCCAGGCTCATCTTAATAAGAAAAAAGGCGGCGTCTGGATCGGATCACGGTAGTTTCTTTTCTTATTTCATATTTTGGACCGAGTTGTGTTATAAAACACACATGGACTGCCATGATTCGGCCACTAGAGTTCGTCTATCCCCCCTCGGGCCTGTGAGTGACCAGAAGAGGGACCTATTTCCCTCGGCTTCGGCCTCGGGAAATAGGTCCCTCTTCTGGTCACTCACAGTCCCTCGGGGAATAGACGTGCTCTAGTGACCTCATTGCCAGTTCATGCGTATAATAGCCCCCTTGCACAAAGCGGAACGCACCTCCGAACAATGCGCGTCATTTTAGGAGTCAAATCTTTTGTGCATTATTATGTTTGTGCACGATTTTGACTCATAAAATGGCGGACAGGTTAGACGCGTGTGAGTGTGCTGCGCGTTGTGCAATGGTAACCCATTGTAACGCGCAGCGCGCATATACGCGCGTCTCCTGTCCGCCATTTTGGGTGTCAAAACGTGCACAAAAGGATGGTACACGTGTATATAATAGTGTTTAGACCATCACATCGGAAACGTTGAATTTTAGTTTGTATTGGCGAATGTTAAGACCATTATGTTGAAAAAAAATATTTAAAAAATAAAATTTTAAAAAAGGAAATTTGACTAAAATGATACAAATCATTTGTTTTGTCATACATTGCATTAGTACACTAAAATAGCACAAAGTCTGTGAATAAATATACCTTGGCCAGCCAGCAAATTTATTTTCTGCAGCACACGTCGGCTACGGAGTCAACAGTTAAGGGATAGGGCCTATCTCTTAACTATTGACTGTATTGACGAAGTATGCTGCAGACAAAAAATCGCGGCCAGCCATTTAGCAAAAAATAAAAGGCCCCTCCTCTCTCCTTTTTTTTTGAAACCCGGACGCTAAACATGTTTCTTTTTTTACTCGGCCTTAGCTAACAACTATTACTTAGTATAATTTTTGACATTACAAACAAAGTTTGTTCTCATTTTTAATTTCTATATCGGTTGTCGTAGATAAAATACTATAGCCACTCGAGGAGGGTTCCCTTATGTTGAAAGTACTAATCATTGGTTGCATTTAATTGGGCTTAGGCCCAGGCTGCTTAGGCCTATTGTGTCAAGCAGCTGTGCACGGTGTGGGAGGAGATATAACAGTAAAGTGTAATAGGGGCTAACTGGTGAGTTTGTAATGTGTTTAAGTTGATCATTGATCATGTTGACATATCAATTATTAATATTCATGAAACTATTAATTAACCAACATAGAAAACAATAACATAAGATTGGGCTGGAGTTGTTACAACGTTCAGGATAGGCCTACTGGACAAAGATACGATATTTCAACATTCTTTTGGCAACGTAATGTATACGTGCCAACGACGTGGTTATTTCGTTGCATTATTACGTTTAAAAGACGTACATGTATAGGGGAGTCGACAAATCGTTGTTACAACGCTATATTAAAAACGTCACTTAGGCCTACACCAAAATCTGAGAACGTCAAATTGTTAGCTGGGTTACTTTTTTTCACCTGACACAGTTTATTTGTGCTATTGTTTTAGTTGTTTTATTCTAACTGCGCGAAAGATTCTATCTAGAGCATCTCCAAAACATTCACATGAGAAACTAGACAAAAAGTAAGGGGGTGCTGATTATTTTTACACACATGCCCCGCCCATTATCGGGCATGCAAGCTCCTTCACACGACGCCAAACATGATTGGTCTAGCCTTAACAGCCTCGTTCGCAAGTCTTTATAGCATTGTGTTTCATCACCCACATTAAGTAAAATTAATGTACTAAAATCTTAAAATATTAGGTCACAGATACAAAATATACCCATGGAAGGTTTTATAGAACGTCTTTGCTTTATGTAAGTATTTGATTGCAGGCAACATCACCTTAAAGTTCTCAATATTTGTGACTGAGGTTATATACATGTGTGCACCGAACCAAAATGGCGGAACACACCGGTCAATACGACGCTGCTCACCCCGGAAAACGGAGCCCAAACCAGGCCCCAATGGCCATTAAGAGCTCCGGTAACCGCCACAAACAGGCCCAGAAATCCACCAAAAATCAGGAGCTGGGAAAGGAGGTGGAAATTGTCGCCTATGACGGTTCTGATACACAGAGGTTTCCGTCAATGTCTGGTGCGGTGAAGGGCTTGCTCACATTTGCCATCCTGTTCTTGGCTTGCCTTGCTGCGTTCAGTTCTCGTCTGTTTGCCGTGATCCGATTCGAGAGCATCATTCACGAGTTCGATCCTTGGTAAGGAACGTTTCTTTTAATACAATTCTCGGCCGAGATGCTGAATCTGAACACCAGTTTTTATTGTTGTCATATTTTATGTCAAAAGACTAACCATATTTTGGTAAAAATAAAAGATCATGTTAAAAAAAAAAATGATTTTATTTTTAGCGTTAAAAAGAAATTGTGGTGGGATTTGACATCTTTTCCATATTGCCTTTAATTTAAAGTTTAAATCTTTGTCCGCATTCTAATATAAATGCTACCTCCTCCAATTAATTCCTCTATGGTGTGATTGAAAACTAAATATAGTTTTTTTTAATTTTTAATTATTCAGAAATATGTTTGATTTATTTGTTTTCCAATATTATTGTTATTTATAATATTATTTATTTTTGTTTTCAATTTGTATACTTTGTCTTTATTTTGAGAAATTATTACTGATTTGGACTTCTTGGCCGTAAACTTCATTGTACGGTATTGTTGATAAATAGTTTTTCTGCATTATAAAACAGTATGCACAAAATTGTTTATTGTCCTCGACAATTGCCATGATTGCATAGTTTGAACACCTCGTGACCTCATTCTTACTATCTAACTATACTAATCTGAGGCAATACCAATTGTTCTGAATTGATTGTGCCAGTGCCATGCCCTATATGAGCATCAAAAATGGCATACACTATGGATACATATGATTCACGTGAGTGCATTGTTTGCGGTTTATAATGAGGTGAAATCTGGACTATTTTATGAGGTGAAGCCAAGTGAAATGGAAACGCCAGATTTCACCAAGTGATTATATTCTGAAACAATGCACAAGCAAAATATCATCCTTGTCATTTAAAATTTTGTTCAATTCTCTTTAAAAAAAAACCTTATAAACAACATGGATGACTCCATGTACTGTAGACATCAACCTTTTTATGCCTCTGTCTTACTTGACACAGCCTTGTGTCGTTGTTTGAACAAACGGGCTGGGAACGATTAATTTTGAAACGACACTGCAAAGCATTCAAAGTGACCTAAAATAATATCCATATAGAACTTCCAATATAAAATATTTTTGAGCATCACATGTTCAAATGAAAAAATTGTGTATGTTAAACTGTGGAGAAAATTCTGGTCCGTTAAAATTTTAGTGCAAGGAGCCCTGCAATCTTATGGATTTTCCCCAAACTTTAAATTAAGCCCCGCTCAGAAGATTCAGTAATTTTGTTATTTAACAACCTGAAAAATCGTCTATAAAAGCCTGTACCATATAGCAGTTCTTACATAATCTTTCCCATTTGTTTACCAAGGACCAAATATCATGTCTGAAGTGCAGTGGAAGATGACTTGAGTGTTGCATTTTCTTTTAGGTTGTTCAAAGCATGTAGCATGTTGTGTATTAGGTATTTCTGACATCAAATAATGTTAATACAACCTGTTCAAAATGCATTCTACTGGGTTGTTTAGATTTGTTTTGTATACGCGACACTTGTACGCTCATTCAGGGCTGATTATTCGAGGGGGCAAAGAGGCTCCCTCGATAGACACTCAGTCAAAAGGACAGTTAAAACATAGTGTAACTTGTAAGCGATTTCTCACCCCTCTCGCACACTGCCAGGGTTCTGCCCACAGTGGTCGGTGTTGGAAAAACCAGGATTCCCTAACCACCACTGGTAGAATTGTCACTGTTTCCGACCTCCACACATTTTTCGAATATTTAATTTAAACTTGCAATTTCCTTTCAAAGGTTTTCAACTGAGCGTAAAATTTGGTATTTACCAGTAAAATTAAAATGGTATGCAAAGGCATAAATTTTGAGTACTTCTTTGCTTTGAATTTATTTCGTTGATCTACCGTGTAACTGATCCATCACACAATGGTTTCAAGGGAAACATTTTTCCGCCACTAAAGAAATCCTGGGCAGAACCTTGCACTGCATTAGTACATTGTATGATGATCACCCTGACTCTTGGTACTATTTATTCATAGGAATGTATACTCGGGGTTTCCCCATGCACAAGCTAGGGTATTAGGTCGAGATCTGCGAATGGCGGCAAACAATTTCGGCTTTTAGAGGAAAAAAATACAGTTTCCCGTTTAAACGTGCTGAGCCAGGCCTGTGGCGCGGTTGCCTGTGTTGTTAGATAACCAGGACTGTGGGGCCTCAATTCAGTCAATAACCTGAGTGAGAGCATGTTTTGATGTTGTTGTTTTTAGCCCCATCCGACAAATTCTCGGTAACACCGAATACTGCAGTATTTAATTTTGGGGACGGTATACTGTGGATCCCAAAATCAAACACCGACCAAGCTTACTTAAAGCTACTAAATATCTTATGTGAGTTAAGTATTTTTTTGCTGTATATCAGTTCCTTTAAGAGAATAATTTTTACAGTAACATAACCATGTCAAATGTTTAAATAAAAAGATTATATTTTCAAAAAGATTTGTTTTAGGGCGTTCACCAACCATTTGAAATTGTTCACTATGCCCAGGGTCCAATTTCATAGAGCTGCTTTTAAAGCACAAACAGTAGCTACAATGTAAGCACAAGCAAGGTTTTAGCCAGGATTTGGTTAAAGAGTGTCCAAACTTGGTGGAACTTTTATTGTTCACTTACAATACATTTACGTGTAAATGACAGATAAAACAGGGTATCCACATTTAAAACAGGGCGACCAAAAGACACCCAGACACCCCTCTGGCTAACACTATGAGCACAAGAAATGTATGCTTACCAGATTAAGGTTACCATCTAAAATTACATGTCACTGTACCTTTTGTGACTGGTATCATACTCCGTTTTGCTTAGCAGAAAATTGTTAAGCAATATTTTCTGCTTAAATACATGTAGCTCTACGAAATTGGGTCCAGGTTGTAAACGGCATATCTGGTGGCACAATTGTGCATACATGTACTAGTGTAGTGCACACAAAGATTCTGTGTGGTATGCATTTAATCTTTTTACAGGCTAGCACAGCAGTGTAATGTGGATCATTTTCAGCTAAAGTCATGTGGATGATCATACTACTGATTGGTTACACAGTAGGAGGGTTAAGGCTACAATTTGCTGAACTACATTACATTAAACTGTGTGAAAGCGATCAACAAAGTTTGTCTGCTGAATCAACCATCCCCATTAAAAAAACTCCGGTATTGGAAACGAAAACACCCCGTCCTCCTATACATTCACCCTTGCTCTAGTAAACATAATTCAAAAAAGAATTTCCTGCATCATTGAACTTAATAATTGTTGACTTTCAATTTTCCGAGGGGTATTGCTGGTGGAAAGTTGTGTTTATTTTGAATGAATGATAATTCTGCCTTTATTTGTCTCCTGCTGTCTTCATCCTCCGATAGATGATTTGAGAAGTACATGTAGCACTGTGTTTTTGTTAAAGAAATCACTGAAGAAAGTAAATTTCCAAACTGTATATCAAGGATTCTCCCCAAGTACTTGAAGCTAGTGTATCGGGCCGATACGCACGAATTGCAGCTAATTTATTTTCACAAAAATCATCTGTAAAGATAAAATCATTCATAATGCCCCAGATTACACAGGCAGGGCTTTTGAAATCAAAGATCGACACCAAGGAAAAAACATTTTGAGGACCTCATTTCAAATCAGCATGCTAAGGCCAAAGTTTGGGACCAGAATGCCTGACGCAGGACTCAAAATTCACCACGGCACCACGGCAATTGCTGTGGGTGCCCTTAAAATCCTTCAATACAAATTCAAATTTTGCACGGGATAGGTTGCATTTCAAAGAAACATTTTTTTTTTAAATTTAAGTCTCAGTCTCACTCTCAGCCTCAGAGTGGATACAAGACTTGAAACATCACAAATCAGTCATCTTTGTCTGAGTCCCTGTCTTCACACACTGACGGTTGTCACTCAGATTGGAGTTCATGTTGCATGTACATTAGCGACTAAGGTTTGCACATATTATAGCGGTAACACACCAAGACTTGATGGCATGTATGGTGGCTCTGCAGTCCTGGTACTTCACCTAGGGGCCCAATTTCATAGAGCTGCTTAAGCAGCAATAATATTGCTTAACAATTGTCTGCTAAGCAGAAATGAGCAGGATACCAGTCATAAATTGTACATGTGATATGGTAGTTTGGCTGGTAACCTTATTCTGGTAAGCATAATTTTGTCGCGCTTAGCTCCTTTTTTGTAATTGACCCCTTTAGAGACCATTCATTTCTGTATAGTCGTCACCATTCGCCCAGTCATTGTTAATCTTGTTGATTTTGTGCACCGTTTTTATCAGGAAAAATGTCAGGAAGGTTATTAAGAAACAAAAGTACATGGTTTTTCTCTAAAGTTGTGTACATGGGAAACATTGTCAATTCGGTCCGATACCTTTTCTTTGACCCTCTTGTTAAAGCGAAAGTAGGTCAAAATTTGCAGCCGTTTGTAGCAGCTATGGGCATTTTGGTACAAGCCACTTGCGGCCGCTATGGTCTCTAAAGGGTTAAGAAGCTCTATGTAATTGGGCCCTGAAGGCAACAGCTAGGCAGTTGCCTCCATGCCCTTGGTTATTGCCTTGGTGTCCCTTGAAACGTTCCAGTAGGCTTCAAACACGTTGTAGCTGCGTCCTTTGCAATTCAGCTGCAATCAAGGATGACTAGCGTCCCAAATTATTGTTGTTATAATTGATATTGTTAGGCCCCCCCAAAAAAGGATTGTGTTTCCGGTTCCCCGACCGACCCTAGTTTTTACGCCGCGACCCTGAACTTTTTATTCGGCCTTAAAAAAACGGGGGAAAACGGGACAAAAAAGGGGAAAAAATGAAAAAACAAAAACAAAAACCTATTTTACCTGGAATAAAATGTCTGGCTTTTACCAATTTACCATGTTTTAGCAACATTTGAAATAAAAACCAGAACATATCAAGAAGAATTTACAGATATCTCCGTGATTTGAGCCTGAGATGTCCAACGACTCGACTACAAGCGGAAAATACCCACAATGCAACGCGCACGTGTGTACACGGCGCTGATTGAAGCGCATTCCACGGTTTGCGCAATTTACAGATTGCGCACATTTTTGCAAAATCGGCTGCTTGAACTGCCAATCCAAGGAGCGCAAACTGAAGATTGCGCACAATTTGCAAGGTCGGGCAGATTAACTGCCAAATCTGCAGAGTGCAAACTGCAGTTTGCGCGCAATTTTGCCTAATTCGTTGTGCAATTCCGTTGATTGCGCTCAACACATGAACGATCGTGGAAGTATCGTCAATTGTAACGGAATAAAAAAAAAACGCAAAATAAAAAAACTTTCCGACTTACCGACCCTATTTTTAAATGACATGTAATCGGAAACAGAACCCTTTTTTTGTTTGGCCTTATTATTGTTTTGCCCTGAAAACCTGTGCCCAACAACATTCAGTGCTCTCAGCAGTGAGGGTGTTGGATGACACCCTAATGCAATAGCTAGGCCCTATTTTATAAAATTAATTTTCAAAAGATACTGCCTGACCTGACTGTTAGTCCTCTATGAAGAACTTGCTGGAACTAACAAATACCATCTTTACAACTTCCTTTGACCCCCCCCCCCCTTTGCCATGTTTGCTGCTCCCCAATATTGTGTAACAATCCGGCTGCACTACATGTATGCGCACCACACATTCTTAAAGGCACAGTACACGTTTGGTGATGACTCTGAAAACAAATGGCAATAAAAACTTACTTAGTAAGAAGTACAGCAGTTTTGGGTAGTATAATGAATTTTGAGAAACTTTCAACTTCGAAGTACTACGATTATGGAAAATATATCACTTTTTATTCCCCCAAATTTGAATCTGAGCAGAAACGCTTCTCAGACTGTGTATTCCTATGGGGAATATTCTTCCTGCGTGGAAATATTTGCTCCGGTTTTTCGGTGATATCTCAAAAACGCGACCACCTTTTGAAGTGAAATTTTCACAGGTTAGTTTTATTGTATGTACCTACATTTATATAGGATTAACACAATCAGTAGGCTCCAATTACCAATCCTGTACTGTGCCTTTAAGAGAATTATTTCCGAGCTATACTTTGAAACATGGTAGGCCTACATGTATTCTCAATTCATCCAAAAGATTTAAATATTGAAACGTGTCCTGGAGGTCCAGTTGAAACTGTCCATTTTTGTTTTGAATTCGTGAGTTTACCTAAGGTAGACTAGAAAACTAGATGTATGCCAGTCTAAAATATGATATCATGTGGTGAATGCATCTACATGTACACAGTCAACCCTCCTACTGTCTAACCATTCAATATCATCCTACATTGTACATATGTAGCTGTGGTTTTGAATGATATAAATTACACATGTAGATTATGCCAGTCTGCAATATGGTATCATACTGTATGGTGAATGCATACGTATACAGTACACAGTAAACCTTCCTACATGTGCTGTCTCACCACCCACTATCATCCACTGTGGTTTGAATGACAGATCCATTAAATGCAAGTCTGCAACTTAAACTCACTGCGTGGATGAGAACAGAGGACACAGGCAACCCTCCCACTGTCTGACCATTCAATATCATCCACTGGTTTTTAATGGTAGTATACACTACATTATGCCAGCCTGCACTACAATATCAATGTGGTGATCGTCTATGGGGAGCACTCTACACAGTACACAATCCCAGACCATGCAACTCAAATGGTTGGTCCACTTGCAGGAAAACGTTACCAAGAGTAGGAGAGTTGAAAAAAATTATTTTAAGTGCTCAAAAATTAATGTTATGCTTCGTGGATAAAACCAGAGTGACTTATTTTAGTTGACTTGAGTGTGCCGTTACAAAGATGCAACTTTATGCTGTATCGATCTCCCACACACAGATCAATAGGATTTATTATCCAGAACAGGAAAAGCAAGACAAAAATCTGAAATAAAACAAACAATTGGACGGATGCTTGGAAATCCTTACCAATGTATTTCCTTTCAAGGGTAGTGTACTTGCACTGTGTTTGATACTGAATAAGGAGTCAAGAGTCTTGAAGGATGAAGGTTATGCACACTAACGAAAGAGTCATTTTCATAATTGTGCACATGATACAAAAAGGCTTTACTCTGTGTAAAATGTGTTGTTTTGAAGGAAAAAATTAAAGGAATTTTCAAATTCCGGTGAGCTTCACAATCATCTTTTAAAGTAAGTCCCTGGGTTTCACCAGGATTTTTTCAAAACTGTGTGGAATTCTGGACCCAATTTTTTTTTAAATCTGCCAGAATATGCTTAATTGATACAAGGTCCCCAGAATGGTTATTTTTTATGTTAATGTTTGGTTTTAAAAGCTGAAACTGTACTGTGGAACCTGGAGCACAATTTAAATTGTTTTATTTTATGGTTTTTGTGAACTTGATCTTAAATCTGAACAAGATATTTTTGTATGTGTGTGAATTGTTTGTTCATTGGAAGGATCCTGGTCACTGAGCATGCTGAGTAAAAACATTCAGTTAATAAAATTTAACAGGTTCTTTGAAATTTAACAATATTTTGCTCGAGGGCTTGAAGGTTTTATATGACACAACACAAATATTTCCATGACTACCCCCCCAAAAAAAATTGTAATAATAATTTAACAAAACAAAATTCCTTTTATGAAACTGCTTCAAAAAACACAAAACAAAAATTTATTTCCTGCATTTGCTTTTTTAGAAAGGAAACCAATAATTTATTTTAATGGGTTTTTTCCTTTTCAAAAATTGAATATTTTGTGTGTGTGTCATATAACAATCATCCTCCTGCATTAATTTGTATTTTGATGAGTATGCAGTAGAATGAATTAGCATTCTACTAGCATTCTACTGCCGAACAATTTTACTGTTCTGTCCATATTTGTAGGCAGATTAATGTATGTACATCATGTACATGTGTGTGCAGTCCGGGAGCGGACAAAAATGCAGGCCTCGGTGAACACTATCGGTCCTCTTTCAATCATTCACATGAGGTACACACCGTTAAATTAGACTTGACAGTGCTTAGTTTATCACTAGCCGTCACAATACTGAGAACGAAGGGGTCAGTCGGATGAACCTTGCTACTCCCAGAGGGTTTCCTAAATGGTCTTTAAAGGCATACACAGACCTTGCTCTTAACCTTTGTTTCTTCTTTTTTTAAGCAGGCCATCAGGCTACTGAATCACTTTCAGGGTTCAAATTTGGGGTAAATTTCCACAAGACCACAGGGCTTGTGGCTCAAAATTTTCACGGGACCTAATTTTATTTCACAAGACTTACAAGATTTATGTTTGAACAAGCACTAACAGAAGATTTTATCTCATTTGTCTTTTGGCACCATAGTACATGATATGTATACTTTTGATACTCTAACAGAATTGGAAGATATTCATTAGACTCAAAGTCAACTTTTGAACATCTTTCTTCTTTTTTAAATTAAAGCTGTTCCTTAGTGTTAGCCAGAGGGGTGTCTTTTTGACACCCTGTTTTAAATTTGGACACCCTGTTTTTATCTGTCATTTTCATGTAGATGTATTGTAAGTGAACAATTTGGACACCCAGTTTTTAAATTTCCAGCAAATTTGGACACCCTTTTACCAAATCCTGGCTAAAACATTGGCTATTACACAGTGTGGTCAGGTATTATTATTCAATTGAAAAACACAAGACCGCTGGACTTTTCCGGTCCTGATCAGTAATACTGGCCCAAGGCTAAAATCACTGGCCTTGGGCCTGCAGTTCAAAGTAAAATTTGTGCCCTGGAGAACTGTGCCTTATACTTTCCCATACTACTCATACTGCTATATTCTAAATCACCCCTCACCAGTATGCAGGTTTTTTTGTATAAACACATCAAAGATCATTTGAGTTAACAGCATTACAGTTATGTTTGAAGAGAGAGCATATTATTCACTCTCATTTATGACACTTGTGCCCTTTAGCAAGGTACTTAATCATAATTGCTTCATAAAAAGTTTAGCATGTAGTCAGTGCATTTTGCACTACTAGCCAGGCTCCTAGTGGATGATGCCCATGGCTGCATCCTTCTTGGACTGTGAAGGGGGTAAACCCTTTTCAGCCCTGCACATGCTGTAGGAGGAGGTGGCTGCGTGCCTCTGGTGGGAGTTGATTTGGGTCGACAGCCCAAAATCAGTTGAGTGTAGCCTAACCTTAAAGCGGCTGTCCGGCCTTGTGATGTTTGACAAAATTTCATTTTTAATAAAAAAAATAAAAAAATACAAATCAAAATAATTCAGAAAATAATGTGAATACCTTTCAAGTTTGACAACAACAATTAAAAATCCTCACACTTTATTATGTTTTTACTTGAAAAAACTATTTAAAGACTTATACATAGAGGGAAAAAATTGTCAAATGTGCCAGACAATTTCCCATTAAAGGGGGCCGTGTTGATCAAAGCAGGCCTGTGGCTGAACATACCCAGTTACTGCACGTGCATGCCCTCCCTCCAGATCATATCTATGGAGAGCACACACGCGTGCTGTAACTGGGTGAGAGTTCATAATTCCATGTACAGCCACAGGCCTTGCTTTTGATCATGACAACACAGCCCCTTTAATATCACAGACCCCTTGCATAGGCCGCCATCACTTGAGGTCAAACAATGGTGCAAGCGCGTACGTGCCACGCGCAACTCTTAACCAATGATGGGTCTTCCTTTGACCTCAGTGAGGGCGCTGTTTGAGCTTGTGACGTCAGATGCAAGGGGTCTATAGAGAAGGAAATTGAGGAGTATGTTCAGGTTACGTTAATAAATGTTGGACATTGAGGTTACTTCCTTTTTTTTTCAATAAATAATCATTTGGTTGTGTATTTTTGTCCCATCAAATTTATTGTGTGTGACATTGGATACCTGAATTTCAGGATCAATTACCTGAATTTGAGGATCGACGCCTTTGGAAAGATTTTAGTTTTTAAAATGTTAAAGGCGATTGTGTGGGCGATTGTGTTATCTTTCATTAGAATATAGTATTTTAAACAGGCCGTCAGGCTTGGATTACATGGAGGCCACGGCCTCCATTACCCTTGTCTTGGCCTTGGCGCCCTGTCAAAAGTTTCCAGTAGACTTAAAAAGATTTTTCGAAGGTCAAGACCAGGGCAACAGATGTCATGGCCTCCGCCTAGTTCCAGGCCTTGTTCCTCTTAACTATTGATGAGAAAGTGTACTGTGCATCAATCAATAATTTCCTTTAACTCCTTTGTGTATTTTTTTTCTCACTGTGTGTGCAGGTTCAATTATCGCTCAACTCATCACCTTGTAGCCCATGGATTCTACAACTTTCTCAACTGGTTTGACGAGAGGGCGTGGTACCCACTCGGAGAGAATCGTCGGGGGCACCGTAAGTTTTCTCTGGTCCCTTTTCCTAATTCTACAATTAGGGTGTCCAAATTTGCTGAATTTTTTGTTCACCTCAAGAAGCCAGTCCTAATCAGTTTGAATATTCATGTTATTTAACTCAACACCTCAAAATGCTAACTGCTTAGAGTAGATGGTGTGGGGTCCTAACCCTTTAGTGTATTTAGCTTAAGATCCTCTAAAATCCTTAAAAATACTCCACTCTCCTGTAACTCAATACCCAAATATATCAGGCATGCAACTTTTCCTCGGATCAGCTGATTTCCTCTTTTTTATTATCAGTTTTACCATTCAAAATTGAAAAATACTGTACAAAATCATTGAAATTTTGTAATTTCCTCTTTTTCGGTGAAGTTACGGTTGCATGCCTGATGTATGGGTTCTGATAAGATTGGTATGCCTCATTATAGGAGTTCATGTGGCTTGGGGCCCCAACCCCCCAGTGTCTTTGGGCATATTGGGCATGTCCAACTGCTTCTTAACAGTCCACGAGCACGCGCTGGAATACTTATCCGATCCAATTAGATCCGTTCCTCCCATTCCGACGTTTTGAGACATCCCCTAAGTTGTCACCAGACAAAAGTTAATCCCAGCTTCTTTACAGTGTAACCCTGCAATGATGTAAAATGGATGTGTTTTTATATTCGTAGGTGTATCCCGGGCTGATGGTAACGTCTGGTGCTATCCACTGGTTTCTTCATTTACTGAACATCCCGGTCCACATACGAGATGTATGCGTATTTTTAGCTCCACTATTCAGGTAATAGTTTGAAACAGTTGTGTGTGGAGGGTCGGGAAATTGCAGAATTCACCCATAACGTGACGGACGTCAGATTTTAACATGTCAGACAGTTGGGGGGGGGGGGAGGGGGGGTTCTAGGATACGCATAACAGAGCTGCCAACTCCCCCTGATTCTGCAGAAAGTTTCCTGAAAGTAAGCCAATCTGTCTATGGTCTGATGAACAAATTTGAAAATCTCCCTGATGATGGAAATTGTTTCCCTATTAAGTGGGATGTATTTTCTAAAAGTCTCCCTGATTGTTGAACAAAAACTCCCTGATTACAAAATGCAAATGTTGTCAGCTCTGACATAACATGCCATTAGGTGGTAAGGGAGGGGAGTTTCATGGAACGATCTACTGCATATGATGTAGTTCTTGTAGCAGGGATAATGACCTTTGAACTTGAGTTTTGCCTGATACCAATGAAGGATATTACTCGCAGCTGTTCAAAACCTGCAGAATGTAAAAAGCACCGAAATAATTGCACGCACCTGAGAGTATTTATAACAAACTCTTTTCCTCTTTGTTCCTCTAATGTTATTTTTATAAATCTACGTAATTCAGGTCTTGAAATACCAACTGGCCCAAGTCAAGTAATTTTAGCATTGGACCAGTAATCTCACAGTCTAAACACCTCTGACTGGCCAGTGCTTTGAAAACATTCTTCTTCTTTTTGAAGGCAGGGTCATAGTTTAGAAACAACTTCGAAAAAAAATAAGGGGAATTTTTTTCGAAAGCCTGCTTGTTATGTACATGGTAATAAATGGTAGTAAGCATTCTGGAAAGTTAGTTCGCCTTAAGTGCCACCGTAGACTAATCTTCAAAGATCGCCTAAAAGAGACTTTTGGAGATTCAAATTTCTGCGGTGTCCATTTGGACTGAAATGCGGTTAGTACCCGCTTTCACCTTGCTAAATGTGGATGGATTTGACGTTCTTGATGAGTATACAGTGACAGTTTTAGCTGTTTTCTCAACAAGTAGACACTTTGTTCAGCTGAAACTTTCATAGGTGACTTTTATTGTACCTTTATGATAAATCAGCATTACATTGACAAAAGCCAAAGGATAATCTTACCTTTAGGGTTTTATTTTTTCTGTTTCATTTATTTAATACACAACTCCAATCTCCTTCTGGAAGTTCAGCAAATGTAAACAAAAAAATAAGAAAAAGAAAAAAAGGGAAGTAGCTGTTGTGACCAACCAAATCGACCCATGGTACAACTGCAAAAGAAATGTTTAAAGGCCTCACATTTTGACCCTAGCCGAGTCTTTCTGCTTGGCTAAATGACAACATCTGCTAGGGTCGAAACCTGGGGCCAGTAACAATTTTGGGGGGGATTGGAAGAAAAAAAGAGAAAAGAAAAAAGTTAATACAGTCTTGTAAACATATTACTTGGTCAAGTGGAAGTTGAAAACTTAGAAGATCTGCAGTCTAGCGGAGATCTTTAATGAAATTCAAGTCCTGTATTTATTGACAACCTCGTTTTTGTCTTCTTTCCCATGTCGTTCTTTATCAGTGGGTTAACTGCTCTGGCTGCCTATGGCCTAACCAAAGAGTTGTGGAGCCAGGGAGCAGGGCTGTTGGCTGCGTGCTTCATCGCTATCGGTAAGTCATATCTTCCTCGAGATTCCAGGCCTAAATTTGGACAGAGACAGCACCCCTACCCCACTCCCCTGACAAGAGTCCCCCCCCCCAACATGTACATTGAGTGGGGGAAAAAACCTGATGAACATAGAGATTTGCAGAGTTGTTGGTGGACGTTTTTATCATATTTTTTTCATCATGCGACGTACATGTATGGTATCACTTGGCAATGGACATCTAGGATTATCAATTACACTGTGACTGACTGATGGTCCTACATACTTTGTGTCTGTTCTTTGTTTATCAACACAGTCGGCGGTGTAACGCAGTTCTTGTTTTTACTGTCGTCTTTTTATTTGTATTCATGGTGGAAGTGCCTTTGTAAAAAATGATAATAATTAAAATATGTAAAATATGCTTGAGATACTGAATGACGTTGCTTTATGCATGTAGGAGTGGGTGAGAGTACTTAATATCTATATTCTAATTTTTTAAATGGGTAGGGAAAATTACCTACATTATGCGTGAAGCTTTGAAATTTGTTTCATAATATTAATTGGGTCTAAGTTATTTTTATCTCTCTCTCTCTTTCCTTCTCTTTTAATATTTTAAAAGGCATTTTTAATGTAATTTTTAGTTTGTACAGTTTTGTGTCACTTGTTTTATTCCCTCTCATTGTTTTGTACGCGTGTTTTGTGGTAGCACTCCTTTTTTATATGAGGGCTGACAAATTTTCCTGCTTGCTGGATGGGTTAGCCACAGTACAGATGATTATTTTAAAAAAAGTAATAAACCAAAAGGGAAACTGACTGGGAAAATTTTTAAAAAATTGGGGTTGGAACACACACAAAAAATATATTCATAAAATAGGGAGACCGCCAACATAGGGCTAGATACCCCTGAGCTCAGTTTGTAGAGTGCCGGCACGTTAATCCGTAGGTCGTTGGTTCAAATCCCGCTTGAGTAAAATTGTCTTTGTTCAACCCCAAATTCTAAATAAATATGTTGAACATCAGTTGGTAGGGGGGTTGACTGTGTACAGTTTAGACACACAGGCCTGATAAAAGACAATTGCCTTCATGCCCCCCCCCCCCCGAATCATTGCCCCTTATCATTTCCCTTTGAAATGTTACATTAGAATTTTTAATTTCCCTCATAGATGGGAAAATGGGAAAAATACCTTGGCCTTAGACAAACTAAGCATCAGGTCGGCATTCACCACATGTTATCATAGCGCAGGCTGTCATTATTGCTTTTTCAATCGAAACTGTAAAACGATTCATGAATGGGGGGAGGGTTGGAGAGTTGGCTCAAACTGTGCATTGTTTGGGTGCGTTCACCATGTGATGTCAATTTTTACATGCTGGCTTGGCCCCACCCCCCCCCTCCCTTTCCTTGATGAAGTACAAATCCATCATTAGTTAGGCTGACGAGTCTGCGGCTGACACGTATTCATTTACGGCTTGTTATGGTTCATACAGTCCATGAAGTGTACCCTCGATGTACAAACTTGTTTCACACCGAAGTCAAATTGGCTTGGAGTAATAAAAAAATGTGTACAAACCCGCAGGCATTTTGACGTTGAACAAGGCATTAGCCATGATCTGTACATTGGATGTCAAAATTTGCTGGTAATTCAGACGCAGGAGGAGTGAATCATTCTCTGCCAATACTGCAACTATTAAATAACCGATTAAGGAGGGGGGGTCTTCAAAATGAAAAAGATGTATTAAAGATGCGCAGAGACCTATTGACAAAAAACTACTGGCAGGATATTCCCCAAATGCATAAAATGTTTGGATTCTATTCACAGAATCCTGTTCATATGATGTACATGTAACTCCATGGTAAACCATGTTCATTTGTAATACTGGCTCGAGTGGTAGTGATTGCCAGAAGCAATTGAGCTCATTTTTCTTGTGTGGAGAAAATAAAATAGTTTTTAGACTTGCCTCCCTAGTATGTTTTTAGCAAAGTTTCAAGTTCCTATCAGAATTTGATCATTGTCTGTCTGAAGAAATGCCTTGGTTTGGTGAGATTGGTGATTTTTCGGTAAATTTACACACAGGGGATACCGGATACCAGGGATATTGCTTGTGTGATGGCATATGTTGTGGTCACCCCTACACCACTCCTATACCACTCCAACACCTCCCTTTCACCACCCCTACACCACCTCTACACAACTCCAACACCACTCCTACACCACCCCTACACCACCCCTACACTACCCCTACACCACACCTACACCACTCCTACACCATCCCTCCCACCTCCCATGGTAACCCCACATGAAAGTGCTGGCAAATAAGGGATCCAAAACAATATCTTTAAGACATTTATTTTGGGGCACCATGCAAAAAATCGAGATAACTCTCACTGTTGTCAAGTTTGTGGCCCAATGTTAGTGGAAGCAATTTTTTAAAACAATGTTTTATATACATTGTACTGTCACTATGTCAGTTTATTTTATGATTTTTCTCGTTGTTTTGTTTAACTTACATGTATACACAGGTTTGTGTTAAAAAGCACTGTACACTTAGTAAACTCCCGAGTCCTGTGAAGGAATAAAACTAATCCACAGGCATACGAATCGAACCAACGACCTTCTAGAGAAGATGACTTACCACTAGACCACCTAGATTGCCCAGGAGATTGAGGCAGTTTGAATCCTATTTTTTTCAGCAGTGGGTACAGCAATAATTTATGTTAAATTTGCATCGGGCATTGTCCCGGCGGCTACCTGTTACTCTTGTAACGGTAAGGTATATTCAGAATGAACCTGTTCACTCCGAACTCGGTGTGCACAGTCGGTAAATGTAATAATGTAGTACACTGAACGGATTAAATGCTATCTGCCTAGACGTTGGTCCTGTTAAAAACCAGAAACCAACAGACGCAAATAGCTGGAAGTGCAAGTGTGACAAACTCCATCTTGTCCGTCTTATTGGTTTTTTTTATTATTTAAAAAAAATTATTATTGTATTTGATGATTTCTCTTTCTGCTCCTCTACAGTGCCGGGCTACATTTCTCGCTCAGTTGCTGGTTCCTATGACAACGAGGGAATTGCCATATTTGCTCTTCTCTTCACTTATTATCTGTGGGTAAGGAATGGCATAGTGTCAGGAAAGACCTATTGACGCAAAATTAGCGATTATTGATTGAAAATGCAGGGTCCAAGTTAGTGCTTTTCACTGCATGATATTTTGTTTGTGTAGCCATGGTAATAATGGTAAAGTTAAGCTCAGGAATCAGAAGAGTAAATTTTTTTTTTTTTTTGTAAGGTCAAATTTCATTACTGGTGGAAATTTTATCCTGAAAGGTTACCTGGGGTTAGTTTTTGGGGGGATTGCAGTGTATTACTATCATTAATTTTTATTTTATATTGAAAAACATTTCATTCACTCTGTGGTAAATCGACACCAACGTGTTTGGACTTTTGATAAGATTGGTATGCCTGGCCAAGTGATAAGGTGGGGAAAAATGTTCAGTTTCCGGTTACATGCCATTTTAGAATAGGTTCGGTAGGTCGGGAAATTGTTGAGGGTGGGGCTGGGTTTTTTTTGTTTTGTTTTTTATTCTGGTAAGTTTGAGGAGTTGTAAAAGTGCCCTACTTTTATGGTAGAATTCAACCCCCCAAAACAGCGACTGACAAAAAACTGCTTAAAAATCCATCAAAGGAGATGTTGCTTGTTACTATGGAGGTATGATTGTGTCAGATACATTTCTCAAAAAAGGAGACACTTTCGACTAAAATGATGTCCACAAATTGTTCGCACGCGACTTCAATTGTGCATCCTTGCTTGTGTGTTACAACTGGGTTTTTTATCTTTTTTTGTTTGTTCATATTTGGTTTAGCCTTATGAAAAGTTTTGGGTTGCGGTGGAAAATAAGGGTTGGTCGGGTACTCAGAAACATAACTTTGGGGGGGGGGGCTAAGCAATTGCTATTTGGGCCTATATTCCTCAATTTCCACTATCCTCCACTCTACAGGCATGAAACTTTTCCTCTTTTTTTATTCTCAGTTTTACCATTCAAAATTGAAAAATACTATACAAAATCATTGAAATTTTGTAATTTCCTCTTTTTTGGTGAAGTTACAGTTGCATGCCTGCCTCTATGGTCACTCAACACAGACATGTTTAGACTTGGATAAGATTGGTATGCCTGACCCAGTGATAAGCAATTGTTATTTGGGCCTACAGTCCTCAATCCTCCACTATCCTTCACTCTATGGTCACTCAACACCAACATGTTTGAACTTGGATAAGATTGTATGCCTGGCTCAGTGATAAGCAATCGTTATTTGGGCCTACAGTCCTCAATCCTCCACTATCTCCACTCTACATGTATGTCACACAACACAAACATGTTTGATTGGATACGATTGATATCTGGCCTGATAGCAATGTATTTGGGCCTACAGTTCTCAATCCTCCACTATCCTTCACTTATGGTCACACAACACCAACATCTTGGACTTGGATAAGATTGATATGCCTGACCCAGTGATAAGCAATCGTTACTTGGGCCTACAATCCTCAATCTATCAGACAACTTCCTGAATTTTATTTGGGAAGGTTAAAGTTAATAAAATACTGCAACTTTTATTCTTCCATCCGCGTACCCACACAGGCTTGGAGTGAAAATGGACTGGTCCCTTTTGTAAGCTTCAGTGTTTTTAATAGTATTGCATACCGGCAGTTGCATAACCAGACATTAACATTTTGGGGGGCAAGCAGGGGTAAAAACATGAATGGGGGAGGGGGGGGGGGGCTATTTAATGTATTGAACCATTCATTTGTGAGATTTCATTGATGAAAGGCTGGGAAAATCTTGACTTTTGTCTGAATTCAAACTTTTACTATGTCTTTTTCTATATGTGAAACGAAAGTAGCTGTTATTTTCTGCTCTGCTCTTTGGCCTACTTCTCTTTTTGAAATCTATAGTTCCAGAGGTTGCTAAAAGGAGGAAACGCTCGCATTTCAGCGTAAAATCCAACACATGGATCCTAGTGTCAGACCTTATTTCATCGGCAATGCAACTCACCCCTAATACGTTTGTTTTTTAATACCACACACACACAGATGTTTGTCATTGGATTGGTCGGATCACTCGTTGAAATGTGGCTTTTCCATTTTACCAGGCTAAGCCTCTTGAACTGGAATTGTCCACATTTCACCTCGTGATTATATTTTGCGATAATGCACTCGTATGCATTTAATATTTGTTTGACAATGGGCTTACTAGAGCTCCATTGTGGCGCATTTCTTCGGTAGGAACTGCACCAGTTGGGCTTTTTTTTTTCTTCTTTTTTTCACATTATGGGGTTAATCCTACAATGTTTTTTACAAGAAAGATTAAAGAAAAGGGACAATTGAAAACCAATGTAAAAAGCCCACTAAGTCACTCTGCTAAAGATGCCTGTATATAATGTATAACGTATCTGTCGGCAATATGTTCTGTAGCAAGAAAAAATGTGAGCCGTGAAAGATATTTTTGCATCCATGGTGTTTTATAGACCTTCATCTTGCATCACTGTATTGTTCCCTGTCTGCATTAGCAATAGTGAATACTGACTCTCATTGTATCAGACCATTGTTGTCCTTCCGGCCTCGGTTTGAGCACATTGATTAAAATGGAAGGAATAATGAGATGGCCCCCAACCATGATAAAGGTTTATTGCTTAATTAGATGTCATCAGACATTATGTGCTGGCTTTCAAAGGTCTTTATGCATACTCTGTTCACATGGTATATTACCCGCACATGTGGCTTAATAATGGCATCGCATGCATTCACCCTTAACGGCAATGTATACCTTTGGTTTATGGTTATGTTCTTGCAGGAAAAATGATCCATATTTGGAAACACACAATCTGAGAAACGTTCCATCTCAGATTGAAATGTTTTTGAATCCCTCTCTCTAACTTAACCACATTCCTATGGGAATTGCTTCTCAAAATGTTATACATGTACATTATCAGCATCTGCAGTGCTTCTGGTTTTTATGTTCAGTAATTTTTGGAGTAATTACCGAAGGTGTACCCTCCCTTTAAAGGATGTGCACAACATTGAGAAGATTGAAAGTTTAAACATTCGCAGGCCTTGCGCCTCAGCTTTTTGCAGAGTAGGCCACTGGGCCAGTAAACTGTGCGTTTTACTTGCCCCCAGGAAGTTTTAGTAGCCCAGATTTTAAACTCGTGTTGTCTTAATTGTATCATTTCTGATCACAACCAATTTAATGTTCATTTGACATTCACATACTCAAAAATAATTGAACACTTTTTAAAAAATTTATTATTCACATCTGAGAAAGGAAGAAATATGAGTATTTTAAACAAGTAGGTCGCGCAGTTTTTTAGCAGCCCACACAGGGCAAGTTGAGTTGTTTACCAGCCTGTAGCAGTGTTTACTAGACAATGTACGCCAGGCTAGTGTTATAGGTGAGCCCTGATTATTGCAAATTTGCACATAGCTTTACATGGTTTAAAGATGGTCACCATGATCGACCTCACCCCCTTCTCCACGAAGAAAGTATAAGATCGGTAAAAACTCACACCCTGAGTAAACTTTAAGCCTACAGTAACTAAAACCTGGAAGGTATAGTACAGGTATTTGTCTACTGTTTTCACCATTTATGGGAGTCAATTCCTTTGTGTACATTTTGCACTTGGCGTCGTGAGATGGCACAATAGATGAAGGGGCATCAGGTACTTGTATTATTTCATTCATACATGTAAAGCGCACCCCTAAAACAAAAATATGAATTTCTGCTGGAACACTTCATAGTGCACCAAGGCAAATGCCGCTGTGAAGTATCAGGCCTGCAACCTTTAAAAGTCATCAAATTGGTTTGTGGTTTTTAATAAAGTGCCTTTTATGATTGCATCAAGTTGTCACACAAATAGTCCTGTCCTCCGCCTTCCCACCAGGTATTCTGAGCTTGCCATCTGTGGCTGTATTTACAAACACAGAGCAACTACTTTGTTCGGTGCTCAATCTTCAACACTCGCACGGCAGGCGGTCGTTAAAGGTATTATACAGGATTGGTGAGGATAAAAAAAAACGCTTACTGATTATGAAGTTTATACTAGAACCATTCCTTTCTGTGAAATATTTCCCTCAGCAATGAAGTCAAATTTTAGAAAACTATCTGAAACCTCATTTAAAAAAAAAAGTAACAGCTGATTTCGGTTGTTACAACCAAAATTAAGGACAATGTGTTTACATCTGAAAACTATGCATTTTCTCATAATTCACACAACTGATGAACCCACAAAGGTTTGTTATTTTATGTATTATGATTGATCACACAAAACATGAACACTGTCTGCGACTATTTTGTCAGCTCCACCAATGCTGTATATCATCCCTTTTAATATTCTGAATGTTTATCTGTTATAAATTAAGAGAACCCAACGGGACTTGATGCAGCGTTCAAGTACTCTTTTTCGTTCAGAATCGAGTTCGGTCGGCGTTTGCATCATTATTGCTCTGATAAACAGACACTTTATCTGCGGCAAAAAAAAATGTAGTGCGAATGGAAAACATAATCTGCCATTGTGTGACAAGTGAAGTACTGAATACTTAATAACTAAAGGGACATTGTTAACAAATCCCAAGGACTGTTTGTCATTTAAGTTGTTTGGATTGCCAAGGATAAAAGGATGTGGCACAAAATTGTGAAGCAGAATTATAGAAAAAAGGTTCGGTTTGGGTTCTTTTGAAAAAGGACTCTTTTGTCTTGCTAACTACTGCGGTATTGTGACAATACGAGTAAGGATCATTAACATATGGCTGCAGGAATCAGACATCAAATTTTTTTGACCTGGTTTGTCGGTGTTTTTCCCGATTTTAGATATGTATTTATCTCATTACACATGTAACATGCCTAACAGCACAACTAGTGCAAATAACAGGATGAATAGGAAATGAGCAGAAATGATTTTAAACATTTATTTATTTCATTACACATGTAACGTGCCTAACAGCACAACTAGTGCCAATTAGAGGATGAATAGGAAATGAGCAGAAATGATTTTAAACATTTATTTATTTCATTACACATGTAACGTGCCTAACAGCACAACTAATGCCAATTACAGGATGAATAGGAAATGAAAAGAAATGTTCAGTTTTAGATGTGGGAGGAAAACCCCAATGGGGAAAAACAAAACCCCAATGGGGAAAAACCCCAATGGGGAAAAACCCAAAAACCAATACAAAAAGGCTAGGGACTGAAAACCCATCCTGCATGCAAGGCTCCGATCAGAGTTGGGATTCGAACCGGGGTCCACAGAGGTGAAAGGCGGGGAAAGAAATCCAATGAGCCAACCCGATTCCAGTAACCTGATTTCATAATTTTGTCCGAGATCTCCCTTTGTAAGATACAAGCATATATTGTACAAAAGAACGACAATGCCCACTGTGTGTCAAAAAAAGACACAATAAACTTCCTCTTGTACTGAGTGGAGAGTCTGGAAATCCTCTTAAAATGTGATATCCTGGAAGCTGGGAGCATTTCATCTTGTACCCAAGAGGAAACCGTAACCAAGTTCAGTGTTTTTCAAACTTTGTATATTAAAGGTGGGTTGGGGGCGTGCAAATGTGTAAAGCCCTTGTGATGTAGATCCGGGGCCCACGTAAGGGCCTTGACATTTTTTATTGTACATGCTCTGTGATGCAGTAATTCCTGATGGCCTCTTCCTCCTGTCTTCTTAGAGCAAAGGTTTTGAAGATTGTATATGAACCTCTCAAATGCATGAACTTGAAAAAAAAAAATTTTAAACCTTGGGGAGACTTCTTGAACGTGGTTGGTGCCACAGAAAGCATTGTGGTGCGCCAAGCTTTCTTGTGGGTTTTTTCACTGGAGAACACTGCCAGTTGTCAGTGTTTTTCATTTGTGTACAATTACACCACTTCTTGATTCTACAATCTAGACTGTTTTAAGAGGAGTATCAATTCCTGCCTTCAGCTCCCCTGAGTTATTTTGCAACTTAAATTTTTTCCTCTTGTAAGCCCCCTTACCAAGAGTGGCTTTCAGCCTTGTTTGGGGACGAACTTGCCACAGAAAAAAAAATTGTTTTTTTAAGATTGTCAGAGAGAAAAAAAAACAGGTTTCTGTTTCCTGTAGGAGTCCTTGTGACATCATGAGTATTTATGGAATTGACATCATGAGTACCTCATTGAAAACACAGGAATATTGTTCAAAGCATGGAATTATATATACATGTGTATTGAGTCAAGTGCTAACTCATAGTTCTAAATACACACACTTTTGGAAGCCATCTGAACGCAGACATGTTTAAGGCATGCACTCGACTGAGAAATGTATTTTTCATAGAACTTTTTTTTTTTTTAAATGAAACTGACACGCTTGCAAGTGCGTGTTTATGCTACCGTGCATTACTGATTATTTTAGGTTCCATTTATGGATTCTATATGCACAGGAAACTCAAAAAAAAGCTCTGATATGGAAATAACTGTACTTGGCTTTTGATAGGTTTGCACGCAAACATGGATGCACCAAAATAGCTTCAAAAAACTGCTGGGCAAGTTGGCGCTCTATTGTCTATTTATACACAGGGCTCTAGTTTGGGATAAAAATCCACACAACCACAGGGCTTGTAGCTCAGAATGTTTACTGGTCCAGAATTCTTTTTACAAGAACCAGAATCAAAATGAGAAGAAGAAAAAACTAATAATAAAACGCCTATACAGTTTAACAAGTAAAACTGTTTTTACTTGAAGAGACACTCAGAGAAATAAGTACTCAGAGTAAAAAAAGCAATCCTGATGTGTCTTTAAATGCAGCGGCTACTTTTGGTAATTACTCAAGAAATGCATTACCATAAAAACTTACTTGGTAAGGAGCACCTGAGAGCTGCTGATAATATCAAACATTGTGAGAAACGACTCCCTCTGAAGTAATGTAGTTTTTGAGAAAGAGGTAAATTCTCACTACAATATTTAATCTGAGAAAGGCTACTCAGGCGATTGAAAGCACACAATGCAACACAGGTATTTTTTTCTTTCAACAATTTCTTGCAACTTTGATAACCAATTGAGCCCCAAAACACTAAACACCACATAGTATTTGGGCTGGCGACCTGTTTCTGCCGAGCAATTTTTTTCCTGTGCTTAGCACTTTTTGTGCTTCTGTGCTCTATAAAATTGGACTCTGGGTAGTTGCCGTACGATATATAATTACTTGTCTAAGGTTTTTATTGTTCTTACGTTTCACAGTTGAAAGCTGTCAAGACTGGTTCAGTATCATGGGCAGCGGCCACGTCACTGTCCTACTTCTATATGGTAAGTCTCAAACACTACACAAAGCCCTTCATTTCTTACCAAATTTTGTCTGTTAACTTATCGTGCCCTCAATGGCTTAGCCCCTGGCTACATTTCTTGCCTCATTCATTTTCCCTCTGTCACTCGTCCTGGTCTACGATCATCTAGAGCCCCTTTAACATGTTGAGCCTCGTTACCAAAGAAGTTGGAGGGACGGGGCATTTGCTACGGCTGCTCCTCATTTGTGGAATTTGTTACCGCTGCACATACAAACATCTAGTTTCTTAAGGTCTTTTAAATCTCAACTGAAACGCATTTGTTGTCTCTCGTCTTTTCTCACTTAGTGTATTTGCATTTTTCATTGTCAATTTCCATGTTGTGTTTTCAGGATCCCGTTTATTGTAAAGCTACATTTTGCATTGCTTTTGATCAGAGATTTATTTAACTTGATAAATCAGAGTTTCTGTTTTGTGCCTCATGTCTCGAATTCTCTTAGTTTTATTTCAAAAAGGGAAGTTTATGTATCTATAGGTGTTTTGTACAGGTATTCTTGTAGGCCCCTTGAGGACGCTAAGGGTGGATATGTGCGCATTATAAGTGTTATTATTATTATTATTATTATTATTACATATTTAATTCTGTGACAAAGTTGTCCATCGGTGCAGTTGAACGGTTTCAAATGGTCGATCAACTCACTGGTAAGTTTTACCAAGAGTAGGGGGGTTAAAGTCTAGGAGTAGTTTGAATGTGGATTTAAACCAGGCCCCATTTTAATCCAGGCCCCAAATTTATAGAGCTCCTATATTAAGCAAAAATATTGCTTAAAAATTGTCTGTTTAGCAAAAATAAGCAAGGCATCGGGCACTGATTAGACGTTTGACATGCTGTTTTTGCTTGTATCTGTAGTTTGGTTAGCATGATTTTGTTGTGCTTAGCTACCTTAAGCAGCTTTATGAAATTGGGGTCAGGCGTGAAAATTATGTGAGGAATTCTGCATATTTTATAGCGGATAACATGGAGAGGTTTTTCTGCAATTTTGTATTCGTTTGATTTGTTGCAGGTGTCGGCATGGGGAGGGTACGTTTTCATCATCAATTTAATTCCCCTGCATGTGTGTGTGTTACTGCTGATGGGTAGGTTCTCATACAGAATCTATGTAGGTAAGTACTTTGACCTTCAATAAAAAATAATAATAGTAGCTTCTTGTACAGCGCTCAAATCTGTCACTCGGTGATGCTTGTGGCGCTGCAGCATTATTTCCCCCCGGTCACTGGGCCATTTATTTCATTTCATAAACCATCTTAGCTCCCTTGGGAGTATACAGCCTGCGCTGCCATGTAGCGCACCAACTTTATTATACCTGGTCACTTGGCCATTTATTTCATTCCATAAACCATCTTAGCTCCCTTAGGAGTATACAGCCTGTGCATTTGAGGAGCCCCCAAATCACCATACTTTTATGGAATGGTTCTAAGCACCTAAGTTGTACTTTTACTTTAGTTAATTTTGGTTGAACAAAGAAAAATTTACTTGAACCTGCGACCTCCGGATTAATTGTCGGGCGCTCTACCAACTGAGCTATCTAGCCCACCACGTTGTGTCAATATCTTTGTTTGGGGGTGCCAGTCAGAAGCCATTCATTCTGTAACTGCCGTATAGCCAGGGATCACACCCAAGTTTACGATACAACCTGGGAAGCGGCAGCAGAGAGGGATGCAACTTTTTATTTCAAATATCAAGTAATAAACCACAAGGGAAACTGCCTTGGTAAATTTGAAATGACTTTGGGTTGAATAATGAAAAATTGACTAAAGCGGAACTTGAACCTGAGACCTCAAGATTAACATGCCTTTTTTTTCTTCCTTTTTTGCCGACAGCTTTTACAGTGTTCTACATCTTAGGGACAGTGTTTTCAATGCAGGTGCCTTTCGTTGGGTTCCAGCCTGTACGGACCAGTGAGCATATGGCAGCAGCAGGTGTGTATTGAAATAAACTAAGGCCGTATCCGAATTGCCGGCTACGGCTACGACTGTTGCTAAGGGTGTTGCCAAGGACAACCTATACTTCAATGCACGGTGGCGTGGCGATCCAGCCGTAGCCATAGCCGTAGCTGCCAATTCGGACACAGCCTTACCCGTCGTCATGACCTAAGATAAATCTTGATTTCCCCCATTTTTGGAGTCCCACTTTCCTTGTGTGTTACTGTGCAGTGTGCATGGTAGCTGAGCGGGGTATTTTATCTGCTTGAGTTTTTTGGAGAAATTCATCTCGAACCTACTCGTAAAAATCAGTTCTCAGAAGGGAAAAAATGGCACATATAACAGATTCATGGTGGGTTTTGTTTATGCCTCTTGCCTTTTAAGTCAAGAAAAGTAAAGGTTAGATTTAGACACAGTTTACTTTCCATAATTATGACAGTTTTCGTCCAAATGTTGCCGCTTCTTTAATGTCTTGTGTGACGCACAGGTGCAGTGTCAGTCTGCCTGGGAAAAAAAACACTATGGGAAATAATGAATGTTTCAGTAACGCATTACGTAGGTGGACATGGTGAATAATGCAGTCAGGTTCACTTTGGTCTCAACCAACTCTCTTCCATTATTTAATAGTGTCATATTTAAAGAATAATAAGTAAGGACTTTTTTGTCAGAATGTCTCGTCATTCCAGGTGGTTTTTTTGTTTATTTATATTTTTTTTCAGAACTCCCACGTCCCCAATTGTGTTTCTTGAAAATCATGAATTTGCATTTTAAGAAAGAAAACAACATGCTTGTGTGTGTGTCCAATACTCTGATGGCACATTTGCGGAGACGTAGAAGTCTGTGAGCTATTTCAACTTTAATGCGCTGAAATTTATGAATTCATCTCTCGACCAAAGAAGACTGCTACCCACTTTTCAAAAATGTTTTTGTACACAATGTCTTCCCTGTAAAGTGCATGTATGTTTTAGTAAAAACAAAGAGAGGCTTTTTTTTCTTCTTCTATTTTTTCTCTGTTTCCTTCTCTCCCCCCCCCAGTTTCAATAAAATTAAAGAGGACTACTTTATTTCAATCAATGAGTTGACAATAAAAACACAATCTCATGGAACTTGCCTGCTAATAATTATATCAAGAAAACACAGAGGAAAATGGATTCGGTTTTTCGGGTGTGTTTTTTTTTTTTGTCAGTAAAAAAATAAAAAAATTCCTCTGGGGATTCAACTTACCCAAACATGACAGTACTTAAGACAAAACTATATCATAGTATTTAAAATCATTACCAGTTCAGAAATGAATTCACCTTTTAGACTATTTATAGCCCTTTTTTTTAATGTGTGGTTTCCAGTCCTCGCTAAAAAATGTAGACTCCCTTTAAAGTGGGTCTGTCAGACGATGAGAAAAACAGCTCGGATTTGAGATGCCTAAATACCCATTTCCTACGGCTCAAAAGTTGGTGTTCTTGACGTTGCATTTTAATTTAAGTATCGCAATTGGATTAGTCAGTGAGGTATCCAGCAAGTTGGAAAAAGGAGCCCAAAATGCATTCTGTGGAAAAGTCAAAGCCTTAGGCCATGTGGGCACATCCATATCATTCAGGAATTAAGCTTGTTTTTTTTAGAAGGTAGTAGGATTGTCGCTTTTTCTTCAAAAGCCTTGCTGTCTACTTTAATGGCGGCAAGTTATCACAGGTTTGGGAAGCGACTCTGGGGAAATCAATGTCAGCCAGACATAATTATGAATTATTATTTCTTACGGCGTGGTTTGTTTTGATTTCGTGTCTCGACACACACCCAGGTACCTTTGCGTTACTCCAGGCCTACGCATTCCTGAAATACGTCCAGGATTTCCTGTCCAAGAAGGAGTTCAGGGCGTTGTTTTTTTTCGGCGTGCTGGGAACGGCCGGCGTTGTGTTTCTAGCTGTCGTTCTTCTTACTTATGCAGGTAAGACTGACTTGAAAGCATTGGAAGGGTGGCTGGAATCAGATGGGGGGGGGGGTCGTTGTGTGTAATGAATATCTGTGTTGATGTTGAGCCCTAATGTAGAGCGTTGTTTTCCTTTGGCGTCTTGGGAGAGGCTGCCATTATGTCTCTTCTTCCTTGGTATGCATAAGATTGGCATGAAAGAGCAGTGGATGAGGGGGGAGGGGGGGTTAGTGGCATTAACAAAGTTTATAACTATCTGTTTTGTGTGTGTGAAACTTGGAGCTTGAATTTTAGAAATGTTAATGAAAAAGTAAGCTTAGGGTGTTAAAACAAATAACCAATTTTGTGTTGAAAAAGGGAAAATTTACTAGAGCGGGATTTGAACCTGCGACCTCCGGATTAACGTGTCGGCACTGTACCAAAATGAGCTATGCAGCCCTAATGTTGGCGGTTTCTCTATTTTGTCAATATGCAACTTTTTCCCAAAGATGTTGACAAAATAGGGAGTGCATTCTTTACTTAAACTGTTTGGGTCCCTTGCTAAGCATGATCAGTTTGGCAATGCGGAGACTGTTACTGTTTGGGTCCCTTGCTAAGCATGATCAGTTTGGCAATGCGGAGACTGTTACTGTTTGGGTCCCTTGCTAAGCATGATCAGTTTGGCAATGCGGAGACTGTTACTGTTTGGGTCCCTTGCTAAGCATGATCAGTTTGGCAATGCGGAGACTGTTACTGTTTGGGTCCCTTGCCAGGAATGATTAGTTTGTTAGTGCAGTCTTCACTCAGACTGTTTGGGTCCCTTGCTAAGCATGATCAATTTGGCAGTGCAGTCATCATTCAAATTGTTTGGGTCCCTTGCTAAGCATGATTAGTTTGGCCAGTGCTCTACTCAATCCAGCAGAATCAGAACAAGATCTTTCAGATCTTTTAGTTCTGGGGGAAGTTGGAGCCAATCCAGATTCCGTGGCATAATTCTGTTGATTTGTTTTTCTTCATTTAGGTTATATTGCGCCGTGGAGTGGGCGGTTTTATTCCCTGTATGATACTGGGTAAGTATGCTGTCCGTCCAGTCACTTAATTTAACCAAGATGCTGCTTGTTCCCAGGGTAATGAGAACTTAATGAACCAATCCCAGCAGTGTCGCCATGGGAAGAGGTTCACCAACTTCTGAAATTGTGGATTGTTGCCTATTTACACTATCACCTGGATAAACTCTGGCGTATTTGTTTATCTGTATGCCTCATACATTTTTAAGTTGTCTTGTATACACTTTGAAGGATTGTAAACCCTTTGGGTATTTTTTTTTTGAAAGAAATTACTGTACTGTATATTCTGGAGTACAAAGTGCTAAACAAGAATGAGTTGAATGTTCTAACTGCAACTAGTGGGGAAAATGTAACGATTGCAGCAAGTTTTTATTTTGTTTCTGCATAGTAATTTCCACAGAACATGGGTCACACCAATTGATTGGTGGACTTGAAAGTAGGGTCATCGTTTGGTTTTTGTCAACGTAATGCTGATTTATAGGCAAGACTACAAAGAAAGTTACTTTAAACGTCACATGTGGAATTTTCAATTGAAAACCGTGTCTGCTTATTGAGAAAAAAACTCACTGTATTTTCGTCAAGAATGCCAAATCCATCCACGATTAGTGAGGTGACAATGGGTACCAACAGCATCTCTTGTCGCAGCATTCACGAACGGACACCACGAAATCTCCAAAAGTAGCCTTTAGGCTATCTTTGAAGATCCAAATGTTTTTTAACATACTTTTATTGATTTCTAATCAATGGGGGCACCTCAGACGAAATAATTTTGCAGGTTGCTTACTACCATTACCAGCTTTATATCAAGTAGGCTTTTCGGATAAAAATTAAATGTTTTTTCTTGCCGAGGTCATTACCAAAGTATGACCCTACCTTTTTTTTAAGAAAAAAATTACCAAAAGACTTTCTAAATATTTCCACTGAAAACCACAAATGTGACAGTTGTGGACAACTCCCCTCCCGCCCCCCAAAAAAAATTTAAACAAAATTATAATAAAATAACAATTAATTTGAAATTACTGAATCACATTTTTTTCAATTGGATCCAGAATGATTAGAAACTATACTGTTTTACCTTGATGTCTGTAGATATGCAAAAATCCACATTCCCATCATAGCGTCTGTGTCAGAGCATCAGCCGACCACCTGGGTCTCCTTCTTCTTTGATCTCCACATCTTAGTCTGCACCTTCCCGGCTGGTCTCTGGTTCGTCATTAAGGAGATCAACGACGAGAGGGTCTTCAGTAAGTGCCAGAATTCTTGGATGTGATCGTCGCGATTAACTCTTGGTTTTGGGGGTTATTTTTGAGCCCGCTGATTGGCACATTCTTGAGACTTAAATTCTGGACAGGGTAATCCTGTTGTTGCAAGTACCACGCCTCGAATATTACACAGGCCCGAGGCCAGTAGTTTTAGTGTCAGGCCCGTAAACTAATGACAGGACAAGTCCGTCAATCGTGTGTTTTGTTCTTCAATGGAACAATACTGGGTAATATCTTGAACAAGAACAAATTATGTCCAAATGTTGCGTCACGCCACCAACAGCCCCGTACAAAAAGGCGTGATGTTCCCTCGTCCCTCGTTTGGCCCGTGCGCCAGGGCTCGATTTCACATAGAGCTAAGATTGATCTTAACTGCAAATCGCTCTTAATTGCTAAGCAAAGTGTGATGTCACAATACAAATCACTATATGGTGATACTGACAACTCATCTTAAGATGAATCTTAGTGCGTTGTGGAATCGAGCCCCGAAGTGTTAGTGCACAGGTGCGATGTGCAGTTTACATTGTTTGCCTGGGGGAGACTCTATTCTATTTGTGAACCTATACAAAGACCAATGTTCTGGAGTACAACAATTTTTTTGCCTTGTTTTTCCTCTCAGTTGTCCTGTACGCCCTGAGCGCCGTCTACTTCGCAGGCGTGATGGTACGCCTGATGCTCACCCTTACCCCGGTCGTCTGCATCTTGGCGGCCATTGCAATCTCCAAGACCCTGACGGAGTATCTGGCCGATGACTCGGACGGGAAGAAGAAGGAGGAAGACGAGGGGGAGGAGACCGAGGAGGATGAGGAGGAGGTGGATCGCAAGAACAGGAAGCTCTATGACAAGGTCAGACTTTAAGGTCGTTTTGCGGGATAAATCAGGAGGCCATTTTGTATTCCATTATGTAAAATGGTTTTGAAGAAACAGAACTGGTTTTACTAGTACTTCTAGTTTTCTCACAAATTTTCTCCAATCCCTTTCTGCTTGGTTATCGAAAAAATACCTTGTACTAGTTTGTAGTAGGCACTATTACAACACCACTTTACAGCACCAGTGTTAATAATCTTGGGGTAATTCACTTTTTCACCGGAGCCCTCCCTTTTGGGATATACTTCTACCCCCCACTGCAACCCTCTCCTCTCAGTGATGCTGTGGCCATTTTTTAATGGCTTGCTTAGGCTTTTGCTCCGGCCTAGACGCCATCTGCCTCTTTGAAGTCCCGTACAGAAAATGTACATCTACATAATGACTGACACAGCCCAAGCCAAAGCCTAAGCCGTTTTTCACTAAGGGCCTGTCAGTGGAACCCAATCCACAAACACTTGAACTGTTCAGAGCTCATTAATTGGTTTATTGTTGTTTCATTTGTCCAGTGCCTCGATCTATTGTCTTGGATATGTGCACTTTATAAGAACTCAGTATTATTATTATTATTATTATTATCCCAAATTCATGAAAACCCACATTTTTAAAGTGCACAGCCCCTGCTGTCATTATTCCTAACTTTTCATGCAAAGTAGAGTGAAATATGGCCCCCCCCCTGTTGTTTTGTTAAATTTTCTAGTCGGTTTCCTAGCAACCTACACTTGAGGATATCAATGGTACCTACTCAGGAAGCCCTCTAGGGTGAAAATAGCTCCTTCTGCCTGGCTAGCCAACCCATGGAAATGCAACTGAATATGTATGTTCCGGATATTTTTGCCGTATCTCTCTCTCTACTTTTTTTTCACTTGCATTGAGCAGCTTCGTCCTTAAACGTCCTTATTGCAAGTGTGTCATTTCTCAGGAACTTTTTCCTGATTTCAGGTTTTGTCTCAAAATCTCCTTGAGACTTCAAATTTTCTTGAAAGAAATATTAGGCAGTCACCAAAGGGAAAAAGAAGTGGTCCACATTGTGTCCAAGCCTGTAGTTTTGTATTACGAGTGAGGCAGAGAGTCTGTAAACCTCCTGAATTGTAACATCTTGGAGGGTCTGGGTCTAGAATAAGGGGGAACCCAGGCCTGGAAGCCATTATTCAGGAATGTTCACAGTCACCAAAATCTCAACCCTGCTTTTATTGGTTTGGTTTCCCACGATGCAGGCCGGTAAGGTACGAAAGCCCAAACTGGATCAAGAGAAAGACGGCCAGTTAGGGACCAACCTCAAGGGTTTCGTCGTCATGGCGCTGTTGATGCTGCTGATGATGTTTGCCGTCCACTGCACATGGGTTACTAGCAATGCATACTCTAGTCCTAGCATAGTCTTAGCCACCTACAACAACGATGGGTAAGAAATACGCTCTAGACACTGTTCAATTTCTGTTCAAATTATCACGGCACAACCCAACTTCGTCCCCATGGTTTACTTTATTTCCAACCATGTTTACAATAGTAAACCCTGGGAGGGAAACTCCTTACTTGGACCCTGATTGGACAAAACCAAATGTTAACCTTTGTCAAAACAGCCGGCCGGCAACCAATGTACAAACAGGCTATTAAAGATGGACATGAACGGTGTATTCCAAGCAACAAGAATCATTTAGACTTCTTAACAATGTATGTACGAACCATTTTTATCAAAACAAAATTAATATTGGAAGTTTGAAATGATAAAAAAGTCAACAACAAAAAACGACTCTTACGTGACGAATTTCCGCGGTTTTCAAAGACGTTTCAGCATATTGACCGCTGGCAGCGCTGTGTGAAAAAGCTGATTGTATGGCGTATACCCGTAGAGACGACCTGAACATTGCACTTTGACCTGTACGTATAGCGTATGCTGTCTGCTGTTTTTTTATAAAATAGTGAGGCTAGACTGCATGTCTTATTATCGCCAAAGATACTTCTGTTCAGGAAAAATGCCAACTATTCAGTCAGTGCGCAGCCAGTTGAAAAGTGTTTCCGTTTATCTTTTTACGTGTGCATAGACCGTGTGGTTATCTCTCGAGTCTCAGTCCACGGACCCATGTGCGTGTGTGCGTGTGTACGTCATATACACCTCACGGCGTACATACGTTGTATACATACTACTAATGTATATATGAACGAGTGCAGGGTCCAGTCTCGATCCACGGCTGCACACCATCAAAACCGGTGAAATGTTTTATTCATGATATGTAAATGAAGTGATGACAACTCGCTCATTTCGCGCAATGGCCGCTGCAATGCAACATTGCACTCCAGCAAACATGAATTTAAACATGCAGCGTATTTTATTATCTCCTTCATATCCATCTTTAAATCTGGTACCGAACCACGAGACCATGACGAAATGTGAATTTCGAAAAGGCAGCCAGACTATTCTAATTTGCATATGTATCCCAAAATTTTGGATATGCAAATGATC
The DNA here is from genome assembly GCA_032158295.1 of Pycnopodia helianthoides. Lineage (NCBI taxonomy): Eukaryota > Metazoa > Echinodermata > Asteroidea > Forcipulatida > Asteriidae > Pycnopodia > Pycnopodia helianthoides. The sequence goes on from CM063251.1 coordinate 492,151, forward strand.
CAATACCAGGGTTATTCACAAGCGTTATTCGACACTCTCGGTGCCGAATTATCAAATCTGGTGAGGCCCTCAGCCACAAACAAAATAAACAAATGATAATGTTTTTTTCTTTGCAGAACTCGCAATATCTTAGATGACTTTCGGGAAGCTTATTACTGGTTGCGTCAGAACACCGGAGATCGCGACCGTGTGATGTCGTGGTGGGATTATGGGTACCAGATAGCGGGGATGGCCAACAGGACAACGCTAGTTGATAACAACACTTGGAACAATAGTCATATTGCATTGGTAGGTTTCACCATTTCACCATTGAAAAAAAATGCTGTGTGAATTGTTTGTTTGTACATGTCCACTGTGAGGCAATTTGTGTGCACAGCCTTTTGCGCTAGAAGGTTTTAAAAAAACAGCTCTCTCTGGCCGATCCAGTAAATTTTGACCTACCATTTTCACAGCTTATTTTGAAGCAAATAGAATTAGCTGCTTACCAACCAAAAGGACCTGTAGTGTAAATGAAAAAAAGAAATTGGTTGATGGCCTGATGTTTGGATCCTAGCAGAGTTTTTCTCGAAGGCCTAATGACAACACAACATCATACCTGTTTATGTATGTTGTGTTATCATTTAGCCTTCGCGGAAGACTCTGCAGGGGTCGAAAGGTCAGGCCATTAACTACTTGTTGCAGGTTATTTTTTAAGATGTATTGTCAAGACACTCCTAAAAAAACCAGAAAAAAAACTGCCATTTAACTTTCTGAATATTCATTACCTACAGGTCGGCAAGGCCATGTCGTCCAATGAGACGGAGGCTTACAAGATCATGCGGGACCTGGATGTCAACTACGTCCTGGTCATATTCGGCGGTGTGATTGGCTACTCGGGTGATGACATCAATAAGTTCTTATGGATGGTTCGCATCGCTGAGGGGGAACATCCCAAAGACATCAGGGTAAGTGTTTGAGATAGCGGTGTTGAAGTTCACACTTTCTGATGCCAGAGATTGTAATATAAACTGGTCCTTAGGAAATCATTTTAAGTTTGTTATTAAAGAGGGTTCCAAGGTGAAACAGTGAAGTCACCTGTCAACATTTTCTGTGAGAAAAAATGTACCACTCTAAAAAGTTATTGTTCAAAGGAAGTTGTTTGTTTTAAGGATGGAAATTTGTTGTAATTCACAGTAATAAACATATAAAATTGATTTTAAAAACTGGAAAGGGAACTTACTAGTAACACCAGCATAACAGTCTCGTAATTTAACAAAGTTCAAGTTTTATTTTGTTTTAATTTATATAATAATTTCTTTTTTTTACGTGATGTTATTTTTTCTACTGCTGTTAGGAGTCGGACTATTTCACCGTGAATGGAGAATTCCGTGTGGACAGCTCTGGTTCCCCGACTCTACTCAACTGCCTAATGTACAAGATGTGCTACTACCGCTTTGGTGAAATGCAGGTTTGTTTACCATGGCAACTGAAAATAACAAAAAACAAACTAACCTTGTTTGGGGAAGAGTGCATGTATGACTGGGACAAAGTACGCGATCGCACAGTGTGACCAGAGCACACCGCTCAAAACTTCAGTTATTTATTACAAAACAAAGAGATCACTCGAAAAATATTAAAGAAGTTCTAGCGTAACGCTTGTCATCTCCTCTCATTTTTGTTTGTTTGTTTGTTTGTTTTTGATTGCATAGTGGGGGGGGGAATTGTTGCAGGTGTTTAGTTGTTTTATTTATGATCTTAGCATAACTGAGTTCAAGTTGTCTTTGTTTTCCTTACTTATAAAAGACACCAAACTACAAGTCTTTGTTGTGCCTCCAGTGATCATTATGTATGAAATTTCTCTTGAACTATTCTGCATGGGAGCTAAATGTAACTAAAATAGAGCATTTAATTTGTTCTCTACCTATGCAAAGCTTCAAATCATACTTACCAGCCCCCAACCCCCCCCCCCCTCTTTAATTCTCATCATCAGCTGGATTTCAGGAGTCCCCCAGGCTACGACCGGACTCGTAACGCCGAGATTGGCAACAAAGACATCTCCTTCCAGCATCTAGAGGAAGCCTACACGACGGAGCACTGGCTCGTCCGCATTTACAGGGTCAAACCCTTGGACAATAGAGAGCCGATGCTGAAGATGACCACTAAGAAATCAAGCAAGAAAAAGTTTGCCTCCAAGAAGGTACTGACGGCTAATTGATATGTAATAGCGTTGAGAAAAAAAACATCTGTAGGTTCTTGACTTAATTTGATTTTTTTTCCTGATGATTTTCTTTTAAATTTTTCTAAAGACTTGTTCTGTTCTTGAACTAAATCTATTACAATGTAAACGAGTTTTGTTTGTTGCAAAAAAGAGTTAAGGTGTCCGAATTAACGGCTCTGTCTGTGGCTTGATCGTCACATGACCATCACATGACCGTGCATTGAAGCATGGGAGGCCCATAGTGACACCCTTAGCAACAGTCACAGACGCTTATTCGGACACGGCTTGTGTACCAGCAAGTCGGTACCATTTTCAGAAGTCTGCTCAAACCTTGCTCTGTGTTAAAGGCAGGATATACTTTTGGTAATTGTTGAAGACTTATTATCAGCAGCTCTCAGGTGCTCCATACTGAGTAAGTTTTTATGGTAATGTATTTCTTGAGTAATTATCAAAAATATCCACTGCCTTTGAACAATTCAATTGTTTGTTTGCAGACGTTCAGCAGACAAGGAAGTAAAAGCCTCGTTTGAAAACTAGTTTGAAATGTTGACAGTATTTTCTCTTTGTTGATCTGTCCGTAGACATCCAAAAGAAAGCGTGGGTCCATCAAGAACAAACCAGTTATCAAGAAAGGTAAACGCAAGACCACCGCACGGAAGACGTCAACCAAGAAGCAACGCTCCAACTAAGTAATGCTTTTCAGATGCCAGGCGTCCATCTTTTACAGAAGTGCTAAAAGCACAGACAGATGCTGCTCGGGTTCGGTTGATTTCCCTGGCCTACTTCTATTGCAAAAACTTCTTGAGCTTTGGCTGGTTGTCTTCTTGGAGTGAATTAGTCTATAAATAATGTTTTCTCTGCCGATTTTTTTTTTCTGATTCATAGCTTGTCTTCTGGGGACTTACTTTGACGACGTTTGTCCTGGCAGAACAGCTTGCCCTTTCATTGTTTGAATGTTTCTGAATGCATACATGTGACCGTGTTTTACGGCGAGTGACCCTTTGCTAAGTGCAGTGACCGTACAATCCAGGGCATTTCTTGGCAGGCAAGATACTACCCCGGTCATGAGAATTGTCAAAAAACAACAGCTGAACAAGTTTTGAGATGGTCCAGTTTCGATAAAATGTCAGATTTTATGTTTCCTTCCTTTGAGCTGTGTACAATCCTGCCTGCAGGAAGTCCAGGCTCTGTGGCTCTTTTAGAAACATGCAATGTCGCAGGTTACATGGTCTATGCATTCTACATTGTTTACAATACGAAAGGACAGTAAGTCTGCTGCCCTCTACTGTCCAAAAGGTTTCACTGCACAACAGTTTGTATACATCAATTTTAATTACTTCTTCTTTGAATGAACTTTTTTCTTCAACACATACAAACAATGCAGAGTTTATTATTTCTACACAAATTGTTGCCAGTAATCAAAATCCACTGTGCACCATGTGTTTTTATCAATTTTGCTTCAAATTGCTCTGTAAGAAATGACCCCTTCATCATAATTAGTACAATATGAACATAGAGGGCTTTACCTTGTCAGTAGGTCTTCACAGGTATGAGGAGAAATTCAGTTTATTGGGGGAAAAAAATATTCAGATAGGATATATAAAAATTAAGAATTAATACAATAAAAGTCGCATGTGAGAGTTCCAGCTGAATACAGTGTCTACTTGCTGAGAAAACAGCAAAAAACTGTTCCGGTATTTTCACATGAACGACGAATCCATCTACCTTTAGCGAGGTGACAGCGGGTACCAACCGCATCTCTGGCTGCAGCATTTGCGAACGGACACCAACCCTCAGCAATCTGAGATACGATTCATGCATGAATCGATACAATTCATGCATGAATCGTTTCTCAGTTTCTAATGTTTTCTTGTGAAAAATCATATTACTTCGAAGGGAATCCTTTCTCAAAATAGTTTATACTATCAACAGCTGCAGTGCTTCTTACCAAGTAAGTTTTTATGGTCATTGATTTTCGGAGTATTTACCAATCTATGACCCTACCTTTAACTGATGTTTTGATTACATCAGAGATTTAGGACAACCCAGGCGAGCTTGACTGTTTAGTGGTTAGGGCATTGGTTCGAATCCCATCAGAGGTGCTTTAGGGTTTGTTGTTCCCCACGGGACTACACGGGAAAGTATGAAGTGCTTAACGGGCGTTGGTGAAGGCAGGAAAACAAAAATTGTAATATCGCTTGTTGCCTCCACTTCACCTGTTTACATATTCATGAGGTCCTCATGAATATGAAATGAGGTCCTCATGAAAATGAAACAAGGACCGTGTGCCTATGGAACAAGATGAGGTGTGTGTGCATCTTGTCAGTCAACTGTACTATACTTATGTAGGTTAACTTTTATACACTTGTCCGCACTCGGACAAACTTGTGGTGCCGATAATTGGAGCCTTTGTAACACTAGGTGGGCGTAGACAAACCAGTCAGGTTCCTCCCCCTGTTTACGTTGTTCTCAGCAGGAGCACATTTCAAAGAACGGTAGATTTACCTGGTAAGGCTGCTGCTAACTCGCGACTAGCGTCCCCAAAAAGTGGCCCATAGACCCTTGCATAGGCCATCGCTGAGGTCAAACAATGGCAGCGCGCACGTTTCTGCGCCACGCTGAACTCTCGGCCAATGATAGGTCTTCTTTTGACCTCAGCGAGGGCGCTGTTTGAGCTTGTGACGTCATATGCAAGGGGTCTTTTTTTGGTGTGCACTGATGACACAGACTGAGGTTGACATTGAAATTCGGGCTTTGACGTTATTATAGTTGGTTAGAAAAATTATATTAGAAAAACAAGTATTTTATGTAGGAATTTTAAAAGGGATGAGAATGAATACAGTTTCTTTATATATTTTTTTCATTTTTTCCAATTAGTTGTGAAATTACCCCTCATTTTTGTATTCTGCATAAATTCCTGATTAAAAAGAAAACATCTTTTTGAAGGGAATAAGCTTAGATAAAGTGGTCAGAGAAATCTTGCCTGTACACTTTCTGTCTGTATTTTGGATGTTGTTTTTCAGCTTCTGGCTTGTTCGTTGGTTTTTTTTTCTGGAATCTTGAGTATGACAGATATATAAAATTTGTTAACACAACTGTACATAGGTTTAAATGACTATAACCTATCGATAATATTTGTCTATCTGTCTGTCTGTCTGTCAGTCGTTCTGTCTGTCCTAGTTGTAATTGTTCTATAAACTAAATGTGACCAAGTCCTGGCATTTTATTCTAGGTGAAGGAGTTATGTCTGTCAGCAGAGTGTGTTCGGTTCAGGATTTTGGTTTTTCAATTAACACACCATACAACGGGACTGTGGGGAAATTCTATTTGAAATGTGGTGGTCGCAATTTTAGTAAAAACAAAGAAAAACTGTTTATAATTTGTCAGAGTTTGTGCAAATTCATGTCAGGCTTATTTTGAACGCAGCGACCAAAATAAGCTCTGTTAATTGTTGGTTTTGTTTTTTAATGCTGTTTTCTCCACTAATTCAGATAGAAATATTCAGTTGGAGAATAAGTTGGAATGAAACTAAACAAATTTGTTTTGGCCTGATATTTCCAAATCTTGTCTTCAAATCAAATTAACAACGAACCTGGATGCAGTTTTGTCAAAGTGTTTCGGTAACTTGAAGATTTTTGTCGAATAATAAGAAATGATTATGTTTGGACGTTCTTGCGGCTGTACATAAAAAGAATAACTGGTTCATAAGTTTGTTATTCTTATTTGATTAGGGAGGCCTGGGTAAGATTCATCTCAAGATGATTTGTCAGTGTTGCCGTAGTGATGTGTATTGTGACATCACACTCTGGTTAGCAATTAAGAACGATTGGCAGTTCAGATCAGTCTTAGCTCTTTATGAAATCGGCCCAAGGAACTCGGGTTCAGTCCCCCCCCCAAAAAAAAAAAAATTAATAAATAAATAAAAATAAAAAATAAATTAAAAAAGTCTGCCTACATTATGAAATTTGGCCTGGCATTGTATCATGCAAAGATGCTACTTATAAAAGAAGCAAACAGGCAGGCCTGGAATTACGCAAAGGCCACAGAGGCCGTGCCTCAGTTGTCCTGGACTTGGACTTGGTGCCCCTTCAAAAGTTTTTCCAAAGATTTTTCCAATTGAAGTGCCCTTTGCAAAATAAAAATGGCCTTGCCCGTTTAAAGATGAAAATCCAGGTCTACAGAGTCACATCAATGGTGGTCTAGTGGTTAAAACATCTGCTTTAGAACATGAAAGGACCTGAGCTCAATTCCCATCAGAATTACATGTATGTCTGTTTGTTTATTTTTTGTTTTGGGGTGGGTTTCTGGGTTGATTGTTTGGTTTTTGGGTGGGGTTTTTTTTGGAAAACTTTGAGCAAAAAGTTCTTTGTAATTCCATCCATGAAAGGAAATATATAAAAAGAAATGACATGAATAATTTTTTTTTTTTCAAGCAACTTCTTCATCCTTGACTATGAAAGTGTTTCACTCCAAATCACACAAAAGTCAACTCACAGACTTAGGTAGTTTACAGACAGTCCAGTTTGTTTTATATTTCAAAAAGACCTGACCCAAACTTCATGTGAAAGCAAACAAAAAATACCAAATAAAATCACAAAGATTGGTGCATCTTTTAAATGTGTTTCTCTTTTGCAGAATATTTTGTTGTTAATCTCTCGGTATGAATTTAACATCTATTTGAGTATCTGGGTTATTGTGGGTTTTTTTTTACATTGTCCATTTCTTCTTTTTTTTGAAGAAATGTTTGTGGGCAAGTGGTACTTACTCTTACGTTATTTCAAATGGATCTCTATTGTTCATATATTTGACTGCAGAAGTGAACCCATGTCCCTGTGTGATTGAGCATAAGGTATTCTGTCAACATTGCAATTCAAGATCACTGAAATAAAATTGTTACCCGAAAAGCTCAACTATCTATCGGCTCCTAATCGCAAAATTCCAGAGCATTTAAAAAACAAATTTGAATTTTACAAACCAGCTGTACAGTTCTGATAACTTTATGAATGTTTAATTTCTACACAGACAAGTATTTTTAATTCCACTTAAACTGTAGACATATTTTCATTTTTTGTAGGTATTTACATTTTTCAGAAAGTATTTTTGTACTCGATCTGATGTGCTTGGGTACGAAGGTGGTTAATTAAGTGTTGTAGATTATGTTCTAGTGTACAAATTTGTGGGAGTAGAAAAATGTTAGGGGTAGTTACCATCTAGGTTTGGTCTTGTACCTGTAGGCCTTTAGTGTGTAGCTGACATCTTTCAATACTGTAATCGGTTATGAATTGAGCACTCTGATTGGTGCAGGGGACCTGACTATATTTTGTTTCCATCTCTTTGGCTGTGTCCGAATTTGCGGCTACAGCTACACCTAATGACGGATTGCCGCGTCGTCGTGCGTTGAAGTATAGGATGCCCTTAGCAACACCTTTAGCAACAGTCATAGCCGTAGCTGAATCAGCCAATTCGGATATGGCCTAAACTTGGTGGTGCTTTATGGAAACAAACTCAAGATGGCCCGCACAGGGTCATAGGTCATTCATAACTTGGGGTCCTTGTAATTTCATTTAGTCAGCTATTGAAGATAATTTTCTTGCACTGTGCCGCATTATACTTCACTGTGAAACTTCTTCGAGCTCTGTATGTGTGTTATATCCTCAGAGGTCAGAGCAAGCAGAAAATATTGCTTAACAATTGTCTGCTACGCAGAAATGAGCAGGATACCAGTCACAAATTCTACTTGTGACATGGTAGTTTGGCTGGTAACCTTATTCTGGTAAGCATAATTTTGTTGTGCTTAGTTACTTTTTTGGGCCCAGGTTGCCCAATTGGGAATTCCCATTTTACCAATTTCCACATTGTCAAAGAAAAGCATTACTATGATTAAGTTATACTCGCTGATGTTTTCGTGCAAAGTTGTGAAAGGGTTTTCAGTTGGGGACATTCGGCCTGATTGTTTTAGATGTCGAGTTGTAGGAGTTTAGTGATAAAGCTCCCATGTGGGAGCTGTTCAAAACAGCTTCCAACATTGTGATGTCTTTACACAGAGTCTGGCGAGTAGACCTTTATCATGGTGCGGCCATCTTGATTCTCTCCCATTCAAATCAATGTAACCAAACCAAGGCTGGAAGAGCCAATAGTCTGGTTCATTTTTGTTTGATGAATATTAGCATCCATTACTGCTGTTGGGTACAGGAAACATGACCAAGATGGTGGCATCATGATAAATATGATAAAGGTATATAGCAGGGCTTAGAGCCACAGTCATTCTAAAAAGGCGTGTGCACAACATTGGTAAGGTTGAACAAGTAAACTTTCACAGATTTGCACATTAGCTTACATGGTATAAAGATTGTCATGGTGGAAAACTTGTCTTGAAAAATGTTTGCCTGAAATTCTATAGCTTTTTGAGAAATTAGTAAAACAGTTAGTTTTGAACATGTGAGACCTAAACTTGATGTTTGTAACGAGTGAAAACATAAAGACGTTTTGGCTCTGTTGTTTTATTTTTCACTTTTTTCCTGTGACTACGATTACCAATTGAGCTTAAATTGTTCACAGGTGTGATATTTCATTATATGTCGGTTCACATAAAGTGCAGATACTGGTCTGTGACAATTACCAATGTTGTTCGTGTGCTTTAAACCAACTCATATGACAAGTTATGGCTAAAACACTCATACTAACAACCAAAGTGGCAATCAAACATCATTCTGAGAATGGATGAATTTTGTTGATTTGTTTGTTCTCATTTAGATTAAAATTAAAGCCTGTTATATTTTTACAGGGATGTAATCAAAAGAAATTGTAAATGGCGGAAAACTATATTTTGGTTTTGTTTTATGACGGGGATAAATGCTTGTTTTGAAAAACTTTAATCAGTACAAGACAAAATGCTGCAACAACGTCTGTGGACAAATTTCACCTAGATTTTACCATAACGGACGCCGACCCTGCTGCATCTTTGTTCGGTCCCTATGTTCCTTTGCAACATGAAAATCAGTGCTAACACGGAACCAGGTTATTCCTTTTGAAGCCTAGTTTTCATCCCAAGCACTTTTAATTGGGGGGGGGGGGGCGGAGATTTCCTTCTTCTTTTTCTTTTTTCGCAACCCTTGTTCCATTTTGGTGATATGTAGCTGTGGTTATTCTAAGGTTTTCAAATAGACAGGTTCGATATTCCTGTTTGCGTTTGATATTCCTGTTCCCTAAAAATGAGTAAAACCTCCCTGGTCACAATTGACCTGGATTACGGGTCCCAGGGGGCCTGACCAATTTCTGGATCAGGCTGTTACGTAAACTGATTTTTAAAAAATAACATTGATTTAAACTCTGGTTCAGCATTAGTTTGACCCATTTTGGGGTCATATTGACACAGATTCTGGGTCGTACTGACCCAGAAATGGGTCAGGACCCAAGGAACCCAGAAGCCGGGTCAGTTTTGACCTAAGGGTTTATAGAGTGTCAATAATTTGCCTTATTAGCCTATCAAAACCTACACCATGCTGGTCACCGTTTCATCTGGTTTTCCCTTTTTTCGCAAGGGTAACATTATGTGCTTACAAATAATGTGGGATATCCATCCCTTGCAGCCCACCGACCCTCCTGCCTAAACGATGACAGATACCATATCCTCAACATCATGCCTAAATGATCATCTTTGATTATAGATGGATTGCAAAGAGCTATCATTGGCTGAGAGTTGCGCGTACATGCGTGCACTTTTCCATTGTTTTACATCAAAGATGGCAGTCAATGACGCGCATTGCAATCCATCTATACACATTTAATGTACAACCTCAGTGGTGAACAATGTTACCATAATATTTTGATGTTCCTTGTGTTTAATGATATGTTTTCGTCAAGTTCTGTTGTAGGAATGTTTAAAAGAGATTTTTTGAAATAAATTAATACACCGGGAATGTTTTTTTTGTCAGTATAATAGAATGATAATTACGGCTTTCACTGATAAAAAAAAAAATTGATTTTGTTTAATTAAAATCTCGAAGATGTTAGTTGTAATGTTACTTTTGATGTGCTCATGGAGTACAATGTGTCTGAATCTATTGACGTTAATAATAAAGAAAATTTAATTAAAAGTTATCTTTGAATCTGTGGTTTCACAGAGATTTCATTTTTCATTCATCCCCTCATGATATTGAATTATTTGTTGTTGTTCATGGTTGTTTGTTTGTTTGTTTGTGTGTTCGTTTGTTTGTTTGTTTGTTTGTTTGTTTGTGTGGTTGTTTGTTTGTTGGGGTGTGATGGGTTTTGGGGTTTGGATTATACAAATACATTTTTTGGAACTGTGTATGTCTATATATAACCAACGAGAAAATCGATGTTTCCATTTTCCCGAGTGGCTGATTTTTTTTTCAGAGATTGTTAACTTTGTTCTGATTATGTCTATTGATTAATTCAATTTGGCAAATCGTTATAAGAAGTAACACAAACACCAACAAGAGACTGTTCAGGGGCATTTTTATCGCGTGTGCAAGTGTTACACTGGACATTTGGCACTAGAATGAAGATTATAAACATCAAACTCCCAGATTAGAATCGCTCCCAATCGTGGATCACTCTTCCTTTAAACAACTCTGAAATCCTGGTCCAAAAAGGTGTGATCATCAAGGTGAATAATAACAATTGTTATATTTCCTGTTGTTTAAAATGTTATGCATAAGTTTCTAAACAATTCCCGCAGTAATTGTTCCCATCTTTCCCAATCTTTAACCACAGCGTCCTTCCAGGCTGGCCCTGTAATTAGTGAACAATTGTCAGGCTTGGCGTGGATGCTCACGCGTGGACAGCTTCATGGTTGTTGTGTTGTTGACGTGGATTACCTATTCCAGGGGCTCACAATTGACTCGGGCTAGCGGATTAGTAGATTAGCTTGGCCTGGATTAACGGATTACCTTGTCTTGGGAATTGATTGCAAACAAGATCCACTTATCGAAATATGGTCTCGTTTATATAGCTACTGCATTAATATTTTGTTAAACTTCTGTAAACTCTGACATGAGACATATCTAAACAAGATCCAAGTTGAATATAATAAAACATTCGGTACGTTAATCTGGAGGTCGTTGGTTCAAATCCCACTCGAATCAATTTTTCTTTGTTCAACCCCATACTATTTTAAAATGTACCCAGTCCGTTTCCCTTGTGGTTCATTACTTGCAAATAAAACATTCATGAGACATATCTAAACAAGATCCAAGTTGAATATAATAACTAAAACTTCCTGACTTGGTAATTTATTGATTCGACTCTTAAAGGCACAGTACACGTTTGGTAATGACTCTGAAAATTAATGGCAATAAAAACTTACTTCGTAAGAAGTACACAGCAGCTTTGGGAAGTATCATTAATTTTGAGAAACTTTTAGCTTCTAAGTACTACGGTTATGGAAAATATATCACTTTTCATTCCCCAAAATTTGCTGTGCATTCCTATGGGGATTATTCTTCCTACGTGAAAACATTCGCTCCGGTTTTTCGGTGATATCTAAAAAAAACGCGACCAACTTTTGAAGTGAAACTTTCACAGGTTAGTTGTATTGTATGTACCTACATTTATATAGGATTAACACGATCAGTAGGCTCCAATTACCAAACGTATGCAGCACCTTTGAGGTAGTGTTTTTATTTTTTCAGAAATCAATACATGTCATAGGTTATTTATTTGTCAAGTAATGACCCACAAGGGAAACTGACTGGGTAAATTTCAAATAGTTTGGGGGTTCACCCCCAAACAGGTTATTTATTTATAGAAAAGTAAACAAACATTTCAAGTAAAATGCAAATGATACCAAATCTAAAACCTGTTCAAAGACGTTTTGCAATGAGATTGTTTTATTTCGAACAGATTTTCCGCAACCGGTCCGCATGACCAAATTGCTCAAGATATTCGAATCACATTATCATTTTACTGCCTATTTTTAAATTAACATCCTTTACAAAGTTTAATCAGATTGTGGTATTTATTTATTTGTTTGTGGGGGGCACAAGGCTTGTCTGATGAGGACAGTCCTCCGCAAGGTAGAAACTCGCGACTTTTTGGCGATCTTATTATCAAATGCTGTAACGGGCTAAACATGGTTTCCCGCACATTGAAATTTCTATGCTGGAATTGGACTGTTCCGAAACCTCTTCCAAATATGCCAAAAACTTGGTTCTTGGATTGTTATTGTCCTGAACTGTGAGACGTACAATTGTCAAAGGAGAATTACTTTTGTTGTTGTTGTTTAATAACAAACATATACCTATTTGTTGTATGTAGCCTGCCCCCAAAAGTCATTATCAAATGTATATCTTTGTATGTTATTTTTTTTTTTCTTCCTTCTTTTTTTTTCACCCTAGGCCATTAACTTAATCCCTTCAACCTGCACATGTATGCCCTGCAGGTGTCTATTTGTTGTCACATTGTTATGCAAATTACAGGTACCCAATCAATTTGCAGGTGTCAGCGTCTCCTCCCCCAGTGACCGGGCCAGCGCGAGTTTTGACAGGTCTGTGTTCTGCACGAGCGAGCCCGGCCAATTTTGGGGGCTTCATTCGGGGGCACTCATCCAGTGAAACACGGCAGGGATGGTAGACCGTGGTCGTCTTCAGTTGTCAAGACGAGCTAATGGTATAGTGACTCTGAATTGTTACTCTTTATTCTTGAGTTGCAAGAGTACACAGAACGTTGATTCAGCTAAACCGTTGATCCCGCAGAGTGACCACCCCTGATTTGATTTAATCTTCTAAGTACAGGTATCACGTTACGATCGTCACTTTGCTTTGAAACATTGTACCACCAGTGCAGAACAACACCAACTCGTGTAATGTTGTCATCGGGTAGTTATTCAAGAGATTCTGGCAGAGTGTCAGACATGTCTTCCATTCAGTCGATCTTGAACAGCCTAATCAACTCGCCGCCCGTGACTTCGATTCCTGGTGCTTCGACCACGCCGGTTAAGACCGACTGTTGGGACGGAGCTCAATCTACAACTTGCGACGACGATCGTCCCAAACACAGCTACCTGACTCTCACCACGATGGCCTTAATGGACCAACCGGGTAGACAGTGTAATCTGAAAGCAATCTACGATTACATCACCACGTCGTTCCCGTACTACACCAAGAATCGCAAACATTGGAAGAACTCTGTCCGTCACAACTTGGCCCTACACAAATGCTTCAAGAGACTCGACACCGACGATGATCGCATCAAAGGGGCTCGGGGGAAGAAGTTGAGGAGCAATCCTCTCTGGGCCCTGGTGTCCGTCCCTGACAGCTCCAAGCTTCTCGTCTCAAGACGAGCCCGTAGCAAGGCTGCAGAACTAAAGAAAGAGAAACGTGATAATTCCATGGCCAACGAGGAACCAAACTCTTCTAAGAAACCAAAGATCAAAGCGAACAATCCAGAGATGAATTCTCCCACAGCAGGCCTCTCAACTTTATCTCCTCTGACAAGCATTTCCCTGATGCTCCCAAAGATCGGCTCCAGTGACGCTTGCCCACCGTCATCATCCACCTCTATCCGGGGTCTTCTTCAACCGCCTGTCACCCCGGAATCAGACTATGGCAGCCTGTGCTCCGATCGCTGTAGCCCATATATTCCTGAACGTTGCTTTGAATATCCAGCCAGTAACCCTGCCCTCCCATCACCTTCCCCTGGGGTTCAAGAAGACGACTTCAGCCCTCTCCCCCGTCTTAGCGTGCAGGACATCTGTGCCGTCTTGCAGTGCGACGAGTTCCCCGGGAGCCCCGACAGCGGGACGGACGTGGATCTCTTAGACGGGTTCGGGTGGCTGGATGATGAACCCGCTCAAGACACCCCCGAGGTTCAGTGTTTTTACCCCCAACCATGCTTAGCAGACGCACTCCTTGAAGGCTCCGAGTTCACCCCCAGAGATTTTGCCCCAGAGCCGGCAGCCGTTTCGTACTTTGTGCCGAGGGTTCCCGTGGAACGCCCCCTGTCTGTCAGCATTCAGAACTTTTCTTTGTGAGTGTTCAAATATAAACATTTTAAATTGCCACATTCATGCGTTAAAATGATACAACTCTTACCACGTTACGATGTATTTTGCCTGTTTGACAATCGAGTACTTGATTATTCAATCAAACCATCCTCTGTTTAATAACTTGCCCAAGTTCTTGACAATGTAATTTAACTTCGATGAAAAGACAATGAACTAATATTTTTGTTTTTGCTTGATTGTTATAATTTATTCCTCTGTTTATTCGCCGTTGTTAGTTTATTCGTATATTTATTTCGGCCTTTTTGTTTATTTTTCTGTTTATTTTTCTACTTTTTTGCCATTTTTATTTAATTTAATTATTTTATTTTTTTTATATTCGTCATATTTATTTATTTATTTTGTAAAATATTTATTTATTCCATCTATTTATTTGCCGTATTTAGTTTACATATTTATATTTATTTATTTGTTTATTTATCTACTAAAAAAGACGCCTTGAATGTGTCAATCTAAAGCGCATTCCTTCATCATGGGCATCCCATACATGCTTAGTTTCATAAATCGCTCCATCATTATTTTCCCCCTTTGTGTACAGTGTAGCTAAAATATTTAGTGAATAGTTTGTATTTAATATATAGTTATGTAAAAACAGTTATGCTTGCCTAGCCTGTGCCTTTTTGAATGAAATTGAATTCTTGTTTCACAACTATCATTATACTGAAGGACGCTTCTCAATAAGTGCGTTGTTTTTATAACACGGTCAGTCCTGGTAACTTCATCGTTATAGTTTTGATATTAAGAACAATGCTTGCCTGCATGATATCTTTTCGACCAAGCCATCAGGATTGCTGATTTTGTGAAATGAAGCAGGTACTTGTAGATAAAATAAACCGAAAGAAGACGCTTTGAAGTTTAACTTGATGAGTCAGTGTCCGAGTCCATTATACATTGTACATGAACTTTTATCTCAAGAGAAGTCTTTTAGGGACTTTAGCAACTGCTGCAGACCACCGCAAGATTCGACACCCCCCCCCCCCCTCCCCCAGGCCTCTACCCTGTATTTGTCTTTAATTAAATGCTATAAATAATATAAACAATTCAGTCGAAAACATTCTCATGGGCTTCATCAAACCGTGTTGTCATGCTCATCCAGTGTGTAGTATAATATGAGAAGATCGACAGTGAGTATTTTATAGAAACAACACAGTTGGGGGAGCTGCCAACTGAGGGCGCTATACAAGATGATACACTTGTCACATCTTTCCTCCGATAAAGAAATAAAATTGGCTTTCATTTATTTGTGACTGTTCCTATAAATGACAGAGTGTTCAATTCTGTACAGCAGATCCAGTTATAATATTCACCCAGAAGAATATTGTAGCTCCAGTTGTTCAGTTCCAAAAATTAATTGTGTCTTCAATTAGGGACTCTAGCAACAGCTACATACAAACGCAAGATTCGACACCGTCCACCCCCCCCCATCCACATCCTTACCAAAGGGAGTAAGAATATACTTCAGCCCCTCCACGGTGCACAACTCAGTCAATAATAGTAATGACTTTTTGATGCACCAAAACTGATTACCATAACTTGACAACCTACATCTGTTTGGGATAAATATTTCTAGGGTCATGCGATTTCAGGGATAGCGAAAAATTGATGATCTCACAATCTTAACCCGGGGTTCTGTGCTTCCACTATTAAAATACTTTATATAAATTTTGGCTTTAAAGGTGGGTCATAATTATGAGCTTGGAAAACAAAATTGGGGGAATTCTTCCAGGGTGATATATTATTATTCAAAATTCTTAACGGCTGACCTCCCCGAGATTAAAAACAAACAAACATGACAGATTCTAAATAGTTTGGCTCTCACTTAAAAGTAAGAGCCAAACTATTATTTCCTCCGGTTTTTTCACAAACAAAACGTACTAACCGGATTATTTTGTTTGCTTTTCCATAATGATGTGAAAGAATTTTATGCCCATATTGGTCCCATCAAAGTACAAGGATCAGGGCGCCACCACTAGTCCATAAATTATTATCGGCATGAAGTGGTCGTGATTGCATAAAAATGACTAACACCGCCCATTTACAGGTTCAATGCTTCAAAGGAATAGCCAAGCTCATGGCCCAATTGCATAGAGCTGCATAAGTAGAAATATTGCATAACAATTGTCTTCTAAGCAGAAATGAGCAGGATACCAGTCACAATTTGTACATGTGACATCATGGCATATTGGCTGGTAACCTTATTATGTTGAGTATGTTGTGCTTATAGCTACTTAAAGGCAGGAGATACTTCTGATATTTGTCAGAGACGAGTATCCACACTAGTGTATCCCAACTTATGTTGCATAAAATAACAAGCCTGTGGAAATTTGGGCCCGATTGGTCATCGAAGTTGCAAGAAAAATAATGAAAGAACAAACACCCTTGTTGCATAGAATTGTGTGCTTTCAATTGCCTGATGAGAAAGGCTCCATGCTTGAAGCCTTTCTCAGGTTCAAATATTTTAGTGAGAAATAGCCTCTTTAACAAAAACTACATTACTTCAGAGGGAGTCGTTTCTCACAGTGTTTTATACTACCAGCGACTCCTAGTTGCTCTTAACCAAGTATAAGTAATTTTTATGGTAATTTCTTGGGTAATTACCCAACGTATACTGCCTTTAAAACTACTGAGATGTCGACTATACTGTGATAATTTATCTCACAAATCGACTTAAAAAGATAAAAATGTCAACGTGTCATGAAAATCATATCTCAGACGACATTATTGAACCAGAAAGTCCACTTGCCGTTATTATTTGTAAGAAGACTTCACTGAAACTTTAGGTCTAAAAGAAAGTTGACTTTTTCAGTTTCAGGAAGTCTAGTCTTGGTGATGAGAAAGTTTTTCCGGCTTATTTTGTATAATCGTTCGAAATGAATTGAATTGACGTTTAATTTATATACTTTTTTCAAACTAGCAGTTCTGACGACCCATTGTCTTGGAGACTAACTTGAGTAGCCTAAATATAATTAGTCTTTGTAAAGTAAGTACGATCCGGAGTCATAAATTGAACGTTGATAGGCCACAGGGTTATAATTATTGATCAGTGAAACATGTTTATGACTAAAAAAACTGTTATCGTTGTTGGACCATTAACGTGGCTCAAATGAGTCATGTCAAAGCTCTCACGCATGGCGGCCGGTGATGCTTTCATACACACCATCCCAAGGTTAGCCGTCTAATGTCCTTATATGGCCATTGCTGTGAACACAAAGGCCGTCCATCGTGTGCACACTGAAGTGGCACCATTTTTACTGGGGGTAATAAATACACTAGGAATAATATGTAAGCAAGTAATGCGCTTTCAAAATGTTGTTCCAAAAAAGAATTAAATTTAAAGAAAAAATTGCTGGAAAAAAAATATCGAGAGGTCTTACCGAGATTTGAACTCGGATCGCTGGATTCAAAGTCCAGAGTGCTAACCATTACACCATAAGACCGGTTAGGAAAAGCGGCGATTTTAATTAATTTATATTGTAAGTTTGATCGTCATCTTTTAAATTTTTGAGTAAAGTCAATGAAAAAGTAGTTTTTCGCCAATGTTCTACTGTTATGGCAATAATATTTCATACAAAAGACTTTTAAACACATGATTTTTGTAAAATAACTGACAACTGAGGGGTAAAATAGAGTCGCGAGAGTGATTGATGGTGGTTATTCTTCGGCGTTGAGGGCGTCATTTAAGGTACATTTACCTGGGGCCCGCCTCGAGTCATGTATTCCTACGACAAATATTGTCGTGCACCAGACTTCATTTTCAACGCAAATTGAGATCGTGTTGCGGATCAAAAAATGAAACCATCTAAGTTTACGAACGTCCCGTTGTACTGAAGGAAAGAATTCGTCACATTTCAAGTTGTAACCCGATCTGTATTTTATTACAGAGAGTGTTGTTTGGCGGATTGGTGAGAATATGCACTTCTTTGTAGGTAAATATGTCATCTGTTGCGATATTGTGGTTTCGTGGTTTAGAAAAATCTCATAACTAGATTCAGTTGTTAAAAATAAAAGTCTATTTTTTCTATCATTTTGTTTGGGTTGAAGACTTTGTTATTCAATACGATACTTATGTCCATCACACACTGACAAGTGACTTTGTATTGTTTAGAAACATTTGCGTGGACGTAGGGTCGACAATCTTCAAGTTTTTTTTGTAATTCTAGGACATCTGAATAAGGTTCCTTCCTTCCTGAGAAGTGCACCCTCGCATGAGGATTAAGATGCATTTTTGCATGCTGTGCATATGATATGGCAAGCCAAATCAGCAAGAAGTGCCATCAAGTGCGCAAGTAATGTACAGTGCGCGTAATTAAGCAAAAGGTTGGTTGTGGTGAGGTACGTCAGTGCCCCTTGAACTTGAAGGCGTCAAGAGATTTGTATTGTATTTGTACTCCCGCTGAGTTTGTAAGCTCATTTAATTTCGTCACAGTATTTTCAGAAATTCAGTCTTTTTTTCTTTTTAGAGTTAGACTTGATCTTTTCTTACACTTATCACCACAATCTCACTTATTCATCACTGTAGCCCCATTATGCAGATTTTGACATACCAGCTGACCAGCTGATACTCGGACGCGCGTCCTGCCCTGTGGTGGGAAACTAAAAAATGTTGGCGGTGGAGGTCATCAATGTGTGATGTGTCTTCAGACAGTTCTTGCCGGCATAACAATACCGCTACAGATACCGATACTTAGCATAGTGTCAATATGCATGAAACTGAGAACTCTGAAATGTTACCCCAATATTCACTTGCCCATAACATTAACACATTTGTCGTGAGTACATTAAAACAGTTCAGTGCTGGCTCGTTTTGGTGTGATTTTATGAAGAATCTCTCAAACTGGAACTCCATCAGGTTGGAATTAAAAAAAAAAAAATGGAAGAATGGTAACTGGTTAACACATACCCTCCAATTATCTGATTCATTCAGTATCATCTACTGAAGTATAGAATGACAAACTTGCAACATGAATGATACATGTGTATTGGCCATGGAGTAGTGTACTCGGTACATACACGGAAGTAATTTTCCCCACACTTTTCTGTACACAGTTGTGCCACCATACTCCACCCGTGCGGTTGATTGAAATGTTTCAAATGGTCGGTCAATTCCCTGGAAAATGTGACCAAGAATAAGAGGGTTAAGCTGCAGGTTGACCTCAACCCAAAGCTCTTTCTCGCTCTCTCCCAGGTTTTTGCTGTGTGTATTTGCTATGTTGGGTACATATTCCACCACATACCATCTTGTATAGACATGTTACACCAGGACCCAATTTCATAGAGCTGCTTTTAGCACAAAAAGGATCTAAGCACAACAAAATTACGCTTACCAGAATAAGGTTACCGTCCAAACTAACATGTCACATTTACAGTTTGTGACTGGTATCCTGCTGATTTCTACTTGGCAGAAAATTGTTAAGCAATAATTTCTGCTTAAGCAGCTCTATGAAATTGGGCCCAGGTCTGATACTCAATGGAGGCAATTGCCTCCATGCCCTTGGTCCTTGCCGTGGTGCCCCTTAATTTCCCTCAAAGAGGTGCCTTTTTTTTACAAAGGAAGACCTGCCTTGCCCTTACAAAGACAAAGTTTCAGGCGTGTTCTATTGTGAGCCTGTCTGCGCTCCCGTATGCTGCACCACCAATGAGCCCCCCCCCCTTCCCTCCCACTATCGTGAAACACTGAATCTTAGGGACTAATCATTGGTATCCAAGCATAATGCTTTTGTGCTGTAAACCGCCCTAAAAAACATACAAACAAAAAAAAAAAAAAAAGGCCTTCAACAGAAACAATTTGTGTCAGAGAATTTCATACAGTGCGTTCAATGCTTATGTTTTCCCCCTCCTTGTTATTAAAGATGAAAAATTCCCAAATATATATCTTGACCTTTTCTACTTTTTCTTTTTTGTTGAATTGCAGGGATTCAAGGAAATTACCGAATAAGTTAAAGTGACGGTTTTCTTTCCATCACAACTGTCATGATCGGCTGAAGAAAAATCCCCCCAGTGCTGTTGTTCGACTCACCAAACTTACAGTTTGATTTCTGTCTCCTCTGCCGTTCCCTGTTTCGATTGATTCTCAGTGCTGATTGATCATCGGTGTCCCCGGAACAGAGAGTAATTATAGTCCTGACTTTCTACAGTCAGGAGAATAGACACCCTCCCCTCCCCCTCTTCAATCCTCACAGGGATGTCTAGGGGACCTGGAAGGGGTCAGAATCCCCATGGACTCAAACTCACCAGCCTGGACAACATCTGGGACGACCTGAAATCTGGCATCCAACATGTCTACTCCAAACATGCTATGCCCAAGAAGAGATATATGGAACTTTACACGTATCCTTTTTCACTAGCAGTAGATTTTCCAATTTTCTGCTAAGCAGAAATGAGCAGGATACCAGTCACAAATTGGTACATGTGACATGGTATTTTGGCTGGTAACCTTATTCTGGTAAGCATAATTTTGATACAAGAAAAGGTCACATTGTGAACGTTTCAGCTGAATACAGTGTCTACTTGCTTAGAAAACGGCAAAAAACTGTCTTGGTATTTTCACAAGAATGTTGAATCCGTCCACGTTTAGCATGGTGACAGCACGTACCAACCGCATCTCTGGCTGTAGTATTCGTGAATGGACACCAACCCTCAGAAACCTGAGAAACGTTTCTGCATGAATCGTTTCTCAGATTCAAATGTTTTATTGATTTCTAAACAAAATAAATTCAGAGGGTTGACTCTGTACTGTGTAGATGCATTAACCTCACTCCACTATGCAGGCTGACGTACATGTAGTTTATCAATCAGTGTAAACCACAGTGGATAACATTTAATGGACAGATGGTGGGAAGGTTGACTCTGTACTGGGTATGCATTCATCTCATAGTTTATCAATCATTCAAAACCACTTAAAGGACAGACAGACAGTGGGAGGGTTTTAATCCTTCAAATCCTTTGATTATTTTATACACTTAACCATATACCCTAATCAGTCATGTGTATAATTATTGCACAAATGTACACCAGCTGCAGCAAGCCAGGAGCTCGTCGGCAAAGAGCAAGAAGGGCCCCGCCCAGGGCGGGGCACAGTTTGTCGGTCTAGAGCTCTACAAACGCTTAAAAGACTTCCTCAAGACGTATCTTGTCAACCTACTGAAGGTGAGTAGACATTTTGCAATATGGAGGAGAACTTAGGATTGTTAAAACTCAAAATGGCGTGTATTTTCACCGCCATGACGAAATGTTCTTCTTTACTCAGGATGGATCTGACCTGATGGACGAGAGCGTACTTACCTTCTACACCAAGCAGTGGGAAGACTATCAGTTCTCCAGTAAAGTTCTAGACGGTGTGTGTGCATATCTCAATCGGCACTGGGTGCGCAGAGAGTGCGACGAGGGACGTAAAGGCATCTATGAGATATACTCGGTGAGAACATCAGCAATATTTAGAAATACCTTCTCTATTTTTTCAACCACTTCATGTTGGTATTTTATAAAAACATTCCGTGCCCACCTGCGGTATTATTTTTCTGAACTTTTTGGAGCCTCTTGAGTTATCGTATCCTTTGAAAATATCGTTGCCACAATGACACCATGACTTGACAAAGGTTGTCATAATTAGTTCCGGGATTTGGTGTTGAGGTGTGAGAAAATTGAGTAGGCACTCACCGTGATTCTCAGAACCTCGGCCGTGAGCCACCGCAGAAAAATCTGCCATGATCAGTAGGCTGGAATCTTGAAATACCTCAGACTTACCTCCCATTAAGCCGAATATAATGATTGACGACCAATGGTGGCAGCCTGTCCATTTTTGTATGCCACATTTGTACAACAACAGGACAGAGGTCTGGAATCAAGGTTTACACAACAATCCTCGCAAAGAGATTTTACAAGGAATGTTTTCTAGAACCTGTTGTCGCTCTTTGTGCGATAAAACGAAACGTATCACGTTAGGTGCCTACCTGTGCACGCTAAATAGT
This sequence comes from Pycnopodia helianthoides, assembly GCA_032158295.1. Classification (NCBI taxonomy): domain Eukaryota; kingdom Metazoa; phylum Echinodermata; class Asteroidea; order Forcipulatida; family Asteriidae; genus Pycnopodia; species Pycnopodia helianthoides. Next base: position 514,337 of record CM063251.1, read on the forward strand.
GGAAAGTCGGGTTGGATAAAAACGCCGGTCAAAAAACTCAGGACAAATCTCAATTTTGTTCCGGGTGTTAAAAAAAAACTTCCGCTGTAAGTCTGTCCCCCCGAAATTTGCAGAAAAACACGTCATCAAAAATCTTCCCCTTGATCTGGCCTGAATTTGGCGGATTCAGTTCTGCAAAACCAAACGAACCATAATTTGAACTAACACAAAGCACATAAATTGGTGCAAAAATGTTACATACAGGTTGTCTGCCAGAATATCCCCCAACAAGTTAAACAAACTTTTTCAACGGGGAAAAATTTCAAAATATCACTGGGGGGGGGGGGGGGGGGGGGTGGGGGGAAAACATCAACACCCCAGTATTGAAAGCATTCCTTCTTGGGTCTTGTCAATTGGTATTCGTTGATCGATGAATAATTTATTTACTTACAGCTCGCACTTGTGACATGGAGAGAGCATCTTTTCAGACCACTCAACAAACAGGTAAAGTAAACAATAGTTGATAATTTAACAGATGTAATAATTGCATAATTACTGGCCAACCGGACCATTCGGCAAGGTGTTTCAGCCAGTCTGCTGCTGTTTCAACTGGCATTTGGCCAGTGAACCACCACTTAAGTCGAACCCTGATGTGTACAAGGTCAACCCTTGCTCTCAACAATATGTTCCTACTATTTTTTTAATGACCAAAATAACATGCCTGATGTCATGAAAGTACATGTAGGACATGTAAGCTGCAAGAAGAGACAGATCATCTAACAGAGAGCGGTTCTAGAGATGATGGCAGGTCTGATTCTGTGAAGCCAAGGACTCTCAGAAAAGCAAACTTAATCACTGTACTAGCCAAGAACCCCATGGAGCGAAGACAAGGAAGGAAGTTTCAGTTTTAGATGTGGGAGGACAACCCCGGGGAAATATTCCAGGGGAAAACCCACGCAATCAGGTAGGGACTGAAAACCCAATCCACATAGTGCCCCCGGCGGGATTCGAACCGGGGTCTCAGAGGTGGAAGGCGAGGAAAGATACCACTGCGCAAACCCAACCGCCCAAGTTAGCAGCTAGCTGCTGGATTCTGTCAGGAAGGGATACTACAGCAGGCTGGAACGATTCCTAAAGCTGAGTTTTCAACCACACTTTATCCGTTTTTTTGTGCCCAGGTTACAAATGCTGTGCTAAAACTGATTGAAAGAGAGAGACACGGAGAAACAATTAACACACGGCTCGTTAGCGGGGTCATCCAGTGCTACGGTAAGACAATGAATAATAAGCACCAAAACGGTAATATGCGCCATCTTCTTTGAGGGCAGATTCAGTGATCAAACTTTCACACACCCTCTTGATGCTTTCAGGCCTGGAATTCCATCTCTTGAGAGGGCAAGGCCATTTTCATTTTGCGAAGGGCACTTCAATTGGGAAAATCTTAAAAGTCTAAGGGGAAACTTTGGATGGGGCACCAAGGCCAAGACCCAGGGGCAACAGAGGTCATGACTTTCATGAATTCAAGGCCTGCATGTGCCCGAAGTTCTAGCACCGAGTCGCAGGCGACAACTAGTGTTCAAACTAAACAAATCTTTCCTTCGGAAAAGATGGCAGCGAGTGTTTGAAATTAACGAATCTTCCCCTGAACAAGATGGCGCATATAACCGTGAAAATGCTTATTCAATCCGTAGAACGTTCAAGTCAGACCCAAATCGCTTTTGCAAAGGCAGGAAACATAATTAAGCACTTGAACCCCAACCACCTCAACCCATTCAATCCAACATCGTGTTTTAATTGATTCTGTTGGACTGAGGGCTGCACCAGTAAACCAATTTATGCTTCACATGGGATCATAACATCAGTAATCAAGAGTCCAACAGTTTGGGTGTTGAGTTCTCACAAGGTGTTTGATTGTGTTAGAGTGAGGAAGGATGCTAGTAAGTCAATAAAGGCAGTCTAGCCCGGGGGTTCATACTTCCTGCGAATGCGAATGCGAATCAAATTTTGACGTCACAAATTCGCAACGAACATGTTGCAACAGTTGAGATGTACTCAACTTCTTCAAAACATTCGCAATGAAAACAGCCCTGTGACGCCAAAATTCACTTCGCATTCGCATGAAGTATGAACCAGGCTTTACATGTAGGGTTAACAAACCCCCCCATGTTGGAAGACATGCAATACTTCAATGTTCTACGAACCAATCTGTTGTAAACATTCCAATAATTTTTTCAAAGTCTCCCATTGAGTGATTCTGAAGGAGCATCTAGGATTTTTCAGTACCAGGGGACTACTGTAAACTCTCTCTCAAAGCAGTCAAAGCTCCCTACCTGTACATTTGCACGTAAACCAACACATGTACCGTTAAGAAACAGGAGTAGGTGGCAACGTTCCCCTGGTGACAGTTGATTTTTCGTCTACAGCCTAAATCAGTAAAGTGTAGCCCTCACCTTGAAGTGGTGGTCTTTGCGATATAAAAACAAAATAGTGAACTGTTATTCAAAACCATGTTAGTGATATTGACTGGTCGAGCACTAGGAAGGTTTGATTCATAGACCTTGAAACTTTTACAAACTTTTACAAAGCCCTTAATTTTCGTTCCTGTTCGTCCGTTCAGTTGAGCTGGGTCTAAACGAGGACGAGGTGACGAGCAGAGGCCCAACGCTAAGCGTCTACAAAGAGTCCTTTGAGAGTCAGTTCCTGTCGGAGACGGAGTGTTTCTACATGACGGAGAGCACCGACTTCCTTCAACAGAACCCCGTCACAGAGTACATGAAGAAGGTAAGCTTGTCGTCTGCTGAGCGGTTCGGCGCATCGGACTCAAGTTCTGGTGACTAAGTCATCAGGGTGTGGGTTCGAATCCTGGTCATAACACTCGTGTCACTATAATTGCGTCTTCGTTGGCGTGTCGGATACTTCCAACTTGCAACCATGCCCAAGGTCATTGGGTGCCCCCTTGAAATGCTCCATTAAAAGTTTTCCTCACAGAGGTGCCCTTTACTAAGGAAAAACTGCCTTGTCTTCACAAGAGCAAAGTATCAGGTTTGCATTGGATAAAGGGAAAAACTCTAAGGAATTTGTGCACCTCTCGTTGACAGGCTGAAATCCGTTTGATGGAGGAGAGGCGGAGAGTCCAGGTTTACCTTCATGAGAGCACTCATGACGAGCTAGCCAAACGATGCGAGCGGGTACTTATAGAGAAACATCTCGATATCTTCCATTCGGAATTCCAAAATTTATTAGACGCAGACAAGAACGAAGGTCAGTCCGTACTTCTTTTTATTTAATTATTACTCTGATTTGATGTTGGATTAAACAAAGATAAAATTAGACTGGAGCGAGACTTGAAACTGCGGCCCTTGGCAAGATACCTCTAAGCCAACCTGGGCCCAATTTCAAAGAGCTGCTTAAGCACAAAAAAATAGCTAAGCACAACAAAATTATGCTTACCAGAAAAAGGTTACTAACCAAACTACCATGTTGCATGTAAAATTTGTGACTGGCATCCTGCTCACTTCTGCTGAGCAGAAAAATGTCAAGCAATATTTTCTGCTTAAGCAGCTCTATGAAATTGGGCTCTGATCTCCAAAATGTTTAATAAGAAAGACTCATGAGGGACGAAGCAGACATGAAGCGTCTCCGCTAAGTGCAATTTTCTTAAAGATGTTTTAAGCATAAGAAATTACTTCATTGATTTTGGGGGTTACCAGCCAAAATACCAAGTAATGTATATATTGTTCATTATCGGTTCCCTGCCGGTATTTGCTCAGCAGCTAATGGATTAGGCAGTAGGCCCCTCCCATAAAATATGAAAATAAGGGAACATCGCGCCTTTTTGTAAATTTGCATATTTCATAGGAAGGGCTAATTAACAACTCATTTAAATGGGAAGGTGTCCAGTCCAAATACAGAGGGGTAAGGGGTAGTAGAGTAAACAGCATTAGAATATCTCTTCTGCTCATTACAGTGTTGTTAAAAATAAAGATCTTGGTAACTTTCCATCCAACAGATTTAGCTAGAATGTATAGTTTGGTGTCGCGAGTTCCTAACGGCTTGAATGAATTAATGACACTGCTTGAGCAGCATATCTACAACCAGGGTCTGGCGGCCATAGAGAAGTGTGGAGACTCGGCATTATCAGTAAGTGTGTGATTTTGTTTGTCGCTCGGTCGTGACTGTGCTTTCCTACGCAGTATTGTGTGTACCATCAAACCCAACCTCATTCCCAGGGGTGATCGATCTCGCCGCGCCATTTTGTCCAGCATGCCTTGGAGAACCCTGGTAGATGATATTAAATGGACAGATAGTAGGAGGGTTAAATCAGTAATACAATCTCATCCCATAATCATCACGCGGCTAATGTTTTGTTCTCTTTTCCAGGACCCTAAGATGTATGTACAGACCATCCTTGATGTCCATAGGAAGTATAATGCCTTAGTGCTAAGGTCATTCAACAATGACTCTGGCTTTGTAGCTGCCTTAGACAAGGTAGGTCTAACAAAACAAAGACAAGGTGTTGGTGTTCGTCCGCAAATGCTGTGGCCAGTGATGCGGTTGGTTCCCGCTGTCACCTCGCTAAACGCGGATCTGACGTTCTTGTGAAAACACTGTGCCAGTTTTGGGGTGTTTTCTCAACAAGTAGACTCTGTTGAAACTTTCACAAATGGCTTTTATTGTATCTTTCTTGATAATTTTGCCAATAAATTGGCATTACGTTGACAAAAACTGTTTTAGTTTTTAATTAACTACTGCTATCATTGGCAGATTTATCTTTTTTGCCAAATTGGCCAAAAAACGGACCAAGCATCTTTAATTTCTGAAAATCTGTGATGCCTCTTTTTCCAGGCCTGTGGGAGGTTCATCAACAGCAATGCAGTGACCAAGATGGCAAACTCTTCCAGCAAGTCTCCGGAGCTACTGGCCAAGTACTGTGACTCCCTCCTCAAGAAGAGCTCCAAGAACCCTGAAGAAGCAGAGCTTGAAGATACCCTTAACCAAGTGGTAAGAAAGATAGTGGCATGTTATCTCCTTGGGTGACCTATCTGCTCAGAAAAAAAACTGACTCGCGAGGGCGCTTTATATTTTGGGGGGTTGGTTCTATAGTGGAGGGATTGTTGCTGCGGCCGTTATCTACAGCCACACTGCAATAGTTTTGGGGGATTGTTGCAGAGTTTTGGACTAGTATCCAAACTGTCAAATGTGAAAACAGTAACTGAATAATAATTGGTACCAGATTAATCATTGTTCAGTGTGTGTGTCTACTCAACGTGAACAAGTCGCGGTGCCCTAACCATGTTAGATTTTACTGTGTGAATGAAACAAGAATTGGAGATGTAAGAATGTAAATTGCATTTTTCTGTTTGAACTTTTCAAGGGGCACCAAGGCAATGTACCATGGCGTGTAGGCTACCTAGTTTATTGCCTTTGCGCTTGCGTCCCTCTGCGCACTAGTTCATTGCCTTGGTGCCCCTTGAGCTATAAGGATGTAATTAACTTTAATTGCTATTGGAACTTTTGTTACAAGGGGCAGCAAGGCATTGAAGGAGGGCGTGGAGGCTACCTATTTCATTGCCTTGGTGATTGCCTTCGTGCACTAGTTCATTGCTTTGGTGCCCCTTGAAATGTTCCAATAGAAATTGAAATTTCCCACATGGAGGTGCCCTTTATTAAGGGCAAATCTGCCATACCCCTACAAGAACTATAAAGTTTGCTAGGATTTCTTTGAGTACTTTAGTGACAGCTGATGTCGACTGCTTCCCTCTGCTTTATAGCAGGAGTTAGTCTAAATCAATCAGTGCTTCAGGACCAGTATTTCCCTACACTCTACCTCAAACTTTGTGGTACGAGTAGACTTTCCTCAGTCTCTCATTTTCTTCCTCTCATCTCCCGGGTTTAGATGGTAGTGTTCAAGTACATCGACGACAAGGATGTGTTTCAGAAGTTCTACTCCAAGATGCTCGCTAAGAGACTTGTACATCACAACTCGGCCAGCGATGATGCTGAGGCTAGCATGATCTCAAAACTCAAGGTGAGATGCAAAAAGCATTCAAAGTGTGTAACTCAAACAGTGCCCTGTACTAAAGGTAGGGTCATGGATTGGTAACTACTCCAAAAATGAATGACCATAAAAACTTACTAACTGTAGTGAACTCTGTTTTCATAGACCTTTCAGATCGATACTAATTCTGTGATTCAATTCAATCTTAACATTAACAGCAAGCCTGTGGGTTTGAGTACACCTCCAAGCTCCAGCGGATGTTCCAAGACATCGGAGTCAGCAAGGACCTAAATGAGCAGTTCAAGTCCCACCTGACAAGCAGCGAGCCCCTAGACATTGACTTCAGCATACAGGTCTTATGTTCAGGCTCGTGGCCCTTCCAACAAGGGTTTACGTTCAATCTACCGAGTGAGGTAAGACAGGGGAGAGGGCAAACTTTACGGAAACACCATCTCACGCCGATGATATTTGGTTTTTCTCAAGGCCTTGTCACAAGAGGCAACTCACAGGCAACCAGCTCCAGGCAATCTCTGATAAGAAATTCATTCACATTTCAGTTTTCTCATTATTTTTTGGTGGTAGTAAGTTACAGCTAGCTCTTGTGCTGCCGAAGTGTTCCTTTTGTATACAGTGCAGTTGGTTGCATCCAAGTTGCCTGAAAAAATTGCCGTGTGTGACATGGCCTTTAAAAGAACTCGGGACCAATTTCATGGCCCTGCTTACCGATGTGTTCTACGCTTACAGTGCCCAGTTTCATAAAGCTGTCAACTACAAAACTTTGCATAGCCAGGCCAGGAATTTAATCTTTGAGAGGGCAAGACAATTTTTATTGAAAAATCTTAAAGTGTATGGGAAACTTCTGTAGGGGCACCAAGGCCATAGCCCTCCCTGGCCTCTGTGTAAATCGAGGCCTGAAGTGAAGATGCAACTAACTTTCTTTGCCCGTCTTACTCTTACACCAGCAAATGAACCTTCTTCTTTTTTTAAACCATTGTGTACCACAGTTGGAGCGTAGTTTTCAGCGATTCACAACGTTCTATGCAAGCCAGCACAGCGGTAGAAAGCTCATGTGGGTCTTCCAGATGTCCAAGGGAGAACTGGTCACAAATTGCTTCAAGAACAGATACACGCTACAGGTAAAAGACAACATCGGCCGCACTCTTTGGTCTTTAGGCAGTTGTTTAATCAGACAATTAGAAACTGACCTTTGCAAGGGCGTTACAGATTGTGCTAGTTCAGGATGGAGGCTGTTACAATGTTATGCCTTACTTTAAGTCATTTTGGTTGGTAAAAAGTTTGCAACAGCTTATATAGAGATTTTTTAAAAAAACATTATTTTCAATGTTTGTGCTCAACTTTGGCCATTGTGAGGCATCAACATTTAAGGTGGCCTGTTGGAGAAAGAGCCCAGGGGGGTCAGCCAAGCTGGAAAGTTAACCAATTTTCATGTACATATTACAATGGTCTGTGTTCATGCCCATGTAAGGAAATGGACGTCTGCTGAGCACATTCTGGTGGGTGGGGGCCATGAGAAATGGACTCCCAGAATAGTGACCTAGATTAGCTTGTGAGTTAAGCTGATGAAACCTACTGAAAAATGTTAGGCGTAGTCCCTGTATCATGAATGGCCACTGCCAGACATTTTCAGTGGTGTGGGGTGGTGGGGGGCACCCGCCAGACTTACATAACCGATACCCCAAAATTGAGCTAGATCTTGGCCCAATTTCATGGCTCTGCTTACCGTAAGCAAAGAATTAGCGCTTACGGAAGCATGGAATTCCGTAGTTACATCAAGCCTAGTTTACAGGTTAGCAGGGAATTTTTTGCTTGTGTGCATGCGTACTCCACACTACGAGGCATTCTGAGCTTACACAGCTAGCACAGAAATTTGGTGCTTGCACAGTAAGCGGAGAATGGTGATCGCAAGCGCAGAATTCGGCGGTAAGTATAGCCACAAAATTGGGCCCAGCTTGTGTGACACCTATATAGTCCCAGGTATCATAAATGGATAATACCAGATATTTTCAGTGCCCACCAGACACTCCCAAATGGGCCCCACCCCATATATTGCTACAATTGTACAGTATTTTCCTTTGGTTTTTCTGATACAACTAAGGTGAAAATTGTACTTCATTGTTTCTCCGTCTTTCTAGGCATCCACATTTCAGATGGCCGTATTGCTACAGTTCAACGTATCTGACACTTATACGATACAACAACTACAAGAAAACACGCAGATTAAAATGGTAAGTCTTGTTACTTTGATGCCTTGTTGCTTGAGACTGTTGTAGCCGAACGGCCCAGTACACCAGACTCAAGTTCTGGTGTTGTCAGGGTGTGGGTTCGAGTCCCAATCATGGCATTTGTGTTCTTGAGTAAGGCACTTAACCGTAATCACTTGAAAATGTTCCCAAGAGTAGGAGGGTTGGAGAGCACCAAGCCAAGACAAGGGTGGCAGAGGCAATGTCCTCTTGGGCCTCTGTCTAATACCAGTAGCCGCCCCACCCCCCCCCCCTTCCCTAATTATTATCGGTGACTTTGCCTGTAATTTCAGAAAGTTTTAACACATTTCTTCCTGTATTGTTTATCTATAGGATATGCTACTTCAAGTTGTGCAGATTTTAGTCAAATGTAAACTATTGGTAAGTCTCAAAGATTCAAAACCAACTAAACCAACTAATCTTAACAACTGTACTTACGTTAAAGTCCAGGCAGGAACAGTAAACTAGCCAAAGCTCCCTTTTTTTTTACAGTAACCTTAAATGCCTCAATTGAAAATGAGCACCTGTGACGAAAAAAAAATTGTTTGTCTTTAATCAAAAGAATTCTCATGATTTTGATGTATTATCTTTTTAGGAATGCGAAGACGGAGAAGATGACCTCAAACCCACCTCAGAACTCAGGCTGTTCACTGGATACAAAAAGTATGTGTCTCTGGTTCGACCCCCCCCCCCCCCATGGCCCCTCAAAATTCGTTTCCATCCTCTCTCACTGAACACAATCCCAAATTAACCTGTTGTTTGTCAGGGACTCTTTGCATACAATTGCTTATTTCACTTGTGGCAATAAGCATAAGCAGCGTCAACTTGGCAGGTCTTCAAATGATGGAAATGTTTCTCTGGCGCTTTGGTGTTGGTAGTGAACTTTTTAGTCATTGAGATTTCAGATTTACACTAATCAGTATTTTATTTCTAAAGATATTTATCGATCCTGTACTCTGTCTTTAAAGCTTCTATCAACTGAACCCGTGAAGCATCGTCAGTGCCCCCACGCCAAAAATTAGGCAGTTTTCAGAAAAAGTTAAATAAAGACAACTGAAAGATCAGCCTTGATATCAATGTGATGTGATGTCTTAAATAATCTGTATGTTGACAAATCCTTACATTATAGGCCCTAATTGGATGCTAATTGAAAGCTCTTAGGTAGCATCTCAAAACTTGGGCACGTTCTAGGCACAAAAAGAACATCCCCCGTGGGTACACGCTCCCAATACATTGGACCACCAGAAGTTCTGCTGGATCGCATTATTGTACAAAAGCAGTCCTACACGGGTGAATATTCACAGTAGTATTTTGAACGTTCCAGTGGTCCAGAACGTTCCGGCGGCCCAACGGGACAGTCCATGAGTACGCGCTGGCATGCTTATCTGATCCAATTAGAACTCTCCTACCATTCCAACTTTTAAGACCTCCCTTGCTCTCACCTGTTTGATAAGGAAATATAAAATGGTGTTTAGGTTTTGCAAGAAACTGCTTGGGTTTGGCACGGAGGATACATTTTGTGTTGTGTTCTTGAGAAATAAGACCGGCTGTTGACTCAAATCTCATTCTCAATCATATCTGCGTTGTTTCTATCCAGTAAGAAGCTCAGAGTAAATATCAACGTTCCAATGAAAGCAGAACAGAGGCAGGAACAAGAGTCGACCCACAAACACATTGAGGAGGATCGCAAGTTACTCATCCAGGTGAGTTAGAATCGAGGCACTGTTGAGTGTGAGTCATTGAGTCATGGTCACTCAGTCACTCCACCCTTCAGTTGGGAATGCTTATGGTCCAATGAACATGGGCAGCCACAGCAAATTAAAGGCCTTCGGAACTATTCATTTAAAGGGGCACTATCATGATCAAAGCACGCCTGTGTCTTTACATGGGATTATGATCTCTCATCCAGTTACTGCACATGAGCTCCCTCCCACTGTATCATCTATAGAGGGCGCATGCAATAACTGGGTTAGAGTTCATAATTCCACGTAAAGTCACATGCCTGTTGCAGGAGATTCTGTGTCTCCCCCCCCCCCCCCACCGTGAACTGTGTACAAGCTTCTTCTGATAGCGCCCTCTTTTGAATCATCCTCCTTCAGCCCATGTTAATTTCCCATATGGGGGACAGAATCGCCGGGGGACAGATTTCCCTATGACACCTGCTTTGATTGTGATGACGGTCCCCCTTTAAACGTGCCAAATAAATGCCCATTATTGTGTTATTCATCTAGTTGTGTTTGGTGTTTTCTTTAGGCTGCTATTGTAAGAATAATGAAGATGCGAAAAGCGTTGAGACACCAGCAGCTGCTTGGAGAGGTACTGAACCAGCTCTCGAGTCGCTTCAAACCTAGAGTGCCTGTAATCAAGGTAAGAGACCATTCTCATTGGATAGGATCAAAGGTCAACGTAGGTCAAAGGTAGAAATGTTGGTAAACAAATGGCTTTGCGATAAGCAAAACGGCTCCGAGGCACTGATTGCAAGATTTTAAATCACATGTGTTTTTTTTAGTGGGAACCTTTTTTTTGTAAATAAATATCTTCTGTGCTCGGTGGCTTTATGAAACTGGGCACAGGGCTTAAGCACAAACAAAAATTTGCTTACCAGAAAAAAGGTTACCAGCAAAAATACAATGTCATGGATACTGAAGTGACTGGTTCCCTGCAAATTTTTCATTGGCAGAAACATTATTTGAAAGAGGTGCTTCGAGGTTGAATTTAGTTATGTGATGCTCTCATTTTCCAATAGATAGAGTCCTGATGGAAGTGGGGACAAAAATTACAAAGCATTTTCGGGGGGGCCTTAGGTTCGAATCCCACCCAAGTAGCCTATGGAATTTTCTTATGAGAAAGGAAAGCACTGAGGAAACAGTGCTCTAAAAGCATGCGGATAACATTGGTAATTGTCAAAGATCAGTATTCACACTTTGACCCAACATATACTTGAAAAAAACAAACCTGTGAAAGTTTTAAGCTCAATCGCTCATCAGAGTCACAAGAAAATAGTGAAATATCTTTATATATTTTCACTGTCTCCAAAGATCGAGTTTTGGACTCCTGAAAGTGAGATCAACTGCATTTTCTCAAAAAATTGTATCATTTCAAGCAAAAATATTTCAAGGGAAGTTTACCACCAAGACTATCTTTACACCATGTAAGTAATGTTCAAATCTGTGAACATTTATATTTTTAACCTTACCAATGTTGTACACACCCTTTAAATGGAGGGTACACCGTTGGTAATTACTCCAAAAATTAATGACCATAAAAACTTACTTGTTAAGAAGCACTGCAGCTGTTGATAATGTATAACATTCTGAGAAACAATTCCCTTCAAAGGAATATGGTTTTAGAGAGAGGGATTCAAAAACATTTCAATCTGAGAAACGTTTCTGCATGAAATGCTTCTCAGATTGTGTATTCCAATTACGGTTTATTCTTCCTGTGTGGACATAACCGCTCCAGATTTTTGGCGATATCTCAAAAACACTACCACCTTTTGAAATGATATTGTTACAGGTTAGTTTTATTGTATATATCCACATCTATATAGGATTAAAACAATCAAACAGTTCCAAAAACCAAAGATATACCAATTGGTGTGTTAGATTAAAACTAATAATAATAATAATATGTAATCATTTGGTTATATTTATTTTTATTTTTTTATTTTTTTATTTACAGAAATGCATAGACATCCTAATAGAGAAGGAATACCTGGAAAGAGTGGACGGGGAGAAAGACATGTACAGTTACCTGGCATAGCCCTCCCTGAGCCCCCTCTGTAGAGCCAGCCCCCCTCGGCTTGCCCCAAGCCAAAAGGTACCCTTAAAAACTCTCGGACAAATTAATGAGTCAACTGTTAAACGCGCAACGGATCCTCTGTCTGTGTCAAATATTTGGAAGGCCTTTTTTTTTTATATATATAACAAGTTTGGGATAAATACATGGATGCAAAACAATATTCAGCTCTAAAGATTTTAGCGTTACGTGCAATGACTTATGGGTCGGTTTGATTAGAAAATTACTGTAAAACACACATTCAATTTCTTATTTACATTGGAAGCAGATGTCGTCTGGACGTTTTTTGGGAGTGGGTTAAAAATCATTTGCAACAGGTAAACATAATATTTCGATATGGGGTGGGAGTAAATCTCCTCAGTTTTATAATGTCTAAATATCTTTGATGTTAATCTTTGCATAAAAATGGCAAACTGTTCTTTTCGGTGTTTACGGCAAATCCTGGGTGCATAATTATAATTGTGGCGATGTTGGAACACTGAATCGCAGACTGAGCAATTGGTCAGCGTTCTGCCATAAACAGCTGGCCAGATGCCTGTTGAAACACCTTTGGACATGTGAGAATTCTGTTGAGGCAGTCTGGTCGGCAAGTTGTTTGCCTCCAACAGTTACTTGTATAGCCACTGCCTGCACAGATCTTTCTTAGCTTAGAACCCAAGTCCTGTAAGAATGACAAGGGAATCAAAAAAATTACATAGCCCAGCGAAAATAGCTTGCAAACTTGTCAAATGACAAGCTAATCTGGTCCTGCTGGCTAGTCACTGAACAATTTAATTGGGGCAAAACAAAATTGATTTTTATGCAACTTGGCAACACCCTCACGCTGCGACCTCTTTGGCCGTCTGTAGCAGCAGCAGTTTCAGGCCTAGAACTCGGTTCTTGAAGAGGCACCGGCAGTATTCCCCTGGTATTAAGGGCAGATCTTTGACATAGTGGTCATTTCAATAAGTGCACAACTAGTCTTTTTCAAAACCTTTTATAGCATTTCTGAATTTTGTAGGAAAGACATCTTTTCAGTAATATCTGGTCGCCGGTGCTGAAATTTGAGAAAAGCACGCATTCCAATTTGCTTCACATTTTGTAAGGTCTTATCGGCTGAGAACAAGGTGGGGACAGGTCATGCATTTCCCTTGTCACATTCTGTGTCGTCGTCCAACCCATCTTCCCTACCCCCTCTTCCCCCCCCTCCCCCACCCAACCCCTTCCGGTCCCCCCGTAGTATGTATTATGCAAGGAGACTAGACACTATTAACGTCCGGAGTTGCCCAATTATCTGGAATTGCTCTGTCAAAATCTTTCTGCTTGTGCCTTATGCAACTATGATTTGCATGTACCGAACAACTTCTAAGAATTGCTTTTAAATTATAAATGTGCTCATTTGTGAACTACGCTTTGAGGTCTAATTCGCAGTTCAATTGCGAAAATAATAATAATTTCTTGAACATCGGCTGTGTTCGATTGGATGAAAGTATCAAAACAATGAAAAGTATGGTGCGTTTAAATTTACCAAGATTCTTTCAGATTGTATTCAAAAGTCACCTTTTCCCGATGTGCACTTCTAAAACCCTCTGTCGTGTGAATTTGGAATGCAACTCCAGAAAGCTACACTCGTGTTAACATCTCAGTTTGAGGTTTGTACATCAACAAGGGCAAGCAATATCAACACCAGCAAAGCCTGGAACTCTTTCGGTCCATACACATTTTTCAGAAATATTTGTGTTTGCCGTTTCTTATGTATTTGTGTAAAAACTTGCCCCAACCTGCGTGTTATCTCTAACTGTCTGGAGTCTGAAGAATCAATATTGAGTTGTTCACTTGTGGCGAGGGCCCAATTTCATCTACTTAAGCAGAAAAAATAGCTAAGCTAGACATAATGTTGCTTACCAGAATAAGGTTACCAGACAATGTCACATGTAGCATCTGTGACTGGTATCCCTCTTATTTTTCTCCCCCAGCAGAAATCTTCTTAGCAACAGGTTTCAGGCAATTTTTGTTTAACAAATAGCATTTCCATTGGAGATTCTTCAAAGTGTATTGGAAAATTTTGAAAGGGCACCAAGGCCAAAAACCAGTGGCAACAGAGGCCATGGCCTCCGTGTAATTCCAGGCCAAATTTATTGTGTAAATCCTTGAAGAAAACAAACAAACAATAAACAGGGTAGTCAGAAGCAGGGAAGCACTATAAATATCCACTTAACATTCTGCAAATAACGGTCCTCATTTTCAAGGTGGTAGTTTTTTTTTTGCTGGTGCTAATAAACTGCTTTACCAACCCAAGCTAAAACCTTTGAAAGAGAGACGACAACTATGTGTGTAAATTCAACGATAAAGCATTCACGATTATTGTACGATCTGACTTGTAGAGTAAAAAACAAAACATACCTGTTGTTATGGAGACAGTTCATCAGCCCAGTCTCTGGTGGTATTTCTTCATAATGTAAATACTATAAATAAAATGTTTTACAGTAGCAAATGTGTACTTTTTTCCTACAGACATACCAAACCATTCACAAGGCTTTAATAGTTTGATCCGAGACAACATGATATTTTCTGTTTACAACACAGACAAATCTTTGACAATTTAAGCATTAAAATCACTGGGAGACATTTGGGCGCTTGTTTGGCAAGAGATATACCAGGTAGTTTTTCATCGTTTTAATAGTTCGGAGCAATTCTGAGGGAAAAATAACAGACTGAGTCCCTAAAGGTCTCCCGTTGGTACCCATTGTAGATTGGCTGACTACTAATTAAATAACACACAAGAGAAAAAACCTTACTTTTGTGTTTTCATCAAGACCCATATTTCAGCAGATTTAGTCTTTCACCCATTGATTCTCTCACGACCCAAGATACAAAGTGAGAAACAAAGTCTCCTGATGATGAACAATTTATGCTAGAGGAAACATTTGGAAGACTAAGATGGTTCTTACAAGAACCATATCTGATAACAGTTTCTATAAAAACTATATCTGATTATGGTTCCTGTAAAGAACCGTACGTGAACAAGGGTTCCCATAAAGAGCCATACCCTTTAACAGTTCCTGTTAAGAACCTTATCCAATTGCGGTTCCTGTTAAGAACCTTACCCAATAACAGTTCCTATAGAAAACCATATCAGATAACAGTTCCTGTTAAGAACCTTATCTGATAACAGTTTTGTAGAGAACCTTACCTGATAACGGCTCTCGTTAAGAACCATATTCAATAACGATTTCTATAAAGAACCATATCCGATAACAGTTTCTGTGAAGAACCATCTCCAAAAACAGTTCCTCAGAAGAAATGTTTCTTGTAAAGAGCCATTCCGACAAATCACACTCTGTGACAGCGATATTACATACATGGTAAAACTGATCAAACCAGTGAATAATTTAAATCCGAATCTCTTTCAGAGAAAAGTATTGTTTTCATACACGTCTGGCCATATTTCTATTTAAGAAAGTCAAGACATGCTACCTTTTTTTTAAATGACAAGACAGTTGATTGAACCTCACTACCAGAGTTTGGTACATATCAGCTTGGGCAAAATCCGTTGCATTGGTTGACGTAAAGCCCGGTTCATAATTCATGCGAAATGTTAAAAAGCGAAGCGAATTTTTCCATGTGTCACAATTGGAAAAACAGCGCGTTAGGTATTGTTTGCGTCACATAATTTTGTTTCGCTTTCGCGTGAAGTATAAACCAGGCTAAAGGAGCGCTAGGTGGCAGCAGACATACCAGGTAAATTCATATTGTTTACATAGTTCTGAGCATGCGCACATTTACGAGAACAATGGGTTTACCTGGTAGGGCCCATGTCTGCTGCCACCTAGCTTCCCAAAAGTCTCCCATTGGCAGTTGTTTGTTGTACATGGGGCATTATGTTAGAATTTAAATCATTATTTAACTGTTTATTTGATTTGAATATAGGGCCGTATCTAAATTGGCAGCTACAGCTGGATCATCATGTCATTGATGTTACTAAGGATGTCCTTAGCAACAGCCTTAACAACAGCCATTGTCGTAGCTGTAGCCGCCAATTCGGATATGGCCTAAGAATGAGTTGGGGGTTGTGGGTTTTTTTTCCTTCTGAATTTTTTGTAAAGCCTTTTTGTTTTTGTTATTATTGTAATAATATTAATTATTAATAAAAGAAAAAACTGTGTCATGTAGTTGTGTGGAGTTGTACATTCTGCAATCATATTGCACAATCTGTATTAAACTTTTGAATGGAAGTTACAAAACTTTGTGCTGTCTTTGTCTCGCTTATTCCAATTTCACATGGGAAGTTTGGCATTAACGTTTCATAGGGGAAATTTCAGTATAGTTTCATAAGGGAAATCTTTGAGTTTTTGTTAACAGTGTCCAATGGGGGGGGGGTGGCTCGAATGAAACAATGCACTTAAAAAGAGCAGAGCAGCAGGTTTATGTTTATAATTCATTTCAAAGTGGAAATTTTAATATGATTTCATCATAAGGGAATTTTTTGAGCTTTTGTTAACAGTGTCCAATCCCAAAGAGTTCACTCAAATCTTTCTTATAGCACTGGGGGGGGGGTGGCTCCAATGAAACAATGCACTAACAAAAAACAGCAGCAGGTTTATGTTTATAATTCATTTCAAACGGGAAATTTCAATATGATTTCATTAGGGAAATTTTGAGTTTTTTGTTAACGGTGGGGGGGGGTGGCTCAAATGAAAACATGCACTACAAAAAAGCAGAGCAGCAGGTTTATGTTTTATAATTAATTTCAAAAGGAAAATTTCAATATGATTTCATAAGGGATTTTTTTTTTAGTTTTTGTTAACAGTGTCCAATCCCAAAGAGTTCACTCAAATCTTTCTTATAACACTGGGGGGGGGGGGGGGTGGCTCCAATGAAACAATGCACTAACACTAAAAAATGCAGAGCAGCTGCAAGGTTTATGGAGTGTGCCATCCCAACCCCACCCCCACCCGACCCGACCCGACCCCACCCCCGGCATTCCACTGCTCTTCAATACTTTACAACGCTTCGATAAGTTTGTCTTTTCCCAGTCATTTTCTGTCGTTAGATTAAAAACAAAAAGAAAGATCAATATCAGGGGAAAGGGGTGGCCGGAGCAAACTGCCCTAAAGTGAATGATGAATTGCTGAACGTAATATAACGCAAAACCGACTAGCATAAAGTCTATTTTCGAGGCAGCTGGCATCGACGACGATCAAAAAACGTTCTCAAACTGTTTCTCCAACGTTTTAAGGTTTACGTCATGCAACAAAAAATAACATCCAATGAAATTCTCGAGAATTGACCTCGTGATGACTGTTGGCCAATCAATCAAGGTTTTCGTGACGATTTTCGCCCAGTTCTCAGCTCCAATCTCGTGCGACTTCATATCATTGCTAAATGTCGAAGTGGTTTGAGGGATTCCGCTCCTGCAAGTGTTGAACAATCTCGTTTATCTTCTAACATTGGTAAGAATTGATGGAATGCATGCACAATATTGTTCGTTAGACTAAGAGAGTTTTGTGGTTGAAAAAAGAGTACAATATTGTCATTTTTATGTAACGTTAAGTGCGATTTAGAAGTAAAGAGATAGAAATTCCAACTTAAATTTCATATTCGAACAAAAAAAAAAAAAAATGGCGTCGATACCAAACTTCTTTGATGACGATTGTCATGATGCAAAGTCTTTGTACGACGATCCATGTCAGCTTAACAATCTAGACGAAGAGGGTTCAGAACAGTCAGTTCTTGAGTACCCAGAGCCTAGTCATGCTAGTGTTCTCATGTCAGGTTCAGACATCACTCTAACGAGACTGAACACTGACCACAGTCATGACAGTGAGCAAGAACATAATTTCTTCAGTCTTGATTTTGAAATTGAAGGTCATCCAAGTTATGAAAGCTACTTGAATAATACAGAGACTCTACCTGAAGAGCAGACAAACTTGAACTTGCAGGGAAATACTTCAGTTGGCAGTGAATCCCCAATGTCGTGGACAGCATCAATGTCGGGTTCGGAGCCACGCAGTCCTGCATCATCACACAACTCTGATGACGAAGACTTGCTGGATTATCTTTTGAAAGACGCAAATATCAAAGTTGAGTCGTCTTTGCATGAAATGAAGATGGTAGATCCAGCGACTAATCTGGCAAACAGTATCTCATCCAGGACAAGACAGAGGCAAACACGCAGCAGCAGTGATGCCACCCGGGGTGTTGCTAAGCAGAAAGGCCCATGGGGTAACACCAAAATGAGAAACACTAGCAAGAATGCCATTATGGCCCGCGAGAATCGTCAGAGAAAGAAGCTACAAATTCAGAACCTTATAGATAACAACAAGCAGCTCACCGATGAGAATGCCATTCTGAAGAAAGAAGCTGGTACAGTCAAGAAGAAGATCAGCTCCCTGGAAGAAGAGGTCAAGTATCTCCACAAAGTGTTGTTCAACCAAAGTGCCCTGGCTGATTTACTCAAGAAAATCAATCAGAAAGAAGTCCAACTAAACACCAGTCACCTTGGAGATGAGACGGAGGAAGGAGCCTCACCTTCTTGCAGCGGAGGTGTGTGTCTTCATGTTAACGGCACCAATGCTACCCTGAAGATGTGCGCCAAATGTGCTAGAGACGACCAGCCTTGAACCAAAACACTTCTGTACATGTAAATAACCATGTATAATGTAAGTATAAAAGGCTTTTTCCCCCAAGCAAGGAAACCTGAGATGACGGAGAGCTAAGGTCAGCATTCTTCAAAAGGAGGAGTCCCAAGATGAAGCCAAAGAATAATCCAAGTTCTAAGATGACGGGCGTCACTCGGAAGGCTTCAAAGAGTAAAAAGACGAAGCAAGCAAACTGAATGAGTTGAGATGCCTGCACAGAAAGACAAACAATAACAGGCTTAAGGAGCACTTTATTACTCTTTCAAATTATTTTGTGCCAGCTTAAAGGGAAACTTGACTTGAAATTGCTGGTTTTTTTTGTATGTGCAAGTAATTAAATTGCTCCTTAAATCTAGTAAAACTAAAAGAAAAGTTATGTCATTTTTGCCTTTGTTTTGTTGTGAATATATTGTATCAGATAATATTTTCTTTGTTCTTTTTCTATAAGGTAAGATAATGAGTTCAAGTGAACCGAGAAGTTGGTGTTGCTTTTAAAGCTGAAAAAATTATGTTTAATTTTTATTTCTAAAGTTTTGTTGAAACTGTTAAATGTTATATATTCGAACCACTTATCAGACAGCATTATGTTGACTTCCAGCTATTGTACAAACAAAAAGTTAACGACTTGAAAAGTTGTAGCGTTGATGTTCAGAAACTGTTATATGAAATTGGGGAGTTCTCAAATTTATTGCTAACAAAAGATTTGTGGTAGGGTTGTCTTCCGCTTTGTGAAAGTGCAGGAAGGGTAACGTGTGCTTTCTGGTAAGTGTTTTTTGTAATAATGTGGTGATAAAGCATGGCAGTAAATGTAAGACTCAATAGACTGGGCACGTGCTGCAAGCGGCGCTACCATTGCTGTGGTGCTTGCAATATTGAGCAAATCGTGGAGGAAGACATGTCATTCACATTTTTTAAAGTTTATGTCTTTGTGTACAAAAGCTACTGCAGCCAGCACCCCAGAAATGATGGCGCGGCCTGCATAATGTAAGTGTATACATAGATCTGTCTTTAGACAAGTTGGTCAACTTTGGAAAAGGGTTGCATTGAAAAGGTTTCCAAAAGTATGAGAATTTGATGTGAATCAATTGTCACATTGGACTGTGTTTTTAGATGAGAGGCAGTTAATCCAGATATGTAGGGGGAAAAAACATTTGGTTTTGTTTGTTTTTTTGTTGTTTTTTTGTCGAGCTAAAACAGCCTGTTGGAAGTGAAATTGCTGTGACTTATGATGTCAAATTCGTTCATGCAATTGGAAGCCTTTCTACTGTTTGTGAAAAAAATAATCTAACCCATGGAGTTACATTGTGTTTTAATTACAGGAAAGCGTTAACCGCAGGGTTGATGGCTTACGAGACCTTGGACATAGTTGGCCTGCACCTTTTGCCAACTAGATCTTTGGTAAGCATCAGTTACTACAAATTGCCTGCAAATAAAAGCCACAAACTTGTTAAATGCTAAAACCTGATTGTTGGTACATACAGATTCAGTTTTATAAAACATTACAGTACTGTAAATAGATATTGAGCAAGATAAAGTAAGGCTTAAAAAAAGTTAAAACCAAATGCATTATTTATTACACAGTGAATCAGTAAAAGCAAAGTTCATGTTCATATGAAGTAAATATGGCACAGTTTGGTCAAGTTTTGGGGTTTTTTTTTCTTTGTGTTGAAAATATTAATTCTTTTGTACATTTGTTGTCAGATTGGAAATACAAATATTTAAAACAAATACAAGAAGGGGGACCAAACAAGTAGATAATTCCAAACCTTACTTTTTTCCTAAGCAAAAATATACATACAACTCGATGTTGAATGACCCATGAATGAATTTTAAATTAGATGACGTATACACAATTTTCTGGGGAACCTTGATGATACAGGACAACTGAGTAAAAGATGTAGTGGTTGTAAGCCATACTACATACTATTGATAGTTCGTTTATTTTTTCCCCGCCCGTGAAGCTGGAGCCTAGTGAGACAGTATTGCCCGAGAGGTGGTAGCTTGGTGTGGTCTCTTGGACTTTGTTACAATTTCATCAACTTTTAAGACAAAAAAGGTAGTATTAATTAAAGGTAACGTATAAACATTCACCAGGACATTTACAAATTTGTTGTGCAGTCTATGCTGTGTCCATCTTTAGTTTGGTTTCAAAGTGGCATTTCTCTTCGTGCTAGTTGATTGGAGTTTTGGCAGTTAGTTTTCTTCTGCCACCCGAGTTATGATTTTGAAGTATAACGAATTCTTCATCAAAAAAATCAAAGATGGCCACTTCATAATGTACAGTTCAGTGCTGAAAAATGGAAATGTTTGAACCAAGCAAAAGGTTGGCGTAATGAGTGTTTCCAAATGGTTGTGGGTTCTTTATTTGAAAGATTAAAAAAAGCTTTCTTTTGTGTTTCAGAGAAGTGGAATTATGAAATGTTTTGATTGATCAGTGAAGTTCATGTAACTTTGTCAAGGAGCCATTTTTAAAATAAAATGCTCAGTTGACAATTGCTTCATTTAATACACTTACACCCTAACGATTTGCATGGCTCAAGCATCATGAGAATCAAAGACTTCAATTTATATTGCCCAAAAATGTATAAAAACCTATGTTAGCTGTTAGTTGGACATGTATTTTGTTTACAGACTTGTTGAACGTTCTAATGTTTCATGATTTTGTTTATTTTTAGTAGCTTAAGCAGGCAAAAAGATGTAAGTATTGAATAATAATGTATAAGTATTGAACTTTCTCCAAGGACTTCATTGGTATACTTTTTGTGGATGAAATTGTCAACTTGTGGTCACTTAATGGTCATTTTCCAGTTCAAAGCGATGGTACAGCATGTGTTTTGTGGAAGGCTTGGTCAATTACTGAAAAGATGCATAAACTTCAACGGCTGTTCACGCAGGTTTTTTTTTTAAATTGAAAGTTGGCTACAGTTTTTTATTGTTTTGTTGTATGCTAATTATTTTACTTTGGGCATACAATCATTGACTGGTCGTCGGAGAGCAGTTTTGTGAATAGATATTTCCTTTGGTGGCAGATTCTTTAGGCAGTGCAACAAGTACAGTTTAACCTCTAAATGAAAATGACTTCAAAATGTAACAGACCTTCAGATTTCAAACAAACCTGCATTAAGTCTGCGCTGATCTGTTTTTGCTGATGGCGTACACAGCCTATAGTTGTACATCGAGGGTAGACATCAAAATCTGCACTGTAGTAAGTGAGAACTGCCAGGGAACGATGGATGGATGGGGTGGGGGTGCACTAGTTCATGTCATGCAGTTTGTGGATGAAATTGTCAACTTGTCTTTCAGGTTTGCACAGGTCTTCTATAAAGCAATGTTGTATTATCTCTTTAGGCAAATTGTCTGATATGAAATTGGTGTACACAGTTTTGAATTGTTTCTAGCAATGTTTCTCGCCTGACTCCAACAACATGCATCATCATTTAATGGGAGTCGTCAAATTTGCAATACCATGTTGTCCTTGGAGAATACACAGGTATGTTAATTGATGTAATTTATCGTAATGTGGTCAAGTTATCCAGAACTAACCAGAATGATGTATGCCAATCTTTTTTCCCCCACCCCCCACCCCCAGCTAAATTTCTTTGTTTCTTTTTAGAAATTCACATTCTTAAGGTTGAGTGCAATGTGCACATTCATTCAATCACCATGGCAGTGTAACTTCATCTTTGCCCGACAAGGAGCATTTAGAGCAGCTTGCATGCACAAAATTAGCTGAACACAAAACAATTATGCTTATCAGAATAAGGTAACCAGCCAAAGTAGCCATGTATTATCTTTTACTGTTATCCTGCTCGATTTTGCTTGGCAGAAAGTTGTAAGCAATATTTCTTTCTGTGAAATTGGGCCCTCTAGGTCAGTAATGTTGCCCTGTGAACAAATTCTTAAAGACTTGAGTTTCCATCAAAAATGTCCTTATTTCGAAGCTCATTATCTTGCCCACTATAGGAATGAGATTACAAGCATGTGAGCTGCACTTAAAAGATCAGTTGCAGCAGAATTGCTTTTAATTTGAAATCCTCGCAGTCGCAACAGAATTGTTGATGTTTTACTTTCTTCAATTTCTTTGCAAAATTTGAACATTCGATCGCTTAGCTGCATGGTTAATTCAGTTACATGTATTTCAACCAATCTCCCTTTCAATTTTTTTTATTTAATCAAAATAAATCGTTTTCTTTAGATGAGGATTTGTATTGTGTGAAAAGTTGTCTACAGAACTTCTTTTTAAATACTTTACTGATGAAGTCACAGTTTTTGTTTACCACTTTTCAGAAGAATGGGAAACCATTGTGTCTCTGTTCAACTGTCAGAAATGCAGTACCCAGTTACAGCACTTGAGCAATGCAGTAAACAAACCGTGACGTCAGCAGTACAGGTTTTTTCGGGGATGGATACATGAACTCTGCTTTGTAGCATGCAATGGGGGGGGGGGTTCACTTGGACAGAACTCCAATTTGTCACTGCATAATATTCTGGTTGGTTCTGGGTAATTTGTTGTCATTGTAAATACATGTATTATTAACTTCATAAAGCATCTTTCTGTTAAAGCCTCGTTGGTGTAAAACAATTTTGTAAAGTAAGTAAATAAAACTTCAAGTGTACAAAATAAAACAACTATTCTGATATTGAAAATCAATACAACTAGCTGTGGTATTTTATTGGTGTAAGATTGAAAGTAAAGGTTTTTCGTGTGGTAGCTCGCTCCCCCCACCCCCCCCCCCCGGCCCAACACACTCAAAAAAACTACAAAAAACTCATTTGTTAGTGCAAGTTGTGTGTTTTCCTCTCATATGGGTTAAGAAAGGCCATGTCACCTTAAACAGATTTGAAAGGAACAAGCATTTTGTATTTTAAATGGACTCGAAGACATGGATAGATAAGGCCAGGATGTAATGAGGATGGGAGAGATTACCCCCCCCCCCCACCACCACCAACCAAACATGTCGGAGCACCCCCATAACTCGCCCCCACTTAAAATTGCCAAAGTGCGAGTCTTGCTATGTCTGGATTCAACATTAGATATCACTAACTTGTACATGTACACTTGAAGTGAACTTCAAGGTTTCTGAACCCTTTCTAGCAGTGGTCCACCAAAGAACACACATTGGGAGGGGGGGGGGTAATAGCTTTCAGCAGATGTGGGTAAGGGCTTGGGAATGAGGGTTCTCGGGGGCGTACCAAATCCCCACCCGTACCGGTGCCCTAAATTGTCCTATTTGGTTTCCAGTGATATAATTAATTTTTCTTCCAACAACTGACAGGCCCTTGGATTATTTGAGCCTCTTAGTGCGTGCGCCACCGACGTCTTATTACTGATAGGCCCTTTTCGAATACAAGGCTTCGGCTCCAAAATCGGCTCAGGCTAGCCAGGCTCCCTCAATTATTTTAACTTACGCATGCTTTGCGATCAGGGTTTCAGACAAGAAAACTGGCCTGAAGCCGTGGATTCGAAAATGGCCACAGTTTCCAAGGCTTCCGCTGAGACATGCGCCCTCTATCGACAAATATTGAAGAAGGCAAAGCTAGCATGCCTTTTCGCTCGGCCCCAGCGGCCTATCCAGGACCGCTGGGATGGGCTAATCAGCTTGCACAGATTCTTGTTCAGGAAGTACGTCATGCATGCAGCGCTTGCAGTGTGAGTGTGATGCATGATGGGACTGAGCATTAACGTTAACGATACGTTTGCCCATCCCAGCGCCTTTGGTTTTAAGGCAAGGCGCTGGGGACGAGCGAAGCATGCCTTATAGACCATTATTTTCTGAAATGGCGGTAAATATTTATTACACTGGGCCTACATAAATCATAATTAGCACCAAGTTCTGTTCGATAAATGGATTTTGGTTCATGAATAAGATCAAGGTTCTTGCGTTTGTAAAGCAAATGGCCGGCAATGTAGCGCAAAAATTTGACTGGTTACAGCGCCCTCAAGAAAAGTTTATTCTCTTTATTTTCATATTTTGGACCGAGGTGTTTCTACCTCCATGTTTATACGAACTGGCATGATTCGGTAACTAGGGCACGTCTATCCCTCCTCGGGCCTGGACTTCGGCCTCGGGAAATAGAACCCTCTTCTGGTCACTCACAGTCCCTCGGGGGAATACATGTGCTCTAGTGACTTTACCAGTCCATTATGTGTATAATACCATGCAAAACAGACTAGCATCGCATAAGGCCGTGTCCGAATTGGCGGCTACAGCTACGGCCGGCTACGGCTAGATTTCCGCGTCATCATGCGTTGAAGTAGGACGTCCTTAGCAACACCCATAGCAACAGTCGTAGCCATAGCCGTAGCCGTCATTTTGGATATGGCCTTAGGCCGTGTCCGAATTAACGGCTACAGCTACGGCTACGGCTAGATTTCCGCGTCATCATGCGTTGAAGTATAGGACGTCCTTGGCAACACCCATAGCAACAGTCGTAGCCCTAGCCGTAGCCGTCATTTCGGATACGGCCTAAGTCTATTTTGGGGGCAGCTAGCTCGGGTCGTACAAAGTTCTACTACCAGACGACGATCAATAAACGTTCTCAAACGTTTAGCCAACGTTTTAAGGTTTACGTCATGCAACCAAAAATAACATCCAATGAAATTCTCCAGAATTAACCATGTGATCACTGTTGGCCAATCAATCAATCAAAGGTGTTGAGACGATTTTTGCCTTGCGCAATCTCGTGATTTCATTTTATTTATGGTGCTTGCAGTAAATGTCGAAAAGTGGTTAGAGTGAGTCTGCTACAGCAACTGTTGAACAATCTCGTTTTTCTCCTAACTTTGGTAAGATAAGATTTGATGGATTGCATGCACAATATTGTTCGTAAGAGAGCTTTGTGGTTGAGGAAAGAGTACAATATTGTCATTTTTATGTAACGTTAAGTAAGTGACGTCAAAAAATTGGAAATTCCAATTTCAATATCGAACCAAGTAAAATAAAATGGCATCAACACCAAATTTCTTTGGTGACGCTGATCAAGACGTTAAGTCTTTGTTTGACGATTTATGTGAGCTTAACAATCTAGTCGTAGAAGGTTCAGAACCGTCAGTTTGTGAGTACACAGAGCCCAGTGTTCTTTTGTCAGGTTCAGACATCACGAGGCTAAACACTGCCAACAACAGTGTCACTATTCACACTAGTGTCGGTAGTGAGCAAGAATATAATTTCCTCAGTCTTGATTTTGAAATTGAAGGTCCTGAAAGTTGTGAAAGCAACTTGAGTAATACAGATACTCTACCAAAAGA
The DNA here is from genome assembly GCA_032158295.1 of Pycnopodia helianthoides. Classification (NCBI taxonomy): domain Eukaryota; kingdom Metazoa; phylum Echinodermata; class Asteroidea; order Forcipulatida; family Asteriidae; genus Pycnopodia; species Pycnopodia helianthoides. The sequence continues at coordinate 540,242 of CM063251.1, forward strand.
GCAGACAAACTTGAACTTGCAGGGAAATACTCCATTTGGCGGCGAATCCCCAATGTCGTGGACAGCATCAATGTCGGGTTCGGAGCCACGCAGTCCCACATCATCGCACATTTCTGATGACAGTGGTGATGACTTGCTGGAGTATCTTTTGAAAGACACGGATATCAAAGTTGAGCCGTCTTTGCCTAAAGTGAAGATGGTAGATCCAGCAACAGATTTGTCCAACAACATCTCGTCAAGAACAAGACAGCAGAGGCAAACACGCAGCAGTAGTGGTGCCATCCGGGGTGTTTGCCAAGCAGAAAGGCCCATGGGGTAACACCGAATTAAGAAACACTAACAAGAGTGCCATTTTGGCCCGCGAAAACCGTCAGAGGAAAAAGCTTTACATACAGAGTCTCATTGATACCAACATGCAGCTCACTGATGAGAATGCCATTCTGAAGAAAGATGCTGGTACAGTCAAGACGAAGATCAGCTCCTTGGAAGAAGAGGTCAAGTATCTCCACAAAGTGTTGTTCAACCAAAGTGCCCTGTCTGGTTTACTCAAGAAGTTCGATCAGAGAGAAGTCCGACTGAACACAAGTCACTTTGGAGATGAGACAGAGAAAGGAGCCTCACCTTCTTGCAGCGGAGGTGTGTGTCTTCATGTTAATGGCACCAATGCTACCCTGAAGATGTGCGCCAAATGTGCTAGAGACATGTAAAAAACCATGCTTTATGCTTGTATAAAAGGCTTTTTTCCACAAGCAAGAAAACTTTAGGTGATAGAGAAGGTTAGTTCAGCTTTCTTCAAAAGGAGACAGACCAAGATGAAGAATCATCCAAGTTCTAAGATGACGGGTGTCATTCATAAGACTTCAAAAACGAAGCAAGCAAAAGAGTTCTGAATTAGTCAAGATGTCTGCCCAGAAAGACAAACAATAACAGGCTTAAGGAGCACTTTGTTACTCTCCCAAATTATTTTGTGCCAGCTTAAAAAAACTTTAATTGAAATTGCTGGCTTTTTTGTTTATGTAATTTAATTGCTCCTTAAATCTAGTAAAACTTTGTTTTAAGTTATTTTGTTGTTGCTTTTGTTTTGTGGTGAAGTAATCATATTTTTCTATAAGGTAAGATAATGACTTGAAGTGACACAAGAAGTTGGTGTTGCTTTAAAAGCAGAACAAAATTATGTTAAGTTTGTATTTCTAAAGTTATGTTGAAACTGTTAAATGTGTGGTATTTCAACCACTTATCAGACAGCATTATATTGACTTCCAGCTGTTGTACAAACAAAAAGTTAACAACTTGAAAAGATGATTAATGTAAAGAAACTGTTTGATGAAAGCAGGGAGTTCTCAAATGTCATATGCTTTGTGAAAGTGCAGGAGGGGTAACATGCTTTCTGATAACGTTTTTTGTTTTTGTAATATTGTGGTGACATAGCATGGTAGTAAATGAAAGGTTCAATAGACTAATGGGTTGCGAGCCACGCTACCATTGCTGGGGTGCTTGGGAAATTGAGCAAATGGTTGAGGAAGACACTTAATTAACGCAACAATTTTAAAATTGATTTTGCCATGTCTTTGTGTACAAAAGCTTCTGTTGCCAGTACCCCAGAAATGGCAGCGCTGCGTGTATAAGGTAAGCAGTGTTCTCCACAGATTTTTCTAATGGGAGGGCCGTTCGGCGCACGTTAGTATGACATCATCGGGCCAAGCTTTTAGGCAGCCTTGATTGGCACGACCAAATGAAAGAAAATTACGGCCAATTTTCAGAGCCACTGCTTCCACTTTTTATTGCAAGCCATGCTTTGAAAATAAATATATGTATTAGTTATTTTTTGTATCGATAATTAATATCGGACCACAAATTACTGGAAAAGAGATATATCGCACTAACATCTGGCTAAAAACAAAAGTCTTAATGCCTTTGGCACTTTGACCCGCCCCCATTTTAAAATTTGTTTTAAACCATGATTTAAATATTTATGAAATGACTAACATCTGCATTGGCTCAGTGTGTCCGGACGGACTCGGTTCCAGCAGAATGAAGTCAATCAACAGTCATTTTCAACACGATGTTTTACAGTTTTAGTAAACATCACTTACGTCTAGGTACCATACACATACTCTGTTGCTGAACGCCTCAACATAAATTATGCAAATTAGCCTCGTTTTAGAGCTCTGTCAAAATCGTCAAAACAAAGTGTTATTCCAGATTCATAGACTTGCTCAGTCTCTCCGAGCCAGGCAATTTTGCGCCCTGAACCAGTGACTAATACCAAAAAATAGCGTAACCGTCCGTCTGGGGGGTCCTAGCCCAAGCCTTGGGCACCGACCATTGTCTTGGTCTTAAGTTGGTTTTAAAAACTTCTTCACTTTGTTTTTTTCTTATTTGTTTACGCTCGCGCACATATTTGTCGTAATTAATTACTTTACATCTCATGAAAATCTGTACGATTGCTCATGAGTTTTCTTATAAAATACAGCAAAATGGAATAATTCAAAGTTGAGTCTGGTTGGAGACCGATCATGGACCGACTTAGGATCTATTTATTAATGAACAAATTTGTTTTTTATCAATAAAAATCAGATTGATGTAAATATTTAATTCCATTATATCTCTTTAAAATCTGAACATTGTTTGCTGTTTACTTTTTAAATTGTTTCTTGTCAATATTTTTCATTCAGTGAATAAAAAATATTGCTTAATTTTGTTTTACCCATTGTCCCTTTGAAGGTCACTTCATGTCATTCGAGGAGCCACCCAACTGATTTTCCTACTACCTGTAGTTGTACAATCAAATTATTTACTCTCAGCAACTTGTAACATTCTAGACACATTTTTGGCTTAATAGAGCTCACCCAGAATTCAAAAATTTACAAAAATGAACGAAATAAGAAAGTGAAATGAATCAAATTACAGATCATCAGCAGATCACATGGTTTCAAATTCCGTGCATCCTGATAGACCCTGTGTGGTGTTTTTGTTGTAAAACCTTTTCCCAACGCACCGGTAATGTGGCTGGTGTGATCGCATTATCGCAATGCAGCGGTTTGGCAGTCAATGAGTTTAGCAACACGGCTACTCGTTTGAGTGAGCGCCTGGCGGATAATAATCCATGTTGAAGGGAGCGTATAACCAGTGTTCTGCGCAGGGATCGAAGTTGCGTTCGTCCTTGATTTGTCAATTTTTGGCAGGATGGTCGATTACTCTGAAAGGGCGGCCCGCCCTCCCAAAACCCACATGTGGAGAACACTGCGTAAGTGTACAAATTGGTCAGTAGACAAGTTTATCAACATTGGAAAAGGGTTGCATAAAAAAGGTTTCCAAATGTATGAGAATTTGATGTTAATCATTCAATTGTCACAAATTGTCCAAGATTTCAGATGTGTGGCACATAATCCAGATGAGTATGGGGAAAACAAATAGCTTGATTTTTGTGTGTCAAGCATAAACAGCCTCTTAAAAGTGTAATTTCTGTGACAACATTAAGTAAAAGTCTTTCTACTTTGTGTAAAAAGCTAATCTAACCCGTGGAGTTACATTGTGTTTTAATTACAGGAAAGCGTTAACCGCAGGGTTGATGGCTTACAAGACCTTGCACATAGTTGGCCTGCACCTTTTGCCAACTAGATCTTTGGTAAGCATCAGTTACTACAAATTGCCTGAAAATAAAAGCCACAAATTTGTTTACTGCAAAAACTTGAAAGTTAGCACATAGGTTTAGATTATCAAACAAGATGTATACAAGATTTACTTGTTTCTACTCAAACAGTACTGTAAATAGATATTGAGCACAACAAAGTAAGGCTCAAAGTTAATACATACATGTAAATGCATTGTTAAATTAAACACAAAAATTCAGTAAAGGCAAAATTCATGCTCTTTTTGAAGTAAATATTGCACATTTTTGTTAAGGGGTTATGCTCATGTTGAAAATATCTATTATTATGTAACATTTGTTGTCAGATTGGAAATCTGAATATATAAAAAAACGTAAAGAAATACAAGAAGGGCGACAAAACAAGTGTATAAATTTGTAAGATGACTCCAAACTTTACTTTTTGTCAAAACAGAAATACACATTCAAAGCAATGTTAAAGGCCCTGTACACTATAGATGGATTGCAATACGCGTCATTGACCGCCATCTTTGATGTAAAACGATGGAAAAGTGCATGCGTGTACGCGCTACGCACGACTCTCAGCCAATGATATGCTCTTCCACGCGTGCACAATTCATCAAAGATGGTGGTCAATGACGCGTATTGCAATCCATTTATTGGTAAGATCGAAAAACACAAATGTTCACAGATTCACACATAACTTACATGATTTAAAGTAAGTTATGGTAGAAAGAATTCTTTAAAATATTTCTGCCTAAAATGCTATTGTTTCTGAGAAATGAGTAAAACAATAGTTTTTATCACACGTGATAAAAACTTGAAAACAGAAAACACATAAGGTCTCTTTTCACTATTTTCTCGTGACCTCGATGACCAATTGAGCTCAAACTTTCACAGCTTTTGTTTGTTCATGCATATGTTGAATTACACAAAATGTGGACACTGATTTTGAGCTGTTGCCAAAAGGGTTAAATACCTTTAAATGATCCACATATATATTTCAAACTAGAATGCAGAAACACAATTTTCTGGGGAACCTTGATGATACAGGACAACTGAGTAAAAGATGTAGTGGTTGTAAGCCATACTACATACTATTGATAGTTTGTTTATTTTTTCCCCGCCCGTGAAGCTGGAGCCTAGTGAGACAGTATTGCTGAGAGGTGGTAGCTTGGTGTGGTCTCTTGGACTTTGTTACAATTTCATCAACTTTTCAGTCAAAAAAGGTAGTTTTAATTAAAGGTAACGTATAAACATTCACCAGGACATTTACAAATTTGTTGTGTTATCTATGCTGCGTCCATCTTAAGTTGTTTCAGAATGGCATTTCTCTTTGTACTAGCTGATTGGAGTTTTGGCAGTTTGTGTTTTTCTGCCGCCTGAGTTATGATTTTAAAGTAAAACAATTATTCATCAAAATCCAAGATGTCCACTTAGTAATGTACAGTTCAGTGCTGTAAATGGAAATATTTAACCAAGCAAAAGGTTGGCGTAAGCTCAATACTAATATTTAGAAGTACCCAATATTATTGAGTATTTCTAAATATTAGTATTGAGCTTTCAAGTAGCTTTTCAGTGTTGTGTTTCAGAGAAGTGGAATTTTGAAATGTCATGATTGATCATTGAAATTCATTATGTCTATACAAAATGCTCAGTATTTTTTTTTTAAAGCGATGTTTCATTTGACACTTTAACTTCAACAATTTGCCTGTCTCAAGCATCACAAGAATTACATGTTTCAATTTGATTTGTATTGACCAAATGTCTAAAACCCAGGTTAGCTGTTAGTTGTACATGTACAGTCAAGCCTCGTTACAAAGAGCACTGTTATGAAGAGGTTCTGCTTACACAGAGCAAATTCTTAAGTCCCCAATCAAAAAGGAGCATTTAGAGCAGCTTGCATACAAAAACTAGCTAAGCACAACAAAATTATGCTTATCAGAATAAGGTAACCAGCCAAAATAGTATTTCACGTGTATCATCTTTGACTAGTGTTAGTCTGATATCCTGCTCAATTTTGCTTGGCAAAATATTTTTAAGGATTTTTTTTCTGTGAAATTGTGACCTCCTGGGGAGTGTTGGTTTCCTGTAAACTTAAAGACTCAAGTTTCCATCAAAAATGTCCTTATTTCCGAGTTCATAATCTTGCCCACTACAGGAATAACATCCCAAGCATGTGAGCTGCACTCAAAAGATTAGTTGCAACAGAATTGTTTCATTTGAAATCCCAGCACTTTCAAGTCGTTTTTTTTTTACTTTCTTCGTTAAATTTCTCGGCACAGTTTGCAAATTTGAAAAACCGGTCACTCAGCTGAGAGCATCATTTTCAATCAGCAGCTGAAATGGCTGAAGGTGGTTGTACATGGTTGGTTATATTTGGTAGAGAGTACTGAACTGATCGAAAGATGAATAATGATAATTAAGCTTGTCTATTGTACAAAGAACCCAAAATGTTGTAGTACATTGGCCATAGCAATGAATATTGAGGGGTGCACTGCTAAAAATCGTATTCTTTAAATAAGACAAAATCTGCTTTCAAGGAAACTTTTCTTGTGTCACTCCCAAAAATCTTAATATAAAAAAATTCTAGGGAGTGACTAATTTTTTCTTGAAATAACACTTTTTTCTTTTTTCAAGAATACCATTTTTAGCAGTGTGTACATTGTGTTACATTGCACCAACAAATTACAAATGTTACACTTGGAACTGAAACATTCATGTTTGTAATTGGAATGAAAAGGAAAACCAGCTATCTGTGCATGGATAACTCAGTCGTATGTAATTCAACAGATTGCCCTTTCAAAATTATTTTTAACTAAAGTAAATTGCTTTCTGTAGACATGGATTATTGTGTGAAAAATGTTCAACATACATTCTTTTTAAATAGACCTAACTAATTACATCTCAGTTTGTTTACCACTTTTCAGAAGAATGTGAAACCATTGTGTCTCTGTTCAACTGTCAGAAATGCAGTACCCAGTTACAGCACTTACAGGGAGGGTATACTTTTGGTAATTGTCAAAGACTAGTATCCTTACTTGGTGTATCCCAACATATGCACAAAATAACAAGCCTGTGGAAAGTTTGGGCTCAATTGGTCGTCGAAGTTGCATGAAATTTATGAAATAAAAAACACCCTTGATGCTTGGAGTTGTGTGCTTTGAAATGCCTGAGAAAGGCTTCATCTCAGATACAATATATTAGTGAGAAATTACCTCTTTCTCAAAAACTACATTACTTCAGAAGGAGTCGTTTCTCACAATGTTTTATACTATCAGCTGCTCTCAGGTGCTCATTACCAAGTAAGTTTTTATAGTCATGTATCTCTTGAGTAATTACCAAAAGTACCCACTACACTGCCTTTAAGGAATGCAGTAAACAAACAGTGATGTCATCAGTACATGGGTCTTTTGGACAAATATCCGAATTTTGCTTTGTAGCATATATGGCTTTTTATGCAAAGGAAAAAAAAACACTTTCACTGTTTGACAGAATTCAAATTTGTCAGTGGATAATATTCTTGCTGGTTCACGATAAGTTGGAGTCCTTGTAAATATTGTTTATTTCATAAAGCATCTTAACTACTGTTAAAGCCTTGTTGATGTTCTCCAAAAACAACTTTGTAAAGTATTTTTTTAAAAACTTAAACTGTACAAAATAAAACAACTATTTTGATATTGAAAATGAATACAACTGTAGCAGTGGTGTTTACTGGTATAAGATATTAATATTGTGGTTTAACCCTCCTACTGTCGGCGACTCTTGGCAACATTTTCCAGTGAGTTGACCAACCATTTGAAACCATTTGACTGCCAAGGTTGTGTACGGTGGCACAACTGTGCACAGAACTAGAACTGTATACTGTGTACATGCATTCCCTCATGGTATCATATTTCAGGCTGGCATAGTTTATCTATCATTCAAAACCACTTGAATGGTATTGAATGGTCAGACAGCAAGAGGGTTAGAAGTACTTTTTCGTGTGGCCGCTCCCCCACCCCAAAGAAACTCGGTTTTTTTGTGCTAATTGTGTCTTTTTAAGTTTTGGGTTGTTTTTCTTTCTTTCCATGTTTTTATCAATTTTTCTTATGAAATAGTCTCGAAGACGTGGGTAAGACCGGGATGTAACGAGGGTAGCGGAGATTACCAGCCGTGTCGTAGTATCCCCCACCGGCGTAGGAACCGGGAGCCGTCCCCCCCCCCCCCACACACACACACACACACACTTTATATCGATCCATTGAAACCAAATTAGGTTCACTGACAACCCTGTTTATAATATTATTCACACTTCAAAATTTCTCAAAATAATCTTATTCATATAACAAAAAACAGCAATTAACGCCAAACGTTAGGGAGTTGCCATCCCCGGACAAAAGATTAGTATTGGCCCACGATGCACATTTCACCAGTCCGTGAGTTTTTCCGTACTACACGCTGGCCATCGCATACACGTATAACTAAGGTATGGGCGCTTTCCCTGATCCCTTCACTGTTGACCCCGTAGCCAGCGTGTGGTACAAACAAATTGCGGCCGGATCATAAAAAAGGAGAGGAGCGAGAGGAAAGGTGAGAAGCAACATTCTAAAATAATTTTGTTTCCCCCCTTCTTATTTTAGTTTATTTTTTCTATTCACTGCCTGTCAACGATCGGCTGTTTCTGGCACTTGGACGTCATTTCTATAACTGTTTACTCATCGTGATTTTACAGTGTGTTGATTGAAATTATCTCTCTCCGTAAATACACGTGAAAGGTTTCCTGGACTCCACAAACTGGGTGTGGTCGGCCTCGTAGCGGGTGCCATTGATGAGTTGGCAAATTCGCTTCCCTGTCCCAAAATGCTGCACGTTGAAGGAGCGACATCCGGGGTCGTAGTCGCACATCGTGGCGCAGACGCGGACGTTGCTGGTCGGTATCTCTCGTAAGGTGTGGCCGGTCAGACACGACGCAAGCAGGCGCCATTGCTTCAACTTGGCCTGTGTAGCCATGACTTCCTTGCCTTTGCAGATGGTGGGGTATTTATGAGAGCACGGAATATCAATCCAGCGACTGCCTTCATCGAATCCAATCACGGCACAGTTTTCTCGAGTTTTTCCGTTTGGCTCGTTCCCCTTGGGTTCCAGTTGACATACCCGCCGCTGTCTGGAGTGCAGTCCCACTGTCCTTCCATCTCTAAATCATTGCAATTAATCCACACTCGATTGTTGGTTTTCTTCAGTGTAAGCATGTGGTTATTTTCTTCAGATGATGAAGGTGCAACCATCTCCCCTCCCATCTCCTGACATTTCAATCTCCCTTCATCCCAAGTCAGTCTTTCTTCTTCAAAAAGTTTGTAGCATGAGCCGCTCCATGACTCCCAGCCGGATGGACACAACATCTGAGGGCTACACGAATGAGCAGAAGTCATACCAATGGTGAATAGAATCAGCAAAACAGAAGGCAAACAAAATCCTCCCATTATTTTAAGAAAGCCAACTGTCTTGGAATCTCTCTCGCGTTGTGGATTTTACGACTCCAATTTATCAGCTTTTTGGGCCCACCGATCAAAGGCTACGAACACATCCAAGGCCAGAACACAGTGATGGGAGAATCATATATCTGGTCGGCTTTTAATCGTTATTATAGTGCTGCACTTTTGATTAAATTATGAGTTTCCATGGTGACATCATGTTCATTATTACACGATGAGCCATGTGACCATGGTAGCGGCAAACCTTCCGCTCTTTAAGGGATTATGAGTCGACTATACATTATCTCACTCAACCCTATATAACGCGTGGTGGGTTAATATAGCAGTAAGAAATTATTGGAACGAAATCATTATGTAACATCGCTTGAACTTTTGGTCAGAGCATGTGTACTGAGATGAGAGAGTTGCGATTAGAATCCATTTTTAGTCTTAACACCTTGTATGTTTGCACTAAGGGTGATGCCACATCCACACTATAGGCTGCGCGTTGGGTTCTGTACTACATAATTGTATACCATGCCCAATTATGTTCCCATCCCCATACTTTAAACAGCGTCTCTAAGACGCTCTGAAATATTTAGTTTTTATATTTTTCCAACAGATGGAGTCCATACGAAATAGAAACAATTATAATGAATCCCTTACCTCACAATATAACAGGGTAAAAAATGTATTTTCTCCGAAACACCGACAAGGTCAAACGCACCACGTGACAGAGAACTCGTGACATCATCGATGGCTAGTTGATTTGTAAATGTACTTGGCTATAATGTACAGAGCTAAACGCAAATACACACCCAAACTTCACAATTGACAAACAACACGGCCGTGTGATATGTCTCTGTATAAGGACGACCCAACAGGCACATAACAAGCAAGCCAATTTGGAACTGATTTGTGATTTGGGGATTTTTATTTCTTTTAGAGGCAAGGCAATTCCGCAGCTCGGCTTGATTTTAGTACATCGATCTACACGTCAATTACGTTGTACAACCCTTAGTAACATACATGAGCCGCTCCATGTCTCCGAGCCGGATGGACACAACATCAGCTGAGGGCTACACGAATGAGCAGAAGTCACCAATGGTGAAGAGAATCAGCAAAACAGAAGGCAAACAAAGTCCTCCCATTATTTTAAGAAAACCAACTGTCTTGGAATCTCTCTCGGGTTGTTTTATAACAACTCAAATTAATCTAAGAGCTATTTGGCACTACACCGTTCAGCGGCTTTAAATGGCAGCTCGCACACACTTCAAATACAGGGCTTCTAAATCTTGTAAAACTGAAGCGATGCCTCTTGATTGTTCTACCTCAATGGTCTTTTTCAGCAAAGTCTTATATAAAATTATCAGACGGTAGAACTCGGCTTGGCTCTGGTGCAGTCAAGGCTTAGAGGGGAATATCGTGTGTGCTGTTGGCTTAAATCGTTGTTAAAATATTAATACCAAACGTACACACGCACCTCGCTTTTGAGTAGGTTGTAATGTTGCTATATTAATTATCAATTCAACTGCACGGTCAATTAACCATGGAGGAAAGAAAGAAGCGATCGCCTGATCGCTTCTTTGATCGAAGTGAGTCTACCACAATAAATATTGTATTATATAAAGTACAAAGTACTTAGTGGAGCTTCCCGACATTTACATAATAGATAGGCAATGCTGACGACGAAAGGATGGCTCTCGTTGAGGCCATGAGGAATTTGAGTTCCATCATTGGTGACAAAAGATGTGACACTATAGAAAAAGGCTGACGCCTGGAAAGCTATCACTTCAGAAATGTCCATCTCGTTTCCTGACCGTAAAAGCCGATCTGCTAAAGGACTACAAATAATTATTGCGGAGAATGAACAACAATGCGAAAGGTCTACCCAGAGACAAGATATTTGACATAAACCAAACCAGTGGTGAGGAGAACGAGAAAGAGGATCTAGACAGGAAAACACGGGCCGTGTCAGACCTTGAAGATTTGAAGCGCATCCATCCTGCCCACCTTTTCTACTTTTAGTGTGTACATATCTGGCTTCTAAATGGCTCAGAATACTCACTAAACAACCCCCGTACCATGTTTAAGAATTGCTAGTGTTTGTTATAAACACATGTTTAACTCTAATGGTCATTTAAACGCGGCTAAAAAGCAAACTTTGTAGTACTTGTTTGAACAAGTTAGACATGAGGTTTATACAGTGACTACTATACGCATCTAGTGGATTAAACGGCTTTCATAGTTACAGCCTTACATGTTCTCGGGGTGTGTGTGCCAAATCTCCCACCGATACCGGTCTTTTTTAGTAGCCTAAATGCTCCCTGTAAAATGCTTCCTTTTTCGTTTTCCTCAGTAATATCTTTTAAATTTTCGTTCAAAAATTGGCAGGGCTCGTTCAAAGCTCTTAATGCGTGCGCCGCCGACGTCTTATTGCGGGTTCAGTTTCCAAGGCGCTCACTGAGACATGCGCCCTCTATCGACCAATACTAAAGAGGGCAAAGCTAGCATGCGTTTATAGTCTCAGACCGCTTCTGAAAATAATGGCGGTAAATAATTAATTACAATCACTGGGCCTACATAAATCATAATTAGCACCAAGTTCTGTAAGACCACTAATGAGATAAATATGAATCAGATCAAGGTTCTTCCGTGTAAAAGGAAAATGACGGGCAATAAAACGCAATATTAAATGGCAAAACTTTTTACTTTGGGGGCATAGAGCATGGAACTGGGGGTAACTCAATGCATTTTTTAGCGTGTTTTCACACTACCTCCAGGGCTAATTTCATAAAGCTGCTTAAGCACAAAAAGTAGCTAAGCACAACAAAATTATGCTTACCAGCATAAGGTTACCAGCCAAACTACCATGTCACAAGTACAATTATTAAAAGTATAATTTCAGATTGTTCGCCCTGGCCTTTGAAAAATCAGAAAAATTGTTATTATGGCCTGAAAAGTATATTAAAGACTACACCATGTGTACAAAGGGAACCCTTGTACTCAATAAAACGTTCCTACTTTTTTCCCGAAAACCAAATATCATGCCTGAACTTTGTGTCCTTTCTCTATGCTTTAACAAACCAACAAAATCATGTTTTACTTTCAAGAACTAAACTGTAATTCCTACCGTTGGTAGCGCCCTTCTGATCTGTTGTCTCCCTGCAAAGACCCACACGCAGATTGAATGCAAGGTCATAAACCAGTGCATTAACAATGAAGATAAAGACTAAAGTATGCTGATTATGTAGCCTTTTGTGTGTTTTCTCGGCAAGAAAACGCATTTTTAAAAGGTGGGTTTGGGTTTCTTTATGATCCACATGGGCTCGCTTATACATAAATCTCCAGTTGACGCACATTCGTGCTATGCTAAGCCTATAGGTTTTCTTGGAATGTTCTTGATCTCTGTTTCGTCGACAGAGCTACGAGATTATTTATGAAGTTTGCTTTTTCAAATCTTGGCCTCTTTGACCCATCCCACGATCTGTCTCATCATGGTCTCATATACCGTTGAGTTTTTATCAAGTTATTTTCTACAAAGTGAATCATTTCCAACACTATAATGCTACTCTTTTGAAGGCATTTTTTACACTCCGGGCTCCGGCTTCGTCTCCGCGATTGGCCGCCGTCCATATATCGACATCGACAGCACAGGGTGTCAAACTGCATGCTGACGGTCCCCCAGCAATATTACCATGTCTGATATGTGGCAGAGAGTGTGCCCCCCCCCCCCCACCACCACCACCACCGAATTGTTCCCATACGTTCACACAGTCTTTTCCTGTAATACAGAAGTACCCCACCCCCTTAAGTCCAAAGAATCTATGAGATTCCCAGAACAGCAACAAGAATGAACAAAAGGAGGGGTACATACACCAAGCCAAGAGTCGCAACCGTCGTTTCCTTCAAAAACCCCTCAGTCGGTAAAGTTTGTTATATGTTTAAAACTTCCATGCACGTCTTTTCCATTCTAACCACAGTAACTATTTTGACGTGTCGAGTGTCTGCTCCAGAAACCAAACTACTTTTACTGGCATTTGGCAAATTCCAAGGATGTTTTATAACACCGAAAGCTCTCAGTGTTTATTTAAAGCTCTTTGGTGTGTTTTCAAAGCCACCTAATCGCACCTGAGAGAACCCTAATTATGTTGCCACGTTGGGAGCAATTATGTCCTCCCTGAAGACGTACAAAGTGTAGTGTAAACAAGGTACAGGTCTGTTCATCATGTCAAAGGAGTTTGCTTCTTGTCTTTTTCCGTTGTTTAAGCAACAATCCACAGTGTCTCCGAGCCCCATTTTCCAACTCTTTCAATCTAAGAATACTTTAACGATGTCAGCAGAAGCCCTTCAAATCATGAGTTGGCAGTTCCAAGAATTGCCACTAAAATGGAGAGAGTGAGATAAATCCATTATTCCACTCGTGACGAGAGACGAGAAGTGGCGGGGCATACTGTCAGCTGATCTCTTGCAGCCTCACGGTCTCCATGGAGCGTAAAGCCAGGGGGAGAGAGTGTGGGTGGACAAGGGCACGCATGGTCCGACCCCTATGATCAGAGGTTGGCGCACAGTTGGGAATTGTCCGATTCACTAAAGCCGTTTAGCTCTGTGATCAATTGGTCCATAACGGTCGTCGTGAAGGTATCTATGGTTTATATACAGCATTTAAAGTGGAAAAAGCCATTCAAGTTTGAGTTATGAGAGGATTAAAAGTCCGACTGCCACAAATATTCATATCCTGCATTATGTGGAGCGCCATCACTCCAATTAAATTCGAGGCGTTTATGGAAAAACAAAAATACTCCCGACGTTTCTTGGAAAAATGATAGTGATACTGTTTTGAAACTAACGAGGATCAACGCGAAGGGTATAGTCTATAGGGTTGCAGTATCAATCCCCGGCACAATAATAAATAATTCTAATAACTCACAATAGAACTGTTTAAAAGTCAACTCTGAAATGAACCACGCGCTGACATCGAAACAAAAATGCATGTTTTTGTAGATTATATAAATTAGACCGGATTGGCGACTGAAAGTCTCATTCGAATCGTCTGTGGTTTCCGAGAAACTTTTGAAACTTTCACTGAAATGGAGTTAGACGGTGATTATGTCTTGAGAAAATAATGCTCCCACTGTTGGTCTCTTAGACTTAAAACCCCAATTTAGTTTCCTGCGTCATCACCAAGAACCATAACCGTAAAAAACAATACCGAAATTTCAAGAAACAGCTGAATACGAATCTGTTCTTTATTGTTTAGGTCATAGTGCGTTTGAATCCTCTAAAAGGTTTTTGAGTGCGCGCAGTCTTTGTTTCCCTTTGTTTTGTCTCCATGGAGACTAGTCTGACGTAGAAATTGAAAGTTCACAAACCTTCATGTCTATGGCGATTGTTCCCCGCCCGCCCATACATAAGAAAGGATGACAGTGTTTAAGTTAAGTTTTAAAAGCGGACTTTTTTACGTACCGCGCTTCAGACTTTCAAGAAGCCTATTTTTAACCCTTTCTTTTTAAACATAAAAAACCAAGGTGGTTCCTGGCGTATTTTCCAAGAAACTGCGTTTGGCGGCTACGAGGTAAGTTTTAGAATGTCTGTGTGTTGTCACGCTTTTTTTTTATTCACCTGGCCAAAGGAGAGAGATTTCAACAAACTTTCTTTTCAAAATGACTGCATTTTTAGATGGATTTATTTCGCAGATCGATTGCATGCAATGTAAACAAAAGAGTTAAAGAATGTTGATAGGCTATATACATCCGGAGTCTGTATCCCAGGGGCCCTGACCCATTTTTGAGTCAGACTGACCCGGAAACTAGTTTTTTTAAGGGGATTTTAACTCAGATTCTGCGTCAGTTTGACTCACTTCTGGGTCAGTTGACACATATTCCGAGTCATACTGACCCAGAATCCGGGTCAATTCTGACTCGGAGTTGTATTTTTAGGGTGTATAGTCATTGCCAACAACATCAACCGTCAATGCAGTGGTCAGCAAGCTCTATACTAGACATTGTTCCAATAACATATTTAACATTCCACGACTAATATTGTTTGATTGTTTCTAAGCCCAACCCAATCTCTCCCCACCGTTTTACAGTTCATAAGTCACTTTTAAAAGCGGGAGGCCCACAAAGATTAAAAATCACAACTTTTGTCAACTCTTTATCCAGTCAAAGTTGACGTTTCCTATGGGTTTCAAACAATAATGGTTTGTAATATAATTATTTTAGATAAGCGAATAATTTGGTCGAGCATATACTAATTAACTCTAGTTTGGGCCGTACAGGTAAACTTGAATTAGTGAAAAATGTCTCGAACTAAACGTTGTAATGCTCTCCAATATTGTATTCAATCTGCGCCGAAGGCACCGTCACCCGCAACCCATCCACCCAGATAAAAAAAACTTTGCTAACTTCACCTTTGAACATAAATTTTCTGCAGTGTTTTAAGCTTTGTGTGTTAGTGTGTACATGTAATGAGAATGTGTGGTTTTGTTATATATTGTGCTTATTTCCAGTACCAATAACACTATCAACCCTCCGGCTTTCATTTAAGTCAAGTTCCTTGTAAGAAAAGAAAAAAAATGAAATCAGATTATTACTAAACCCTATTAGTTTAATTATGATCCCTCTAAAATCATTACCAAAACATTAACTGTGCACACAATCACGCGAGCATGGTATTACCGTCTGGGGCTGTTTACTCATAGAGTTAAATTTTAACCGGTTATGTCGCCGCGTGGATTGCGTGTAGTGAATAAACAGTGTACATACAAAAAAAATCCGTATATGCTTTCAGATGAGATCGGTTTGCATTTGCAGTGATTACGTTTCCGTGGTCCAAGAAAGTAGTAGAGGCTTTATTATCATCAGTGGAGCTTGTGAGTAGCAAGACTCGTACCGTCATCATTACAAGCCTCCTGCATTGTAGCACGAGTAGCAGCGCGGGAAACAAGACGCAAGGCGGGGGACTTTTGTCTGCAGGAGAGAAGAATCACAAGTGTGGACGACGAGCGCATAGGACCGTCAGAAACTCGTGCGAGGAATGAGTGAATAAGGAACAGCCTGTTTGTGTAAAAGTGGAAAACATCTCATTGAGCAAACAGCGCACCACTTGTAGAGGATAATGAACGACGTGCATTTTTGAAAGGCGTAATATAAGGTCTCGCTTGTGTGCTTTTTACGTGTGACTGTGGGGATCGGTTTGCCTTTGAAGAGCTGTTTTTTTCATTCGATTTTGGAGGAGGTAGATGTCGAAAGCTTGTCTTCACATTGTATGTTAGAGTGTATATCGTCGAGGTGAGTGAAATATTTTGATATTATTCCACGTTTTAAAGGCAAGGTATACGTTAAGTTTTTTTGAACCGTTCAATTATTGTTGTAATCCTATATATGTAAAGGTAGATATCATACAATATGATAAAATTAACATGTGAAATTCATTTCAAAAGGTGGTAGCGTTTTTGAGATGGTTCTGCAAATCTAGAGGGGTTATGTCCACGCATGAAGAATCATAAGTAATTGGATTACACAATCTAAGATATGAAATGTTTCTCAGATTGAATTCTTTTTGAATCCCTTTCTCTAAGACCACATTCCTTATAAGGGAATCGTTTCTCAAAATGTTATACGTTATCAACAGCTGCGATACTTTTTACCGAGTAGTTTTTATGGTCGTCAATTTTTGGAGTAATTACCAAAGGTATACCCTCCCTTTAAGAAATGGTTCATTGTTGCTAAGTCGTATCTCATCAGTCACAGCTAGCTGTAGTCATTACTCCAAATCGGTTTACCTTTGTGCCTTGGGAGTAATGGTCAGACCCCAAAAACCAGCTGGGATCAAAGAGACTTCAATAGTTCTGTAAACTTTTGTTTCGTTCTGAAGATGACGTGTATTCTGGTTTTACATTGCTATTTTGTTGTGTAAGTCTGATTCTGGCAAATTAATTTTAAAAATTTAGATAGTTTGACCATTGAAGGGAAACTACATCGTTGGTGAATGTATTTTTTTGAGAATTATGTGGATTTGTGGGGTAGGATTTAATATGAAATATCGGTCTACCGACCTGTTTGCAATTTTGTGCGTATGTGACTGCCGAGGAAAACGAGAGCAAAATGGTGACAATTTTTAGCTGTCAGACAGACTTTGGTGTATTGAAACTCCAACACGTCCAAACGATGGCTGGCCGACCATTGCTTCAAAAGTTGCCTTTGTCTGGACCTAAGCCGGGGCCGAAACTGATCAAAAGGGGCCTTCAACTACGGTCCAAGTTTCGTCACTGGACATGATGCGTGTTCTTTTTGGCTTATATCTCGATTTAGTAGATATAAAATACCAGTGTAGCGATTAGGGAGCAATTGTTCTCGCTCGTGGCAGTGTATCAAATGGAAATATTTATCTACACAATTTATTGTTATCAGGCCTCTTCCTGGTAATGAAACCAAGGGACCACCATACGCGACTTAACACTGTGACCAATGTTCAGTTTTATATATGTACCCAATCGGGTACAGAGACCAAGTCCACGCACATAAGGTGGGATTCGAACCGGGGTCCATAGAGTTGAACGGCAGGGGAGACGCCATTGACCCAACCTGGATGCCTAGGAATTGATATCGGTGTCAGTTTGATAAAAATGTTAGCTTTCAGATGTGCAATTATTATATCTGAGCTAATGCTGAAAAAGTCATGTCCTTCCATTCTGGGATACTAAAAGAATAAATCCATTTTTTATACAAATGTGACAGATACAAATTACACCAAAATGGGGGGGGGGGTAGGATGAAGTTTGGTATCGATTTTCTACAATTGGTAATCCAATTAATTTGGTTGCGTCTCTGTTGTTAAGTCTTATATAGTTCGAACTGGCACCGAGTCTTATTAAACTTTTTCTTCTTCAAAATCTGGAGAAGAAAGTGAGCCTGAAGGTGGATGCGTTCATGGTAATCCAACTATACTTAATTGAATCACATCACACATTGAACACACCACGGCCATGCATGGTGAGGTTTTGTTATACGTGTCTGATCGCATGGCACTCGTTTACGCCATCTAATCACACCAGACCTGACACATTTTCTAACAGATTTTTAAATAAGTGGTTGGCTGACAATATGTCTCCCCATGCAAGGATAACTCGTCCTTAAAAAGGGTAAGTGGAAAGATAACTCGACCTTTATAAAGGGGGTAAGTGGAGCTCGAGTTTCATACGCAACAGTGCCGGATGCGTATTCATAATGCGTAATTTGCTGTGGGCTGCCATTTTTTTTTATGCACGGCGTGGCTCTTTATACATGAGGGTGTATTATGTGGCATGTTTCGTCCCTCGCCACAATGCAATGGTTTTTTTTTTGCTCCAGTCGATTCAACGAGTGTGGAATAACATTTAGCGTGTCGTCCGTCCGCTCGACTCCGTCATAGCACTCCAGCTTGTCAATCAAACACTCAACACTCGTCTACCTGCCAAGAGCGTTGTTGTGATGTTCGTTTTAGTCATTTAATGAACCACTTGTGTTATTGTCACATTATATGTAGAGTGATTGACGGGAATGTTTTTTTGTGGGTTTTTTTTCAGCAATGAAATTCTGTAAATTGTATAAAGGTGGAAGGTGGTTGTATTGAGTATGGTGATAGGAGGGAAAACACCGAAGAAAGGAGCATTATTAACTGGCCTCGAGTTTTTCTCCGTCATGGTTCCATGGCAACGAGAATGATGCTGATTCTTAGCGGACACAGGGGGGATGGGGTGGAGGGAGGGGTCACCTGACACAAATTATTTGATAATAATGTTTGGTATTTATGACGATTTTGTTATTGAGAAGTGTGCATTCATAGCATTCCTGTGATTATCAGGAAACACAACTTGTCATAAAAGTTATGGCCCGTGTTTGCACATCTCAGTGGGTATCTTATTAATTGGGGTTTCTTGTGGTTTTGTCTGAATTCTGATCAGTCCTTGCTCTATGATAACGGCGTGTTGTAGCCGAGCAGTTAAAGAGCACCGGACTCTGGTGTTTCTGATCAGCAGAGTGTGTGGGTTCAAGTCCCGGTCGTGGCACTTTAAGTCCCCTGCCTTGAGCTAAGATGTCTTCGTCCTTCGGATGGGACGTTAAGCCGTTTAGGTCCAGTGTATACTCGCTTGACCCAGCCTGACCCAGCCCTCCGGTATACGGGTCAAGTCTGACCCAGGGGTCATTAGAGTGGCAATTTATAATTAGACCAAAGAGATTTCAGACTTATGTAATAAGTGCATCAAAAACGCATGAGCGGAGATTTGCAAGACAGCTTTCTTCAAGATTTCTGTTCCGGTCTTTAATCCCGGTGTCAGTCCCCAATTTACCTAATTCGCAACATGCCGAGGGGATTTATGTGTATTTTCGCCCACAGCTCCAAATCAAATAGCACTTTTACATGGCTTCCAATACCTGACGACAGACCCTGTTACAAGTAGCTTGTAGCTTGTTGAGTGTGTAGCAGAAAGCAGTGGTGTGAGGGACGTTAATAGACCATGAAGACGGGGGGGGGGGGGGGTGGGTAAGGTATGGCATCTCCCCAGGGCAAAGTACTGATGTGTTCACGCATTACAAATCTCTCCTCTATAGTCCAGGATAAGGGACAACTTTTTTCGCTCTCTCTTTCTCTCTGGTTGTCTTCATATCCTTGAGAGGGTGTCAAGCCGGTTATATTCTCGTACCTGATTAGTGTGCTGTAAAGGGGAAAAAGACAAAAACACGACTTTCCATGCTTGCACAGACCTGGGCATGTCTCCCTTAAACTGGATGTAATGCCAACAAAAGGAGCTACACGATTGGAATTCCACCTTGGGGGATAATGCATTGAAACCAACGTCCTTGTGCCCGTGTTGTTTGTGCAGTCAGCGAGCTCGCGTTGCATAGCTGGGGGTATTACCAAGTTGTCAACAAATTTCTAAGAACATCCACATTCTCAATGGCTTTGTGAAGTGGCTCAGCGAAGCTCCAGGATTGATTCTCTAGAATCACGCAAGCTTTCGGAGAGGTGACACGCTACTTTGGAATTCTCCCGAGCTGAAGTAAAATTTTTAAAATTTTTGAAGTAAAAAGTTTATTGGACTCTTATAATTGACTCAGATGGCACCATTATTGCAGAGTAGGCCTATGCCTGAAAATTCGCTTCTGTACTTCGACGGGTAAGTTTCTCGTTTAACAAAAAGACGTTGATTCAAATTGAACTTCGTGTTTAAAACTTTGTGACTTTTGAGAGGGATATTTCATTGGAAAAGACGCTGATTCTGCCCTCCATCATTTCCACTTAATGACCATAAAAAAGAATCTCGTTTACCCAAACTGTTTCGGGCATGAGTGAAAAGGAGCGGTCGGACCAAACCCCTTTTCCCTTTTTGTTAATATTTATTTACAGTTTTTTCCCCCTCTTCTTATTTTCAGCCCACCAAGTCCGGTGGAGAGACTCAAGAGCTTGGCGAAGCAATTTAGCCGCTTCTACACAGACGAGATGAAGGCCGACAAGAGCGCCCATGGGTTTCGTCTTGTGCTTCTAGGAAACGACGGAGTAGGAAAATCTGGTAAGAACAAAAGCACATAACTTGGAATGGGTTTCATTCATTCTTTCACATCATAACTGATTGCTATCACTGAAATTTGTTTTGAGAATCTGTCTGGTGACCGACAAAAAAAGATGGTCAACATAAATTCTTGTGTAGTGGAGAATGTTCGCCAACACGATCGAGACCTACGGGTCTACAATCACGGGTCTACAATCACTAAAACAAATACGCATGGAGGAATTTCCTTCCTCTGTGGTATATGTTTAATAGTCGACAGCCCAAAGCCTTCTGCATTTTACGACTTGAGAGACGCAGGCAGTTTAACCAGAGCAAGGAACAACCATAACCAATTAGGCTTTACAAAAAATACCCCACGGTTTTGTTTTTATCACGATATAGATGTAGTTTGTAGATTGCTGCACTTCTTAACCCACTTGCTCCACGACCAATTCTGATGAAGTAAGTCATAAATATTTGAAGGACGTAAAACCGTTGATGACGCACGACTTGTTGGCTTTTGGGACACGACGGCGTCTGAGTTTGTTCCCTCTCCCTATTTATTTCTCTTTCTCGCTCTCTCTCTCTCTCTCTCCCGGGAAAAAACAAATAATGCACTCGAGTGACATCATTAAGCAAGGACTTTACCGAAAAAGAATGTGTCAAAGTTGAAAAACCTTAAAAGCTTTATCTTTTTCTTTGTGAGCTTGACACCTGGTATCATCATTTCCTACACGTAGGCTTACGATAACAGTTGCGATTACTCGCCACCCGGCAATATATCACAGGGCGAGTTGTGCCCCCAAACCAACTAATTAAAGCGTGTATCAGCAAGCAAATCCATTTTAATTGTTGAGTACATCCTTTGAGCCAACTGTGATTGTTTGGTCATGATTTATTGTGGGAGCGGTGGACAGTTGTTTCGGCATATTGCTCTTTGTATGCGATTAAAATGCCCGTGATGTATTTGAGTTTGCGTTGGGCAGCACCGTCTGTATTCACCTTACTCTTAACGCCTGAAACAACAAAATTTAAGGACAGTTCGGATACTGGGGCATGGAGGTAGAAAGGGTCACGTTTAATGCGTTTATATTACGTATCTTGTAACGATTTGCTGTATGGAAATAGCTGTATACGTAGTTCCTTATTGGTTGGGTTACATCTGTTGACTGTATGAGTTTGTATTATGTTCCAGTTGAACTAGGAATGTCTGTGAGAGGTGGCGATTGGGGAGAAACTAGAGACCAAAGAAAGATTGGTACAACATAATTATTGGTCTTTCAAATCTTTCTCTATGTTAAAATTAAGACATTTTTATTTTATTTTTTGGATTAATTCTTCAATATTATTACACTGAGTTACAATGCCATTCGCCCTTGGACATGTTTCTGAATAGTGTGGTAAATTCTTAACATTAAAGAAATGGGTGGTCATGGGTGACAAAAAGAGTGCAAAAAGTATAATTTTAAGAAGTGTTTGACAATATCATATATATTTACGGTGTACAAAGAAATGCCATACCATGATAAGTCTATCATCTTTTTGAGTCAACAAAACAACATGCAAAAGTCATGGTTTATACTGTTCGGTGCTGTGGGCTGAGTTATTCGACCAAAGCAAAGCATAGTTTCTCCCCCGTGCCCAGAGCTAGAGGGGAAAGGTATTGAATTTCCTCACAAAATCCTACTCCCCTCCCTTCTTACAAAAAACAACAACAACGCGACTGTTACGAGACGTACTTTGATTCCTATAAATATTGTCAAACGCGTATTTTTTTTCCTAATCATAAGTTCGTTTCCTCTGCTCAATATCAACATGTCATTTATTATTGAAGAGAATGAGATTGTAACTGTGGAAATGTTTGCGAAGTTACTATTTTAAGTTGATTGGTTTTCCTGTACACACAGATTGTTTTGGAGACCAACAAGTAATTAACAACAGGTGTTCTGTCACAAATCGCACCTGAGTTGTCAAACCATGTCGCGGTCTGTTTGGTTTCACCAAATCATTATCCACAAGTTACATCCGCACTGTTTGATGATGTAACAACCCCGATAAAGCTGGTTGCCAAGGAAAGGTGCTGAGCATGGCGCGCGAAGAGCTTGCATAATTTAAGGGGTTGACCGTTACAAAAAAACACTTCTTTGTGTTTCCAGAAGGGGTGTGTTGGGCTTACGGATTTGGATTTGGGATCGTATACACCGAATAACTGTAAACCGTTACGTTGTGTCTAACGAAGACATCCCCAGTCCCCGTGTGTGAAAGAAAGGCTGTTCTAGCAACAAGATGATGCATCTATGTTGTTTGTCTGGTGGTTGACCAACGGTGTGCACTCTATAAAAAAACGGGTCAGAATTGACCCGGATTTGAGTCCCATGGAGCCTGACCTATTTCTGGGTCAGTAGGGTCAGTATGACCCGGAATGTGTGTCAAAATAACCCAGAATTAGGTCACATTGATGCAGAATTCGCGTTAAAATCACATTTTGTAATGACTCTCTGGGTAAGCCTGACCCTGGAATAGGTCAGCCAGGCCACTCGGTGTAAATTCTGACCCAGAAGTTTGTTAGCGTGTGTAAGAATTCCACAACTTCTTCCTGCGTTTCGTAAGAAGGACGGCACCCTCATTCTGAATGACGTCACAAAATGACACCATCAGTCTACATTAGAAAATTTCAAGAGTTCTCGAAAAGTGGGAAAAACAACTGTCTCAATAAACCTGTTTGCACTTTGATATCAATTATCGCGAAATAGGGCTTTTTCCAAAAAGTCCATCAAAAGGCTTCTTACGTAATTTCCTGGGTGGAAATTACGAAAAAGGAAAGGTCATTTAATTTAGCCGGACTACTGTTGACCAACGACCGATTACTTGGAACGGACCCCTTCAAAAGTAACAAAAGGGCCTTTCCGCATAAAACTTGAATAGTGGTTGTCACCCTGTCCTTCTGTAAATAAAAGGTGGTCTTAATGGTGTTATTTTCATGGAGACTGAGTGCTAACCAACCATTGTTGTCGCCACACCGATAGTTTATTGGCAACTGAATATACCAGGTTTTGTCTCCCAATGGTCTCTTTGTGGCGTTGTAACTATATAACCACGGGACCTATTGTGTTCGGCATGGTGGTAACATTGTACGCTCGATTCGCCATTGAATGATAAGTCATCAACCTAAACTAAATTGATGTGTCCCGTTCGTTCAATCTTTCATGCATTTAAGGATTATCATCACACGACAGAGATTTCACAAGGAATAAAACTGAATTTCATCATATACAGACTAAAATTCATCATACAATTGCTAGCTATATAATAGTGTTGTATGGACTCAACAAGGGCGAAGCGACCCTCACCAACCTGGCATTATTTTTTACTTTATAAAGTTTATGTGGACTGTTGTGACTTTGTCTAACTTGTTGATGTCCTAGATGTCTCAGATTTGGGGACTAAAATTGCTTTATTCTTATACTTTTACATTTTTCTTCTTTAGAACCACTGTTGACCTTTCCCTATTATCCCCTGTTGCCCTGGAGATTGTTTTTATTAATAATGAATAATGAATGATAAATTAAAGTTATGTCTATAAATAAAACCTGATTGTTGGGGGTGGGGATATGGTTGGGAGAGGTTAGCAAAGTAGCTTTGGCTAAAAATCCCCCACCGCCCTCTTCCCCCACGCTTGATCGTTTGCCCTTGTTAGTCAACTTTGTTATTTCACCAGTCAAATCAAAAGTACAGAGTAATGAGTTTAACCTTTTCATATTTCTTCCTCTGTGACGTAGCATTTTCATAAAATTGACATTTATCATCCCCCAAGGTAGGAAAAACACTTTGAATTGCAATTTCTATAATTTAAAATCGATCACATAAAATTTTGTTCTGCCTTATTTTTCAGCGATCGCAGTTCGATTTCTGTGCGGGAGATATCTTCACGAGTATGACCCAACATTAGGTAAGTTGTTTTGCAATAGTGTTCGTTGTTCTGCCCTGATTTTATTTTCTGTTCTATAACTTAAAGGCACTGGACACTATTGATAATTACTCAAAATAATTGTTAGCATAAAAACTTACTTGGTAACGAGCAATGGAGAGCTGTTGATAGTATAAAACATTGTGAGAAACGGCTCCCTCTGAAGTAACGTAGTTTTTGAGAAAGAAGTAATTTCTCAGTAAAATATTTGAATTGATTTTGAGACCTCATGCGTGAGGTCTCGAAATCAAGCATCTGAAAGCAGACTACTTCGTGTGACAAGGGTGTTTTTCCTTACATTATTATCTCGCAACTTCGACGACCAATTGAGTTCAAATTTTCACAGGTTTGTTATTTTGTGCATATGTTGAGATACACCAAGTGAGAAGACTGGTCTTTGACAATTACCAAAGGTGTCCAGTGTCTTTAAAGGTATGGGCCTATTCCTTCTTTTTTGTCTTCACCCTGGGCCTAATTTATAGCAGTTAAGCAAAAGACTTTGATACTGATAAGTGGAGTACCAGTCAAGTGTTACGTGCACCACATAGCATTTTGGCTGGTAAGTTGTTTTTGCTAAGCAAGATTATTCCATGCTTAGCAGCTCCGTGAAATTGGAATCCAGGATGGCAATATGAACCTAGAGAGATAGATCAGCGTATGTCGTATATATTAGAATCTATTAGAATTTCCTACAAAAATAAGCCCACGCCTCAACTGGAAATTTACGTATAGGCCCTACTTTGGTGCACATTTTGGTGCTCAATATGGGACATGTATGGTGTACCCCTGTCTTCATTGTGTGCTTGGAATCTTAGGATTTATTAAGAGGATTTTAGGGGGTGGGGGTTCATCTCTTTACAAGAGGAACATAGTGTGTTAATGAATGCCACCCCCCCCCCCCATATCGGGCATGGTGTAACGGTGCATGCTGGTCAAGTTTAGTATGGGCACCCAGAGGTGATCCGGCCACACAGTGTCTGGGGCACGCTGCCGCTCACTGGATTAGCGTGACTAACCACGATATCCATAAAACAAACACTAATCATGGATCACAAAAATATTCCATCACTGACTTCCACGCACTATTAGTTATGCAAAAACTTTGTACAGGGTTCATGTACTGAATTAACTCTGTACGGCTTTTCATCAATGGAGAGTGCACGTTAATTAAAGCAGTGATTAGTCAGGGTTATTTAAGTCTAAGATGAAAGGTCACGTTGTTGTTATTTCAGTTTAAACAGCCACGGTGTACAGTAGGTTTACGATGGAAAACTAAATAAATTCAAAAGAAGAAGAAAAATAACACCGCTAGTGTGTGAGTATGTCACGTCATTGGCTGCTTTCTCAAGGGGAGACATGTCCGTGTACACCCCCTAGCTGGTACCACCATTGACGGCCATTAGTGACAGCCCCCACTTACACCCGGAATACAGTATCATATACCCTCTCTGGTTCCACGGTTTCGGCACGGTCTACCTCAGTGACCAGATACAGAGGTCTCAACAATCCATCTACATGTATAACAGTAACACTCGTATTATATCTAATTATAATATCTCTGCTGTGCTGGACAGATGACAGTAATTCTTTATTCTTCCCCGTTCAATTATTTAATCTCCCTCTCAAAGTTTAAAACAAGGACAGGTCACTGGTTCAAGAAACCTGGCTCTATGAATCTTTTACGTAGGTTAAAGGGGCCGTGTCGTCATGATCAAAGCAGCCTGTGGCTGACATCGAATTATGAACACCCACCCAGTTGCTGCACGCGCGCGCCCTCCCCTGAACCAATAGATGGATTGCAATACGCGTCATTGACCGCCATCTTTGATTTAAAACAATGGACAAGTGCACGCGTGTACGCGCTACGCACAACTCTCAGCCAACGATAGCTCTTCACGCGTGCACAGTTCATCAAAGATGGCGGCCGATGAAGTATTGCAATCCATCTATGGGGAGCGTGCTCGCACGAGCAGTAACTGGGTGAGAGTTAATAATTCTATGTACAGCCACAGGCCTCCTTTGTTCATAACGACACAGCCCCTTTAAACGATGTCATACGACTCCATTATTCAAGTCAACAGCGGGTACATTTTCTTGTTAATAAGAACTCTAGCTTGTACACTTTTAGAACGTGTAATTGGCCCTTCTCTGACGTCAATCCCTCGCATTTTTTTTTTACCCTTACCTCAAATTTCACAGTATTAGGGAAAACAATCTTACGCAGTCAATTCGATTGCCCTGGGACAGCGACCCTCTGAACGGTATCGTTGGATCGGTTCACCATGTCAAACCATGCGATCTTGATCATTATCGCAATGGAAAGTGGTGTGTGGTTTTTGTTTAGATAAACTGCAGGATTTGTAATTCTTATAAGAACATTAGTTTCAGCCTGCAAGCTCCGTGATTATAAAGGGACATTCCACTGCAGATAAAAACATAAGTGACGATTTCTAGGTAGAAAGTCTTTTCGCTTTCTCTGTCCATTTTTTCTTATTGCTGTGTCTGAATTTTCCCCTCTGTTTTGACCGAATTTGGGAGGTCAGGTGCCCCCTCTTCCCCCTGGGGCGTCCGCCTATGACTACCACAAAGTTTGAAGACGTTTTCTTAGGTTTGTTTTTGATGTTGTGTTTATAGAGAACTGGAGGATATCTCCTAAGAAAACATGAACAATCAACATAAATGTAGACATTTTTCCTCAAAATGGCGGGGATTTGGTTTTCAGTCCCTGCCTGATTACATGGTTGCCCCCAGTTTTATACTTTTTACTCAAACATCCAAATGGGATTCGTCTTCTCTTCACAAGTATTTTCACGCATAATTATACGGATTTCGTTCGTGGAAAGAATAATAATAATAAACTAGAAAAAATATGGTACATGTGAGTGGTGAACCTTATAATTAAATCTCTCTGTTTTTCTTTTCCTGTGCAGAGAGCCGGTATGAGAAGCTGGAGACAGTAGACGGGAAGATGACGAGAATAGAAATATTCGACACAGCTGGACAGGTGAGGGAAAAACACCTTGCAGTGTTTAGATTCATTTTGTGTTTATTTTGTAATCGATATTGCTATGTAAAGATTTGAAAACAGGTGAGAACAATGGTGAATTGTTCCCCGTAAAATTACTTTTAATTTATTTGTGAAATTGCTATGAATGAATGGGTATCAAAATTGGCTTGTGTCCCACTTGGCTTTAGTATTTTTTTTTCACACGAAGATAGTATCTTACTAACTCAAACTGTTTTGACTAAAAGGTTTACAAATTAGGTATCTCTCTTTACTTCAAAGCCATTTTTCGTAAGCAGTCTCTTTTTCCTGATCGTTAAGTGACTTGGGTCGTGCCGGTAACACCATTTTACTAATTGTTTTCGTGTCGTTTGATCTTGTAGACAAATCTTGAAGACTACCTGCAGTCTGCAGACGCCGTCATGTTCGTCTATTCCATCACGGACAGACTCAGTTTCGACGCCGCCAAATTCTTCCGCGAGCGGCTGCAGTCCTCCCTCAAGTCACACCTACCAATCCTCCTCGTTGGCAACAAACGTGAGCTTGAACAAGGCCGTAAGGTGACTTACAAAGAAGGTTACTTTCTTGCCAGGGGAGCCGGCTGGAAGTTCCATGAACTCTCCGCCGCCACGGACAGCGTCAGCCTCAAGGAGACCATCCTTGAGTTTGTCAGAGACGCGCAGATGGAAATGAGAAGGTTGAAGGTCAAGAAAGGGTGGAACATCCGGCGAGCCGTGAGCGTTCTCTACGGACATTCCAAGACAAATCCCAAGGAGGAGGCAAATAACAGTGACGACGAGCCCGTGTTCACGACGCAACACAGCACAAAGATGTTTCAGAGAAGACAAACATGCCCGAGTTTATGAGCTCCTATAACTATTACCTAATTATTAGAGACTCATCGACAACCGCGACTTGTCAAAATTGCGCGGGCTTTCTGACATAATGACGACGCTTGCATGAGCAACGTAGCCCTGCCGCCCCCTCTATTGGTCTGAAGTGACGACGGGTTGTGCGCTGTGATTGGCTAATTGGCAGTTATGTCATCAACGCGATCTAGACAACGTAGGGTGTATATTCTGACAAGACTAAATGGTGCTAAAATTGTAAATATTCGAGTGGTCTCAAAGTGTGACTGTTATTATTATCACAAATTTTATTTGGCAATAGTGTTGGTTTAAGACCGAAGCCGTTGAAAGAAATGGCAATTTGATTTTGGTGTATATGTAAAAGTACTTGTAAATATTGTTTGACATATTTGCACACAAAGTGCAAAGTTATTTTATGTTGGTTATGCGACATTGATTAAGGATGATTTATCATTCATTCAGATAATTATAATGCAAATTTTATGATGAGGTCCCTTGTTATTTAAAGGACTGAAATCTTAGATGGAGAGGGAAGGTGATTCGAGGGGAGTGAGGAGGTAAGAGAGGGGAGGTCAAACAAAGTGGTTTTGTCAATCGCCTCTTCGCATCTTTCAAAATGCTTGCGAATTTTAGGCTCGTGAGCGTGACGAGCTGAGAGATATTTCAATGTTGGTTTTCAAGTTCTTTGTTTGTTTGTTTGTTTGTTTGTTGCATGGAGTGTTTGTTTGTTTGTTTGTTTGTTTGTTTGTTTGTTTGTTTGTTTGTTTGTTTGTTTAGATAAAACGTTTGTTGTTGTGTGGTGCTTTTTGTGGTTGTTTTAGTTTTGGTTTTGGTTTTGCCCCCTTTTTATATGAAAAACATGTCATTATTGTCGTTGTTTGTAAAAGGTTTGTTTACCTCAAAGTTTGTCAAAACATTAATGTTGTTCTTGCTTTGGAGAAAATCTACTGTTGCCTGTGGTGTCTAAACAAGTATAGCACTCTGTGTTACTTGTGCGGTATTTTGGCCATAAATTTACGAATGTTGTTTATCGAAGATTAACACATGGTGAGGTTTACAAATACATGTAATGGGCCGTATACATTCGACCCCTTAGGCTATATGAGGCAGACAATCCATGTACAACGTCACAACGCTGCAAAATGTAGTTTGTGGCGTCCAGATGAGAATGTTATTCGGTAAACTTTCGCAATTGGACAGCTGACCATCTTTTGATATGGCATACTGGCTAGAAATATGTGCACGCGTAAGAACTATACCTTGACTTCTCTCATGAAAGGTACCATCTCAACATGCTTGTAAAGTTATCATAATGGTGAGGTTCCTTGACGGATTAAGAATCCCGTAAATGGGCGTAGGCATTACGTCACGGAGTACCTGACTGACAGCCTCAGCCGTCACGGACCGGCCATCTTGGTTTCTTTTTACATTGAACTTAATGTATCGAACCAAGGCTGGACTTATATGCTCTTTTGGAATCCACGGCTTGGGCATAGGCTCCGACTTTGGCTCTGTCAATCATTTTAAAACTGTACACTTTGGGTACGGGACTTCGAACACTTGGACGGTGCCGGAGCCCTAGCCTATCGCCGGGGTTTCGAAAATGGTCATGAGGCACGGAGTAGCAGAATGGATGAAAAGCATCACAAAAGTTTCATTCAAACTTATTGTAGCACAAACAAAAACTAAGTTGATTTTTGTGTTGTTGATTCGCTTTTCAACAATTTAAACTGTTTTGATAGTGTTGTTACGTATCTTTATTCCTCTCATCCGGAGGGGTTGTTGACATGAAATTTGACCATAATATTGTACTTTTATTCATGAATTCTTAAGCGGTTTGATGTTAATTTTTTCTTTTTCCGCCATGCAATCCCCGTACCTTGACATTTACCTGCATCTTTGTATTTTGGACAAAGAGTACACCGAGACAAACACACGTAGTCTTCTCGACTTGTTTGCCGTCTTAATATGGGTTACATTAACCTTTTCTCCAACAAATTGGTACAGACTTGTTCAGAGCAGATGATATTACTTTTAGATGTGATGTGATTTAGCCAATGCCCTTTCCGATGACTTCTGTATGATTCTGCCCCCCAATAATACATCCTCAGTTTCTCTCTTATTTTGTGTCATGCAAATACTGACTTTTCCTTTCACCTTGCATCGAACTCCGTTGAGTGTAATGAATATGCATGACTGCAGGGCGTCTTTGCTTTATCTGATTGGTTGAAAACCCCAAGAGGGCTCGTGTCAGAACGAGTATGCAATAAGTGTTGACCCATCACCGAGTGTTGTTCCACAACGATGATATGGCGGGTAGCAAATTTATGTTCTGCAGCACACGTCGGCTATGGAGTCAACAGTTAAGGGATAGGGAAGAACAGCCTATCCCTTAACTGTTGACTCCATAGCCGACGTGTGCTGCAGAAAAAAATCGCTGGCGGGTAAAACGTCAGTACGCACCAAAATGGCCTCATTGCGGGCAAGTTTTACGAAGCCGTATTTAAATTGAAATCTCTGCCGTGATGAAGGTGATTCATTACGAGGGAATTTGTTTTAAGCTAATGGTTTCAAAAGGCAATTAAAATAGGATCATTAAAAGATGTACCAAGCATTTCAATGTAAACATTTATAGGGAGTTTGTAACCCTATATCTGTCGTTATATGATTAATTCATGTCAATTCACTGGGTTTTTTTAAAGGTTTTTTTTTATACGACAATGATGGCTGAATCATCACAACGCAACGTTAATTGTTAAGCATTTTCTACAAGCCTTTTTATTTCGGTATTATTTTTCTAATAATGGTTAAAAATAATGGGTGGGTAGTCGTGTTAGTCGGGTAAATGCAGAAAGGAAAATAAAATGTAGCACTTTAAAAACTAACTGGTAAAAAATATGTGCATAAGCTTTCGTAGCAGAAACTATACTTAATCTGGTGAAGTATAGTTTTTGCTATGTTTTTTAGCTAGTTAGTGCTACAATTTATTTTCCTAAATTGTTAAAGAAACTTACTCCAGATAGGCCTACATTTATGGCAGCAATTGCCCATTGATAAAAAAAAAGGCCAGGGTTTATTCTATATCACAGAGCCAGAGTGAACGATTCAACAGCGAAATGCTTCATAAAATGGCATGCAAGTAAACTTAGGGAATTCGGGAATCATTGTAAGTGTAATGCAATTTATTTATATTTAAAAACAAACTGCTATCCAAGATTGAAATGGTTCTCTTTGAGACTATTATGCAGGTTTGCTAATCTTTGAACCCCTCTAGTTTTGGATCTTTTTTGTGTTTTTTTGTTTTTTTTTTTGCTTTTTCCCGTTTTTTTTTCTTTTCTTTTTTAAAATTTTTGTTTAACTTTTATTTTATTATTATTTTATACAAATTTTGTTTCCTTATATTTATTATCAGTATTATTATTTTGAGTTTTTTGCTCCTTTAAAATAACCGTTTATAATTCTTCGTGTCAATTAAACTCTTGATTGAAAAGTGACATCAACCGAGTCATGCTATATTTATTCATTTCAATTCACCATCGTCGAACATTTTGGTGAGAGGCAACCTGAAAACAATGTGGAAAGCAATTACAACAGTTTCCTAAATTTTAAATGGTAGTAGGGTTGTATATTTTCCTTAAAATATCACATGAAAGGCTTGTACCCCATCGACTGGGGGTGTCTACAATGTGAATATTGACTTTGAAAGAATTATTCATTCTTGAATCTCCCAGGTCAGAATTGACCCGGATTCCTTCGCTCGGCCCCAGCGGCCTATTCAGGACCGTTGGGATGGGCTAATCAGCTTGCACAGATTCTTGTTCAGGAAGTACGTCATGCGTGCAGTGCTTGCAGTGTGAGTGTGATGCATGATGGGACTGAGCATAAACCAATGAGTGTACTTGAAACGTTTGCCCATCCCAGCGCCTTTGGTTTTAAGGCAAGGCGCTGGGGACGAGCGAACCGGATTCCCTGCCCTATGTGGGCTCGACCCATTTCCTGATCATGGATTGACCCGCAAAGTGGTTTTAAAATGGAATTTTAACTCGGATTCTGCGCCAGTTTGACCCATTTCTGGGTCATTTTGACACACATTCCGGGTCAAACTGACCCAGAAATGGCTCTGACCTCACTAGGCCCGGATCCAGGTCCTGACCCGGATCCAGGTCCTGACCCGGGAGTTTTTAAGAGAGTTTGAATACACTCACATTGGAGGACAATATTATGTCTATTACCAATGACTGTTTAACGATGCCATACAAACAATGTATTTTACAATATCTTATTGTTCATAATTTATTTGCTCCGCTTACAACAAAATTTGCTATAATAATGTCGATTCATGAATAAAACGCCTCATCCGCCGCAGTATAACTATCAGATGTCTGAGTCGATGTATATGCAGTGAACAATTCGTCACTAAATGAAATATGGAGACGGCGATCAATTAAGCCAGTGTTACCATGGATACTCTAACGTGGCGGGAAGCAACCTTGAAACACTATTATCATTGCGTGTATACTTACTGGTTGAAGTGCGTGCACGTCTTCGTTTTGCGTAAATGAAACCCAAAATCGTCATCAACAACGTCGTTAAGAGGAGGTTTAAATGTCAAAGTGATAACAGGAAGGGGAGTTCATGTTATTGCTTTTTTTCCCAGATGTATGAATGCCGCCTTAAAGGAGCATTACAGAATTGGTTTTCGTTAACAAAACAGTTGCTGGCAGTGTAAGCACTTTATGTAATCCACCATATACATAAACTGACAAACCTGTAGAAGTTTGAGATCGATCGGCCATCTGGGTCACGAGAAATTAGTGAAAAACCGATTACACATTTGCATGAAATCATATAGATTCAACAAATGAATAAAACGCTCACTGAGCGATAAACTCCAATCGGAAAATTAGTTTATTCATTTCTCATCAAATATAGCATTTCAGACAGAAATATTTCAAGGGATGTTTTCTACTATCATCACCATTAGACCGTGTAAGTTTTATGTTATTCTGTGATCAAAAAGTATATTTTACAAGTTTTTTTCTTACCAATTCTGTAATGTTCCTTTAACTATCCGTCGTATGCATTATTTTCCGCTGAACGCTCAAAATAAAAAAAAGCACACGTAATAACCAAACATGGTTGGCTTTGACAGAAGGCAGGCCAGTGGATAGAGCCTGCCTGTTGTGGATTTAAGTATGATTGATTGTTCATTGGTCTGCTATTTTACGGTTTCTCAATCGGTCAATGTTGTTGCACTAGCACCGCGATTGTCCTTTATTTAACGAACAAACCAAAACAACAACAACGGGATTACAAAACCAGAGACGATAACCCATGAGCAAAAGACTGGAACACATTGTGGCTACCGGCAAACTTTAGAGTTAATATAATACTTCTATAGTTTTGCTTTAATTTAAAAATAATAATAATAATAAATAAATAAATAAATGTTTTACAAATGCATTTTACCATGAACTCGCCTGAACTTCATGGATATAGAAAGAACAGAAAAGGCTGTCCTTATTGGCCCAAATCTTCTGACGTCATCATTACAATAATCTTGATTGCGCCATTTTGAGAGTCAATGTCCCCGTGCTTTACACTGTCAGCGCGAACTTTTAGGCCATGTGGCGTTTACTGGCTCACGTCGTGCAATTAAAATGTCTCTCAAATCAGCGAGCGTGGGCGGACAGATTGCAGCATGTGGCGTTACAAGGGGTAAGTTGAACCATTACTCCCAAAGCAAGTTAGACCCACCCTCTTTAGCACATTTGTACTTCTAGATTTCTTCAATAACCTGTTTGGGTCCAATTTCATACAGGATTCTGTGCCGTAAGCGCAGAATTCCGTGCTAAGCAGAGCCATGACTTGGCTCAGACAAAAATTAGGCGTATCACATCCGTAACGCATCAGCACTGCGCATCATGCCCCTAGAGACTACTTGTCAACACACTGCTATAAACACATTTCAGAGTGAATGTCAAAATTGAGGACCTTCAATAACTTTTCATCTTCATTGTTCCATTGTTGGACTTGTGCTTATCGTTAAACCGAGGACTATCTTGAAGACAGAGAAACTAATTCCAAATTACTTAAAAAGAAAACCTCGGTTTCATCGAGTAGACAAAACCACACAGTCACCACATGCTGTTTGTCAACACTATTATAAACCAAGAGAACTTCTCTTGGTTCTCCGTTTGTTTTGACCAATATAGCTCTTTTTAATACAGCCCCATCGGCTTTCTCAAAAATCTCCTCGATTTCTCGTTTTGTTCAGTTCTCCATGGTAGAACACCCCCTCTAAAAGATGACCATTGGATCCGCCGCCCATGATCCCCGTCCAGGCGTGATACCGGTACCGCATGCGCTTTACATTTTAAAGTGTTAATTCACGAAGGTAACTGTTCTAGGCCTATGCTGTAATATAAAACACAAATTCTAAAAAGCTTCTTCTTTTTCCTCGCCTGGAAGGGATTTGAAATGTAAGTGGGGCACAACGCCAGCCCTGGAGCTATCGAATCAGTGTGTGGCCCACCTAGAAAGGGGTCCTATTTGCACTTCATAAATGTTGATTTTATAGATTTCGTCCCTTCCCAAAATAATTCAGTGGGTCCTGACTGGAATGTAGCTATGTCAACCCCCTTAATGGACCGGGTGCATACCTCCAGCACAAGGATGTGAAAACACTGTACCCTCGGAACAATGGTAGACATGAATACGTTGAGGTTGATGGACAGCTGCAGCACTAACTCGGCAAATGGGTTTTTCGATTTCTTGTCGGGAAACTAACCGGTTAAAGTTAGGCCGTATCCGAATTGGCGGCTACAGCTACGGCTACGACTGTTGCTAAGGGTATTGCTAAGGACATCCTGTACTTCATCGCATGACAACGCGGAAATCTAGCTGTAGCCGTAGCCGTTGCCGCTAATTCAGACACGGCCTCATTCATCAAAGACGAGACGAAATGGGAATCTGCAAATGGGCATCGCGAAGGAGCTGATGTGGCTGTGGCTGCGGCTTGATCGTCACGTGAACAAACATCGAAGCATTAGAATGCCCATAGCAACACCCTTAGCAACAGCCACAGCCGTAGCTATAGCCACCATTTCGGCCACGGTGTTACTTCTTGGACGGGAGTGTCTGGCTTATAGACCCAGCCGTTTGGGGTTTGCGATTGCACCTCTAGTCTTTCATGTCTACGAATGAGAAATGTAGACGTAGGCCTACGTCTTAGGGGGCACATTGCCGTCAAAATCTCTTAAACCGTTGCTGTTTAGAATTGCTCCTTATCCTTGTCTAGAGTTGTCCATGCACAAAACAATATTCATTGTGTTGTAATTAGTGAAATGTGATTTTTTTTATTTTATTAAAAATTGCCTCTTTAAATGCACCAGCGGAACAAACGGTCCGCTATTCTGTGGACTCGATTCAAAAATTTGGCTCTGCAAAATAACGGAGTGAGTTTGAGTCATGAAATTACACAAAAAACACACAACTTCAAGGGATATTTTTGTGAGTCGTCATATTCTACTTTTAAAACATCTTTCCAACCATATTAATTTCAAAACAACCACTTTTGATAGCCCAAAAGCGCCCGATCCGAAGGCAGCGTTCCCCTTTAACACACAGTCCTTCAACTCAAGATTCAAAGATTCATCAGATGGTCAATTTACGCACGTCATTAACGTGTTGAACAGCCATTGTGACGTGAATGAAAATGAGATTGAAATTAATTCTCAAATTTGCAAGTTTAATGGAACGACTCTCGTATACTCTGTTCTCCTCTTATCTCCTTGACGACTATAGTGATAGAACGTGGATCGCGGATCGGAAAGTCCGTGTTCAAAGTGCAAACGTCGAATCGCCTTACACTTCAAAAGAATTGACCTCGATTCCGGATCCCCCGGGGCCTGACCATTTCTGGGTCGGTATAACCCGGAATCTGCGTCAACGATGACCCAGATGTGGGTCAAACTGACGCAGGGTTCGAGTTAAAATTTAATAAATGAAGAAAAAAAAACAGTTTCCAGGTCATACTGGGTCAGGAACCCGGAATCCGGAGTAAAATGAAGAAACGTCGTTGGATACACACGGTGCATGTTAGAGACGCCAGTCAGTGAAGAGAAATAATATAGCCATTAGACTGAACAGCATTCGTGTGCGGTGAATTTTAATTCAAAGGGAAAAGAGAGAGAGAAACTCGTCATGCCCACCCCCCCCCCCCCCCCCCCACGGAACTACGAAATGCATTGTGTTTACGTTTCCACGATGTTGGTGATGTTGGTGAAAGGCGAAATGTTTTCAAATTAATAAGTTTACACAGGTCCCAGATTTAAAGGCACTGGACACTTTGGGTAATTATTCAAAATAACTGTTAGCATAAAAACTTACTTGGTAACGAGCAATGGAGAGATGTTGATAGTATAAAACATTGTGAAAAGGGGCTCCCTCTTAATTTCTTACTCAAATAATAAAAGACTTCAGCTGAAGCTTTTTATATTGCATCTGAAAGCACACAAAGTAATGCAACAAGGGTGTTTTTTCTTCATTATTCTCTTGCAAATTCGATGACCAATTGAGCCCAAATTTTTCACAGGTTTTATGCATAGGTTGGGATACCGGTCTTCGACAATTACCAAACGTGTCCAGTGCATTTAAGAAGTAGGTAACTTTGCCATCTTGATTACAACTCAAACTGGTCCTTCGACAGCAAGCAATGAATGTTCCCGCTTGTTTGCTAAAAAGTATACCTTTTGTTACAAACTAACGAAAGGGCAAACATGATGATTCGCAAACTCAAACATCACACGGAGGGGGAGACAATGGCTGAGGAGAGGCGACTGTTTAAACTGAGCAGCCTTGATAAACAAGTTGGTTAAACACTGAGTACCTTAACTAGTTTGCTCCCGTGTTTAGCCGCGACTGTTTTGAGGGTGGAGTGTTGTTGGCAGGGAGAGGGATGATTATGACCGTGATGAATGTTAACAGGTAAATTATAAAAGATTGAAGCTATACCGCGAGTGGATGCGGAGTGTTCGCAGTACTGCATTTCAGCGAGGCTCCTTTAATGTAGACTTGCGTCAAGTTTCCACTGCGATCTGTAGGCAGATGGACACTTAATTCAAAAACAATAAGCAATATTGTCAGACTGAGCTTTGTCTGAGTGAATTCCCAATCATCTTTTGCTCTATACCTGCAAGAGGAGGTTTGCATTTCGGAGTATAAAGTTGTTTTTAAGCAACTGATTTTTGCAAAACTCAAACTCATCTTCGTTGACGCCGATTTTTGGAGAGACTGTCTTCTTGGGAACTTCAGCAGAGATTCTTCGCCATGTCTCTTACGACCGGTCCTGCGATGGAGACCATCCTCCCATCAGACGCAGGTGAAGACATGGATGATGCAAGTTCATCGGCAGCCTGCTTCGAGCCTTCTTACCGCATGGGCGGACCCCAGCGGAAGTTCCGTGAGCTCCTCGTCGGTCGCCTCATCGAGGGGATCCTCGCATCACACCTGGAAGAGGAGACGTACGACCCCGTCCGCTGCAAGCAGCTCTCCCAGGACATCGCGGGGAAGATCAACCAGCGCGTCCGAGAACTTAACTTCCCGCGGTACAAGCTGGTAGCGGTGGTGAGCATCGGGAGCGTGAAGGAGAAACCTGGGACGCACCTCGGCAGCCGATGTCTGTGGGATGACCGGACGGACTCCTCTGCCACGGTGAACTACACCAATGGATCGTTGTATGCTGTGGCCATGGTTTACGGACTCTACTTTTCTTGATGTGGAGTTTTTCTTTGCCTCTGGATTATTCTTGGTTTTTAAATTAAGCTTAAAGGCACTGGACACTATTGGTAATTACTCAAAATAATTGTTAGCATACAAACTTACTTGGTAACGAGCAATGGAGAGCTGTTGATAGTATAAAACATTGTGAGAAACGGCTCCCTCTGAAGTAACGTAGTTTTTGAGAAAGAAGTAATTTCTCAGTAAAATATTTGAATTGATTTTGAGACCTCACGCGTGAGGTCGAAATCAAGCATCTGAAAGCACACAACTTCGTGTGACAAGGGTGTTTTTTTCTTCCATTATTATCTCGCAACTTCGACGACCAATTGAGTTCAAATTTTCACAGGTTTTGTTATTTTGTGCATATGTTGAGATACCGCCAACTGAGAATACTGGTCTTTGTCAATTACCAAAGGTGTCCAGTGTCTTAACAAGAAAAATGGGTCAAGGTGGACGAGGACAGATATAGGAAGCTGAACCTCTCACGGAATATATACAGACTGAAAAATGAATAAGTCCGTCTGGTGCAGTCTCTCACAAAGACCCTCTCGTCACTGCAAACGTTTTGCTTGGAAAGTAGAATGTAAAAGACAAGACAACATTTTTTAGCCACAGACAACAACAAAGTATCAATCTATTTTGGTTTAAATTGTATGTAGCAAAACCTGTACAAAGTTTTATTTTTTAATAGTAATTGTTCTGACACAGTCAAAGCCTCCTGTACACGAATTGCATCTAGTTGCTTTAAAGGAACATTACAGAATTGGTAAGAAAAAAAACTTGTAAAATATACTTTTTTATCACAGATTTACATAAAACTTACACGGTCTAATGATGATGATAGTAGAAGACATCCCTTGAAATATTTATGTCTGAAATGCCATATTTGATGAGAAATGAATAAACTAATTTTCCGATTGGAGTTTATCGCTCAGTGAGCGTTTTATTCATTTGTTGAATCTATATGATTTCATGCAAATGTGTAATCGGTTTTTCACTATTTTCTCGTGACCCAGATGGCCGATCGATCTCAAACTTCTACAGGTTTATCG
The DNA here is from genome assembly GCA_032158295.1 of Pycnopodia helianthoides. Lineage (NCBI taxonomy): Eukaryota > Metazoa > Echinodermata > Asteroidea > Forcipulatida > Asteriidae > Pycnopodia > Pycnopodia helianthoides. The sequence continues at coordinate 579,513 of CM063251.1, forward strand.
ATTTATGTATATGGTGGATTACATGAAGTGCTTACACTGCCAGCAACTGTTTTGTTAACGAAAACCAATTATGTAATGTTCCTTTAACTCAAGAAATCTATACATTACATAGCAGCATATAAACTGACTAAATTAAAAGCAATAAAAGGTATACATTTTTCCATCGTCTGGATTTATAATCTCGAAAAATAAAATAAGAGACGGGAAACAAATGTTTCTAAAATGTACCACCCCCATAAAATGTAACATTGCAAAAAAAAATAGGCCCCTCCCGGAAGCTCGTGAAGCTTCACGCTGAAAACTCTCACGCAGCATAAACTGAAACTGCCGACTTTTCACCGATTTTCTTAACTAGCACCCTCCACCATCCACAACCTTCCCATGATTCCTTATATTGGTGTAAATCGAAACGGACTGTTCACCTAGTCATCTTATTGGGTGTTCGCGTGTCTTGAGAAAACGGAATGCCCTAAGATGCATGTCGTTCTATAATTTATTTGTAAATTCAACTAAAATTATTCACTTTCAACCATATTCATTAGGAAAGTTAGTATTATTTCACGAGCTACGATGGAAATGGATGCGTTTTTTAGCAACAGCTTTGATTTTTGTGTGTTTTTCTTTAGAAAAATAGCTTATAGTGTGGCAACTCTTTAACGATGCATTATGTTTGATTTCCATTGAAGACCACGACAACAGGTGTTTTTGATTAATTGAAATCCATCCCTCGTTATTATGTTCAACCCGCAACAGCCTCTCTCGAAATAACGGTAATTCAGCCTATGGACTTTAACCTGTTGAGTTATGAATGGCTTTAACGATCAGACTTTCCTTTTGTAGAATTTTATTATTTAGCCATAAAAGATTAATTTGTTGTATAAATCATTGTTATTTGCGTCATTCTTATTTGTTCTGGCATGTCCATATTATTTCAAGGGGTGGGGCAGAACGCAGCTATGGGTGGTGAAAATTAAAGCAAATAATTAAAAACGCTGTTAAAAATTCAAATTGTCTTCAAAATAATGTTTACGATCGGAACTTAAAGTTATAACAGTGGATGGGACAAACCCTATGTTACCTAACCCTTAATCAAAAGGATAAATATCCGTAATTAAACAAATAAAGAAAGAAATCTACTGCCATCTGACTTCTTTAAGCCTTTAGAGATCAGTCATGTCCATTTATGTATAATCATCACCATATGCCCAGACATGATGGCTAATATTGTTGAGTTTCTGACACATTTCTTTCTTATAAAATTGTCCGAAAATTTATATGAAACAGAAATTCGGTTTTGTAAAACAAAAAAACCCAGAGATATACAATGTTAACATGAGAAACATTGGAAATCGTCCACTCGGGTCATGACCTTTACTTTGACCTTTTTGGTTGAGTGGAAGTAGGCCAGATGGATATTTTGGTACAAGCCGTTTCTGGCCGCTATGGTCTCTAAAGGGTTAATAATGTTCGGGTGTTTTTCTTACGCCCCTACAATAATTGCAAACTTCGGAATGCTATCATTAAAAGGTAGAGGGCGCTGTTAGCGATAACTGGTTCGCCGAACGGTCTGACACAACGTTGGTGGAACGTCGTCTGCCAAACTATTCATCTGTATGGTACCTCGCTCATTAAGTGATGACTCGTGTATTATGATATGCACGAAAACCAACCAACGAAGCAGTGAACAGGCTAATGTTTATACCCATTTCCGTAAAGCTCGCGAGTGGTGGCGGTTGTTTCGGTAAGTTATTTCCGATTAGTTCAAACTATTTAGTCTTTAATGTTCACCATTTATTAATTTGTAGTGAAAGGAAAGAAAAGTGGGAGCTGTGGTGACGACCATGTTCAATAAGGACATCCACTCATAGAGAATGCAATGCCTGGTGTCGACCTCAAATTCAGTTTTAAGTTTGTACAAAAACATTGTACGTTCTATTTATATTTTGCGGTGTGTCTGTCACAGTGTCAGTGTGTGCTGCCGATCGTGGATTCTTTTGCAGCATGCTCAATCCATAATTCTTTCTGGTTGCACGTGACTGTTTAGTTGGTAGTGTCGATGAGTGTATGTGGTACTGGTTGTTGTCAAGTTATCATACATAGCTGCCCCCCCCCCACCAGCAGCAGCAGCTTACCAAGGATTTTTTACACTTGGGGTCGGGGTGGGGGGGGTGGAGGGGTAGTTGTGGCGGGATTCATTGAAGGGGGGGGGGGGCTAGGGGCTGATGTTTTTTAATGTAGGGGGTCATGTCATGCTTGTTTTTCAGTTTTCATTTCCATTTTTTTTAGGACACTATGTATCTGGATTTTTTGGGCGGGGAAGGGGGGGGCACTGTAAAAATATGGGGCTGGAGGGCACTGCCCCCAAGGGCCCCCCCTGAATTTATGCTGCTGCCATCCACTATCCCCCATATCAACGGTCTATCAATGGCGTCCACAAGGGTAGTACGTACGACGCGTATGCTCTTGCTCTGCCTACCTCCATGTCAAACACAGAAGACTTATTTTTTCACAAGATGGCAGCCCAAATGGTAGAACTAGAAACTTGTTCATGTTTTATAATTGGATTCAGTCCAATGGTTCAGACTCTTGTCATAATTGTGGTCACTTGTTCGCTGTTGTGTACCATGTTGTGGCTGAGCTGTCCACAGAACTCAAGTTCTGGTGGCTGAGTCATCGGAGTGTGGGTTCGAGTCCTGGTCTTGGCACATGTGTACTCATGCATGACACTTGTAACATAATTGCTTCTCAACACCCAGGAGTAATAGGGTACCTGCGAGGGTAGGGTTTGTTGATGTGAATGATTAGAAACCTCTGCCACTATTTGGTGAATGGTGCTGCATACTCCTAAGGAGTTGAGATGGTTTTCAAGAATGCTTAAAGGCCCAGATGAACAGGTGTAAGGTGTTTTGAGGGGCCTACCAGGGCCCAGTTCATAAAGCCTGTAAGCACAGAAACTTGCTAAAGCAAAGGCAAATCTTGCTTAGCTAAAACAGCCTACTGGCCAAAATTCCATAAAGTTTACATTGTTGCCACTGGTTGCCAACTCATTTTTTGCTTAGCAAAGAAATTTGCTGAGTAGTATTTCTGCTTAACAGCTTTATGACATTGGGCCCTGGCTGGAAAAAGTACTAATTGCGATTGGTCAATATTGGATATTGTCCATAGATAGAGTCTTTATGAAAGTGGAAAAAATATTACCAGTCTCTAAACCTCACGTTGACTGCCGGAAGGTTCAACAAAATCTGACACGTCAATTAGAAGCAAGCTGCCATCATTTCAATAGCTGAATTATGCATTTTGTGTGTGTGGAGCCGAGGTGTGCTTGCTTGATGATCAAGACGCTGTGATGCATAATCTCACATGATTAGTTTGAGCACTGTTGCAAGGTACCTCTGTTATGATGGGAAGGGGCCAGGGCTCAGTGGATGGACCTAGTGTTCGCTGGTGATGGACAGTTCTAAAACAGGAAAATCTGAATGTCCTATTGTCAGTGAGTTTCCAGGTAATGAGTGCTGATATTAACAGCAAGTGTTTTTGAGAATGGCAATGTTTAATAATTAAACATTGCCATTCTCAAAAACACTGGCAACATTTTTTCAGGAAGTACAATTTTTAGAAAAGGGATAGGCCTATAAAAGAATTTGTGCAAACTTGTTGACTCAGTATTTAAATTAACCCTCCTACCATCAGATAGCCTTGATTTCAAGGCTGTGTGATAGCTCTGCTTCTAAACATAACATCAGCCACCTAAATGTGATGCAAAGGGGGGGGGGGTGCTCACAGAGCTGTTGCTGTGATGCAAAGGGGGGGGTGCTCACAGAGCTGTTGCTGTGTAAGTGCATGGTGACAGCATGGTGTGCTATATTTTGAGCCTGTTGGGCGGCTGGGGTTGCATCGCATTCACGCAGCTGGGGTTGTTTAGTCACAAGCAAAGCTATCGCACAGCCTTGAGATCAAGAATAGGGCCTAACCGTCTAACCATTTCACCGAGGTTTTGGATGATAAATAAACTACATTATACATGTATGCCAGCCTGCAGTATGATGCCATGTGTTGAATGCACTACATTGCACACAGTCAACCCTCCTACTGTCTGACCATTCAATTTCATCCACTGTTGTTTGGGATGATACATTTAGCTATGCCAGCATGCAATATGCTGATATGTGAACGCATGCACACATACACAGTTAGTTCTGTGCACAGTTGCAACACCATACAAAACCCTTTCAGTTGAAGGGTTTGAAATGGTTGGCCATTTCGCTGGGAAATGTTATTAAGAGTCTGCGAATATGATTTGGTACAATGGCTCACTGGGTCATTTTTTTAATTTCTCAGACTGAAGACAGAGTTGCTTGTAGCCTGTCTGGAGCATCCTTTTGAACAGTCAAGTGTTACATAAGAGACGGCAAACATCCATAGATGATTTCTAGCAGTGGCTTTTGCCGATATGGAGGTTGCTATGCAAAATGCATGCCCTAAATATGTAGTGACACTGGAGTTCAAATTGAGCACTCACTCTTGAATATTGTTTGTTTTGTTTTGCTGGAAGACATTAATTCATATAAAATAAACTCAGAGAACAATTTAAAAAATGACGGGACCTGGACTTGAACTTGCAACCTCTGGATTAATGTACCGACGCCGTACTAATTTAATGATCTAGCCCTTTGTTGACGTTCTCCCTTTTTTGTCAATATCTTAGTTTGGGGTTGCCAGAAATTACCCCCCCCCCCCCCCGAGTTACTTTCCCTATGGTTTATTACTCAAATTTAACAAAGTACATAGCTTAGTAGTCCTCCTTACTCCATTATAGACAATTTTTGTATTTAATCATCACCATACACCCAGACATGGCTAATATTGTTTATTTTTGGACCATTAAATGTCGGGAAAAAACTACAAAGCAGATCTTTTATTTTGATTTTTAAGAAATCGTCTGGAATGTCCACAGTCTTGGAAATTCATTTTTGGAAGGGCAATGCCATTTTCATTTTGCAAAGGGCACTTCCATTGGAAAATCTTTTAAGTATATGGGGAACTTTTGAAGGGGCAACAGGGGCCATGGCCTTTGTGGTGGCCTCCGTGTAATTCCAGGCCTGTGACAACATGAGAAATATTGAACGTCAATTCAGGAAACCAGGCCTGGAATTTCATCTTTTAGAGGGCAGGGTCATTTTCATTTTACAAAGGGCACTTCCATTGGAAAATCTTTTAAGTATATGGGACACTTTTTGAAGGGGCACTAAGGCCAAGACTAGAGCAACAGAAGCCAGGGCCTTAGAGGCCTCCGTGAGAATCCAGGCCTGCTGTGTCAACATGAGAAACAATGAGCATCAATTTAGGAAACCATCTTTACTTTAATGTTTGGGTTGAGTGGAAGTAGGTCAAATCATGCAGCCCTTTGAGGCCGCTATGGGCATTGTGGTTCCAACAGCTTGCAGCTGCTATTGTCTCTAAATAGTTGACAATAATGTTAAAAACATGATTTTTTTCATATTTGTTAATCAATGATGAACAGAAATATATTGAAGTTCCAACATTTTTCTTTCTGCATTATGAGATCTATATTGATATATATTTTTTAAATGGTCTCTACAATCAAACTAGTTCCAGCCTTCGAGCTAGCTGCTTTATTTGGAAACAAATGAAAAGGACAAAATGAAATTGAAATATTTTAATTGCCTGTGCACTGATGCAAACAGTTCAGAGAACCTCAGCCAGAAAAAAGAAAAAGAAGAAACAGAAACAAAATGACATTACTGTGCAGACTACTAGACATAAATTTAAAAGACAATGAAGTGAATAATTAAATGCTATTAACATTGAGATACCCCCCCCCCACGGCACATGATGTACATGTATGTATGCACGCACCATTAACCAAATCAATTTTTGATCAATATGCAAAAACACTGCATCTTACATAACCGTTTTAAGAAATATGGGGAAAAGTGAGGTACATGACAAACAAGTATTGCAGAACAAGGAAACCAATAAACAGTTGATTGATTTTTCTAACAGGTGACTTTAAAAAGAATTTCATCTCTCTTCCAGTTTAAGTAATTTTGCCATTTCTTGATTCCAAGTCAAGTTAAACTAAAGAGCATAAAATAGCTTTATTGTTCCACGAAAGGTTAACATTCCAGCGTTCCATGTGAAAACGAGGACAATTTAATTAAAATGACCTTCATTGAGCGAGCAAGAGCTCTAAAGCAAAATTTCACAATGTAAACAGATACTGAAAATGTTCTCTGTAGATAAACAGTTTGGGTTAATTAGATTAATTTCTTGAAAATACGCAGCTTGGAATTGACAATGCCAATTTGTGCCGATTGACGGGCAATTTGTATTCTTCATTAAATCCAAATTTCCATTTTTTTGTTTAATTTTTTTTCATAGCTGACATTGTGGGTGGTGGGGGGGTCTTTGCCTGCCAGGCGTTGACAGCCTCCGGTTGAATAATTTGTGCTCATTTGCATAACAATAGCCTGCAGTGTAGTCAAATTGAACAGCTTGAGTAGGACGGAGATTGGGGGGGGGGGGTGGTTAAGGATTTGACAAGCTGTGACGTTGCCAGACTTCTTATTAGATTCTATATCTCGTTAATATGTTACCCTGTGCAGCGGACGAACCGTGTGAGTGGATCTTGTCGTCTCATCTCCTATGCTCTTGCCGTCATCCTCACTGCTGCCTTGTTGCTGGCGGCTGGCTGCGGGCTTAGTAGCGGGACGTAACTTAGCTCTACCATCTCGTAGACGTGCTCTGACGAAGCGGATTGGTCACACTGTCTCTGTTATGGCGTGTAATCATTCAAGTGGTGGGTCCAACCCGAAGAGTGCTATGAAGAAGGTGAAATACCTGGGGTAAGTGTTTTCCCGCACAATTTTCTTTAATACTTAATACTTGGATTTGAATACAGTATTCACAGATCAAAGGCTTGTCTAACACCACCGAATGTCGAAGCGGTACAGGTACCAAGTATGAGAATGTCGTGCATGATTTTGAAGGATCCAAAATAAACGCATTTGTGGGTTTTTTTTTCTGGTGTCTAACTAACTCGCTAGAGTGATCTACTAGGATCAAGGCTCCTAATTTACACTGGACCGCAGGCCTGAGGCCAGTGATTTTAGTGCCGGGCCAGTAAAGTACACATCCCAACAAGACCCTTGTATTTTTCAAATTGAATAATAACAACTCGCGGTATTATTTTTGAAATAAAAACAGCATACGTTAAATTGTGTAGGAAGTTTTTCTCATTTTGATTCTGGTCTTGAAAAAAAAGAAGATTATTGACCGTTAAAAATTGTGAGCTACAAGCCCTGCAGTCCTTTGAAAATGTTTACCCTCTTCGAGCTACAAAAATCCCTCAAACATAATCCGATGTCACCATATTTATGGTAACTCTACACCCAAACTGTTAGTCTCGATTTGTAATGTACTGGTATGTCTGATCCCATGTAAAGCTTAAACAGCTTACAATGTGTAGTCCAATTACAGAATCACCGACGAAACAAGCAGCTGGATTATAAAAGGGTCGGGGAGAGGGATATTAATGGATTTCTCGTCTGACATTAACGGATTTCTCGTCAGGACTATATTAGTTTAATCTAAATGCTGATATCCAAGGTTAAATGTAATTGTTACTAACTGATTATTTGCATAAAGTTTTATTTGCCGCAATGTGAAGGATAGGATAAACTATTCATCGGCACGATCAACATTCAACAATCTGCATATTTTATCGCTCATGTTTACCTCGATACATGTGTTAGGGGCCTATTGCCTTACTTTTGTATTTTAAATTTTATTGTTTTGTGGGGTTCTTGTATTGTTATCGCTTTGATAATTTTTTAGATTTTTTTATTTTTAAATCCAACCATTTTATTTTATCCGTGGTTGCTAATAATAATAATAATAATAATTGTATCCCAAAACAAACACCTTGATATCTCCACCTGTGGCTTCGGCTCCGGCTCTGTCTTGGGCTCTGGCTCTGTCTTGGGCTCCGGCTCTGTCTTGGGCTTTGGCTATGTCTTGGGCTTTGGCTCTGCCTTGGGCTCCGGCTCTGTCTTGGGCCCCGGCTCTGTCTTGGGCTCCGGCTCTGTCTTGGGCTCCGGCTCTGCCTTGGGCTCCGGCTCTGTTTTGGGCTTTGGCTATGTCTTGGGCTCCGGCTCTGCCTTGGGCTCCGGCTCTGTCTTGGGCCCCGGCTCTGTCTTGGGCTCCGGCTCTGTTTTGGCTTTGGCTATGTCTTGGGCTCCGGCTCTGCCTTGGCTCTGTTTTGGGCTCCGGCTCTGTTTTGGGCTCCGGCTCTGTCTTGGGCTCCGGCTCTGTCTTAGGTTCTGGCTCTGTCTTGGGCTCCGTCATCAGTTTTGGAGCAGTAAACATTTTGCAGCGGCGTTTCCGACATGACATCAAACGGAGTCGGAGCCTAAGCCGAGAATCAGAAAAAATTCCCAGGTTTGGCTAAAATCAATTTGGGGCAAATCACGGATCCTTTGCATTGGGGACCAGCATACTAATCTTGTATCGGGCTCCAAACATTTGTGTATTATTAGAGCACTACATGGATGTAATTCCGATTGCCGGAAGAATTGATTGATTTTGAAACAGCTCCTGGTTTGAAGACCTCAGGGAATTGGGGGTGGATCAGAACGGAACAAATTCACACCCACACTGTAATTTTTTATTTTTTTTCTACTTAGAGTGCCAGGAGATTGGAATGAATATTAAGCTCTCTCAAACAACAGTGCTGTAATCTTGTTAAAAATCACAATTCGAAAATGTGAAGATAATAATTTGCTCAGATATTTTTTCTTATGAAAATGTTTCCCTAGGATGGTAAAATAAGCATTTTTAGTACTAAAGAGGGCATCAAGCAGGTTTACACTGTTTTTGAGACACTTTTTTTCTTCTGAAACCCTTTTTTTATTAGAAAAAACCTGGTTTAAATAAAAACAGGTTGTTATTAACTGTTTCCCAAAGAAGATGTTAATGGAATTATACAGGATTGATAGAGCTGGCAGAATAGCCCCAGACAGTGTCCATGTTTTGTGTGGTTAACCAATATGAAATAATGAACTTGTGAACATTAATTGGGCTTAATCCGCTGTGTGAGTCAGGAGAAAAATTAAAATAGTGAAAAACCATGCACAATTTTCAATGTAAACACATTGTCCTTAATTTTGGTTGTAACAACCAAAATCAGCTGTTGTGTTTTTTCAAATTAGGTTTTCAGATACAGTTTTCTCAAATTTTATGACTTCATTTCAGAGGGGAAAAAATGGTTCTAGTATGAACTTCATAATCAGTAAGATTTGAGACTAAAATTAAATATTTATGTTTTTTTCCTTACCAATCCTGTATAACACCTTAAACAACACACTATTGACCTGCTTAGACTCCCGCTCAAACACATCTTACTATTGGACTTTCCTGCTAAAAATCTGAACACTACCAGCAAAATTGAATTTACATCACTCCTTAAAAAAACAAACCACCTAGAACTGCAGTCAGAATGCTGCAGGAAAAGCGAAAAACATCTGAAAATTATGAGAAGAGTTTCTCGAAAAAATCCCAACTCCCATACTCTAAAGTTAAATCGACCTTCTTAATTCAACATATTTAGTCTATCATCCTCAGACGAGGTAGGGTCATAGATTCCGTTATTATTATATTCGTGAACAAAACCTTTTAAAGATATCTCTTTTTGGGAGGTTGATATCTTCCGTACATTTGAGGTCTTCAACTAGCCAAAATAGTTTCGGAAGCATAATTGCTTTTTCATACATGTATGCCACAAAAAAAATATTTGATGAAGAAATCCCGAGGGGCAACTCTAATGTTTGATTAGTTTTGCCCTCCCAGTAAAAACAAGACAAACCCACTCAGAGTAACTTCACTCTGTCACGAGAAGGAATGTCATGAATTATTCTGTATTTCTCTGCTCTGTACTTTACACTTACAGTTCCCAGAATTATAATCGCCGGGGTTTTAAAAGGAATTTCAACGTTTAGTGCGCAACTCCTTCAGGCCGAATACCTCAAGAAGGAAACAGCCTCCATGCCCCTGGTCATTGCCTTGGTGCCCCTTTGAAACGTTCCAATAGAAATCTCCTCACATAGGTGCCCATTTGCAGTGGAGAAAATGCCGTGTCCTTTTAAGGAACGAAGCATCGGGCCTGCTTCTTCATTCTCTGAAAAAACAAGGGAAAAAATTGCTAATTTCCCTTTGAAGGCGTACTGCTGGAATGATTGGCTTTGCTTGTCCAATTTGATAATCTGAGGAAGCCGAAGCAGCGCTGGCTCAATGCAATCCATGTATCCATGTCTGATAATGACAGTTTTGTCGGGAGTAACTATATTCAAACCACTTTGGGGACAAAATAGTCTTACCAGGCATCCCTCTCTTCAACCATTCTTATTAAATTGACAATCACAAAATCTCCCCGTTGAAAATTTGCCTGTAAGTTTTTTTTTTTACATAAATCCAACAGGGAAAGAGAGAGAGAGAGAGAGAAACCCTTTTATGGCATGAAATTCTTGACGGTAATTTTCTCCTGTGAAGCACTGCAAATGAAAATGTTATTCGAAAAATAATAAATGCTTCATGTTTTATGACATTTTATTTTGACTCCTGGGTGAATTTATGTTAATGATGTTATAGAAAAGAGAAAAAAGAAATTCCCTGTGCTCTACATCGGATTTTATTTGTGCATTATTATTTATTATTTTGGGTGTCGAATGTTGCATGAAAAACAAAAAAAAACACCATGGTGAAATGCCTTTTCCCGATAATTTCTTTTTTTCTTTTTCTCTCTGAAAAAAAGAGAATCCAAATGTTTTTGTAACTCAGTTATTCCGAAGTGGGTGAATGTGGACAGAGCTGTGAGCCTGCGAGTGAATTTTGTGGCCCGTAATTTTTAACAAATGGGTCACCAGCATTTAAATCACGAGAGTAAACTGTGCTCCGCAGATGTTTATTACAAGCCATTGAACGGTTAGGTAAACTAACGTTTGAATATTTAATGTGAAATGATGGGTCTTTGTGGTAACAATAGTTGTAAATTTACTGCCGTCAGTCTTCAAGAGGTACCTGTATATTGTTGTGAGTGACCTTCAACTATTCAACCATTTAACCAAAACAAATTTATAGTTTCATTTCTTTCCATCTCGCCTTTAGGAAATGCGACCAGTGAATACATTTCATACACTTTTATTTTTACACACTGTACATATTTGTAAAAAAATTGTTTCACCTTAAATAAAAAAATGTTTCCTCTCCGTAAGGGTTTAATTTAATTGTATCTTGTTTTTGTAAAGCACATCGATCCTGCTGCGCTTTATAATTATTATATGTTATTATTAAATTTATTTGTCCTAAATAATAAGCATTTCAGCAAATTCTTCGAAGAAATAATCAGTTGTAATAACTACCCATTTTATTTTGAAATTCGTTGTCCATGGTTACCACTGAAGTCCTTGAAAACCGTGAAATCCAATCTGGTGATTTTAAATTAATAATTCATAATAGAAATCAATTTATGTAGATCCTGTTCCATCATCTTCAATTTTTTATTTTTTTCCCACCGCTTTAATGGAGGTGTGTAATTTATCCCTATGGACCTCTCAGGAACGCCAGTTTGGATCAAAAGTCTAAGGCTGCTGCCTCCCAGTTTAGCTGCAAATATTTCAGTACAATTCGTGCGTTGAGGAATGACTGAAAAAACTACCTGAAGCTTCCGCGCTATTTACAATCCATGCACAGCAATATGCAACCCCCGCCCGGTTAACACGATCCTAAGATGTCTGACCTCGATAGACCCTGATGTCCAATCTCCCGTTGCCACGGCAACTGGATGCTATGATTGAGGCGTACGGTGATGCCCGTACCTGTTCTTTTTTGGGGGGCGGAATGATAATTTGTGCAAATTCTTGTGCAGCAGTAATGCCTCCCCTGTCATACGCCGGGTGTAATAGCCTCGCTTTGTCCAAGTCACCGTGACAAAAACACTTCTAGAAATCCTAATCTTGGATTATGGAAGAGGAGTGGGGGATGGAGGGCGGGGAGGGGGGTGGAGGGTTTCTCAAGTCCTCTCAAACAGTTTCTGTCTGGATTGACAGCCATCCGTTATACCTTTCATGTATAAAAGCAAACCTAGCCTTCTATCTTGCACAAAAATGGATCTGCTCTAATTTGAAATCAAGTTACAGTGGAAAATGATATTTAAATCCTTCGCCCCATACCAGCATTTGGGCGGATTTTATGAGCACCCGTGCATTATGTTTTCTACTTAGCCCGCTAATTTGATTTGTGCATTTTCAACCTGGACTGGCAGTCCACCCTGCCTTTTTCCCAGCCGATCGGATTAAGCGCTTAGTGCCCACCTCAACAGAAGAGCAAACAGGATTTGAAAGCGTGAAATTGCAAATTGATAATTTGTGAGCATTTGGGAAATTGAAGTGCGCTACATTTTTGAGTAACTTTAAGATTTGATTTTAGTTCCCCAAACCGTGCAGCCTTATGAAGATACATATACGGATTGAAATCGTGAATATCTGTGTCAGCTTCTTACTGCTGACTTCTTATTGTCATCGTCCTCCACTTGTCATTGTCATGGTCTGTCACTGATTCTTCAATTAAATGACAGAGGTTTTTTGCTTCACTTCAAGTCTTAATCCCTCAGCTACTTTGTTATAGAATTTTGTGTGCTTTGGAAATGGGGTGTTTTTTTTGCTTCAATTTTGTGTTCATTGTTAGGTGGCAGAGCCCAGTTTGCGTACACTTAAGCCCACATTTTTGCTAAGCACAGAAAAATATTGCGTAGCAGAAACCGATACTACAGTAGCCAAAAAACCTTGAAATTAGTATTGTATGTGCCTGATTCCCAGCTAAAGTTCGCTCAGCATAAAATAACTTTCAAGCAACATTTTCTGCTTTTAGCAGCAATGTGAAATTGGACAGTAAACACTTTTGCTTAGCACAGACAAATCTTGATCAGCAGAAACAGGTTACCAGCCAAAATACCATGTAATGCACCTGTATATTTTGTGACTGGTTCCCTGCTAATTTTTGCTTAGCATAGAAATTTGCCTAGCACCATTTCATGCTTAACAGGTAATTAAATATGGCTTGAACTATTGTAAGAGACGGTGAAGTTCTATTTATGACAGGCTTTTCTCCTCTGGCCTCTGCTTTCCTCCTCTGGCCTCTGGCATGACAGACCTCAAATCCTCAAGACCATTTGTCGCATTTTTGGGGCAATAATTCTTGCTCTGCCAGACTCCTCTACACTCTACGTTTGATAGGTTGCCTTTTTTCCAAGATTTGAATGCAGTGAGATTTTTACAAAGAATAGCAATTAAGCGTGTTTAACTTGCAATATTTCTCCCAAGCATGGCAAATAAAACTGGGTGTAGATTTGACCAAGATAAACATCCAAGAGGCGCCGGAGAGGGGGGGGGGGTAGATGGGGAGGGGGGGGGGGGGCTAGGGTTGTTGCTTCAAACCTGAAACGGCAAACTAGCCAACTGTTGGTTTGACATTACCCCCCTGACATAACGTACGTCAATAACCATCAGTTTGTAACCCATGGAGCTGCATTCTGCCATCTGAAGAGCCGAGGGGGGGGGGGGGGCCTTTTTGTCTCTCCGAAATGCAAACAGAAAAGTCTAGCAGGCTGACGTCGTCGTGGTAAACTAACCCTTTTCCTTCGGTGCACATAATTTTTTTAGTGAGTGATTCCAAAGAGAGCCTATGGTCACGACAATGAAGAAGCATGCGTTTGCAGCCATAACTGCTCCCATGTTTAGGGGCGAAGAAACTATTGATTTTCAAAAGGTGGGAATGTCTACGTTTGTGACATGTAATAAGGTCTGGGATAGCAACGCAGAGTGCATGTAGTACAAGCCTTGATCGAAATGGGCATAGCAATTCATGTATATGCTCGACATGAAGAAGAAGAAGAAAAAAAAGAAAGAAGAAAAGCAAGCAATTTCCAATCAAGTCTGAAGTGAGGGTTTAATTGGTAGATGCCTTGGACTGTAAAGTAAAGTGTAATATTGGTGATTACCATTACCATGGAGACTGAAGCAGCTAGGGGGAGGAGGGATGATTTCCCAATGGTTAAGTGGAACAGAATTGCTCTGGTGCCGTGCTTTTTGTATCCAGCTCATAGGAAAGGTTTTCTTAATCAGCCATGATTGGAGCAATGGATGGTGGATGCATACAGTGAAGGTTGTTACACTCTACTTTATGTATCAGCTCATTGGACAGGTTTTCTTAATCAGTCTTGATTGAAGTAATGGATGCATACACGGAGGTTGTTACACTCTAGCGCTTTCAGACGCCCGTAGGTGAAGCGCTTTTTAAAAACTAGTATTACTACTACTACTTCTACTATGTTCCAACACCCCTAATCTCTTTAGCCCTGATCCTAACCCTAACCTTAACCATGGAGCTATGGTATATATACAGGGTTCAACCTTAGCGGTTGGTTCTCTGGCCAAATGCCAGTTGAAACGGCGGCGGACCAGCTGAAGCACCTTGCCAAATGGTCCGGCTGGCCAGTCAAAAATATCCGAAACAGTAACAGGCAAAAATCTGACTTTTGTTCAATTTGTGATGGACCGGTCAAAATTCTGGCAGACCAGTTAAAAATCAAGCCAACTGGTCCTGCTGGCAAATTAAAAAAAAAATTAAGGGCAAACCCTGGTATCGCCCTAACCCTAGCGTGTGGATCACGAGGGCGTTATCGGAACTTAGGCGTAGGCCTGTGCCAACACTTTATCTCTCTAATTGTTGCAGATAACTATGGGGGGGGGGGTTCGGTTGATCAAGAAACTCCCTTTCACCTCTGAACAGACTAAAAACATACTAAGTGTCAATTTTGGAATATATTATAGCTCTTAATATTTGTATTTATGCATGCATTTTTAAACATTTTGAATTTCATCTTAACTTCTTTAGAAGGTTTTTTGAGTCGGTGATGAACTATGTCTGAACAAAATAATATTTTCCAGGTCTTTTTGTCGATTCCGCACAGCATCACCGTTATACAGTTTATGCCAAAAAAAACGTTCGATCCGCCGTCATTAAGTCAAGGGTCCTCTGCTATTCCCTCGAAAAGATTGACAAGAGCCGGCCTAGAGGGACACGGAGGGGGAAGCAGCTGTCAGATAGAGTGTGGTGGTTCATACTTCAGAACAATTTAGTCATGGGCGATATCAACACCTGTTTCTTGTTTACAGAGGAAGAACGATGCAGAACGCAAACGTCGTTTCTCAAGTTGACTTTTAAAAAACAAACTATTAAAAAAAAGCAGACGGTGTTTATTATTCAGAAACGGATGTGTCCCAATACCGTGGAAACGAAACCTGGCGATAACGGACACGCTTGGCTGTTCCCTTCATTCGCGTTGCATGCTGTATACATGTCAGCTGTGGTCATAGAGTATACCACAAGACAACCCCCCCCCCCCATTTTTTATTTTATTAACCAATTTTACCAGAAACAATCAATAGGAAAGTCACTGTCAAAATACAATCAAAATGGCAGTGTGTGAAATACAATCAGCGTTCTGTGAGGTCTTCTTTATGACCCAAACAGGGCTCAATCTCATGGTGCTGCTTACTGAAGAATTCTGTGTACTTCAACAAGCCTTGGTAGGGCGTAAGTGCAGAAATTGGGCCCAGATGACCATTCTTTGAAATATTACCAGCAAAAGTACAATACCACAGGATAATTTGGTTTCTGTTTAAAAACATAAATTTTATACTTGTACATGAAAATTTACCAACGTTGTATGGAAGCGTCAGTGGTTTTGTCTTCATCTAGGTATAGTTTTTGTATCCAGTGGCCGATTTCACAAAGAGATAAGACTAGTCTTATCTGAAGTTAGGACCAGTAACTGGTCTTAAGTTAAGAATAGTCCTATCTCTTAGCATTGCCTAGGACTAGTCCTAAGTTAGGAAGAGTTTTGTGGAATCGACCCCAGTGACAACTGAGGAAGCTACCCTGGTAAATCTAAGAACAAAGAACTGCAGGTGAACTGGCCCATTTATCAGGAAGAGTTGAAACTGAACATGGTGTGAATACAATCTAATAAGGTTTTACAGCAACACTTTGTAATAATCTCTCTATGAGTTGGGGTGGTGCTGAAAAGAACCGGTGGTTTGACATCTCATTGTAATTTTTTACACGTTCATCCGAGCATCATGCAGCTCCTCCAGGTTCCATTTAATTGGATGTTAATGTTTTTTTTCAATTAGGTGTATTATTAATTAAGGGCAGTGTTGACTGTGGTGGCAAGGTCACTGTGTGGCGCTGACGACCTATTTCTAGGTTCGCATAAATATTCAAAAGCCTACTTGAGGTATATTTAGTGATGACTGTGGCAAACTGAGAAATACTTTGCCCTGTAATTTTTATATGAAAGAATCAGCACACTACCTACCATTATCACTACAGACTGCTTGCTGCCTTGAGGGTGTTATTATCCCCAAATTCTCAAAGGTTCTCTAAAAAATAAATGGCGAGAAAATTATTGGTAAATTTTCGTTTTGTAAAAAAATTTTGTCTTTCATACTGTATGTTTTAAATTCTGAACAAATTCACTGTTCCTGAAACAATGAATATGTCAAAATCATGAAAGTTTTGTAGAGTTTTTGTACACACAAGTTTCATAATTACATTAATCAGTTAATTACATTTACATAATTAATTACATTTGCAGTGTTGTGTTTCACAACGAGTCCAGTTCCACAGAGCTGTTTATTAGCACAAAAAGCAGCTAAGCACAAAACAATGTTGCTCACCAGAAACAAGCTTAACAGCCAAAATCACATGTTGCGTGTACCGTCTGTGACTGGTCCCCTTCCTCGTTTTTGTTTAGCAGGAAATTGTTGAGCTAACTTAAGCAGCTCTTTGAAATCGGGGCCCCTGGACATTAGAATGCATAGCATTGGCACACAGTTCCAAGCACGCATGGTACGGCCTTTTACGTCTGCGCAAAGTGATGAATCTTGTGACCCACTTATGTCATTCTAACGTTTTTTCACAAAGTGACAAATCCCTATGTGCATCGTTTTGTACAAAATGTAGTAAGACACTCAAGAAAAGTGGCAGGGCTCGAAATTTACACTGGACCGCCGGCCTGAGGCCAGTGATTCTAGCGTCGGGCTGGTAAACTCGCGACCGGACAAGTCCTTTCAATCGGGTGATAATACCTGACTTTAGTAGCGTGTAAAGAGAGCTTCATGTGTTGACTTTGCGTCTGATAAATGTCTGTCAATTTTGTTGAGTATCGAAGTTTGCTCACTCCGAGACAAATGAGATAAATCTTCTCTAAGTACTTGTTCAAATAAAAACAGTTTTAAACATATTAAACTGTGTAGATAGCTTTATTTCTCATTTTGATTCTGGCCTTGCAAACAAATTTCTGGTCAAGTTAAAATTTAGATCGACAAGACCTGCAGTCTTTTGGATTCCCCCCTCCCACCCCGGGAATTTGAGCCCTGGGTGGTGAAAACAGGAGCCATTTTAAATGAACAACTTGAATGCTTGTCCGCAGATGCATTCCCCCTATACTACCACCCTTTATTAAATAATTATTAAAAGGCCAAGAGCATATGTTATTGAAATTAAACCACAGGTGAGCGGTAGCGTCAGCTTATTTTTTCTCCGACTGTCAATCGTTAAAGCACGACATGCGGAATCTAATTAAACCAGGATTATTTTCCGATAATTAGATTTTGTTTTTTTTAATGTTTCCTTTCCCTTGCATTGTTTGCCACGGGCAGCTGGGTCGTTGTGCAAAAGTCGTTTGTGTGACGCAAAAAAAAAAAAGGTTTTTGGTGTGTATGACGCAAGTAAACCCACTTGATCTACCTTTAACGAATTGTCAATTTCGTTTTTTGTCAGCAGTTGTCATAATTATAGGACTGTTGCAAAGAAAGCAACTATTTAATTTATTTTATTTCACTTGAAGTCTTAACTAAACTGTTATAAGATATTCATTTTTTTTTCTTTGAAGTACCACAGTCAAACGTCTCAAATGTTTGGGGGTTGTCAGGTTTTTTTTTAACTGATAAAATTTAATTAGAGCTGGCAGACAAAATGTCAATAATATAAGTAAATTATAAGTCAACAGACCCATGTGCAGTTGAGGAAGCAGACTGATCACGAACTCAGGACTGGAGTCTTTTTTCTTTTAGAACGAGACATTACTGGCTCTGAAATGTGTACACTGGGCAAACAGTTGGAAGGGGTGGCACAACATTGGTCTAGATAGGAAAGGGACATTCATTCAAGCAATCAGATTCAAGCATCTTATTATAAAACTGACTTGTAAAGAAAGCCGATGTTTTTTAGGAAACAGCACAGAGCATGAATGATGTTAAATTTGCATCGAGGATAAATAGTATTATTTGTATTGTTTGGTTTTTACCCTTACACCGATGTATGTAAAGCACTGTATACTCACTTTCCCGAGTTCGGTTAAAAAATCCACAGGCATGTTACTCAGGTTGGATTCGAACCCACGATCTTTGCCATTCTAGAGCAGATGTCTTACCGGCTAGACCATCGAGATTGCCCTGTAGCTAGAGGCAGTTTCGAAGCCTATGTTTTAGCAGTGGGTATCGCAACAATTTAGTAAACTATTTATGTATTATTTGTGCTTTACCCTTATGCTGATGTATATTGAGCACTGTACTCTGTACTTCCTGAGTCCTGTGGAAAGAAACAAACCCACAGGCAAATAACTTAGGTGGGATTCCAACTCAGGACCTCTGCCATAGATAGCTTGTTGATTTTTTTCATAGGACTCAGTGAAGTGCTGAGTAGGCCTATACAGTGCTTAAAGGGAACGTATACCTTTTGATTGTTTTAATCCTATATAGGGCCTAAATGTAGATATATACAATAAAACTAACCTGTGAAAATATCATTTCACAAGGTGGTAGCGTTTTTTGAGATATCGCCAAAAATCCGGAGCGGTTATGTCCATGCAGGAAGAATAATCCGCAATTGGAATACACAGACAGAAAACTTCTCAGATTCAAATTTGTTCTGATAAAAACTGATATATTTTTCCATTACCACTTTACTCCGAAGTGAAATTACTCTCAAAATGCTTTATACTTTTGAAAATTGCTGTACTTCTTACCAAGTAAGTTTTTATTGCCATTAATTTTTAGAGTGATTACCAAATGTATACCTTCCCTTTAACACACATTGGCGTATGGGTACGCCGTGGTATGTTAATTTTACTATAGGCCTATTCTACTACATATTTTAAAATGACTGACAGTGGAGCATAAAATCCACTGATATTCACATAGTCCCACTTGGTTAGAACTGAGGTTACATCAAATTTATCGTTCCTGGCTTGATTGGCTGTGTATTGCACCACAGCACCTTGTAAACCATTACATGGTGCTAGTGCTAGCTATGTAAAGGAAAAAGTATCATATACTTCAAATCTTAACTCTGCATACCTTGCAGGAAAAAATACTGAGCACTTTAAGACGTCCATAATGAGCTATGTAAGAACCACGTGTAATTATTATTTTTTATTAAGAATTCAGGTTACATCCAATTTTGAGAATACTGTGTTGAAGAAGAAACTCAATATGAAATCAGAGTGTTCAAGGAGCACCTTAGCACAACCCCATCCCCCCCAACCCGCCACCACGCCACCCCGCCACCCCTCTGGCCAATACGTTGAACACAGATACCTGAGATATCAGCGTTGAAGAGTATCTGTGACACACCAAGCCAAAACCAGGGCTCGCTGCTACAAAGAGCCGAGATTGATCTTAAGTGCATATCAATCTTAATTGCCAAAGCAAAGTCTAATGTCACAATGCAAATCACCATGGCAACTCATCTTTAAAGATGAATCTTCTTTAGTAGTGCTTCGGTGAGAATCGAGCCCAGGCACTCCTTGCCTAAACTCAACACTGGGTTTATATATCGCTCATCAAATAACGCCCAAGAAGGGCCTTAAAATGAACGTTGAAAAGACGTCAGCCCGTCGCAATAATATCATGGCCCGATGTTTTGGTTACCTGTGCTCTTAATTTCATTATACTATTTCCGAGAAGTGTCCGATTTAACGGTGCAGTGCATCACGTTTCCAGTTGAGACCCTCAAGACTTGTTTTCCTTGTCAGTGAATTTTCGGATAATATCTCTGGTCAAAAGGTGCGGAGTCATCTCGCTGAATTTAGCCCCAACTCAACTGTGACAGTGAGTGCCTTTTAGTGACGATCTTTTACCGCAAAATGAGGTGATATTGCACAGATCTATCCAGGGTAGACAGTAATGTAGCGGTACTCATATTTCCATTTTGTCGACTAAGACACGCCGCTGCCTCTCCTTCTCCTCATTTTATTACCTTTGAATAATGTGCCGCATCACAAACGGATTGATGTGTGTGTGCCACACACTGGAGGGTCTCGCATCGCGTGCCACCCTCAATTGAATTCCTTACAGTCTTAGTAGACAAGTCGTCACGTAATCTATTCAAATAAGCATATATTTTTTTCCGCCGATAGTACATCGACGACAGCTCTGATGACAAGTTCAAAATTGTTTAAAGGTAGAATATAGGAGTGTATGATCATCACGAACAAACTTGATGAATATTGTTTTTGTTTTACCCAAATGGAACACAGTAACACTCGTATGACGTGCTTTTGTACATGTATGATGTATTTTGTACACACATGACATGTTTTTGTACAGTTATGATGTGTTTTTGTACAAGTATGACATATTTTTGTACAAGTAGGACGTATTTTTGTACTTGACATGCTTTTTCAAACGTAAGGTGCGTTTTTGTTCATTTAAGGCGTGTTTTGTACATGTATGACATGTTTTTGTACGCGTAAGATGTGTTTTTGTTCTCAAAAGACGCGTTTTTTTTAAACTAGAGGCTGGGATTGAATTCACTCCTTTAAAAAAAAACACAATAGAATACCATCACATTAATATTCGACTTTATCCACCATGTAAAATTGGAATAGTGGTGTTCCTGCACAGACACTGGGTAATTAATCAACTTGACGCAGCCAAACAACAGCTCAGTAATCAGCAGACGTGAAGGTCTGTCAGTTACTGCATAAAACCTTTCAAAAATAACGGACCACTTACAGCAATTGTCCCAAGGGTTTCTTTGGTTTTTTTTCCCCCTGCCAATTTACGGTGATTGAATGTTCAAGGCTCACCAGCGTTTCTTGTCAATTCGTGCTCTTTGAACAGTTTAGAATGTACAGGGGTATTGTTTATTTCTTCACCCGCTGGATATAGGGTTTGCTTGTAAAGCAGCAACGTAGTGCTGTCATTCCAATTGGTGCTCAATATGGGGCAGAGGGTACCCCCCCCCCCATTGTGTCTTCATTGTGTGCTTGGAATCTCAGGAATTGTTTTGAGGATTTTTGGGGGGAGTTCTATACAAGATAGTGTGTTATAGTATGGGAATATTTGGGGGCAGGTAGGGGGCCCTCTGCCCCATATTGGGCAGGCTATATGTCATTCGGGAGGACGGGAAGGGGAAGGATTGAGGCATCTCTCAGGGTCTTGTACCCTCCCCCTCCCCCCTCCACCCCAGCCCCAGTTTGATAAGAGGAAAACGCCGCCATGGTTCATTACATTATTCAACAGATTATTTCTCTGTGCAACCATGGAGGTGCAACAAATCTTTGCTTTTAAAGGGTTGTATTGCCTTCAAATTTCATCAAATTGCACTCTTTGGAATTGATCCTTATTAAAAGTTGTTCATGCATTAAATCATCTACAGTGTGTTGTAATTAGTGAGTAGTGATAAAAAAAATTTTTAAATTTGACGGGGAAATACAACCACCGGAACAAACAGTACAACATTTAGTGGAACAAAAAATGTTGGTCCAACAAAATTGTGGACTGTGTTCTGTCATGAAACTAAACAAAAGCCACACAATTTCAAGGGATACTTGTTTGCATCATACTGTTCTACTTTTAAAATATCTTTCCAACCATATATTCATTTCATAACAAACATTTTTTTGTAACCCAAGGTGTCACCCAATCCGAAGGCAACGTGCCCCTTCAAGATGTTTGAAAAATAGTAAATCAGGATGCATAAAAAACCTTCTGAAATTTATTTTATGGGGTTCTGTTGAATTCTTAGTTTCACAACAAATCTGTGTTTTTTTTGCACATCTTTTGGCTTGTGTCCATTTATTCTGTACCAGGTTGTAATGCATCGAGCAGGGTTACTGTCACGTGCCTTAAGGTCAACTTTGAATGCATTTCCACAAAATGATGCTGCACCAAGAAAGGCGTCAATTTAAAAAAATAAAGAAAAAGACACCCAAGCCGTTCTGTGTCTGTCAAGAATCCGTCCCTTCTCCTTCAGCCTCATAATTCATGCATGTTCAGAGCTGTGACATTTTTTATTATTAAGGGCTGCTGCAATGTGGCAGTGTGCTTGGCTTCAGGGCTACCATATGTAAATCTCATGGTGTGATGAGACAGATATCCTTCATTGATATCTCCATTTCCTGAGCACAGCCAGGGCCCCGATGTAATAAAGCTGCGATACTGGGAAATTTTTGCTTAGCAGGTAACTGCTTAGCAGGTTACTGCTTATACTAAAAAACAAAGCTGGGAAGCAGTCACAAGCGATACTGGTATTTTGGCTGATGATTTATTTTCTTCTTGTTAGCACATTTGTTTTGCTTTAAAGTATAGCTCTTTGAAAATGTGCCCTGGGGCTGCTGAGTGCTTAAAATGTGCTAAGCAAGGAATTTTTGCTTTGCACGTAACAAAAAAACCAAACCAGGCTCCAAGCCAAAAATGCCATTAGTAATGTGTAAGGTCTATGACAGGTCTCCGTCTACTTTTAGCTCAATAGATGAGGTACTTTTTTTAGCAAGATTGTTTTGTCTAGAAGCGCTATTAGAGTTGACTCTGGTATGAGGTAGCCATACAATTTAAATGCCTCTGTAGTCAGGGCTCAATTTCACAGAGCTGTCATATAATGTACCATTTGTGACTGGCTAATTGGTGCTTAGCATAAAGTGGTTAAGCAATATTTTCTGCTTTAAAGTTGAAATTGGGTCTGAGTGCCATGGACAGTGGAAATAATAACTTGACATAAATGGCAATGTCAAATAAACACCTCGCCGATAATGTTTCAAAACTGGGCCAACAAGGATATCACCTCCCAATGAGGTATTGGCCATCTCACTTCAACCTGGTCCAGTTCAAATGCAACATCTACATCTCTTCACTCCCTTTCACCCCTCAAAATAATTGTTAGCATAAAAACTAATACTTGGTAACGAGCAATGGAGAGCTGTTGTTGATAGTATAAAACATTGTGAGAAACGGCTCCCTCTGAAGTAACGTAGTTTTTGAGAAAGAAGTAAATATTTGAATTGATTTTGAGACCTCACGCGTGAGGTCTCAAAATCAAGCATCTGAAAGCACACAACTTCGTGTGACAAGGGTGTTTTTTCTTCCATTATTATCTCGCAACTTCGACGACCAATTGAGTTCAAATTTTTACAGGTTTGTTATTTTGTGCATATGTTGAGATACACCAAATGAGAAGACACAACAAATTAGCCCTGAGTGGCCTGACTTTTAAGGGCCTTGAGATCTTTTTCTTTTTTCCCCCTTTTATGTTGTTAAAATTTCAGCAAAGTAGTTTGTATTGTGACAACCATATTTTGCTTTGCTAGTAAATATAAATTCATCATTGAAGTCATCTTTCAAGATAACGTTTGGGAAGTAAGTGAAGCTAGGTCGATTTATTGGATAAGAAAGGGCCCTCAGTGTAAGAACCAATTGATTTTCCAAGCATTGAAAGGAGAGCTTTGCATCTATTTTTACTCATTCATTAAAGAAAATGACTTTAGTCTGTCCGTTTATACCGTGTTATCGTTGCGCCATGCCAAACGGTAACTTCAATGCCAACCCTCACTGTATTAGTTTCATGTCCTCGGAACTACATTCAATCCATTAGTCTCCTGCTCTGTAAATTTATCTTGAGTGCTGGGGTCAAGTTCATAGATCTGTGAAGCGCATTGAGCGAATTCACTTATGAATGCCTTGTTAAACAGGTTACCGGCCAAAATTCAATGTGATGCTGACTCTTTGTGGCTGGTCCCCTGGTTTGTTTTTTCTCTACACAAATTTGTTTTGAAACTTTGGTTCCTATACCGTTGATTCATTTGGTTCCTAAACCATGGATTATTTTGGTTCCTATGGAGTATTTTTGGTTCCTATTGCACAGATTCTTTTGGTCCCTATACCATGGATTATTTTTGTTATGTATACATGGATTATTTTGGTTTATATATTATGGATTTTGTTGGCTCCTAAACTATGGATTATTTTGGTTCCTATATTATGGAGTATTTTGGTTCCTATTCCATGGATTTTTTTTGGTTCCAAAACCATGGATTCTGTAGGTTCCTTACCCATGGATTTGTTTGGTTCGTATACCCGGATTCATTTGGTTCTCATACATGAATTCTTTTGGTTCCTATACCATGGATTCCTAACCCCTGGATTTGTTTGGTTCATATACGTGGATTCATTTGGTTCTCATACATGGATTCTTTTGGTTCCAAAACCATGGATTCTGTAGGTTCCTTACCCATGGATTTGTTTGGTTCCTATACAAGGATTCATTTGGGTTCTCATACAGGGATTCTTTTGGTTCCTATACCATGGATTCCTAACCCCTGGATTTGTTTGGTTCCAATACATGGATTCATTTTGTTCTCATACATGGATTCTTATGGTTTCCTTTCCTTGATTATTTTACAGTTCTACAATCCTTTTGGAACCCCCAACAGAAGGGAACACTCACAATATAACTAAAATATCATCTGACGCAAGAAAACAGAGCAAGAATACTTTTGTGAAAAACGAGAATACATTTTCCTATCTAAAAGAATACAGAAACAAACCCAGTCCCGATACTTCATGGAGGCAGTGGAATTAATTTCCTTGGTGCCCCTTGAAAATGTTCCAGTTTCAATTTACATTTCTTTTATTGAGGTGCCCTTTACTACAGAAAAAAAACTGTCGTTCCCTCGATGCTCTTACAGCAGCAAAGTATCAGGTCTGCAAATCAAGGTACAAGCAATTTTATTTCCGTAAAGATTGGTCTGAAATTTCTCAAAATCCGAGGAAGGCCTCATTCATAATTGTTTCAGAATACCAATTAAATGTACATCGCATGTCTGATCAAAACAACACATTATGTATCATTGTGAAGGACATTCTGGTATTTCAGCCATTCAATTGCCAACCTACTTCTGCATAGCTGCTTTATCCAGTTGCTATTATTAAAGGTACACGTTGCCTTGGATCGGGTGAGTTGGTCTATAAAAAGCATTTGTAACCGGTTGTTATAAAATGCATTTGGTGAGAAACATGTTTTAAAAGTAGAATAAAATGATCCGCACAAATATGCCTCAAAATTGCGTGTTTTTCCTTTTACATCGTGAACTAACACGGTTGGCCATTTTGTGGAGTCAAATTGTCAAATTTTTGACTCCACAAAATGGCTGACCGTGTTAGTTCACAAAGTTAAAGGAAAACCACGCAACTTCGAGACATATTTGTGTGGATCATTGTATTCTACTTTTAAAACTTCTTTCTAACCATATGCATTTTATAATAAACGGTTACAAGTGCTTTTTATAGACCAACTCGCCCGATCCAAGGCAACGTGTACCTTTAACCGGGCAATTTCATACGTGTACATTTTTCTTCTTCTCCCAATGGCCCTGCTCGTGAAAAAATCTGACATTACACAACGACCTTGCATTAACGCAGTCAAGTGTCAACTTTGAGAAAAAAAACTGTTTGGTGGAGTGGGCTTAGAATTGTCGCTGTGATCGAATCACGAATGGGAAAGGGCAAGAAAATATAAAGAAAACCTTTGAAAGGACAGAATAGAAGAATATGCACTAAACTAACAACAAGGATTTGAGTTGAAGTTCGAAGATAAACAACCACAAATTGTGCCTTTGGTGTAGTTCTGTAAAAACAGGAAAATTATGCCTTTGTGTCATTGCCGGATGTCTTGAGTACATTCTGCCCTTTGTGCGTTTCGCAGGTTTTTTTTTACAAATGGAACAGTTGAAGTCTGCACGCAAACATATACGTGTGATTGGATGATAATAAGTCAGAAGTTAGCAATTGCTTTGACTTACGACATCAGTATGCTGATTATTATGAAGTGTTACAAATTTGACAAATGAAGACGAATCAAAGGAGCAAAGCAAGATCTTCAAGTCCACCATGATTTTTCCTGATTTAAAAAAAAATTCTTTAACATAAACCAACCTGGCCCCTGTGAATGGGCGAGGCATTATGTTACTTTTGAAGAAACAAACTTTATTATTTCTAGGTTAAATTTAATTTTCTGCTTTCTTTTCATTTTTTTCCTTTAAATTGCTTGTCTCTTAAGGGTAGGGTGTCAATTTTATCCAAAAGCCGACTTGTTATAATGGTAGTAAGAATCCTGCAAAATTATTTTGTCCGAAGTGCCCTCGTTGATTAGAAATCAATAAAAGTATGTTGAAACAATTTGAATCTCCCAAGATTGCCTGCAGGTGACTTTTTGATATTTCCGTGGTGTCTGTTTAAATGCTGCCCTCAACATGGCCAGAGATGCGGTTGGTACCCTGTGTGACCGAGCACAACGTGGATGGATTTGATGTTCTTGATGAAAGTACAGTGACACTTTTTTTTTAATGTTTTCTCAACAAGTAGAACTTGTATTCAACTGAAACTTTCACAGGTGACCTTTAATGTTTCCGTCTTGATAATTTTGCCTGCAAATCAGTGTTACAGTGACAACAACATAACCCTACCTTTGATCAAATGGTCACTTTTGTTTAACTTTGTAATTTTTAAAACCCCGTAATAATGTTATTGTTTAAAGTTTCAGTTGGTGTCTCTGCTCGTGCTGGGACCACTAGGAGACCAGTGGTTACCACAGAATGGGCAACCAAGTTGAAATAAGAAATTAATAGTAAAATTTAAAATTAATATGAAATCTCTGCACCTGGATTCCTTCCATGTACAAGCAAGTGTATCAAAATAATAATGGAAGACAGAAATCATTTTCTTAAACATTTTCAAAGCTGGAAACTGATCAACATTATGAATAAAGATATACAGTGTAAACAAAAACAATCCATTAAAACCTTTTTTTTATTTTTTATTTTTTTGTTAATGATTTGCTAAAATCATCTCCCAAATCCCTGTATTGAACCATGTCTTGATTTAATCAAGTAGTTAATGGGCCATCTTGAATCATTGCACTTCAATTAAAAATATCCGCAGCCTTAATGTAGCGTGTATGCGGGCGGAGCGGTCCAGAGCGTTGGAATTCAAGTTTAATGGCAGAGTCATCAGAGTGTGGGTCTATAAATTCCCAAATCCAGTCATTACATCCGTGGCCTTGGGGCAGGACACTTCAGTATAATTGCTTCTCATCACCCAGGAGTAAAACGGATACCTGCGAGGGTAGGGGACTGTTGATGCAAATTGATTAGCAACATGTGCGCCGATGCTGCATACTCCAAAGGAGCCGAGATTGGTTTCGGGAATAGACGGTTTGCAATATGCGTCATTGGCCACCATCTTTGATGAATTGTGCACACGTGAAGAGCTATCATTGGCTGAAAGTCGTGCGTAGCGTGTACACGCCTGCACTTTTCCATCGTTTTACATCAAAGATGGCGCGTCATATTGTTAAGGCCCGATGAGCAGGTGGTAGTAACAGCGTAAGGCATTTTGATACAATGTTTATTCATTATTCTTGGCCTTTCCAGTCGTGAACGACGATGAGTTCGGCGTTTAATGTCACAATCATCAATCGTCTCCTCCCAAAACCGATGATGCACTTTGTCTTGATTCAGGACACTAGTTGGTTATTTTGAATCATTGCACTTCAATTGAAATATTCATCAATTTTTATGGACCACCACAAAGTAAGGCCACGTCAAAATAAAGGGACTTTGGCTACGGCTTTGGCCTTTTGGCTTCAGCAGCAACATCAAAGAATATGCCTTTTCAGCAATCCGAACATAGCCACTACTAAAGCCCTCAATTCGGACACTGCCTGACTGTACTTTCAGCTATCGCCCTCTAGTGGCAGCTCATGCATATACAAATTGTATTACACAAATCATGGAGGCTCAAAACACATCTATAAACGCCTAGAGGACAGGCTAGGTCGAACCCCGCCTACGCAATTTTAGAAAGGTCCCTGGAGTTTGATGGATTCAAGGCCTGAGGCCTTGTTTTTGAAAGGGCAAGGGCACCAGGATGCGTTTGCTCCTTGATAAAAGGGCACTGCTGTGAGGAAATTGTAAATTTCTTTTGGAACATCACGAGGGGCACCAAGGACAATGACCAAGGGCATTGGAGGCAGTTGCCTCCGTGAAGTATCAGGCTAGGGTTTTTAAATAGCCAGCATTACGGATTTTCTTGGATTTGGGATTTGGGATTGTTCTTTTACCAAAAGTCTGAATGGACTTGGATCTTCTTGCTCTTTTATGATGGATTATCTCTGACAAGGTGGCGATTGTACTCATCATGACAATTAGATTCAGTCTGGGATTTTTTAGTTTTAAAAAAATCTGGAAGGATTTCTACACGAAAAGTGGCGTGTGTATAATCAAATGTGCTGTACTTTAAAGCACTTTAAAGGAGGGTGCCCCGAACCAATTGTCGTGGCAACTGTCCCTATAGTACGAGGAATTCAAGTTTAAGTGGTAACTTATGACTATAATAAAGCAAGTCATTTTTCAAATCTAATAGCGAATCGCTTATTTCCTCCATGCCCCCCGATCGTTGCATATATACTCCCTTGAAATATTCCAGTAGAAATTTACATTAAGTGCAGCCTTTTTATACCAAAGAAAAACAAAAACCCTGACCTTTTGACGAGCGAAGTACTCAGACTTAATGAAATATCCAGGTACAAACTTCTCTGTTCTTGACTATAAAGTATGTTGTTCTTGCTGTACATAAACATAATATAACCCTCATTGTGGATGCAATGTGATAGACAATGCAGTGTCCGAGAGGGTTGTAGATATCACATTAGTGTAGTCTACGTCTAGAGATGAGCAGTGAAGAGTGATCTGGGTTTTTGTAAGAGTATCACATAAAGGTCTCGTGTAGAAGCAGTCTGGCGGCTTGACTTGATCCAGAAGATCTCGGTGATCCATCAAAAGCTTAGAGATTAAAAAAAATTGGTTGACTATGTTCTTGTTTTTCTTAAATAATTGTTTATGGCGAATATATAACGCGACATTTTTTGGAATGTCAGATTTAACTGTGTGGGCGAATGTCTTTATCATGAAAAATGCAATTTAAAGGAACATTACAGAATTGGTTTTTGCTAGCAAAACAGTTGCTGGCAGTGTAAGCACTTTATGTAATCCACCATACATAAACTGACAAACCTGTAGAAGTTTGAGATTGATCGGCCATCTGGGTCACGAGAAAATAGTGAAAAACCGATTACACATTTGCATGAAATCATATAGGTTCAACAAATGAATAAAACACTCACTGAGCAATAAACTCCAATCGGAAAATTAGTTTATTCATTTCTCATCAAATATGGCATTTAAGACAGAAATATTTCAAGGGATGTTTTCTACTATCATCATCATTAGACCGTGTAAGTTTTATGTAAATCTGTGATCAAAAATATATTTTACAATTACCAATTCTGTAATGTTCCTTTAATATTTAGTTGTAAACTTTAGCATATTTTTCTGAAGGCAAAGTACACTTCACTTCACTCCACCAAACTATTCCAAACTGAGTTTGGGTGATGTTTATATAACATGCCCGGAACAACTTTGGAGCATCCTTTTTTGGGGGTTGTGGTCAGTTGACTTGCTGAAGTGTGACCCCAGACAATCCATTGTGTAGTGTCATGCACCTACCTGGCTATACTTCATTTTCCCCGTATAAAGAGGGACAACGGGAACTGAAATTCATGCTCTAAATCTCCCTTATTTGTGGGAATATTGTGGAATTCCCAATTCCAGACCTTTGTCCTTTTATTGCCCAAACGAGGATTATGAGAGATCATTGTATTTGTTATGTGGAAGGCAAGTTCAACATTCCAGCATACCATTGGCGATTATTGGTCGTGCATCTCTGGCTGTATTGAGTGCAGCATTCAAATAGACACCACAGAAATTTCCATTGCCATCTTTTCATAGTTTATAATAAGTCATCTTTGGGATAAAAATGACACAATTTATTACCAAAGTATGACCTTACCTTTAATCTCCATTGACAATAGTATTATTAGGTTTTATACAGAATAATGAACAATACTAAATTCAATGTAGGCTCAGTTAGGTTGTACATTACTCTAAGCGGAAGAGCAACAAAACGGCTTCACAATTATAAATCGCCATAGAAATGTTGAAAAAGGATACAACGTGGGCCCAATTAATTTCTTAGTGCTTGTCAAGCTGTCAATAGTGCTTAACAATTTTCAGCTTAAACCAAAAGTGAGCAGGAAGCCAGTCGCTGATGGTACATTGTACATGTGACATTGTATTTTGGCTGGTAACCTTATTCTAATAAACAAAACTGTTCTGCCCGGCTTTAAGTTACTTTTTGTGCTTGAGCAGCTCTATGAGAAATTGGGCTCAGTTACGGTCTGTAGAGAAAGAGTAATAGCCCCCTCTTGTGTTGTAATGAATCCAGGCTCGGTACTTATTTTTATTTTGATGGGGCACACTGACAGCCAATTACCGCAAGAGGTCAGCCTTGGGAATTGTGACCGGTCAGGGAGGAGGAAAGGGAAAGAGTGTGATCTCGTGATGGGATGTGATTCCATAATATGGACACTCTCTGAGGGTTACTGTTTGTGTTATGCCCGGGTATAATCTTACCATCTTTGCTAGATTAACAAGAGTAAGATAATCCCTCACTTTGTCAACTACTACTGCTGCTCATACCGTTGTTTGCCGCAGGTCGTTCAATTTACATGCAGGACCGTGTTCAAGTCGGTTAAAAAAACACAGAAACTGGAGCAAACAACTTTTCTTTCTGGGTTGTAATATCAACACGGAGGCGATGTTTGCACTTTTGTGGTGTTATATCATGTTTACTTTTGTGGAACTCTGTTTGGAACTCGCTGCTCTGTTGTGCAGTTTTGTGTTTATCTCTGATAATTCCTAAGATGCAACACAGCAGGCCTGGAAGTTTATTTTTGAGAGGGCAAGGCCATTTTCATTTTTCAAAGGGCACATCCATTGGAAAATCTTAAAGTCCAAGGGGCACCAAGGCCAAGACTAGGGCAACAGAGGCCATGGCCTCCATGGCCTCTGTGTAAATCCAGGTCTGACACAGCTTGGCGGTAAACCTAACCTCAAACAGTTTGGATGTTCGGACTATCACCCCTTTGGAATCAAAGCTAGTATCCTTTTTTTTATTTGGAGTTTTTTTTTCCCAGTGACATTTAAAACTGAGTAACTCTCTACAAAATTGTGCGCGCTATTACAATCGTTTCCATTTTTTGGTGTAGGTACAAAGTTACAGGTCTGTAAAGGTCACCCGAACCCCTACCCAATTATACATGTATAGTAGCATCCTGTCACTGTCATTTGTTATTTGCTGGACTGCATACCTGCAGGTAATAGTAGTTTATTCTACTTTTGCGGCCCCTGACCTACATAGCCGTTGCTGTTTTGGGGGTTTTTGCATTTTGTTCGTCTACAGTTAGTTGTATTTATTGTTGTATTGGCCCTTTTAAGATGTTTAGATTCTTTGTGTTTCTTTTCATTTTGTATAAATGTGTTTGCTTTCTTGCTAATTTTTTCATAGTTATTATTATGTGCATTTATAAATTTATTGTACATTTTGCGTTGTTTTGGTCAAATAAATAATATAATATAAATATAATACATGTACCCAACCGATGTGTACTTTCTTCTTCATGAGATTCAAACTTGCCTTGTGCTTTCTTGTTTAAAGACGTTGGGTTATTGAATTGACCTGATTTTTCTGAAGTTTGATCCAATTTTGAACTCTGGCATCAAGTGCCTCACTCTCAAATACAGAATTTGTTACGTCTCAAGTTACAAAATGGCATTTTGGGTGAAATCTTGCTGTGTTCTTACAGGCTTGCAATAAACGCTGCAGAAATAATTGCACTCTTAAATAAGGATAAAGACGAGATAAAGAAAACAAAAGCGCATTGACCTTTTCTTGAAGACAGAAGATCCTGTCTACTCATCCACAGCAAAGTGAGGACAGATGATGACAATGGCTTTATTACAGTCACGAACAGAAGAGCCGCGTCGGTTTCATCAGGTCCTGTCCAAAGAGGAGAAAATGATGTCAGCCTGAGGTGTGTCTGTCCTGACAAAAATTTCCCCTCTCCTGCAAGTAGACCACAAGTAGCCACCATTCATTCAGCCTTCGAGTGTGTTCAGATAAAATAGAGAGAGATCCTGCTGTGAAAAAAAAAAATGAATGCAATCGGTTCAGGAATTAATTGTGGCGGGCTGTTCCATTTTGCAATCGTGCGTACACTGCCCCTCCGCTTTGTGTGCACACATCCCACGGTTGGAAACAAGGTGGAGCAGTCCAAATGTGATTTTCCAATGGTGGGGGTATCAAAAGATGCAGGTAATTATGAGCAAGTTCAAGTGAGCTCAACTACATGATGCAGGAGGTACAGATAAGTGAAATGTGCCAATCTGGACGAATGACCAGCCCAAAGTTGCCGTCCTCACTCCGTGGTTGACGCCAGCGACCACAGGGCACCGATGATGCACTAAAAACGTCCGGGAGAGGAGATAGATGCGCTAGGCCGTTCAGGGGCCCAATTATCTGCACTTGTTGAGAGGCTTATTTCTGGGGCTCTCATCTGGCAAGGAGGATACGTTGATTGGACAGGGTGAGAGGAAAATTTATAACGATCAGAAATTGTCGAGATTTGGGGGGGGGGAAAAGCACCGGAGGAGAAAATCATCAAACTGATGAGGAGTCCAGTTACAATATTCTAACTAAGCCAAAAGGAATATATATATTACTTGACCACTGGCAGACCTCGTGTGAATTTTGGGCAGACAAATTTATCATCTGATGTAGCGTAGAGCTGCAACAGAAGTTCAGAGGAACTGATAAGCGGAGTTGCCCGCTGAGAGTCAGAAATATTTACTCGGATCTATAACTGGTGAGGTCGCTGCCTAAAACAATAGGAAAAATTGAAGGGAAGGCACCGGAGGAGATATCTCTAGAGTCCATTACACTCTCGCCCTCCATGGATAATCAAGACGGCAACACTGGACCGACGCTGACGGTGTCTAAGATGACCGATAAGAAAACACGTTTCTCGTTTCGCCGGAGGTCTGTGAGAGACAACTCGGAGTCGGGTGACGGAGGGCCCAAGCCCCAGAGTATTTCAACTTTTATCAGGTAAAACAATAAATGCGAGTCGTGCTGGAGCAAAATGAGTATAGGATGTGCCTCTAACCGTTTAGACCTTTAATAACCAATGTCTCTGATTGATTGACTGGTTGATAGATTGATTGATTGATTGATTGATTGATTGATTGATTGATTGATTGATTGATTGATTGATTGATTGATTGATTGATTGATTGATTGATTGATCGATCAATTGATTGATTGGTTGATTGATTGACTGATTGATGGATTGATTAATTGATTGATTGATGTATATTTATTTATTTATATATTTATTTATATATATAAAATTTGTAGGGTAGATGGCCTTAGCTTTCGATCCAAACCGGACCTTCGTCAGAGGCATAAACCATAAACCATTATTTATATATATATATATATATATTTTTTTTTTTTACTTATTTTTTGATTTTATTTGTTTATTTATTGGTTTATTAATTCATTCAGGCTGTGAAAAACATCAGAACTTAGAATAACAATCAAACCAAAAAGTATGAAAACAAAAGAATAAATATAAGGAATATACCAAAATCAAACAGCAACCTAGGGATTGCCAACTAAGCCCCTGTTTAAATGAGCAGTCCCTGTACAACAAACCAAGAAGGAATATATCACCTGATAACAGTTGTCCAAAACAACGAGAGTAACAAATCAATCTGAGATTGTTGTACTTAAACCATTGATTGTGTACTAAGGTCAAACTAGCCATAGATTGTTAACCTGTTGTATTTTTGCAACTGCAAAATGATAAGCCGTAAAATTAAGAACTGTGACCTCTAAAAAATAAAACCCAATATTGGCTATCTCTCTCTCTCTCTCTCTCCTCTCTCTCTCTCTCTCTCTCTCCTCTCTCTCTCTCCTCTCTCTCTCTCTCTCTCTCTCTCTCTCTCTCCTCTCTCTCCTCTCTCTCTCTCTCTCTCTCTCCTCTCTCTCTCTCTCTCTCTCTCTCTCTCTCTCTCTCTCTCTCTCTCTCTCTCTCTCTCTCTCTCTCTCTCTCTCTCTCTCTCTCTCTCTCTCCTCTCTCTCTTCTCTCTCTCTCTCTCTCTCTCTCTCTCTCCTTGTTCAATATCCCTCAAATAAATTTAAGTCAATAAGAGAAGAAGAAAAGAGAACCACCATTGCTAATAATTGATAGACATTTTGGGTCTGTACTTTGATGTGTGTAATCATCAAATGCGTCTTACTGGCCAGCGTTTTATTTTTTTTCCTCTTGGGCTCATGGACAAAAATCAATAGCCCCCCCCCCCCCCGAAGCACTGAAAGTATTGATTGATCATGTTTGCGATTGGCCTTCATAATTCCGGTGAAGGTGCAGCAGCGGGTATGGAAACATCAGATCTGGACACTCGGGTTTGGCTCAGTGTTTTCTTTCCCTGCCTTTTACCTCTGTGGACCCCGGTTCGAATCCCACCTCAAACCTGGAGCCTTGCATGTGGATTGGGTTTTCAGTCCCGATCTGATTGGGTGTTTTTTTTCTCTCCCCCATTTGGAGTTTTCCTCCCCACATCTGAAACTGAACATTTCTTCTCATTCCCTGGTACCCATCCTGTTATTGGCGCTTGCGCTGTTGCATGTGTAAATAAATAAACAATGAATTTCTACCCATCTTCAAGAAAATATCAGGGTTGAAATAATTTTTAAGGAGGTAATTTTTTTCAGAGGTATTTATTTCATTGCGTTATTGCACTAGCACCAGCTAGTCTAGGCAAACTTGTCCGTTTTTCTCTGCTGTAGTTTCATCAACTTATCTATGCGGGGGGGGGGGGGGGGGGGGGGGGGGGGGGTGTCTTACTGTAACAAAAGACCAGGGCCCAATTTCTGCTAAGCAGAATTTAGCAGGATACCAGTGATAAATTGTACATGGTAGTTTGGCCGGTAACCTTATTCTGGTAAGCATAATTTTGTTGTGCTTAGCTACTTTTAGTGCTTAAGCAGCTGTATGAAATTGGGCCCTGTAACGTGGCGTGCCATCGAAAGCGCCCTCACCAGAGAAACACTAACGGGGGAAACAAGGGTGTGAGGGTCCTGTGTGTTGTGTACTGAAACTAGAGGTATCTGGGCCAATCATCGTGACGTAGTAGGAACCTAGCACACTTTCCCTGACGTAGACTTAAAATCTGGGCCATTTTGTAGGACACTGCAAAAAAATCAGGGACGCTTACAACAAACATGTAAGAGGAGGTTGATGCCTTGTATGTCTGTTCGGTTCCAACAACAAAGTGGTCCACTGTGCTCCAGTTTAGACATGGCGATGCATATAGCACCTTGTACTTGACTCTTGCTTTGATATTAAAACAGGCGTGTTATTTCTCAGGATTTTTTTCCTGATTTGAGGATTTTCTCAAAATCCCCTTGAGCCTTCAAATTTCCCTGGAAGAAGTATAGCAGTCAGCAAAGGGAAAAAGAAACAAAGTCCACATTGTGTCCAAACCTGTAGTTTCTGTATTTCTGGTGATGCGCAGAGTCTGTAAACCTCCTGAATTGTAACATCTTGGAGGTTCTGGGTCTAGAATAAGGGGGAACCCAGGCCCACAGATGAGCACTTTTCAGGAATGTGCACACTTATCAAATCTCATTCTTGTTTAGAAATAATCTTTGAAAGTTCTTAAGGTTGAGAGTGCCTAAGAACATTTCTGAAGGAAACTTTGTGATGCCATTAAAAAATATATTGTTATACAGTTATGCTGTAGTGTTTTTAAGAATGGAATTCTGACTCAATTGCAAATGGGCTCTGACTTAGCTTGGACTAAACTTAGAATTGGGGGAATGGGGTCGGCCTACAACTCTGTTAATTCCATCCTGTTGATGTTTGATTTTGTATCCAATTTGCCTCAATGTGCTGGAATCAGTTGTGAGATGAGCATATTGTATGAACACCTCTGAGTGCCTCACACATGCAGGCTTACAGCCACACACATCAAATAGTACACTTCTCAAATACAGTCTGTTTCAAAGTGTTCATTACTCAGAAATCTACAGCCAAGAAGTTCATTAAGAGAGTGGTGTGATTGAACAGATGGTATGGGCCAAACAGTCTTGGAGACTTCGTGTGAAGGTCGATCACTCCGGGCTCCGGCAAGATGCCATTTGACTCTCTCGGCTCTCGGCTCAATTTCATCAAGTTGCTCAACGGCTGATTTTGTGCTTACCGTACGATTTTGCTCACCCGTAAGCACAGGAAAAGGCATGCTAAGCTTCCTAATTTTCCTTGCTGACCTGTGGAATCTGCTTGCTCTTAAGAAAATTTATTCTGCTAAAGTGAGCAGAAAATTCCGCTTACCGATAAGCAGCTCCATGAAATTGCCCTCTGCTGACTCTTAATATGTATTTTTGTAAGTTCAATTAAAACTGTACTCAATTCCCTTTAGCTTTCACCCACTCACACTAAAAAAGAAGAGATCCCATCACTTCACAAAGTTTCCCTAGGCCCCCCCCCCCTACCTCATCAAAGTTACTTCATGGCATTAGGATAACATCTACCAACACAAAAGAAAACACCTGCGGAAGACTCGTGAAATTAAAGTCAACATTAATTTCCTGAAGCAGGT
Organism: Pycnopodia helianthoides; assembly: GCA_032158295.1. Lineage (NCBI taxonomy): Eukaryota > Metazoa > Echinodermata > Asteroidea > Forcipulatida > Asteriidae > Pycnopodia > Pycnopodia helianthoides. The sequence continues at coordinate 616,552 of CM063251.1, forward strand.
GGACGATACCCATTGCGGTGTTAAAAAATCAACCTACTCTGCCGAACTAGAAAGCCCACAAGATATCGTCACCGAGCACGGCAAACGGGGCATTTGTTCTAAGACCAGCTGTTAAAACCATTACGTAGAATCCATCTTCATTTCAGTTTCTGTGTGTACTTTAGTGATGATAACAACTGCCCAGCTGCTACTTGTAACTCTGTAGAAAGACTGATCGGTGATAAGATGCTGTATTCAATTAGTTTCTTGAAATTTGTTTTCTTTTTTTCTTCTTGGAATTTTCATTCCACTGAACCTTAATGCTTGTGATTACCCTCAAATCATTATTTTGTGTCAGACACACACTCTAAAGTACATTGACATGTTCCAGCTACGGCTACAGCTACGGCTATGGCTAGATTTCTGTTTCACCATGCGTTAACATGTGGCAACACCCTTGGCAACCGTGGTAGCTGGTAGCCGTAGCTGTAGCCGCAAATTCGGATACGGCCTTAGGGTGGTATCTAGGATCCAACTTCATGGCTCTGCTTACTGCTGGTCACCATTCTCTGCTCGCATGATTAAGCGCAAAATTTTCGCACTAGCTGTGCATAGGGAAAGTACTTGCACGCACAAGCAAAAGTTTCTTGCTAACTTTGGAATCACGCTGGTGTTAAATGTGTTGACGCGCCATTTTTTCACTACCCCCTAAAACAGAACCTTAAACTGGGTCCAGGTGGTTTTTTTTTTATATGGCTTTTTATCTTCAAGCAAACTTGAATCCACGATTCTGATTGGTCTATCCATCAAACTATTTTTCAAACAGCTTGTCAAGTTTGCCTGAAGATATATTCGTTACTATACATAAGCTCGTGAAATATGGATATATGTAGCGTGTCTGTATTTCATAGTCAGCGAGGCCAAGGTGGATATGGTATATTGCGTTATACTCAGTAAATAATACTATCCATAAATCAAAAAAAGGAAACAGTTAGAGGCTTATTGGTTAGTTGTGTCAAAACATATCCCTGTATAGCCAATTTAAGCAGAGTTTGTCTTCCAACAAATAACTGGTTTGAAAAGAAAAAAAACGCCACGGTTTTCTTTGGGAGATTTGTTCACTGCTGTTAGGTCCTTCTAAAGCTGAAATGTTCACATGTGACTTTAATTGAATCTTTCTTTATAATTTTGCCTATAAATAAAATGTTGACAAAAACCAATCTATGACCCCTGATTGGTAAAAAAAAAAAAAAGGTAATTATCGGGAAAATATTTATTAGTTTCAGTCCACAATCACACTGATTATACTAGTAGCAATCCTCTAGAGAAATAGTTGCACCTGAAACACTTTCAAAGTAAATTAAATACCAGTTAAAGAACTAACCCTAATCACCATTGCTTATTCCGATTCCCACAATTGAAATAAGGCTGTTATGAAAATAAACGGGCACAACACTCCCAGACAAAAGTTTAGTTTGTTTGTTTGTTTTTTTTCCAATGAAATTGACCGTGCTGGGTGAGCCTCGTTCTTATTCAAAAAGAGCCGACGGGAATTAATTTACTCTTCCGAAAAGCATAATGTACCTCACACTTTAATTCAAAGATTTTGATTTCTATCAAATTATTGTGGCCTGTCGTGGTCAAGTGGACTGGACTCGAGCTCCGGTGTTTCTGATCAACAGAGTGTGGGTTTGAGTCCTGGTGTTGACAGTTGTGTTCTAAAGCTAGACACTTGACCGTTATTGGGTTTTTGTCGCCGGATGAGACATAAAGTTGTAGGTCCCGTTCGCTGTGTAATGCAGGTAAAAGAACCCAGTTCACTTGTCACTAACAGAAAGAGTTTACCCGGTGTCTCTGACAGTGGCTGCTAAATCCACCACAGCACCTTGTAAACGTGCTCTATAAATCGGTCTTATAGTTAAAAAAAATTCAAAAACCCATCTTTAAAATATTTCTATTTGTTCAAGCACCTTCATTACCTTATCGGTAGATACGTGTGCTGTATAAAACTCCGCCGTCATTATTAAATATGTCATATCTGCGAAACGGATGGTAGCTAGAGACTGCCACTTACTTCACAGGTTAATGAATGGATGTTTACCTTAATGTATAATCCTTAATGGAACTCCGTACTGTTTTATTTCTCTTCACCATAATGGACAGGATTGTTTAAGTGGCCACCATCAAGTTAATGAACACAGCCAGTGAATGCATCCATTTCTTGCTAACAGGCTGACAGATCCAATAGACACACGCAGAGACGACCTTAATGTATATATATTTTTGGGGGGGAAAAAAGTACATCCTGACTCCGACCCTCGGTCTGTATCAAACTTCTTTTGTGAAATCCATGCGTAATCTTTCATGCCCGGTACAATGGTTTTGTGTTTTCGATTCTTCGACGACGCTACCCTGAGGGTCGCGGGAATGGATGGCCACAGACTTGTGAAAGAATGATCAAATTTCCAAAACAACAAGTGTACATAGGAGGGGGTATCAGTTTGTGTCTGCGAGATTGGTTTGATATGAGAGGGAAGAGGGAAATAGGGGGGGGGGGGAGGAACTGACGACATCACAATCTCAGAGGAGGTGGGCGGGGAACGGGATTTTAGGCTTCCTCTAGGGAGAGAGTACATTCTTAAACACCTGTTGACTTGACTGATGTGAGAGTTCAGTCGGTTACACTTCCTTCCTCCATGGTTTAAAAAAAAGTATGCGTCCGCTAACCAATCTATCTCAGTTGACTGTCATTTTTTACCGCATGAGGGCGCTTTCAACAGCGAATTTCCTTGCATCACAATTTATACAGTCTTATCTTATTTTGACACCCTGTATGTTATTTTCGTGTTCAATGGCCACATGAATAATAATAATAATTGTAATAACAACAATTCCAAAACAGTTCATTTTGCTTGTTTCACGTCACAAAAACTTTGTTCACACATGCCCTCAGGCGGTCAGAAATAACGCAAATTGCTAATAATGTTAAAATCAGCTGTTGCTTATTTTGATTATTGTACAAGGTAGCTTTCACAAAAAGCATGTAGACCTTTATAGTCATGCCAAAAATCCCTCACAAAATACAAACATTTTTTCTCCCTGTTTTCACCGAATCATGACCGCCATATTTGACGTCATTTTCCCAAGTAGGTTGAATACTGTGTTTATTGAAACTTAGGGGACTGGTAGAAATTAACTCATCCAAAAACCATTTATTTATTACCCTTGTAACCTTAGATTGCCATGCACACCTTTAAGGCTGGGTGTACTTTTGGTAATTGTCAAAGACCAGTATCCTCACTTGGTGATTCCCAACATATGCATCAAGTAACACACCTGTGAAAAATTGGGCTCAATTGGTCATCGAAGTTGCAAGAAAATAATTAGAGAATCAAATATCCCTTGTTGCATAGAATTCTGTGCATTCAGATGCCCGAAAAAGGCTTCACTCAGATTCAAATGTTTTGGAGCAAAATAACCTCTTTCTCTAAAACTACATTACTTCAAAGTGTGTCGTTTCTAACAATGCTTTATATTATCAACAGTTCTCCAAGGCTCTTTACGTTTTTGGTCATTATTTTTTGGAGAAATTACCAAAGGTATTTCCCCCCTTTAATATGTTTGGTTATTGTCGTGATTTCCGTCTTAGAGTTTGCACGGGGGTAATTCAATACACATTATTTACATGCCACTATTGTATACACTTAAGAGAAATTTGATCGTACTATATAATATATAATATTTTATACTAGGGGAGTGGTAACAAAATGTGACCCCCCTCCCCCATGCCCAAATTGGCACTAGTCTTGGAAATAGTGAAACAGCATTAAACCGTGGAGACAACTAAGGCATCAGCATAATATGCCCCCTAAGTAGGTGTTATTTGAAAGCTTTTATTTGCAACCATTTGATGAGTAAATAAACCCAGTTTTGAGTTTCGGCGAGAACGCCCGGTTTTGGTGAGAAGCGCCTGATTTCGGCAAGAAGCGCCCGGTTTCGGCATTGAGTGCCACATGTGTGATTAGGACATAATACTATTCCCGCTCAAAAAAAAAAAAAAAAAGCCAAACCTACAATGTATACAGCTAAAAGCTGCACATTAAATCGTCTATGTGGAGGCATGCTTTATTTTGATCGAACGAATCCTCAGCGCCAAGCGTTATGTATGCTTTAAAACCTGAGTGCTTTGTAACATTACCTGTGCTGTATTCTTTCACACGCCTTATTTAGCATTTTGAAGGGGGGGGGTCATAGATCCAACCCAGACAGTATGCACCACCTACTCTTTTCTACCCTCAATGCAGAAACATGCACACCTACGAATGCTATAAAGTAAATGCAGTCTCTGACCTGTTTACCTACATCTCCACTAGTAGAGTGGTTCTTCAAAACTCCCAGATTTCTATGTGGAATTTCCGTCAGATGATCCCCCCTCCCCCCCCCCCAAACCAACCCCCTGGCCCTTGGCCCCTCCCCCACACTAGTTAAATATTACCGTCCCGTACCGGGGTAACACCAGATGTAGATCCAGTAGATAGAGCACAGTGTTATATGGGCCAAACCTGTTATTGCCTAAGTTCTCATTTACGTGTAGATCTTGTCTACACATGTCCGTGTGAGATTGGAAAATGCATGAGAGCGATTAAATTAAAGTTGAAGCTAAGGTATAGATCGTTATCATGGTGCAGCCTATTTGGTTTTCTCCCATTTAAATCAATGTATCCAAAACCGAGGCTGAAAGGGGAAATAGTCTGGTTCCTTTTTTTGTACTATGAATATTAGCATCGATTACTGCTATCGGATACGAGGAACATGACCAAGATGGTGGCAACGTGATAATGGTCCGTAGCACTCAAGACTCCACTTAATTCAAAGGTTATATTTAGCAGGAACGAAGCATCTCTGATCTGAACATGCATGATGTCAATATTGATTTTATGAAGAGGGCCCTAAGGTTAATGAATAATGTCTGCCACTTTTTAATTACAAAAAACTTCATCATGCTCTGCCTAAATTGTTAATTGTATCAACTTTACATTGAAGAGAGCGGCATCTTCAGTGCGTTTTTTGAGAATTTATGCCTGAATCGTCAGTTTTTCAGTCTATTTTTTTCTGCCATGACTTTGCAAACCAGTGGTTGGAAGAAAAAAAAGAAAAAAGAAAAATTTTTGGCATTGCAGAACAAATAATTTTTAGAATGAGTTGTGTATGCCTCAGAAAAGAACTGCACAAGGTTGGCCATGTTGATGATTTGATCAGTATGTTCTGATTATCTTCAGGGAAAATCAAATGTCGTGCCGTCCTTTGAAATGAAAACGTTTTACGGGGCTCTCTCTGTTTGTATTTTATCATAGATTTGATTAGGAAATAATATGAAGGTTTGGATTGAGAAACTCTGTAGAAATGAAACGTGATTCCATGCAAGAAGGTTGAATCTCATATGCCATTTGGCGTGTCGTGGCTGAGAGGTCAAGCGCACCGGACTCAAGCTCTGGTGTTTCTCATCAGCAGCGTGTGGGTTCAAGTGGCGGTCTCGACACTTGTGTCCTTAAGCAAGACACCTAACCATTATTGCTTCGTCTTTTTTGATGGGACGTAAAGCTGTTGTGTAATGTACATAAAAGAACCCAGTTATTGCTAAGAGAAGGGGTTCACCCTGGTGTTTCTGGCAGTGGCTGCTGAATGCGCCGCAGCACCTTGTAAATCGTTATAAGGTGTTACAAAGATGAGTCAAAATTCAAAAACTTTAGAAACTTGTCTGGAAATAAATGATGATATATGTTTTAAGACACTCGTAGATAAAGCGTTATATAAACACTCGTTATTGTTATTATTTGCCTCGCCGCATTGCGTTTCTTAAAAGTTTTCTTCTAGATGTCTTTATGAACTTGTGCCAAGTGAACAAAAATGTGTTAGCACGGGCTTGGCGATGTATTCTTCAACCATTTTTAGTAGCTATTACACAATCGGTATTAGCATGGAAATGTTTCTCTAACATATCTGCTTCCATGACGTACATGATACTTGACTTTGATTATCGCCCGAAGATAATGTTTTGTTACCCAAGATCCACAACATGAAGGCCAAGAGAGAGAGAGAGAGAGAGAGAGAGAGAGATACCTTTATAAGCAGGTTTCAGAATGGAGCCGAGCATTATCCGTCCATTCATTGTCAGACACAATTTCACTCAGGTGACATAGTTAAGACTGTGTACCTGCTGTGTGTGCACTTCTATTCAATATGCGGCGGTTTTTTTTTAATGAGAAACGCAGCACCCCGTAGATTCACCCGTGATAAATGATGGAGGTAATTTTAACTGACGTTCAGAATCGTCTGATGCAGTGATCCATCCTCTGGTTATATTAATATGCTACCAGGGGAGTACATTCGATGCCCTTGTTTGATAATGGAGGTCCTGTTTCCCCCTCCATGGCTCTATAGAAGAATAGTGACCAATATCGCAGCTCCACGTTTCGCCGTCGTCGTTGTAAGCCGTGTTTACAGAACAAAATGTATAAAGGATCGGGGAAATAACGGCCAATTTTAATCTGAACAAGCGTGTCTTGTGTAATAAAACAAGACTTATTTGTATTAATTTTGTTCTTGTCGGTTCATTTTTAAAGACTTTTCCCGTTCATTTTACAAGCCAACCCCACAACAAAAATAACACATTGCCGTGGGTATCCATCATCACACTCTTTTTTAAAAAAACACGTCGTTAAACATCGATTGTTTTTGGATGAGTAAATTAATTCCCATCCTTTAGTTTTTCTATAAACAAACCAAACGACCAATTGGTGGAATTGTCATCAAACACGGTACTCACGTTTTAGTATAAACACCAAAAAAGAGGTTCCTGTTTCACATTCATGTCAGGTTTAGTTTAATTGCTGCTATCAAAATAAGCAATGGTGTTTGTGGGGTGGTCTATAAGTGTAATGTTCTTGAATTTGACAGTTTTTTCACAGGGATTATATCACTGATGGATTGGTACTGGTGTGAGCTTGATTTTTGAATACTAAGACTCAAATTTGTTTTTACCGATCATTTAATTTGGAAATCCTTCAAAGATCAGGTTTTACCTCGGAAGTTTGTTCTTTCTCAGCTCACCTGGATTTCCAAAAACCTCTCAAGGGTCAAGGCTCCAGATAACTTGGGCGTATTTATCTTCAAAAATGTCTCAATATAAAATTGATCCTTCCGAACTCGAGAAAAACAATTTCAGGTGTTAAGTCCAAGCATTTGGGGAATTATGGCCCCTTAAAAGTGAGTTTTGAATCTCATGTTCAGATATTGTGATTATTATTTTTGATATCGAAATAAAATATAAACTTTCAATACCTGGTTTTCAAAGGTAATGCCTTAAAGGCTGCGGATACTTTTAATAAGAAATACATTACCAAGGAAACTTACTTGGTAAGGAGCACCTGAGAGCTGCTGAGAAAAGACTTCCTCTGAAGTAAAGTAGTTTTTGAGAAAGAGGTTATTTCACTCTAAAATATTTGAATCTGAGAAAGGCTTCAGTCTCAGGCATTTGAAAGCACATTATTCCATGCAACAAGGGTGTGTTTTCTTTCATGATGTTTCTTGCAACTCCGATGACCAATTGAGCCCAAATTTTCACAGGTTTGTTATTCTATGCATTATGTTGGGATACATTAAGTGAGGACACTGGTCTTTGACAATTACCAAAAGTATACCCTGCCTTTAAAAGCCACCTCTGGACCCTCGAGTGTTTAAATCCTGCTTTTGCAGGAACAAAAGGGCCTGAAGAAATGGAAGAGGTAACTTGTCCACATCAAAAGCTTGAAGAAGTTTTGTCTTGTAATCCTCTTTAATGTAACTGTCTGGAGAAGAATGGGTTTTACTGTCAAGAGATTTGCATGTAACAGTTCACTGTTAGTCTGAAGTTCAGAATCTACAGACTCACTATTGTGTGTTTCAGTACTTAATACATAATAGTTTTGTAATTACATGACCAGTATACCAGTGTTCGCTAGATTTGTCATTCTGTGTTCCCACGCAGTGACCTATCACTGCCACCACAGTCACCCTGGGATGACTGTGACAGTGAAAGACATTTTAGTCTCTTCGACAAAAGTATTGTGTTTACAATTTTCTTTTCATTTATTTACAACTGCTGGGGATACTGCCCATTTCTGGCTTCTGTACAATCAATATATATGAGATATTTTTGTCCAGACAAAAACGTTTGATTGATTGAAATGGTTTATTTTAATAAAAAATGTCACCGCAGCCAGAGGCCGAATTAAAACTATTTTTTAAAGATTAAAATATGAACCTAAAATTATATATTTAAAATAGACATCAGAAATACAATGGAAAGAAAACAATATGTATCCAAAACAGATCAGTTCATTGTCCAGTATTACCATCCAACTATTCAGAGAACATTTCTGAAAGCAGAATTCCTCTCCAAATGAGATCTCTTTAAGCTTAAATTATTTTCTAATTTGTAGTTGCCCTTTGAAATTGGAACTGGCGCTTTATATGAGGGGATGATACCTTTGTGTGCCTGGAAGAAGAGCCTAAGCCTCCGTACCCTTCCTCCAAGCACACAAAGTACTTGTTTCCAGTAACAAAAGGCTGTGAGCAATAAACTGAAGAAGAACAAAATACGGCATTACTGTTACATTTTTTGTTGCTAGACTCAACCCCACAGACAAGTTTGCCCCATTCCCATGCAGAATTTAACCATCCTATAAAGACTAATGAATGGCAGAAAATCGATCAAACTTTCATGCTCAGTTTTCTTGAAGACACAATTTTGCGCATTAATTGCTTACGCCCTTTCTCCCGCGGTAGCTTTTTGCTACGTCCTTCTTCAGGGCGCACGACGATACGTCACTTGTTTTGGGGAAGGTAGTCGGTCCATTCTCATCCTCTAGATTTAAATAATTACACCATACAACAGTTTCACTGTTTTATGCAATGGATTTTGGTTGGTTTTGATTGCTGCAAACAGAACAAGTAATGCCTATTTTGGAGGTGTTCAAAATGCTTTCCTTCTGACTTTGGACAGTAGTTCAGACCGGAAAAAAATTTCTCCAGACGATTGGTACTTGAGTGAGCTTTATTTTATTAACAGTGGGCATTCAGATTGAAATTTGTCAGTCGATTTTTTTTTCTCCGATGATTCCCATTTCTGTACTCTCTCTGTAAAGCTCTTGCTGACCCATATTTCTGGGGCTTTTTTTTCCCTTTTTTTTCTCTTTCCTGCCTGTGTAAACTCTATCTGAGAATTGCACATAGGAATTCCATCGGCATTTTCGGTATTGATTAGGGTCTCGAGTCAGTACACGCTTCAAGCTCTGTGTCACGAAGTAGCTTCTAGAGTAAACTCTGTTTCTCTCTCTCTTTCTCTCTCTCTCTCTCTCTCTTTCTCTCTCTCTCTCTCTCTCTCTCTGTCTCTCTCTGTCATGCCCTGCCTCTGTCTCATCGCCAGGGGAACGTCAGAAACCCACTCCACCACTTGGAAGTGTAATTGCTAAGATAAATTTGTCGCCAGGAATGTGCTATTTATCATATTATCCTTAATTTGTTTAAAGATAAGATAAGAGTAACTATTTATTCAGACAATTTTTTTAAATAAAAAACCACAACATCGGAAAATGTAGTGCACATCGAGCTCTCTATAAAAAATAAACCAAATTCATAGACTATTAAATACTAGCAGATTAAACCGACATAAAAAACAAAAAACTAGCTAGATTCCATTAAAAACACGAACTGCGCGAGGATAAAAAACTATCAGTAAACCACTTACTACCTTTAAAATGCTTAAGACGACGGTCAGATGGAAGGAATTGGAAATGATCTGCTGCTGAGTGAAACTCGTTCTGCATTATAGATCTTAAGGTGTTATACAAGATTGGTAAGGGGAAAAAAACATCATTGTTTAATTTTAGTCTAAAAGCTTACTGATTATAAAGTTCATACTAGAGCAATTTCTTCCTGTGAAGCATTTCCCTCTGAAATGAAGTGAGAAAAGTGTATCTGAAAATCTATTTTTAAAAATGCAACAGCTGATTTCGGTTGTTACAACTAAAAGGACGATATGTGATGCGATCAAGCTAAATGAGTCTTTTGTCAACCCATGTCAGTTTTTTTTTTTATTGTTGATCTATTTGAAAGAAGTACAAGGATATGAAAACCCTGTGTTGATACCACCTTTGGTTCACACCAAGAGATGTATAAAAATGTACACCCCTGTCGACCTATTTTGGCCAGTTATTCAATAATGCATTTACCGACAAACGACTCATTTAGCTTGATGGTGTAACATATGTTTACATGCTGAAAATTGTACATGGTTTTTTAAAACTATTTTCTCCTAACTTTCACAACGGATTAAGCCCATATTTTCCCAGGTTTGTTATTTCATGTATAAGGTGGATCACACAAAACATGGCCACTGTCAGGGAGTATTTTGTCAGCTCTACCAATTCTGTATAATATGCTTGGAATTAAATCCTTATTCAGTCAAGTTAACTGAAATTGTATACCTGTACCACAGGAAAAACTAACATAAATTCAAGAGAATCTCATTCAGATTGTTCAATGCATACTTTGGGTGAAGGGTTGCATGAGAACAATTTGTCATGAGAGTGTTCAGTTTGTCTACATGAAGAATTAGGAAAGGAAGTCTTGCAAAAAAAATAGTTAATGGCCTGATGTTCCGACCCTAGCAGAGTCTTTCTTGAAGGCTAAATGACAACACAACTTTACACATATAAGCAAGTATACTGGTGTAACAGAAGCAGTCAAGTGGAAAGAAATGCAAAGAGTAAGGCAGAAAGCACACAGAACAAGCAAGGGATGACAAAATGAAGGAGACAGATTGGGTAGAGAAAAGTGAGAATAGGGACCAAAAAAACATTATTGAATAAGACAGACTGAAAAGGGGGACATCTGTGTGAAAATAGAGAAGGCAAAGACAACAAGTTGTTACTCATTTCCTTCTTGGATGTTCAGACCATGGGGTTGAATGATCTGTAGGCGCCTCATCCACAGTTTCTCCCTACTCAGACAAACGGTCTCTCTCTGTGGTTAACTACTGCCTCGATGCCATGTAAAATCATGTCAGAAATGCAGTTAATAGGTAAATCGAAGTAATGTCCTACGGGTGTATCCAGCTTTTGGTTGGAAATCTTAACACCTTATTCTTGTAATCAGTCTTAAAGGTGCTGTACAGGATTGGTAGAACTGACAAAATAGTCACAGACAGTGTTCATGTTTTGTGTGATCAACCGTATACATGAAATAACGAACCTGTACATAATATGTGGGCTTAATCCGGTGTGTGAGTCAGGAGAAAATTGGTGAAAAACCATGCACAGTTTTCAGCATGTAAAAACATTGTCCTTAATTTTGGTTGTAACAACTGAAACCAACTGTTGCATTTTTTTTTAGGTTTTCAGATACAGTTTTCTCGAGTTGACTTCATTTTCAGAAAAAAATGGCTCTAGTAGGCCTAGTCCTGTGAACTTCATAATCAGTTAGCTTTCAGACTAAAATTAATCAATGTTTTTGTTGTTGTTTTTTAAGGTGGATTTATTCTACGCTACAAGGTGTGAGGTTGGTGCATAACAATATTCAAGTTTTAAAGAAAAATTTCCATGACACAAAATCGTGTCACGTGACATAAATTTTTGGGGGTAATAGGGTTTCTAGAGGTAGGGCACTGAACCCTACAGGCATAGTCTGCACGGGCGGAAGCCGCATTCTGTTTCCTCACCTGCTCTGTAGTGCAGAGCGGGGGGACTCCTCAATTCTCGTCTTGAGAAATGTCTTATGAGGAGAACACAAAAGGGAAAGATGTTTATCTTCTCTTTATTTCTTCTTCTTCTTTCTTTTCAACTCGAGATGTAATCAAACAATCGGTAAAATAGTCTGCTCCCACCTTTTCACTTAAAACAGATGCTCAATGTTGATATCAAAAACAGGAAAAAGTGGCAAACAGAAAAGGACAAAAATATAAGATAGAATGTCTCGGTCCGGAGGCCTGCTCGTCCCAATCATGTCAGCAACACCTAAAACAATATTGAATCTACGAGAAATGCGGGACAAAACACCGCTTATTGTTTGGTCACTTGACTGGCGTCGAAGACGTTCAAACCTGTTCAAACTGAGTAATTGTCTGATTGTAAATACTAAGCACGCAGAGTCTATGTTAAACAAGCACACTTTTAGTGCAGCAGGTTTTCACTTGAGTAAACCGATGTTACTCTTGTCTGAATTATTTAACAATCTGAGGAGACACCGTCATCTTGTAAATTATTTACCTGAGGGAGGAACTTTTTAAGATACCGAGGAAGAAAATACAGAATGATGATGTGCATCTTACAGTGTCTTAGGCAAAGGTGAAGTGTTTTAAAAATGCCAAAGTAATGTCCTTTGTAAAGAGCAAAGAACCTTTTTGACACTGTAACCTTTACAGGCAATCACAAAAAACTTCCAGTAAGGTGCCAAACATATCACAACAAAAAACATCAACAATTTTTGTTTTTTCTCCTTTTTTTGGGGGGGGGGTAAATGAATGAGGGATCGGAGGAAACCGTCCATTAGAAAGGGACGAAAGTCTGTTGTCGTTCAAAATAAATGTGTCGATAAAACACTTTCGCAACCCCCTTTTTTTCCTTCTGGTTAACTGTACTAAGTGCTGCAAATCAGCAATTAGAATCGGGGCATGGGAAGTGAGAAGGGCCCGGGACGCTTTTCTTTTTTTTTAGCTCGCGCCCACTGGCTGCATCAAATCGCTCAAGTGTCAGCGAGGAGACAGGGAAATCGACGCGGGTACTTGACTCAAACAAACCAGACCGAACCCTGGTTCATCCGTCGAGATGCTAAGTCAATAAATTTACACAGCAAGCTTTTTTCTTGTTGCTGGTATATTTTATTGCTTTTCTTTTTTAAGGGAATGTAACATCATTGGGGTGGTTTTTTTTATTCTGTTTCTCTCGTTTTTAGTGTACCATTGACCAACCTGTGAAAGTTTCATCAAAATAGAAGGCTTACCTGCAAAAGGTTTGAATTTATAGGCAGGGCTGTAGATTGGTAAATATTCTAAAAAATTAGTGACCAAAAAATTTTTACTTTGTGAGAAGCACTGCAGCTGTTGATAGTATAAACTATTTTGAGAAAAGGATTCCCTTCAAAGTAGTATGGTTTGCCTAGTTTTTTTACCCCAAACATTTGAATCTGAGAAGCGATTCATGCGTGAATCGTTTCTCTGATTTCTTGTTTCAGCAAATGCTGCAGCCAGAGATGCAGTTGGTACTCGCTGTCACCTCGCTAAACGTTGATGGATTCGACGTTGTGAAAAGACCGTGACGGTTTTAAGCCGTTTTCTCAGCAAGTAGACACTGTATTCAGCTGAAACTTTCACATGTGGTTTTTATTGTACCTCTCTTTATAACTTTGCCTATAAATCAGCAGAAGGTCGACAAAAACCAATCTATGACTCTACCTTTAAACAGGACGTGGGTGTAGAAACCATTGAGGTTTACTTACAGCCAATGAGTTATTGTTTGCCCTCCCTCATAAAATGCAGATAAAAATGAGAAAGGTCCCCATTGCTCGGAGCAACAGAAATGAAAACAATACTCCAAGAATGCTAAGCTATCTCTCTAAAATATTAATTGGGAAAATTGGATCATCCCCTTTACTGTTTTTATGCATCTTTAATGCATTTCGTTACATGAATTGGTGTACAATTTTCATTGCCTTTTTTTGTTCACTCCCTGAGTGCATATGAACCCCCACAGAGACCAAAAAAACATAGAGACCAAAAAGAACTCACTCCGCGGCAGTGCAGTTAATTATGAGAAGTCCCCCCGATCCACAAAGCTAAAGTAGTAGTCCAGGCCGATTTCCTACCTCCCGCCCAGGTAGTAGTTAATAAGCAGGACAGTTCTTTTAAGAACTGAGAGGTCTCCCGAATTCTGAAAATCTACTCCGCGGTAGTAGAATAAATAGCAAGACAAGTTCTCTAAAGAACAAAATCTACACAGCAAAGTAGATATTTATACACATGGTGTTACCGCAAACCAAACATGGAAAATAAAATACGTTTCATAAGATCTCCAGCTTGAGATTCAATCATTCCTATCCAACTGGCGTTAGATTAGCTGTGCTTGTTCCCCCTCCTCCCCCCCTCCTTCCACCCTCCCCCTTCCACTCACAATTTATTCTATCACGTTGTTGAAGATCCAGGAAACCAATTTCATGGCCTTTTTGTTGTTGCTTGGGCTCGTGGTAGAGTCAACGTCTGCAAGATTGCCTGACATTGTCAAGGTTCTCACGTTATTAAACCAACCCGGAGGAAGATGACTGTCCAGGAAACGGACACCAGCATCGCTGTCCTTCCTTGTTTGGAAAAAGTGGATCGTTCCCCAGTTACTGTTTTGATGCATCTTTAATGTACTTCCTTACATGCATTGGTTTACAACTTTCCTTTTTTTGTTTACCGGCCTCGAGTGCATAATTGACCTTATAGTGGTATGTGCAGTGTGAGAAACATTATAGACAGACTTTCATGCAGCAATCTATATACAAATTGAAAAGAAAAAATGTTTTACATTTGATCTCAAGCTTGAGATTCAGTTGTTCTTATTTAACTGATGCTAGATTGGTTGTTTCTCTCCAAACCCCCCCTCCCCATTTATTCTATCACGTTGGCTGTACAGGCATGAAAGCAAGGTCTGCAAGATTGCCTGACACCTTCAAGGTTTCTCGGATTATTAAACCAACCGGAGGAAGATCTCTGTCAAGGAAACAAACGCCAGCATCCTCCATCGCTGTGTCCTTCCTGCACAAACAAAAATGACCCATATGTTCTGTGAACCTTTTGGGAGATGCTTAATTTCTGCCACAAGAACAAGAATCCTTGATTGAGTTGTCATTGATTGTTGGTTCTCCGTGCAGAGCGGGGGAAAAAAGGGACGTTTCAAAAAAAGCGGCTGCGATCAAAACGTCTGCCTCTCGGATGAGAACATGAATGGCACTTGTTTCTGCATAATGCTGCCGAGCCTCCCCCCCCCCCCACACCAACCATGGTCTGAAAAAATATACAGTTCCTTTTAAATTTAACAATGTACCTTTCCCTGAATGCTTAATAAAAAATAATTTGAAAAATATATATTAAAAAGTGCTCAGGAGTGCCTGGATGTTGCTACTGGAAAAATTGTTATGAAAAAGTGAGGGTTCAATTCAATTCAAATTCGCATTAATATTGTAACAAACACAGAATAAAAACGCAAGAATAACGCAATATGAAGAGCCAGACCACAACAATAGACCCCCTTGCATTGGCCGCCATTGTTGATGAAACGTGCACGCATGAAAGGCTATCATTGTTGGTTGATAGTTGTGTGTAGCGCAGTACACGCATGCATGTTTCCATTGTGTTTTTTTATTAAAGATGGTGGTCAATGACGTCATGTGCATTCCATCTATTACACAAGACGAGTTGCACGATAAAATGAAGAAAAAACACTTTAAAATCCCCCAAAATAAGATTGGTATTACCGACATACAAAACTATACAATTCAAAAGTACAGCCCCATTGTACTTGGACTCCTGAATAACAAAGAATAAACATTCTTGCTTCGGTTATTGCCTCGGTTACGCTTGGTTTCAAGATGGCAGAATCTAAACACTAACAAAAAAATGTCAACGGAATTCTTTCAAAAAAAATTTGAAAAACCTTGAAGCATACCCATCCAGAAGTTGTGAAGACTAAGTTCCATCACTTGAAAATGAAAATTGATTGGTGTTTGCAGTGTTTCTTAGGAACGTTAATTTGTAATAATATTAATAATAATAATTGTATTTATGTAGCACCTAACACCTTCAGGAGAGAGTCTCTTCGCGCTCAGAAAAACAAACAAAAAGAACAACTACATGTCTGATGACTCGAACAGAAATATTTTGAGAAGAGTCTAGAAATGTGTGGCAGTGGGAGCTTGTTTGATGTGAAGAGGGAGAGTGTTCCAAAAATATTAAGGTACAGCTAACTGAAAACTAGGTTCACCATATGCTTTGGTTTGCAACAGTTGGAATAACAAGGATGTCTGTGTTTGCAGATTAGAACGAAGGTTTCTTGCAGGCGTTTATGCGGAGAGCAGATCGTTCAAGTAGATGGGACCAATTCCATGGCGACACTGAAATGTTAAAGGATGAGAATCTTAAAGATAATGCAAGATTGAACAGGAAGCCAAAGGGGGCAAAGGGGGGGGGGTGATTGCATAGCTGGAGTAATGGGTTCATGTTTTCTTAACCAGTTAATGAGACGAGCTGCTGAGTTTTGAATGACTTGAACTTTTGAAGAGATGTACTTGTGTCACTAACTGTTTCTGGTTACCCATCTTTTTTTTTTGTAGCTCTGGGAAATTGTTTCGGTCAGTGAATTTTCCTCCAGAAACTTGTTTCTGGTCGTGGTCACCAAAACAGGCCCCGAATGCATGTGGTCAGACCGGGACTATAGCACTAAGAAAAGACTTGTTTCATTTTGTTGTGTAAGAAACACGTACAGGCCTAACAGATAAGGGGAAACAGGTGAAGACCACTGAGGTGATGTTCAGATTGTATCTATCTGTTTGCACCCCCCTATCTCGTCAATATAGCCAAACTGAGGCTGGAAGGTAAAACAGTCTGGCCCCTTTCTTTATCAACAATATTAGTATCTGTTTACTGTCATTGCATATGAGTAGGGAATGAGACAAAAATGGCTGCCACATGATGGAGGCATATTTCGATCGCATTCATTGTATAGCCACTAAACAGGCATTTGTATCCCAACCCATGTGGCAGATGGCGTCCCCTGACAATCAAATTAAACAGCCGGGGTACCTTGTTTGCAGATGACCCTTTTTTCCTCGCTTTTATAATGGAGGCCAGTGTTATAGTCAATGTCCCTGGATTAGGAGTGCCTAGCATGCTGCCTACCTGTGGTAATTCAATAGGTTTTGTTGAATGAAGAGTATTGTGCATAGCAAAGTGCAATTAAAGCTGGTACTGGTGATCCATTTTTTTTTTTAATGGGAGTTTATATATTGTATCAAGTCGTAAACCACAAGGGAAACTGTGTTAATAGTCACTTCTTCTTTGTTCAACTCCAACTTGTATGAAGTCTACCCAGTCAGTTTCCCTTGTGGTTTATTACTTGATACTTGAAACAAAAAAAGTTGCATCCCCTTAAGGTGATCCCTTGGCAGCCGCTTTCCAGGTTGTATCGTAAACGTGGGTGTGATCCCTGGCTACACGGCAGTTAACGGTTGTACGGCTTCTGACTGACACCCCCGAAAAAGATATTGACAAAACAGGAAAACGCCAACATAGGGCTAGATAGCTCACTTGGTTAATTCGGAGGTTGTTGATTCAAATCATGCTGTAGTCAGTTTGTTTCTTTGTTCAACCCAAGGGATATGATACTGTTTGACATTTTGAATTATGAATGAATTGCTTGGACATCAAACATTGTACCTTGTAAAAATGTACCCTTTTCCCCATCAATTGCAAGGATTATCGTAAGAAATCCTTGAGCATAACTCTGTGATTTTTCTAAAGAAATGTCAAAAACATTATATGCACGGAAATATCTACATAAGTTCATCGATGTCACGTATTTGCTTCGCATTCTCAAATTACACCACTTTGACCAATGATAAGTCATCAACATGTATACATGTTTTTTCCACGTACCTCAAAAACATAAGAACGCACACCACCGCAATAATTGTGACGTTTAGTGCTGCAATCATAAGTGCCCATGGGGGGAGCACCAGTCTATGCAGTAATGGCATTTTTCAGTGCTGCTACAGAGTGTTTTCTCCTGCCACGGAATCGGATTAGTGTATACCCTCTCTTCCTTACCATTGGTGACTTTATTTAGTCGACCCAGCTTACACACAAAAGAGCACTCAAGCCTGAGCACAACGGCCATTTGTAATAAAGCTGTAGTTTTGTCCCTGTTCACCCTCCATACCCAAGTTCACCATCATTGAAAAGAGAAAGAGTGAATCTTTCCAATGATGGTTAAATGAAATTAGGATGCCACTATTATTCACTCCCTTCAAATCGGAGTGGAAAGATCCGAAATGCCAAACAGCTACAGAGCACCATATAGTTGTGTACAAAAAAGTGTATGAGTTTTACAGATCACACTGAGGAAACAATTTTATTGGTCGACTAAAATTATTTCTGGGTTATGTGAAAAAAAATTCAAGGTAAGACATTTTTTATTACTCGTTTTGCCCTAAAACAATATAGAGTTTTGTAAAAATGGCCTTTGAACGAATTCTTTCTGTCATGCAAGACTGTATGCTTCACGCTTGAGTGGCCAAATACTTTCGGTCACCAGCGGTTGTTTATGTGAAAACAATTCGATAACCAGCAAAGATCTAATTTTAAGTGAGACAACAAGTACTGATGCTGCTGGCTGATTTCCATGTATAAGTCCTCATAAGAACACTGAGGTAGTGTCTTACCTCTCTAATTTTCATCAACAACCACCCTTCCCCCCCTTGGCGGTTTTGTACGATATGTAAATTAATCATAGTGAATTATAAATAGGCCAGGCCACCTGGCAAAACACGTTGGCTCAGGTTAGTTTGCAACAGGTAAAGTTAATGTCAGTTCAATCATTTAAACCCAGATTATGCAGTCTGGAACAGGGAGTTGTTGATTTAAGAATGCCGGGGCTAGGAGATGGGCATTCATGAAGGGCCCTTCAGGAAAGTTGAAATTTTGTCGATCGTGTGCATAAACGGCAAACAATAAAAAGGTTATCTCTTCGCGTGGATTTGTGCCTGATGCTTTTTATCATAGACCTGCTCCTTTCGCATACCAGCCAAGATTTTGTAAAGACAGATTTTACTGTATAGATGGATTGCACATGACGTCATTGACCACCATCTTTGATGATAAACAATGGAAATGTGCACTACTGTACGCGCTGCGCACAACTCTCAGCCAATGGTAGTCTTTCACGCATGCACGTTTCATCAAAGATGGCGGCCAATGCAAGGGTTCTATTGTCATGAGGCCTTTCATCTCTCTCCGAGATCTGTTCAACCAGGCGTGGGTCAATGATCCACCATTACATAACGGCTTTTCAACGATCTGATTGTGCTTCACAAACACGACTGTTTAAAAAAAAACGAACCATTCAAATTTGTAAATGTCAATGGGAAAGTGTCATGATATGGGTGTTTTCATTGACTTTTGACTGAAAATAATCCTGAAAAAGTTTTTTTTTATTCAGAAGCAAACCGGTCAAAGCCGTCATCGTCACCAAAATGCTGTTGTCTTGCGTCAATGTCTCCCTTTTGCATTTGGAGACATATTCATAAGTTCTTTAATTTATGCAGAATTCTATAGCTTGTATGATATGCATCATGCTTGCTTTAGGATGCCCGACTGTGCTCTCCGCTTCTTGGTATTTCAAGTACATGGATGCACCCTCAAGCCTTGCTGTTGCGTGACTCTCTTTCTCTCTCTCTACTCTATACTTGCTGAGGTCTTCACAACATGCAACAAGAAAATAAGGCGTTATCTATCGCACACAAAAGCAATTTTAGTGCACGAGTGGGTACCTTGACATCCCATTAGTGTTTATGTATGTGCCTGTGTTTGGTTTTCACAAAAAATCTTGTTTCATACATTTATCAATTTTTTTTTATTAATTTGGCAACATATGACTTTTGAAGTGTCATAATCATTTTCGTAATGATCTGAATTACAGTTATTGATTTTAATTTGTAAGACTATTTGTTTTTGTTTTTTTGTTCTGCGCCTCGGAATAGGGTCTCATACACTAGATAGATGGCGCATTATAAATGCATTATTATTATTATTATTATTATTATGACGCAAACTGTGTATATAAATATTCCCCTCTGTGTTTGGATTGTTATTATTTATTCTAAGCAAGCATTAGTTTATTTGAAAAGCAAAACACACTCTTTCATAACGACACAACGGCGCAATCTTCAAAATGAATAGATGTCCTTGCCCCCCCCCCCCCCGAACAAAAATATAAGATGTTCCCCCAAACCGAAATGCATTTAAGAACCTGTGAGTGCCGGTGCCTTATGAAATGCTTTTGAAACATGGAAACAAAATCTTCTGGAGAAATGAAAAAGTGCCAAAGTGCACAATGAAAGGCAGTTATTGTTTGAGCTCGAATCCACTTTTTTGTTGTTGTCTCTTGACACTCACGGCACCGTCAGCAGTCGATGTTTTTCTAAAGTGCACCAGATTTACACAATTTATCTCGGCAATGAGTAACTCCGTCCATATTCGTGTTATTTCCGTCAAAAGTGCTGACATACCTGGAGATCGAGGCGCATAAGCGAAGCGGGAGCACTTTGCGTTTGTTGACCTGCAACTACATTAATGTGCCCGGCGTGGCTGCGCAGACTTCGCCTTCAGTAATAATCATTCGATATCTCCATAATAGTTTGATTCTATTACTATTGGCAACTTGATGCAATAGACGATTTGCGAATCATTTGGTTGTCTTGAATGTTCGTCCCTCCCGCGGCCTCTAGTGGCGGAATAGAGTAACTCTCTCATGCCCATATGCTATTCCGGCTTTGTTTTCAATTACAGAGCCCCGACGTCTAGGATGTGAGATCTTGGTTAACATGTATGTGCTTGGCCCAGTTAAACTTGGTACACAGACTTTCTACACAATGCTCAGCTCTTGTTTTCGGGACCTTTACAAGCGCCTTAAAGTCACGGTATCCAGCATTTGATATCTTGCTAACTCTCTGTATGTTCATTTTTGTAGCCTTTCCCCCCCCCCCAAGAGAATTTTTCAATTTAAATGTTTCTTACAATTGAAAGTATCACCAAATGGCATTTAAAGAAATAAATGTTTGTGCTAATGTACAAACTATAATGAAATAGACAGTGTGTGATGCCATCCATGTGAAAAAAAATTACAAATTTTAATGTAGAATTTGAGGTTTATACAGTAATGGATGAGTTTCACTGGAACGATGGAAAACCTTGGACAAATTAAAAGTATTAACAATTAGCATTTAAGGTAAAATATTGTTGGTGCAAATGTAATAACTATAATGAAATAGACAGTGTGTATGTGATTCCATCCATGTGAAACATTTGTATGTAGAATTTGAGGTATACGTGTACAATACATGTATGAGTTTCACGCTGGAAAACCTTGGACGAATTCAAAGTATCAACAATTAGCATTTAAGGAAAAATGTTTTCGGTGCAAATGTAATAACTATAATGAAATAAGCAGTGTGTGATGCCATCCATGTGAAACATTTATGTGTAGAATTTGAGGTATATATATCGTAAGAGTTTCACTGGCACGGTGGAAAACCTTGTTCATTTTGGACAAACAAATACAAAAAATGGTTACAGCATGGTTTATAAAACTCGCCACCTCTTAGTGAACGCAGGTATCAGCATCAGCAGGTCGACCTTGAAGGGGTGGCATTAAATAATGTACAGGCCATTCACCGATTGCTTCTGCCCTGTCTCCTTCACTGGTTTCTTAAAATTTTATGTTTCATTTATTAAAGAACCCGAGCGAGCCCTGTTTCCTCCGGCTGATGGTGATTAAGCACTTCTCTAGATCTTGTCATGTGGTTTGATCAGATATTGGAACGAGGAATTCACGGGATGTCTGTTTCCCTGGGGACCTGCTCAGGAGTAATTAAAGCATCTTGAAAGTGCATTTCAACCTAATAAGGCATTTGTCATGTGTAGACTTGTGCATTTTAGCATAAAAAGACTGGAAGATCACAGACAGGGATTGGTAACTATGGTTGAAGAAGAAAACAGCAAATAAGTCGTTTCAAATGAGAACGCTCGCTGATTATAAAGTTTTATACCAGTACCATTTGGTCCTGCAGATAAATAGTTCCGTCTGAAATACTGGCCAAGTCAGGGAAATAGCATTTGATTGTTTATTTTGATTGCTGCAATCAAAATAGTCCCCATATGATTGTGCACAAAAATTTCTAACAAGACATAATCTATACAACGAAGTATGTAAAGCGACGTATACTCAGTGCAGTGCTTCACACATCTGTGTATGGGTGAAACCCAATAATATTATTTATCCTCGATGCACACTTAACATTTATTAAAGACAGAAACTGTTGTCATCGTTCTTAATACAATTTGGCCACGGAAGTAGATGAAATATTTTAACGGGCTGTTTGTGTGGATGGTTTATTTGAAAATAGAGGATGGGACTTGATTTCTCCTTCCAAAGGGTGTGCACAACATCGGTAAGATTGAAAATATAACCATTCACAGAGTTGCAGTATCGACACAAAGATATTCATGGTAGAAATTTTTCCTTGAGAAATTCTTTTTTTGTAAATGCTATAGATTTTGAGAAAAGATCGGTAAAACAATAGCTTTCGATTTTGGGAGTTCAAAATTTGATGTTTGAAAACAGTGAAAACGTGTAACCGATGACCGTTTGAGCTTAAACTTTCACAGGTTTGTTATTTCATGTATATGATGGGTTGCATAAAGTGCAGTATACTGATCTTTGACAATTGCAAATGTTGACTGCTTGCTTCATCACGGGAATAAAGAGCCTTAGAGCAGCCATATTACTTTAATACGTCCTACTTTTAAAATTGAATGAAGTCTCAACCAGCCTTTAAAGGTATTATACAGGATTTGTAAGGATAAAAAACATCATTGTTTAATTTTAGTCTGAAAGATTACTGATTATGAAATTCATACTAGAACCATTTTTTTCTGTGAAATATTTCCCTCTGTGCCTATAGGGTTCAGTGCCCTACCTCTAGCAACCCTATGCCACGAGTCACGATTTGTGTCTTGGATTTTTTCCTTTGAGTTTGAATATTACTATGCACCAACCTCACACCCTGTAGCCTGTAATAAATCCAGACCTTAAAAAAACATCATCCTTTAATTTTAGTCTGAAAGCTTCCTGATTAGGAAGTTCATAGGCCTACTAGAACAATTTTTTCTGTAAAATATTTCCCTCTGAAATTCAAGAAAACTGTATCTGAAAACGCAATAGCTGATTTCGGTTGTTACAACCAAAATAAAGGACAATATGTTTACATGCTGAAAATTGTGCATGGGTTTTTCACCCCCACTTTCTCCTGACTCACACAACCGGTCGAGCCCAAATTTCCACAGGCTTGTTATTTCATGTTTATGGCTGATCACACAAAACATGGACACTGTCTGTGACTATTTTTTCAGCTCTACCGATCCTGTTATAATACCTTTTTAACTATCTCCCAGAGCCCGTAGAGCGGGTCGCAGTACTTTAGCACATCCCCCGTTTTACTTAATTTAATGCAGTCCCACCATCCTTGAAATGTAACCTAACCCATTTTGTAGCCTCATATTGTTCTTAATGTAGCCCCAGTGGTTCCTCCGCCTTTACCAAACCCCGCCAAACCTCCTGGGTAACCTCATCTGAATGAGAGGTGTTTCTTTTTACCCAGTGTGTTTCAATCAGTCCTTGGGTGTTCAGTTGCACGACAGGTGTTGTAATCGTAGAAGATAAAAAATCCATGATTGTATGACTCTTTTTGATTGTTTGCTTGCTTCAGTGAGCAGCACAGATCGTAGACTCTACCCTATATTTTATTCACCGCGACATTTTAAAGATGATGTCTGGATGAAAAATGATCTGTGCATTTAGCCATTTTCACACAATATTAAAGATTGCTGATCTGTGGCATAATTAGACATTTCATTTGGGTGGCAATTGGGGGAATTTACATTATTATTATTCATTTTTATTTTTGTTATTATTATTTTATTTATTTTTTATTATTATTATTTATTTGTTTATTTATTTATAATTTTTTATTTATTTATTTTTTATTTTATTATTATTATTATTTTTTTTTTATTATTATTATTATTATTATTATTATTATTATTATTTTTTTTTTGGGGGGGGGGGTTTGGGGTTTGGATAGATAAAACAATCCATTTAAGTATGTTTTCTATCTCATTTTCGGGGACAGGGGGGGGCAAGGGTCCTGAACCATGTGACATAGCAACACTGGATGTAGTCTGAGGAGTTCACTTGTAAACGAACATGGCGTCTTTACTTACTTAATCCCTCTTTGTCGATAGTGGGACAATACCGCAAATGGCTTATCGTCGTCTTTGTAAATTCCATTCCACATATAAAAAAACTTGAGTGGAAGAGAAATAGTGAGGGGTCTTTAGCTTTAAATTAGCCTGAACATCTGACGCCACACTTCGAGGATCGTGAATAACGCCAGATACCTGCCTGACCGGATGCTGCCAGATGTACCTTTGACCTTGCACTCATTTCAAGCAGACTCGCAGTCAATTCACACGTACATGTACACATATTACATAGTGAATAAAACAACATTACATGATGTACAAACATTATGCACACGCTGCATGCAGACGATCAAAAGTGCTAGCTGACAAATTACATCACCTCGGACCAATCATAACACAGATATGGAAAGCTTACGTCACTGCACGTTTATCCAATGAAATCATTGGGCCTGTAATAGACCAATGTCTGTCTTTATTCTTGTGGATAAATAAGACAGGAGACCAGTCTAGCTTTAAAACTGCTGCTGTCATTACGGTGTTGAGGGAATATGACATAGAGAGGACACAATAAATATTTTCCCCTTTAAAGATGATTTTTGTTTTGTTTGCACTTGTACTTTGACCTTGTCCTTATTGACCCCATCAGGTCATCAAGCACAACCTGCAGAGTGGTGGCTATAGAGCCTCGGCCCAGGGTCACATTAATCTCCTCTGACAGGTGGACTTTTAATTGGCTCCATTAAATCGGTAGAAGATAAATGGGGTACTCATATCCCCCACTCCATTCTTCACCCGAAAATATATCCATGCTGGAAAAAATTTCCTGATTATTATAATGAAGGGAGATTCCCTGAGGGGATGACTGGTGTATTCTCACTAAGAGCCGATGATCAGTGGAAAGGACCAACCGTAAATGTAGAGGGGGGAAGGACGCTGTGAGGGTAGGAACCAAACCGAGCAGAAAGTGACAAATATGTCGTGCTTGTAGTTTTTAGATAAGCGTGGCGCTCGGATTGTCTGGGGGGAAAAAGTGTGAACGAAGCAACTTATGATAGCTCCGAGTCCTAGACGGTCGTGTTGAAGCCTACACGGAGCAATGTTCATGCTTTAAAAAGCAAGTACATTGGTCCGAATGGATGTGGAAAAAAAATTAATGGAACGGTCTGTCATTATGTTGTCTGCCGCAAATGCTCTTTTCAATTTCTGTGCTAAAAATAAGTCCTCAGAATGACGATCAGTCAACACACCGCTGGCTTCTGGATCGGATGCGATCTTTCAAACGCGGGGAGTATAAAAATGCACGGGTCTTTGGGGTCTGTTTAATAAAGCGTGGATACTAATTGTCGTAACTTTTAATACTAGAGGAGGATCTAAAGTTCATGCCATGATGCAGTACATTTTGTTCACTCGGGGAGGTCTTTTTGCACTTTAAGATGGCTTTGACGATCATTCAACACACCGCTGGCTTCTGGATCGGATGCGATTGTTTAAATGCAAGAAGTATAAAATGCATGGGTCTTTGGGGCCTGTTTAATAAAGCATGGATGCTAATTGTCATAATACTTTGGACGGTCTGCAGTTCATGCCATGATGCAGTACATTTATTCACTTGGTGAGGTCTTTTTGCACTTTAAGCTTCTATTGATTGGAACGCGGAGGTTACAAAGAAAATAGAAAATAAAAAAACAAGAGAGAGAGTCCTCCATTACCAAGTATCGTCCCAAGTGTTTTCATTGCCAAGCAATTACTGAGCAATCTCTGCCCGGCACCGATGCAGTGAGTGGTCAGGTTGCGGGACGTTGAACAATTTGAGGGCTCTGCCTGTAGATAAAGAACTTTTTTTACTTCCAACAATAAATTATTTCCGGGGTTTGCTGTCGTGAACTATTACGATCAAAACAAGCTTGGTTATGTTCTGCACGCAATTCCGCCTGATTTTGTGTACGTCTTGCACTAGTGAAAGGAGCAATAGACTTGTGCAAGTCTGTTGTATTGAAACTTCATAGGGAACCTTTTGGGAGCGTTGAATATGAGTTTTGTGTAGGAGTGGGAAGTAAATAAAATCGCAAATTTTTGACAAGACCCAACATATCTGCGAGACTAGCACAGTCCTTTTGAACAAGAGTGTCAGCATTTTACAATTAAATAGATAGTTAAAACAAGATGGCTGCAACATTTTAAAGATTTATTTGTATGTTGTTCTTAGTTATTCGGCATAAAACCCCCAAAAAACACATTACAAAAACAACAACAATGTACCTTTGAAAAACAAAATGAAAACAAAAGTTATTGAAATTGAAAAAAGTGAACTCAATTCTCAAGTAAGAAACCACAAGGGAAACTGACTGGGTAAGTTTAAAATAATTTGGGGTTGAACAAAGAAAAGTTTACGGGAGCAGGATTTAAATCTGTGACTTCCGGATTAACGTGCTGGCGCTCTACCAACTGAGCTATGTAGCCCTAATATTAGCAGTCTCCCTAGTTTGACAATATCTTTGTCCGGGGGTGGCAGTCAGAAGCAATACAACCTGAAACTGCCGTATAGCCAGGGATTACAAACAAGTTTACGATACAACCTGGGAAGCGGCACCAGAGGGATCACATCAAAATAATAATTGCAATGATGAAAAAAAAAACTCTTTTTTTCTTCTTTTTTGCATCACGTAAATTTGGTTCACACCCTCCCTCACAAGGCTGTAAATTTTAGGGTGAACAAATTAACTTGAGTAGGATTTGAAGCTGCAACCTTCGGGTTTACGTGTCAGTGCTCTACCAACTGAGCATTCAGGTGTTCTCCCTATTTTGTCAATATCTTTGTTCTGAATTGTCACTTTCATTATCTTTGTAAGTACGCCAAATTAGGTTTGATGGGAGTTGTGTGATCAGTCAACTTTAGCTTGAATCAGGAAAAAGTGTGTCGTGATCTTTACATGGAACTGTGTGCAGCATTGCTCAAAGTGTTAGCACCTTCCCAGGATGAGCCTGTAGGAACATGTCAACATACATATCGATTTATCAATAAAGATAGTCATCTTTCTAGACCATGCCCAGTTAAAGAGCAGAGGTGAATGTTCTGTTTAAATATTTGACAACAGAGACAGCAGCAGGATTTCATTAGGAATGAAGAGATAAAGTGTGGAAGTTTACTTGATTCAATTTTGCTGCCGGTCACTCCGGGGTTAAGTCTCCTTTTTATCTTTCCATCGATTGCTTCCGAGATTCTTCGTTTAAATGCATTACAAGTTCAAATTTGTTTTCTGAAAAATCAAGAAGAGATTGGACGCTGGAATTCGATTAATTCCATGTTTTTGATTAATTCCATGTTACAGATAGATTAGAGGACCGACGAAAAACAAACGGCTTTTGAGAATGTCAGATTGATTAACTTTTATTCTGTTCTTCATATTTTCAGTTGGATACCTGAGAGATAAGGAATTTTATTGACAGCGTCAGGGGGAAAAAAAAAGATGTTTCTGTCGTGAAATGGGAGCAAGAGTTCTGATTTAATTAGTACGCTTCTTTAGTTATTCCTCAGTCACGTTAACGCACACTCTTGTGTCCTAGTTTTTTTATAAATGCATCTCGCAGTCATATTTATTTGGCGGTGCCCTCAGATTCTGACTGCATGTCATGTTCGTTATTTATCACAGTGACTTAGTAGCTTTGACTTTAAGTGAATTACTGCCATTAGGAACGTCTTCCCCTCCAGTCTTCTCGTAGTTTTTTTTTGCTAATTTTGAAATCAATTTCTTTCCGGTTAAAGGAACATTACAGAATTGGTAAGAAAAAACTTGTAAAATGTACTTTTTGATTACAGATTTACATAAAACTTACACGGTCCAATGATGATGATAATAGAAAACATCCCTTGAAATATTTCTGTCTGAAATGCCATATTTGATGAGAAATTAATCAACTAATTTTCCGATTGGAGTTTATCGCTCAGTGAGCGTTTTATTCTTTTGTTGAATCTATATGATTTCATGCAAATGTGTAATCGGTTTTTCACTATTTTCTCGTGACCCAGATGGCCTATCGATCTCAAACTTCTACAGGTTTGTCAGTTTATGTATATGGTGGATAACATAAAATGCTTACACTGCCAGCAACTGTTTCGTTAGCAAAAACCAATTCTGTAATGTTCCTTTAAATTGTGACCGCATTACGGGAAAATGTTGGAGAGATCCTTGACTGTTGACTGCCAACTAGGAAAACAGTAATAGACCGTACGCACATGACATCACTTGGGTAGGGCACCCTCGCCTACAGGTCAAAAGGAAGATGTTCACTGGCCAATCCTGTGTACCGCGTGTACAAATCTGTTCCTTTCCATTGTTTCATCATTGGTTTACCTCTAAGATGACAGCTTGATGAAGTCAATGCATAATTGGTCTATTGAGAGAGACCCCTTTGGGAAGAAACTATAATCACAAAGAAGATTTTTAATTAAAGATGAAAACATCAAAATTTTTACAGTTTATTTCTTCAACACAACCGACGTGGAAAAAACTTTTGAATAAAACAAAAGAAAACAAACAAAACTGGTTTATGAATAAGTGCTTGCGCTATTTGAGGAACATATTCCAGAGAAGATTGCTTTCCCCCACCCCAAAAAAAGATAAAGATAAAAACAAGCTTGAAGAGTTTGTGTTTATGTGTTTTTGAATAAAGACCAACCCATTGAAGATGTCCTGCACCAGTGTTGCTCCGCCATGACACGGTCGCAAATACATCCAGTGTTAATTTTTGTCTGCATCATGGGTTTGCTCCGACCATTGATGTTGGCGCAACTGTACAAAATGCCAAAGTGACGAGCTGAAGAATGCATGCTATTCGTACGCGAGCATAAAAGCTTCCTAGTTATGACGGAAAACACGCCGGTACAGGACAGACAAAATTGACCCAAGGCTTTTTCCCAAACTCCATGGCTTAGGCTCCATCTTTCTGGCTCCGGGCTTCGTTTGCGGTTGGTAACACGGTACAAAATTGATGGCGGATCCCAAGCCGTAGCCGGAGCCCGAAGCCAAGTTTTTGGTAATGGATTGGTACATGTAGATTGAAGTAAAGGTGTCCACATGTATACGTTCATATGAACCTGGGGTCAAGATTGGACATGGATCAACCTTCACTGGATTATAAGTGTCCCTCATTGACATTTTGGCACCTCCACCTCCACCACCGATACCGAACATTGGTATAGTATCGCATTGCCTGTGGTAATAGGCACTTCAGATTATTCGGGGGCACATTTCATTCCGCTTTGCTTCTCTTTTTTCCTCTTCAAGTATCAGATTTCTTTGAAGTGGCTGAAAGAAGAGGAGAAAAAAAAGTACTTTATTCGGTTGTATTGTTCTCATCTAGGGTGAAACTGGAAACAGCCACGGGAGTACCAGGGAGATTTAAACAAGGCAGCTGGTCTGGTCGGAAAAAATATTTTTCAGCTTTTGTTAGCTCATTTAACTGGGTTTTATTAACCTGATAAAAGCCTGCCAGCTTTGGCTCATCATTGCTGTGTTCCCACCCCCCCTTCTCCCTCATAGATGAGGTATCAACTTGCAGATACTGTTGTTATTTACGACGTAGTCAGTGTTGTGAAGGGTCCTTATGTTTCTCAGGTTTCAAATACCAGATGAGGACAGAGGAACCACCCCTGCATGAAAAAAACAAAACAGACCTATCGATCACGGATGAAGCTGTGAAGAAGAAGGCCACGTTGAAGTACTTCATTCTGATCAAAATTATGAGTTTTCTTGGATGCAATTTTTTCGACTTTTAAAAAAATTTGTTATAAAACTATTCTATTCAAGTGTTTTATTTATGGAGGCTTGTGCATAATTGGACATGCAGTTTGTGATTAGAAAATACACTTTGAATGGGTTTTAGGGCCCATGTCGCACGGGGCAATTTTACAGGCAACCAGTTCCAGGCAATCTCCAAGAAAAAAGGGAATTCACATTTCAATTTTCACAATGAAAACAAAATCACTCTGCGGCAGTGAAGTTAATAACGAGAAGTCGCCTCGATCCATCAAGCGAAAGTAGTCGTCCCGGCCGATTTCCTACCTCCCAAGGTAGTACTTAATAAGCCGGACAGATCTTTTCAGAAATAAGTAGTCTCCCGAATTCCAAAATCTACTCTGCGACAGTAGAATAAATAGCAAGATAGGTTCTCAAAGAGCAAATCTACACAGCAAAGTAGATAAATACACAAGGTGTTACCGCAAACTGAATATACAATTTCCACACTGTTATAAAATTATCTCCTGTGCCAGCCAGCAAAGTGTTTCTTTTGCATGCAGTGCGATTGGTTGTGTCAAGTTGCCAGTAAATATTGCCCTGTGTGACAAGGTCCTAAAATTGAAAATATAAATGTTCACAGATTCGTACATAACTTACTCAGTGTGAGGATGGCCATGCTGGAAAACTTCCCTTGAAATATTTTTTACTTGAAATGCTGTAGTTTTTGTCTAAAGTGATGTTTGAAATCGGTGAAACATT
Source organism: Pycnopodia helianthoides (assembly GCA_032158295.1). Taxonomy (NCBI): domain Eukaryota; kingdom Metazoa; phylum Echinodermata; class Asteroidea; order Forcipulatida; family Asteriidae; genus Pycnopodia; species Pycnopodia helianthoides. The sequence continues at coordinate 647,137 of CM063251.1, forward strand.
AGGTGTTTTTGTTTTTATCCACCATGACTCTGAATGACTGATTAAGCGTAGACTTTCACAGGTTTGTTAATTCATGCATATTTTGGGCCACGAGTGTGGATACTGGTCTTTGACAATTACCAATGTTGGTCTTCTGCTTTAAAGCATTATTGCTAGATGATGTGATATACACTGTAAATACTTTTTTATTCAAAACCTTTACAAAAATGTAAGCTGTGTTTTTTGCTGCTTTTATGACAAGGATTATTTTTCCCTGTAAAACATTGGTTTTGACCAGCTCAGATGACTTGTATATCTGGCAATTTGTTTTAAATTGGCTTACAATGGAGGATTTTTGTTGCCCAAAACAACTTTGGAGTGTGCACAGGCAATGCACCTAACGTGCTGCACTTTGTTTCACCCATACAAAGAGGGACAGAAGGTACTGGTACCCCTGCTCGTATTTTCCCTTTTTGCTGGGGTTATTGTGTAATCCCCAATTCCAGACCTTCGTCTCTTTGTTAAATATAAATGTGGTATACAAGAATGGACAGACTGCCTTTGTTGTTAATCATTGTATTAGGCTCAATGGGAGGCAAGCCCGAGCATTCCGCACGATTCCAGCACACCATGGCAGATTATCGGTCATGGCTTACGACCGAGGTTTGCGATTCACGGTGAATGCATACTCATATTTTCTCACACGAGGGCAATAAATCCTGGTGCTTATTGTTGGAATCTGATGTTGTCTTTCCTTTGTCAAGTTATGGTTTGACTATGGCGGGCAACTGTGTTTTTGAAGGAAATTGATTACTCTAGAAACCCCAAAACGTTCCTTGAAATAATATCGTGCTGAGGCACGGAAATGTTTTTGCAATACTGCCCCGAGGAAAGCAAAACCACATGAAAGCAAAATTATTGAAAAAAACAAAAAACATAACAATCAATTCTTCTCTGAGTGAAAAATCTTGTTTTGAGAGTATTTTCCGACTGGTGACATTTTGCACAGGTGTGTTTTTCAGTAACAGATTGCATCTAAGACTACTATCAGTGTAATAGAAGCACTGAAGGTAAACCATGGACACTGTGTCCATAAGAATCTCACAATCTCACGTACTAGATTTCTTACATGGGCCAGGCCTATATGTGGGGCACGTTTTCTGCAACCTGAACCAGACGCATGTTTCTGAGAGGAAATTCGCTGACAAGTGCAGAGATCTGTTTTGAAAAGTCGGTGCTAGAAGGAAAAACAATTTTTCATCGTTGAGGTTCGGCAAAACTAAATGATAGTGTTCTTTAGTTGTTTCTGATTCAATCGTGACATAATTTACAATTGCGTCATTTCCAACTTCTCCTTATCATTAGTGTTGTCTACGTATTTATTATGTAAATATTATACTAGTTTAATTTCATAAACGGCAAATCAAAATTTTAAGATTGATTTTTGAGTGAACAAAGAAAAATTGAGGAGAACGGGATTCGAACCTGCGACCTCCGCACGTGCTGCGGCACCTTACCTACGGAGCTATCTAGCCCTAATGATGGTGGGCTGCCTATTGAGTGATTTTTTCAGCCTATTGAAATATGGAATTTATAATGCAGCACCAAATTCATAACTATATAGCAGTGGGAATAATTATAAAAATAAGGGCATTCTAATATAGCAGTGTTATTCAAAGGTATTACAACTTGCTTCGCAGAAACTATACTTATTTTTTTTTACCATGGAGGAATGTTCCATGTTTTTACATGCTGGTGATTGTTTTGGTGAAGGATTATGATATTCAGTTTATATGCAACTTTAGTCGATCTTCTGGTTTCTTTATATTTTGTAATTAAAAGAACCATAAAAACTGAAATTCCTCTTTGTTTTGGGGTTGTTTTTTTTTGCAATTACAAAGTTGCATGTCTGATATAAAGCCTTAAGAGGTACTGTTGCACAATTTCCAGTCCCATCTCATTCACTTGTACTTGCACAACACAACACACGGGACCTACAACTGCTTTATGTCTCATCCCAAGGATGAAGCAATTGTGGCTAGGAGGTGTCTTGCTCAAGGACACAAGTGCCATGACCTGGACCCAAACCCACACTCCTTATGACAACACAAGAGCTTTGCGTCCGATGCGCTACAATGCAGATTTTGACGATTTCTACCATACCTGATTGAAACATCAAGCAACTACTTGCTGTACCTCTTTTTTCCCCCCCAACTCTTTTTTTCGTCAGATCAGAATTTGTTTATGTATGTGCACAGCCCCTGTCAGAAGGTGTTACAAAAAAAGGTGTGATGATCCTCGCCTATCGTAAATTTTGCAGAGTTATGTACTCTTTGTCACCAATGATTTCCCAATGTAAAAAGCACATGCCCGCTTGGGGAAACTCTTGGCTAGTGTAGACGATACAACAACAGCGAACCAGAAGAGCATATTACACCAGGTCATATTGCTATTGTGGATACTTATTCCCCAACCCACTTCAGACATGCTTTGTGAACAAACACTCGGGGTCCCTCGTGCTCGTACCACAGCAGATCATTTCCCACTGCCAATTTCCCCGCGCTGCTGAAGCCCACAAACTGGCTTAGCGCCAAAAGACTAAAAGCGCGCTTAGCAGTGGCAGATTACCAGCTGGTGTGCCATGGGGTATCAATTGTCTTGTGGCTGGTTTCCCGCTCATTTTTGCTCAGCAGATCATTTTGGTGAGCGACAGTTTCTCAGCGCTCTCTTAAAATGCGGCCGAGGTTTACCAGGCAGCAACGAGCTGTCGCTAAACCGAAATGTAACTATTCAGTGTAGATATCTAACATTTGCATTATCCAAAGTTTAACTTATGTACCTTTTTCTTAGTTTGGTTTACTCATTTTTTTTTTAAAATCTAAGAGAGCTGGACAAAGATAGATTGATCATATTCAATGCAAATAGTAGTCTACAAGAATCTCTTTACTTTAGGTGTATTGAAACAAACATAAAATTCAACCACTTGACACAAGTTTAATTTATTGAAGGGTAATTCGTATGCATTAGGTTATAAAATGGCAATATAAAGTGGAAATTTGGAGGGGGATTAGTGAGGAACTGACGCAAATCAACGCCCTCAATATTATGATGAGAGGAAACAATGGAACAGCAAAGATGCACATCAACAACAAGTTTTGGATTGTCAAAGTTAATTGAAGCAGTTACAAACTTGCATATTTTCTGATTTGTTCAAATTTAAGAAAGTGCAGTTTGGAGAAAATTATTCATAAAAAACAAGAGTGGGGATCACATGATGACACTTCAGTGAACCATCGAGTTTGTGAATGATGGATGGATCAAGATCAGCCGTGCGATATGAATAAAAAATACGGTGGAGTATTGTTTTCATCTCCGTTGCTCCGAGCAACGGGGACCTTTCTCATTTTTATCTGCATTTTATGAGGGAGGGCAAACAATAACTCATTGGCTGTAAGTAAACCTCAATGGTTTCTACACCCACGTCCTGTTTAAAGGTAGAGTCATAGATTGGTTTTTGTCAACAAGGCTGATTCATAGGCAAAGTTAGAAAGAGAAGTACAATAAAAGTAGCATGTGAAAGTTTCAGCTGAATACAGTGTCTACTTGTTGAGAAAACAGCAAAAAGCTGTCACAGTATTTTCACCACAAGAACGTGGCATCCATCCACATTTGGCTGCAGCCGTCGCGAATGGAACTGACCCTCAGAAATCTGAGATATGATCTATGCTTTAGGGTGAACAATTATCCAAACCATATTACTTTGAAAGAGAATCCTTTCTCAAAACAGTTTATACCATTAACAGCTGCAGTGCTTTTTTACCAAGTTGTAGCAAGGGTTTGTTTTTCCCTCTAATAAAGCTCATCCTATGCATTTTTTTTTTTTATGAGTGTGTGTATGATGTCCATATAACTCAAACTGTTTATGACTCCATTGGGAGTTTCAGTCAGTGAATATTTTAAGGTTTTAAAGGCCTTTGATTTTGGGGGAGAGTATATTTTTGGCATTCGAGGTTGGCTCAGCGGTTTCTTCCCTGTTCGCCTCTGTGGATCCCGTTTTGAATCTCGGCCCGGAGCTGTGCACTTTATACCTAGATCGGGTTTTCAGTGCCTACATGATTGCGTGGGTTTTTCCCGAAGTGGGTTTTTTTTTCCTCCCACATCTAAGACTGACATTTCTACATCATCTTCTCTACACAGGTATCTTAAGGTCTATACAGATCACCAGTGCCTGTGCTATTTGAGGGTCACTTGGTTTCTTAACCACATAGATATAAATAATAATAAAATCTTGGTTTTACCCTTGCACCGATGTGTATTAAGCACTGTATGCTCGATACTTTCCCGAGCTCTGTGAAAAAAAAATCCACAGGCAAATCACTCAGGTGGGATTCGAACCCACGACCTTTGCATTGCTAGAGCAGATGTCTTACCACTAGACAATGGCACCGAGCTAGCCCGATGGCTTGAGGTAGTTGGAAAATTCTTTTACCTGATGCAAAAATCAAATGCAATTTTTTTTAATTAATAAAAAATTAACATCTATTAAAATAAAAATCTTCTTAACAAAAGTGGTGTCTTATCTGAAGAATGTTGATGCAGTAGTGGATCCAGGGGATGGATGCCGAAACCCTCCCCCCGCCCCCCATGATGGGTAAAGCTTCTTGCAATGCCTGCTTATGTGATGATTTACTGAATTGGAAGCCTCTGAGACAAATGGATCCATCCTTGTAACTAATTTTCTTAACCCCTCATCATTATTGTGTTTACACCCAGGCTTGGTGGATGGAGTTGGGTGATGTGTACACAATACTCCTTCCATTGAAACTGAGTGAAAACTTTAGGTAGCATGGGGAACTTGTTAACTCTCTCGCGCGCCGACTGGTCGCCAGTGACCGGTTTAAATCCTTGCTCGCCTGTTTTTTGTTAATGTTGCCATAGAAAATTTAAGAATACTGTACAAAGCTTTATATGTTAGTTCGTCACCCTCTTTTTGGATTGCACTTACAAAGTTGCATGTCTTGTGTGGCAGTTTTCCATTGTTTATCAAAAAACGCAAATGCTATTTGCCGATGAAACACAATGGGCGTAAAATGTTTCAGTGATGAATTCACGATTGGCGTTAAACGCACTCTTCCAATGAAACCGATGTACCTTTGCTTAACACCCTCACAATCAAGGGATGCATCTTGTTGTGAGTGTAGTTACCTCATGCCCCATTTCCTCAGTCTATCTTTCTACGGCCATGATGGATCGAAGATGGGAGTAGCTAACCTCGGCTGAGAGGGAATTAATACTGCAACATCACCCTTGAGCGCAGAGTGTGCACAAGGACGGATTATTTTGGAGCCACAGTTGCAGGTGCATGCGTACTGTCCATGGGGGGGAAGGTGATAGAGACACGGGTAAGAGGCAATCTTTAAAGGTAGGGTCATAGATGGGTAAATACTCCCCCAAATTAATGACCAACAAAAACTTACCTGGTGAGAAGCACTGCAGCTGTTGTGTTTAAACAATTTGGAGGAAGCACTCCCTTCGAAGTAATGGTCTTTGGAGATTCACATTTTTCAACATACTTTCATTGATTTCTAATCAACGGGGGGCACTTCAGACAAAATAATTTCGCAGGGTGCTTACGACCATTATCATCTTTATAACTTGTAGGCTTCTATATGAAAATTACACAATTTCTTTTTCTGGGTCGTTGCCCAAGTATGTTCGTACCTTTAATTAAGGAACGACAAACCGCTTATAAACATCATCAATTCTTATTTTCTCAAGGAACTTATCTGAAGAACTAACCTGTGAACATTCAATTGAAATACTTGCTTGTAAAAATAGTTTAAAAACAGCTTACAATACCAACATGTTTTGTCTTCTCAAGAAACACATCTTAAAAATCAACCTGTGAATCTTCAACTGGAGTAGTTGCTTGTTTTTATTCTTCAAGAAAAGAAAAAAAGCATATAGCATCATCATATCCTGTCTTCTGGAAAAAACTGAAATTTCAAATTGAAATACTGGCTTTTAAGTTGTCGCCTTCTTGCCTTAATGCTCAAAACGTACCCAATTTCAAGAGGCAATACGAGCAGTGACTGTTGGAGTGGCGCCCTGTAAATTTTTACGATTGATTTTGAATGATTGATCGTTATTCTGCTTTTATATGAGGCCCCCCTGAAGTGAAGTTGCGTACAGTCACACTATTTTCGCAGAGATGACCACATTTTAAGTGCAAATATATCTTACAGGACATTCGGGTACCAACTATTACCTTACAGATTTTGTCAGTGCACTTTTCCCCATAATGACAGAAATAGACTTCAGCACTTTACTAAGTAACTAGCTGGCTGTATGAGTGATCGCGATGTGTGGCATGTGTATCATTCGTCTCAAGTAGCCACTTGGGTGGACGGAGCGATTGAGTGAGTGAGTGACTAACTAGTGAGAAATATCTGGAGCAATTGAGTGAGTGAGTGAGTGAGTGACTAACTAGTGAGAAATATCGGGAGCGATTGAGTGAGCGAGTGAGTGACTAACTAGTGAAAAATATCTGGAGCAATTGAGTGAGTGACTAACTAGTGAGAAATATCTGGAGCAATTGAGTGAGTGAGTGAGTGAGTGACTAACTAATGAAAAATATCTGGAGCGATTGAGTGAGTGTGAGTGACTAACTAGTGAGAAATATCTGGAGCAATTGAGTGAGTGAGTGAGTGAGTGACTAACTAATGAAAAATATCTGGAGCGATTGAGTGAGTGTGAGTGACTAACTAGTGAAAAATATCTGGAGCAATTGAGTGAGTGAGTGAGTGACTAACTAGTGAAAAATATCTGGAGCGATTGAGTGAGTGAGTGAGTGACTAACTAATGAAAAATATCTGGAGCGATTGAGTGAGTGAGTGAGTGACCAACTAGTGAAAAATATCTGGAGCGATTGAGTGAGTGAGTGAGTGACTAACTAGTGCAAAATATCTGGAGCAATTGAGTGAGTGAGTGAGTGAGTGACTAACTAGTGAGAAATATCGGGAGCGATTGAGTGAGCGAGTGAGTGACTAACTAGTGAAAAATATCTGGAGCAATTGAGTGAGTGACTAACTAGTGAGAAATATCGGGAGCGATTGAGTGAGTGATTGAGTGACTAACTAGTGAAAAATATCTGGAGCAATTGAGTGAGTGAGTGAGTGACTAACTAATGAAAAATATCTGGAGCGATTGAGTGAGTGTGAGTGACTAACTAGTGAAAAATATCTGGAGCGATTGAGTGAGTGATTGAGTGACTAACTAATGAAAAAATATCTGGAGCGATTGAGTGAGTGAGTGACTATAACTAGTGAGAAATATCTGCATAAGCTGTCGTAGCAACAACTGCTTCATCAGTGCTGCAGTTTGTTTTTCCTCTCTGCACATACCTGACTAACACGGCTACCGGCCACTTATTATCAGACATAGAAAGGGGCACTGAAGCAGTGACCATGCCCATATCAGGCCCTGCCCTGACAGCAAATATTTTCTTGTTTTGTAACGGCAGCTTCCTCTCCGTCCTATGGAGCTTCATACTGTACAGCATATCTTTAACGGAGCTGCCAACATTTGCATCTTTCAATCAGGGAGATTTTGTACAACAATCATGGTGATATTCATAATCGGGGAGACCGTCTGATTTGTTCTTCAGAACATGGATAGATCGGTTTATTTTCAGGGAAACTTTTCTGCGGAATCAGGGAAGAGATTCGGCAGCAGCTCCGCTTTAAATCCATTTAAAGGACAGCTCCATGTTAAATGAATGTTAGAAATCGATGAAGCCCTAAAAACCCAGGCTGCGTGGGATTTGAAGAATCTCCCTGAGACTTGATCAAATTGTCAGCTGTGGGAGGGTACCACCGGGAATTGGTTTTTTAAATCAAATTGGCAGGGTAAACTATACGCGTATATACCCACAGAATGAGGGCAGCTTCTCAAGTGATCACATTTTTTTAAGGGGTGGTTGCCACCGAGGGAGTTGCTGGGGGAGGCGTTTTTGTGAAAACATAACAAGGCGCACGAGGAGGATTGTCTCGGGGGGGAGGGAGGGGGTAACAGTCATCTGAAGCACCCTGTGGTCTTCACCAAAGTCCGCTGATAAATTTGTAGAGCGTTTTAAAACAGAAGATCTGTAATATCAAGTTTGGTTTGTCAGAAGATTTGCAGCATACTTTTTATCCCGATTGTAAATGCGAGAACAGTTAGGTGGGGCTCTGCAACAACACCCAGCAGTTTTTTGGAAATAGTGAGATGGCAGGGAACGATTTTGTCCAGCAATTTTGCATAGCAATTTTTTTTAAAGTGAACTTGTTTTGTGCACACTACATGCTAATAATGAGTAGCAAATGATGATTTTTGATTGATACAATTTGTGTGGCAATTTGCTCTGCTGTACGAGGCAAATCGTTCACAGTACTAAACAGATACAGATACAGATACAGATACAGATACACTGTGTGGCATTAAACGTGATGACAACTGAAACATCAGCCTTGATACCAATGTGATGTCTAAACATTCTGTAGAGAAAATACCTTATAGGCCCTAATTTAAGTGTTACTTGAAAGCTCTTGTTCTCATTAATTTGCAAAGACTTTGTTACTGGCACCATGTTTTGACCCTAGCAGAGTGATTCTGTAAGGTATCTTCACCGGCACCTACGTGGACCGTGGTTCCAACTTGAGCACAAGATGTGGGTTTCCAGTTTATGCTTATGGTACATTGGCCATTTTCGAAAGCACGGTTTGTGCTTGGTTTGGGCTAATGGGTTCCGTCTGTTATTTAGAAAACGTGTGCTGTCCTTATGAGGTTTCAAACAGGCGAGCTGAGCCCAAGCCTCTGAGCCTTGGTTTCGAAAACAACCATTGGGTTTAAATCCAACCCCAAGTTTTCTGTGGGTTTCATTTTTGTAAATTCAGGAGCAGTTACTTTTCATGATTTAAAGACTGGAATCTGTAGATCTTTTGTATTCCTTCATCAAATTAAATGCTTGCAAATGTTATTCTTTGATGGTCATTCAGATCATTTGGAGCTTTTGCTGACGCTTTTTTAAACAGAAAAAAAAAAAATCCACTTCCTTTGACATTTTACGCGCACAATCAAAATTTTAAGAAAGGAATCTCTGTGAATTTAATTGCAGGAAATCTTCGCACATGCTTAGAGCGAGCCACAATTTACAGGAAATCGGTTCTGAGCGACTTGACGGAGTAACTACCTTCCCTCCCGGCTAAAATAAATAAAAAATGAGCTAGCATGAATGGCGGACTAGAGTCAAGGAGAGAAGGCAGCGTGTAGTGCAGTTTGTGTTGACATGAATCCTTTTATTAGGTTAAGGCTCATGGGGGAAAAATTTTATGTCAATAACCTTCCATTGGAAAAACTAGGAGACATTTTTTGAAGATGGTGTCAAGTCAAGGACCTCTCTCTCTCTCTTTCTTTCTCTCTCTCTTTCTCTTCTTACCAAGTCCACTAAAGGATGAGACGTTGCTGTGAAAACATTTATGATCAACGTTTAGCACACAACTATGTTTGCAGTTTAAGTTGTTATTATCGATCAATCTCGGAAATGTTTGTGATGGAGTTGTGCAGGCGCTTTTAATAAAGCTGGGGTTTTTTTCCGTTCCTTTTTTGGGGCCTTTTCCAAACCTCGGCTTGGGCTCTGGCTCCGGCTCCGGCTTGGGCTCTGGCTATGGCTTGGGCTCAATCATCAATTTTGGAGCAGTGTGCATTTTGCACGGTGTCTCCAACATTAATTGGAGCCTGGAGCCAGAGACGGATCAAGGGGGAAAAAAAAATCTCATTGATGTCTGAAGCCATCTTTAGACCATTAGCATGCTGCCACCATCTTGGTCATGCCCCCTGTATCCAATAACAGTAATGAATGCTAATATCCATTGTACATAAAAGGAACCAGACTAGCTTTCCTTCCAGCCTCAGTTTGGTTACAATGATTCGAATGGGAGAAAATCAAGATGGCCTCACCTTGAAAGAGGTCTATTAATAGAGATGTAGAGAGTCTGTCAATGTTGAGGTTCATGGACTTTATCCTCTGTAAGAGGAGATACCCACAAGTATAATTTTTTTTTCTTCTCCAGCCATAACCCACTGAAAATGTCATTGATCTGATGTAACCAATTTGGACCGTCTTGTCAGGTGTACCTCTTGCAAGTCTGCTGCCTTGATGTAAGCGTTCTTTAAGACATACATTAATACTGTTCAAGCTGGAAGCCTTGATACATGCTGGCAGCCCAGCGGCGTGTTCGTCATGAATAATCGTCAGCTCGCCCCGATCCATGCATAAACCCGATCCGTCGTCTCACTCTCAGGCCCTACTCGGAGGGCACCTACCCTGTTTAGTGTGAGATTTACCGACCGGTTACGACAGCTTCTGAATGAACTGGGGCATCAGCAGGCGCTGCTCAATAGTACGAATCAGGCATGCGTTACACGGGGTGTCTCTGTCCAGAATATTTATGAGTGTGCGAAAGAGTTTAGAATGGCGATCGGGAGGATCCTCTGGCCGTAATTCTTGCATCTTGATTTTTATCTTCGTTGACTAGGGATGATTTTGAGTAAGTTATGAGGGAGTTTGTTACTCCAGGTGTTGTTTTTTTGTATTTATTTTTGTTATTCGATGAGGCACATCAATACAATTTAGAAGCGGATCAAATATGCCAATAAAGTAAAGACAAAAATCAATTAGGTGTGAATCTTTTTAGCAGGCAGTCTGTAGATGCATGGATTGACTGCTTGATGATACATGACAGTTTATTGACAACTGTAACCTTTAAATGCGCACACATACAAAATGGCACTTGAGTTTCTTCTTTAAGGATTTATACATCAGTGGGTTTGGGAATAGTGAAAAATTCATTATTCCCTTTAGTTTTCAAAAGGCACATCAGAAAAACAACCTGTGAAACGACGATGAAAACTAGTTTCTGTCTTGTGATGTCAGATTCTGTGCTTGAGTTTCCGTAGATCCCATGGCCTAGTTTCATCATGGAGCTGCACACAAGTCGCTAAGCACAAAACTATTTTACTTACCAGAATAAGGTTACCAGCTAAAGTACCATATTACAAGCAACATTTGTGACTTCTATCCTGTTTAATATTTGTGCTTAGCAGAAAATTGTGAAGCAATAATGTCTGCTTAAGGAAGCAGCTCTGTGAAATTGGGCCCACAGGGCCCAGTTATAGAGTTACAAAGTAGCTGAGCACAATAAAATTGTGTTTACCAGAACAAGGTTTCTAGCCAAAATACCATGTCAAATGTAGCATTTGTGACTGATATCCTGCTCATTTCTGCTAAGCAGAAAATTGTTAATTGGACCCTGGTAAGGAGTAATAAGTTGGCAAAGTGGTATCTTCCCATACAAACAACCTTTTATGTCTACATTTGAATGAAAACAACGGAAACTAGTTTGTATCTTGTGAGGGATTCTGGTCCACGTGTTTGTGTATCTGTATAGTTCATGCTTAGTGCAATTACTGTGATCAAAAGAAGCAACAGTGGAGGTCTGTGCTTACGATCACCATTCTTCGCTTACAGGGCAAGCGCCAAATTTCTGGGCTAGCTGTGTAAGAATGCCTAGTAGCATTGAGAACGCATGCACAAAAGCAAAAATTCCCTGCTCACCTGTAAAATGTTTTTACGTAAGGACGAAATTTCCTGCATCCGTAAGCGACGATTATGCTTACGGTAAGCAGAGTTTGGCCCTAGGCCTAATTTCATAGAGCGGCAAATATTGCTTAAAAATTTTCTGCTAAGCAAAAAATAAGTAGGATACCATTTACAATGGTACATGTGGAATGCTATTTTGGTTGGTGACCTTATTCTGGTAAGCATATTTCTATTGTGCTTAGCTACTTTTTGTGCTTAAGCAGCTTTATGAAATTGGGCCCAGGATAACGTTCCCAATCACATGCTTCCAACGTTGCCGTTTTTGGAGGTCATCTCACCATAAGAGAACCATTTGATAATCAACAATTTTGTGAATATTTTTGGCTCTAAGAGTTTATTTCATGTCGCAAACCTTCCTTGGTTGTATTTAATTTGATTACAAATTCTGTTCCCACAAGGTTATTTTTCAACCAAGTGCTTTGTGTTGTATAAGACTCTAAAAGTCAAACCACAGTATCAAAATTTAGTTTTCCTTTCTTCCTCTTTGATTCAATAAAACCGAACGAAAAAAAGGTTTGTGGTTTGACTGAACAAAAGATTGAGAATTTGGAGTCAAACTGAAATAGATCCAGAAGGTGCCAACAATTCAATCACTGTATTTTCCACTTTGGCTTTAAAGGGAGAGTATTTGGTGATTACTCCAAAAATTAATGACCGTAAAAACTTATTTGGTAGCACTGCAGCTGTTGATAATGTATACCATTTTGAGAAACAATTCCCTTCAAAGGAATATGGTTTTAGAGAGAGAGATGGATTCAAAACATTTCAATATGTGAAACATTTCTGCATGAAATGTTTCTCAGATTGTGTATTCCAATTACGGATTATTCTTCCTGCGTGGACATAACCACTCCAGGTTTTCGACGAAAAAAAACGCTACCACCGTTTGAAAATAAATTTTCACAGGTTAGGTTTATTGTATATATCTACATTTATATAGGATTAAAACAATCAAACGGTTAAAAAAACCAAAGGTATACTTTGCCTTTAACCTTTAAACGCGCACTCTAATGCGCTTAAGTAGGTTTCTCCCAGGAAATGAAAGGATGGTTGTATCATAAATTTTGGGAATAACATGTTTTTAATTTCAGTGATCTACATCCTTTAAAAGAGTAACTTGTGAAAGGATAAATCACAGGGGATGGTCAAGTTTTGTTAAAAACAAGATTATATATTTTTGTTTTTAAATTGTTCATTTTGTTTTATTAGTGTCAATCTGAAAGCTCACTGACTTAAAAGTACAAATTTTCCAGAGAAATATTTCCATCTGAAATACTGTCTAAGTTGAAGGGAGAAATAGATGTAATTGAAGGCCTCCTGTATTGATTTCTGCAATCAAACCAAAAGAAAATCCCTAACAAAACGTGAAATATTTTCACCAAAACAGTTCCCGCTAATCGGTGTTCATTTAAAACTTGAGGATTGGAATAAATTTACTTTTCAAAATACAAAGCTTGCAATATACAGACCTGAAACTTCACGGAAGCAACGTAGGCAATTGCCTTTGTGCCCCTTGAAATGTTCCAATAGAAATTTGACAAATTCCTTATAGGGGTGCCCTTTACCAAGGAGAAATGCCTTGGTGCCCTTGCCCCTTTCAAAAAGGAACATATACCTTCAATACCCATTTGACACAACAAGTTTTGACCAACCGGTGCATTCCGCAGCTTTAAGGTAGCCTGGATTCAGAGGGAAAATTGCAAGGGGACCTGGAGACCATTTTGTCATCACGTCGCTATCCCTACACAATAGAAGAAAAAGAAAAACAGAAGGGTCATACTTTAGTAATGACCCTGAGAAGAAATTGTTTAAATTTTATCCCCTTACCCCCCCCCACCTTAGTTATGCCACTGTACAGAGCTATGAAGGATGATTTTTAGTCCCCACTAAAGAGCTTCGCTTTGAAATGTAACTCAGCTGCAGGTAGTCATGGTAGCAGTTTTTCTTCTGCACCGGTAGTTTCAGATTAGAGAAGTGGGTGGAGGTTGCTAACTCTCATTGTGCCGCGGCAGGATGTGTAAATATGGAACAGACAAACCGGGTCAGTTCCTGTCTCCCCCGAGAAATTGTCATGCAAATTAGGAGCACCTTGTCAAATTGGTAGTTCGGGAGCCAATTGCAAGACTTGCGTGGAATTGACGAGTTGATGTTTCAACCACATCCTGATAATAATAAGCCCGGTGAAGTGTGAGGATCGTGGTTAGGCCTAGCGCTTAGCATCCCCACCCCCGACTTTTAAAATTTGTTATTTTGCTGTCAAAACAACTTTGAACAGTTACTGTAGGAACTCAAAGACACTTGATCCTGCAACGTATAGCATAATTGGTCTGCTCTCTTGTCGATTTTATCGCCCGCAGTTGTTGCGGTGATTACTGAAAAGAGCCGACCACTAATACCGACTTGGAGCCTGGACTTGCCAGTTGCGTGGTGCTCATCACGAGCTGCCTGGTCGGCCTGCACTGGACTATCCTTTTCTTTCTGTTGTGGTAGTCTGGGTGCCAGCCTTTTTTTTTTTTCGCAGAAGCGTGGGCATTGAGATTTGTGGTGTATTGTTGTTGACTGACTGGAGAGGAAATAAAACAAAAAGTGATCACTCACATTTTGCAAACCTCGAAAAGAACCAATTGTTTGGAGACAATGTGGCAGTATTTCGAACAGAAATACTCAGACAGTCTTTGAGAAAGACTCTGCTATGGTGGAAACATCAGGCCATTTAAAAATGTTAATTTATACCACAGGTCATTTTGGTTGCTAGGCAGTTGGCAACAGCTAATACTCTCTTCTTCTTTTTTTCCAGAAATCCTTTTTTTGTGACAATTTTTTCTGAAATCAAATCTATTTATCGTAAGTTTGCAAGTCATATACATACATATATTAATTTTTTAGTTAATTTTTGATTTATATATCAAAAATGAACTTGTTATCATTAACAATCACGTTTAATACCTTTCAAAAGGGCAGGTGGTTTTTTGTGAGAACCTTACCTTGCAAAGTCTGAACAAATTGAAAGACCTGGTTTAGTTTTATGTATCACTTCTCAACACGATACTGGACATCCTGTCCTATTATAAAATATCATCAGTATCGTGTGAGCTCAAGACGGCCGATGATCATCAGCAATCTTGGATGATGAAGTCCATCTCGGATTCCCTCATCGTGACGACACCCAATCCGCATCATTTTCCTCCACAGAGCTTCTCCACTGACAGACTAAATATTCACACCCAGCGTGATAACAAGCCTGAAGGGTAACTCAACCGTTAGATTTCCTTTTCCTTAACATAGCGGTATTTTATTTCTCGCTGTCTCAATCTATCTCTCTCTCTCTCTCTCTTGCTCCTCATTTTCTTCCTTTCTGAGGTGCCCGTCCTAAAGGGGCGCTAGGGCTGACACATTTCTTTGAACTTGAGAATCGGCTTGGATTCTCACCTGCAATGAGTCATGGAATCTTTTACTGCAACCCTCCCCGGGTTATTTGTCCACGGCGAGGCTGTACCTATCAGAGATGCAGCGGAGAAGCATAATTTACAAACCATGAGATTTCATGGGACAAATTTTAAGAAAATTCACTGTGTTATATTGTCATCAGAAAATTGAGCAACAATCTCGCTTAAAGGAACATTACAGAATTGGTAAGAAAAAAAAATGGTAAAATGTACTTTTTGATCACAGATTTACATAAAACTTACACGGTCTAATGATGATGATAGTAGAAAACATCCCTTGAAATATTTCTGTCTGAAATGCCATATTTGATGAGAAATGAATAAACTAATTTTCCGATTGGAGTTTATCGCTCAGTGAGCGTTTTATTCATTTGTTGAAGATATATGATTTCATGCAAATGTGTAATCGGTTTTTCACTATTTTCTCGTGACCCAGATGGCCGATCAATCTCAAACTTCTACAGGTTTGTCAGTTTATGTATATGGTGGATTACATAAAGTGCTTACACTGCCAGCAACTGTTTTGTTTGCAAAACCAATTCTGTAATGTTCCTTTAACCTTGGTCCTCCTTGGTTCTAACGGAGCCTCAGCATCAGCAGCAGTCAGCATTTTCTTGAAGACGAGCAGAGCACACCTGCAAGACGTTTGGAGTATCTCAAACTCAGTTCCTCTCAGAATCAGAATCTCCTGAAAGATTTTGACTCACATGGTTTTTACCCACAATAGACTGTGCGGGACCTGTTAAAAAGTGCGCAAGTTTGTTTCCTTCACGCGTTAAAGCAATGTACGTGGGACCAAATACGAATACCAAGCTTCAGATCTTAAGTGTCAACATTTTGATATGGAAAGTTAGATTTTTTGCTGTTCAGTTTGGAGTCAGTTTTGTTAAAAGACAAAAGCTTTTGAAAAGTACAATGCTTTTTTTTTATGTTGAGAAGAAAGCGGTTTTCCACCATCAATATCAATGGAGAATAGCTATAAAAAACTCCTACAAATTATGTCTGAATTTGACTTTTGGATCTGTGTTTGTTGAAGCAAACGATCAGAGTGAAAGAACTCTAACAGGAGCCTTCAACGTCTAATTGTTCCTCTGTCAAGCTATAAAGCCTCCCAGCCCCCAAGTGTTCCGATGAGGACAAGCGATCCAAGAAAACAAACTTCATACACTCTTTATTCTTATCTTCTAACTGCCCCTCAGCACCTTATGAAAACCTACATATTTTGTCGGAGAAAAAATATTCCCGCCCACGCAGGAACCTTTGATGCTAATACTTTGTCAAACCCCCTTTGTGATCTCGCAACATTTTTTCCTGAATGAAATTAGCCGGTGGCTAATTTCTTATTTACTCAAACAGCGGATGTGCGACAGGTCAACGAACTGGCTCAAGGTCCCCAAGCGAGCTTGCAGATGCAACGTTCAGAGATTTTTCTGTTGACTCTCTTCCTCCAACAATTGTATTTTTATTTATTTTTTTTATTCCATCCCTTTCCCTTCATCCCATCTCTAAATCGTTTACTAAAATCTTCTCCTTCTGTCTTCGTGTCTTCTTTTATCAGTAGATCACGCATATCTTTCCATCCCCCACTCGCAGGCCTGAAAATCTACTCCCCCTCCCCCCCCCTCCCAAAGGGTAAGGCCACTTGTCTTCATTAAAGAGCGCCCTCTGTTGATATGGTAACGTCGTTGATGCACCAAGGACAAGACCAGGGAAACATCGGTCATGAATATCATGCCAATATCATCATTCATTTAATAACAATATAAATAGTATAGCAATTATTTCTAAGGCACCAAATCCACTTTAACTAGATGGCACACTGAAAAGAACAATTATCTGATTTTTACAGGGCCACAGTACGTGCAAATTTAGTTTGACAAACTTCCGCATAAAATCAAAAGTATGTCAAGTTCTCTACAAGTAAATTCTATGGATCATGCACTTTTATGAAGAAAAATATAATCTCTTTTGGTTCATAAAAGAGTGGACAAGAGATATTTGCTGATTCCCTGCTATTTAAAGAAATCGAGTTTGTCTTTTACCACTGGGCAAGCTCAAAAGTTTAATACTTTAGCCATTTTCAGGAGGTTACGGGTTTGAATTCCCGCCTGAAGCAACTGACGGTACTTTGGTACTTTGTCACGGGCCTCAGACAGCTCTGAGTGTTTAAAATAAGAGTAAAATTGAAATAAAATTTTGTACAAAATGTTCTCAGTTTAATCAGCCTGACCTGAAGCCAGCCTTGCCTCTTCTTTAAAAAAAAAAAAATTAGGGATTTTTTTTTCTTTCTCGCCCGCATGCATCAATCTCGGTGATATTGCCTATCTGAGAATCCACAGTGTCATCAGTGACACTAATGTCAATAAACCCCAAGGGGGGTCCCATGTATTAAAACTCGCCACGATTTCAACATACATAGTCAACATGAGTTAGGTTTCATGATGTTCATAATGGACTGGGAACATGAGAGAGAATAAGCCTCAAGGGCTGGAATAATTCTCTCTCTCTCTCTCTCTCTCTCTCTCTTAAGTTGGGTCTTCATCATAGCAGGGTCCCTTCGGCAGCGGCATCCCTTTTGCTTCAAGGAGTCAGTGACAGTACTCCTGTGAATACCCCCCCCCCCGCCCCACTCGCTCAGGTACGGTCAGAACCCAGAGTATCTTGCTCTGCCCTGACTACCCTGTAAGACAAACTCAATTGTCTAGCTTGTCTACCTTACAGAATGAAAAAAAAACAGCAGCCATTAGCAGCCTGAGGAACAGAGCAATTTACATTGATCCCAAACACTTTTAGAGTGTACCAGTTAAACTTTTAGCAAGCACAATAGAGGGTAATGCTAAAGTTTTAGGGGACCTAGGAAGAAATCTTGAAACTGAAGCTGCTCACCTTAAAGGATAGGTCATCGTTCATTTTGTGTCAACTGATTTGTAGGTAAAATTGTCAAGAAATGTTTAATTAAAGTCACCTGTAAGTTTCAGTTGAATACAGTAACGACTTGTTGAGAAAACAGGAAAAAACTGTTAGTGTTATTTTCATC
The DNA here is from genome assembly GCA_032158295.1 of Pycnopodia helianthoides. Classification (NCBI taxonomy): domain Eukaryota; kingdom Metazoa; phylum Echinodermata; class Asteroidea; order Forcipulatida; family Asteriidae; genus Pycnopodia; species Pycnopodia helianthoides. The sequence continues at coordinate 665,297 of CM063251.1, forward strand.
AAGAACATCGAATCCATCCACGTTTAGCAGGGGTGACAGCGAGTACCAACCGCATCTCTGACCGCATTACTCCAAATGGACACAACAGAAATTTGAATCTGCTAATTGGACATTGAAATTGTTTGACATACTTTTATTGATTTCTATTCAGTTCAGACGAATCAGTTTCGCAGGATGCTTACTACCATTTACTTGTACTATCTTTATAAAAAAGTAGGCTTTCGGATACAAATTGCACCTTCTTTTTTTTCGGGGTCATTTATACCAAAGTATGACCCTACCTTTGAGATGGACTTATCAAAACACTGAGCTGTACTCCAAAGATTCTTTTCAAAACTCCTACGTATGATGAGATATTATTACACGTTTTTTTCAAGATTGTATTTTCCACTTTTCAAAGTTCAAAACCTTGAAGCAATGTTGAAATTGTAGATTTCCTGGGCTGTTGTTCATTTATTTATTTGATTTATTAGTTCTGGTTGTGAAGTTAAGGATTCTCAGAAAAGCAAACTTAATCAGTAAACATTGTAATATTAGCCAAGAACCCCACGGGGAGGAGAAAAAGAAGGAAGTTTCAGTTTTAGATGTGGGAGGTAATTAAATCCCAGACTCGAATTATTCCAGGGAACAAACCCACGCGATCAGGTAGGGACTGAAAACTCAATCCACATAGTGCCCCCGCCCCCAGCAGGATTCAAGGACCGAGGTCCTAGATGTGGAAGGCGAGGAAAGATACCACTATGCCAACCCGACCACCCATTGTTACTTGAATGATGTTGACTTTCATTCATTGATTCTGGTTGTGAAGCTAAGGATTCTCAGAAAAGCCAACTTGGATCACTATACTGGTCAAGTATCCACCTGTAGAGAAGACAAGGAAGGAAGTTTCCGTTTTAGATGTGGGAGGAACCCCCCCCCCCCCCCCCCCGAGAATGATTCCAGGAAAAACCCACGCATTCAGGTAGGGACTGAAAAAACAAATAAACATAATTCCCCCCGGCGGGATTCAAACCGAGGTCCTAGAGAGGGAAGGTGAGACCACTACGCCAACCCCCAACAACCCCTGTTGTGTTTGTTGTTGTTCGTTCACTCGGGAGTTAATTACTAATTAGCGCACACTTGACCCAACCTTATGTCTCAACTGGTGACCTCTCGCTACATCCTTAGTAAGATCTAGGCCAATTGCTCCCTGGAGTGTAAACCTAGAGATGATCACTTTGCACGCTCTGATGATTTCCTGATTGCTCTGGGCTGCTGATTGCCCAACCGGAATTGTCATCCTACATCTTCAGGGATGCGGAGTAATTTGAACTATTTTTGACCGTTTGGACAGTGTTTGTGAAACAAGTTTACGTGATGCAAAACACTAGTAAACCCAACCTTTTTTTCGTTGTTATTATTACTATTATCTATTGATACAAATAAACAACATACAGGCAGTCAAAACATAATAAAACTGTAATTGTGATGCACTGAGGATAGAGAGACTGCCAACATTAGGGCTAGATAGCTCAGTTGGTAGAGCCGCAGGTTCAAGTCCCTCTCTAGTTAATTTTGGGGGGGTCAACCCAAAATCAATTCAATTCACGTTTATTTCCATACTTCTGTGATAGATAACATTAAAAAACATGTAATTATGGAGTAAACAAAGTAACAATAAGCAAGACAAAATATACGACAAAAAGAGTGTTGGGTTTTGACTGGCAAGCTGGAGAAGCCATCAGCTGTGCTCATTGTTGATGGAATGTGGGCCATTCTTTGACGAGGCGGGTTTTCAACCTTGGACGGTTTCTGCCGTGGCAATCTGTGGTACTGTATGATCACATTTACAGATACAAATGACCGCAATGTGTGGCATTGGGTTATTACCTCACTGTTGTGTGCATGGCATATGGGAGGTTTCGAGGCATCTGAAACTATAAGGAATGCGGATGCACTCGCTGCTGAAATGTCTTCATGTTTGTGCATATTTTATCAAGATTTAATGAACGGCGTTGGACAAAGGGGCATCCAATGCCTCGCCCTCCGCACAAGAATGGGTATCTAAATTTCTGACCCTGTGTCAATTTTCACATTGGTGATGATTTTTTTTGATAGTTACATTTTTTTTATATTTATTATTATTAATAATTTCTGGTAATGAAACGAAGGAAGCCTCAAAAGCGAACTTAGTCACTGTGACTTGGAACAAGGCCTATGGAAACCTGTAGACAAGGGGGATGCTTGTATAATGAACCAGAAACATTGAGGTAAACCTCTACTCTTCTGAGATAAGTGTTCTGGGTAATTAGTTTACGTGCACTGCCTGTCCTAGTACACAGGACCTACGGCTTAAATGTCCCATCCGAAGGACCAACAATTTGCACCACAATTTTTTTTTAATTTTCTTACCTTGTATAAAATATCTGATTTTTGTTTTGCTATTTTATTTTTTCTAACTGAAAAAGTTGATGTTCCATTGATGTAATTATGTTGTTATACTTGCTTTTTGTGTGTGTATGCGTTTCAAACAAAGGACTTTAAGAAAAGGGCTCCGAGTAGTTTGACAAACCAAGGACATTTTCATAACAAAATCAATGGGGTCGTGCCAAATAAAAAAAAGTAAAATCCAAACAATCTGAGAAAACAAATATTTCCTTAATGTACACAGTTGACAAACATGTTCAATGAGTTTGTGTGTTTGAGATTTGTTTATTCATTTTGTTTCCAATTCCTTAGTTAATCACCATAAATCCCAGTCGGATTACTTTAAGTTATTGTTTGAAATTTGTATCCGATATTTCCCCCCGTTTCATGTTGTCTCATCAGACGTTCATCCCAGCGCATTGTCATCTCACGCCACGTCTGCCAACAATATTTTATTGGAACGAATCCAATCCAGATGGAGACAGTATTTCATTTTAATACCTCGGACTGGGATTTTTTTTATTTTATATTTTCCCTTTCCTTTCTTGTACCATATAATTAAAAGCACTCACGCACGAATGTCCCAACGATTCCAAAAAACAAGAATCCAGTCAAGACTCCAGGAGCCTCATCTTGCCATTTCTTACCTCTTCATCGATCCTCGTGCCCATTATCTTCCTAAAGAGAGTATATGTCAATACAATTAAGGAGCCCAGAAAGAAAAAAATGATTTTGGTGGATGTTGACCTATCCCTAAGGGTATACATCAGTAGAGCAGTGTGGCGGGTAAATTGATACATGTGATCTTAGAAAGTTGAAAATGTTCCATCTTGCAATTCCAGTGTTGTTTTCTAGCTCAGGTTTTCTGTTTGTTGGGGGTGTTTGTTTGTTTGTTTTTTATCGTTGTTTTGGGTTATTTGGGGGGATGGGATATTCGGCTACGCCTTTTCTTTAAAAATAGGAAAATTATACACCCCCTGTACTGATGCCTGAGAAAGGCTTTATGCCTGAAGCCTTTCTCATATTCAAACTACATTACTTCAAAGGGACTCCTTTCTCACAATGTTTTACACTATCAGCAGATCTCAGGTGCTCCTTACCGAGTAAGTTTCTATGGTAATGTATTTATTCAGTAATTGCCAAAAGTATCCACTGCCTTTAAGGGATACAATCAGAAACAAGATGCCTTTTGTCTGTTCAACACACTGATTTTGAAATTTGCCCTTAAGTGCGACTTTTCATAACATTTTCACTTTTTAACATTTTGGAAATTTTATATAAAATACAATAATAGAGACAGTTAAACATTGGTATCAAATTTTGCAATATGGAGAACTCATGCTTAAGCAATATATCTTTAAGCTTGAAAGCAAAAAGGCATAAAATTCTACAGCCAAACAAAACCCATAAATGGGCAAGCATTTTGAGGATGATTTACACGTGCACAAAACTAACTCCAAAGTATAATCATGCTCCATTAGTATCAATTTATCAATCCGGGCACACTCATCTACGGGAAGGCAACAGGCCACAAAACAGTTTCGTGCTGTACACCAACACTTTCCACCGTCATGAGATGAACTCCTTGATAATGGTCCGGGGCTCAGACTGAGTGACGACTGTCGTTGAGTCTAATGGCGGAGCGGGGAGACAGCTTTTGATGAATGGATAAAACGTATGTGCCGTCATATTCCATCAAAAACATGCTCATCAAAAATATCAACTGCCTTGGATGTAACGAAACAGTTGCCGTACTCGAGGTGACTTTAATTGCATGCAGCCATGCACTGTGAACTGTTTTAGTAATTTTGAATGGCAGTTTAAAAAAACACTGTATCTCTCTCTCTCTCTCGTTCTCTTTAACATTCTTAAATTCAAAACAGCATTATGAAAAATACATTACAAAAAAGACACACAGAAATTGGTGAATCGATGGAGATCTGGGCCCACTTTCATGTCGCTGCTTACTATAAGCAAGGAATCTGCGCTTGCGGAATCATGGAATTCCGCGCTTACATCAAGCGTATTTCACGGGCTGGCAGGGAATTTCTGCTTGTGAGTGTGTGTAGTCCATGAATGGTCCGCTAGGCATTCTTTGCTTACACGACTAGCGCAGAAATTTGCCGCTTGCCCTATGAGCAAAGAATGGTGATCATAAGCCCAGAATTCGGCGATAAGCAGAGCCATGAAATTGGGCCCTGTTGGCTATGGCTTTGGCTTACGGCTTCATCACCAATGCTTACGGTTTGCATTGCCACCCATTTACCATTCAGGGAAGGTTCAAACCGGGATATTACTTGTCTTATGATCCCTAGGGTAACAAATGGATATGCGATGGATCATTGAGTGCGTTCGGGGCCAACTCTCTGGAATCAGTAACAACAGACCATAATATCCTCACCAACTGTTGATGCCTTCATGCATAATCTCAAAACCAATATGTTCTTGTGTTCCCTTTGCTGATGTTGCTCTTGTATTTAGAATATTTGACCAGCTGTTTATTGTCTTATACTATATTTGTGAATCGCAATGATCATCTCTGGAATTGCGCTATATAAGAGCCGTTATTATTATTATTAGCTTATCTATTCATTTCCATTTTTTTAGACACTGTCTCAACCAGTATCCAAAACAGTGGAGCAGTGTTGACCATCATGTAGTCCTTTACAGAACTTTGTGAACTTTTTATTCGCAGTTTTTAGTTTTCCCCTGCGTACCGAACAAGCTAATAAGTTAGGAATGCCACGGATCACGTCTGCATCTACAGCACGATGCAAACAGACAGCTTACTCCTAGACGAGAGAATGGTGCCTTTTATCAACTGTGTGTCTCTGTGGGGCAAGGATGGCAGACTGCACACAATGATTTATCAGTAATAACCATTATCATCTTGTGGCAGATCGAGGATAGGCTATGACGTTTCAAGATTTCTTCCTCTGAACAGGAAGACAGGATTATGATGAGGGGGTAGAAAAGAGAAAAGAGAAAAGAGTCTAGAACTTGTGGGTTTTTAAACTGCGCATAATGTCAGGGACTATTTTTTTCAAAATGCGAAACATTAATCTGAGAACGCATTAACTGCAAATTGTATAAAGACATCGTTGTTGGGTGTGTTTGATCAGTGAAATATTTAAGTGGTTTGCACATGAGTAAAAAGTCTACATATGGGGGAAAATGAAATCATTTCTTAACCCTTTAGAGACCGTTCATTTCTGTATTATCATCATATGCCCAGACATGGGTAATCTTAGAGATTTTTTGCCCCGTTTTTTTTCAGGAAAAATGTCAGGAAAATTCTTGAGAAGCAGAAATACTTGGTTCTGTTTTTGAGAAAATGTCATTTTGACCCTCTTGTTTGAGCAGAAGTACAACAAATCTTGCAGCCGTTTCTGGCCGCTATGGGCATTTCAGTACAAGCCGTTTTTGGCTGCATATGTCCATAGAGGGTTAAGGAGTCCTGCAGATTATCTTTATTTTACTTTTGTTAGTTCATTTTTTATATCCAGTACCTTTTTGTATGGCCCAATTTGTCAAAAGAAATGTGTTTTTTGTGTTTTTTTATTCTTTGATTATATTTAGACAGATGATGCTATTTCAAAACAAAAAAATATACAAAAACTTTTGCATATGCTCGAAACAATGCAAAGAGTACATGTGTAACATGCAATATTGTTCGAACGTTGATAATGAACAAGACACAAAGTTGGGATCCTGACAATTTTATAACTAATTTTTTAGGTCTTTTATTAAGTACAACTCATTCATTGACAGATGTTTTCATGCCATACCTTAAATGAAAGCTTCCAACTTTCTTGAAGTAGCTAACTCAAGTTTAAATCTAAACCGTTGGGTCAAATTGGATTAAAAATCAGATCTAGCATCTTTAAAGAGGTCTCCATTAGGAAAAAGCAAACAACAGGTCTCCATGTGGGACTTCTAAAAGGGGGGATGCCCCCACAAGGCATTTTGTCTAATAATACACAGTTCTTAGACGGACGCTTGATCACACTTGACTGGCCGTCTCAAAGCGCTCATTGTTTTTATGACAGGTCCGTATAGAGCCATATGTTTGCATTATGAGACGTATTTATTTAGCTTGTTTTAAGGATTTTATAAGGTGGTACGGGCAATCTGCAGCCATCCCCCCTTCTCTTAAACGATAAGTGAAGTGATGGGTTCTCTTTTTACATTATGCGTCACACAGGACCTGCGGGCTTACAACCCAAACGGAGGTTGAAGTAATTATGCTTAAGTGTTTTGCTCAAGGACACAAGTGTCCTGACCGAGACCTGAACCCAGACTCATACCAACACCAGTCGCCGATTTCACAAAACTTTCCGAAACTGCATGAGTCCTCTTGCGCAACATTTCTTCCATAAGTTGTGCACCGCTATCACAAGAAATCTTGCACAAGTGGACTTAAGCAGCTGCGTAAAGTTTTGTGAAATCAGCTGAACTTGAGTCCGGTGCACCAGACCGCTCAGCCACGACACTACCTCACTTGTCTGGGAAAAAGACAACATATAGAAGGATGACTATTTGAGGAAGTGTTTGTATTTGTTTGTTTGCTTGATTGGGGGCTTGGGGGAAAATTTGTTTGTTTTTACCTGAAAGAGATTTTCAAGATCTGGGTATGGTTTCACTGCTCTACTTACGTTAAGTGTAGAATCATAGATTATTAAATTCTCCATAAATTAATGACTATAAAAACTTACTTGGTGAGAAGCACTGCAGCTGTTGATAGTATTTTGAGAAAGGATTCCCGTCGAAGTAATAAGGTTTGGATAATTTTTCACTCAAAAACATTTGAATCTAAGAAACAATTCATGCATGAATCGTTTCTCAGATTTCTGAGGGTTGGTGACCATTCAAGAATGCTGCGGCCAAAGATGCGGTTGGTACCTGCTGTCACCTCGCTAAACATAGATTCAGCATTCTTGATGAAAATACTATGACAGTTTTTGCTGTTTTTCTCAACAAGTAGACACTGTATTCAACTGAAACTTTCACAGGTGACTTTTATTGTATCTCGATCGATCGATTTGGCCTATAAATCAACATTACGTTGACAAAAACCAATCTATGACCCTATCTTTAACTGAGAAATACTCACATAACGTAAGCATTTGTAACAGTTTAGCAAGGAATATTTAGCTAGTGTGCGTGCGTACTTCACATCAACAACAATAATTAAACGCTTTATACTGCGCACTCATCAGTCCAAGGACACCCAAGGCACACAAAAGTAAAATAAAACCGGAGAACAAGCATCGGATGCAGACAACAGATGAAGTGTCTCTAGTTATGAAAAAAGATTTGTTGAAAAGAGAAGAGTCTTTAGATAGGACTTGAAGCAGTGTAGCATTCTTGTCTTACACAGCTTGCCGAGAAGTTTGGCTTTAGCCCAGCTGTAAGCAGAGAACGGTGACCGTAATTGAAGAACTTTGCCGTAAGGAGAGCCATGAAATTTGGCTCTAATGAGAAAGCTACAAAAAGGGATAGAATGTACAGCTGTTGTAATTATTTTCATAAATACAAGGGACCCCTGGACCAGCCCCGCTACCATGGGCAGTGCGCCGTATCGATACCTCTCATCACTAAACCCCTGGTAGGGATGTACTGAAAAACAACGCTGATAGGATCCCAAAAGTGACTGCTCTGCGTGCATGCTTGTTAAAAGATTCTGAGCGCTTGTATGGCGCTTGTAGGACGCTTAGTACGCACGTGAGAAAATGCAAGTTTTGGACGCGATTCCATTTCAAATGAATCATGTATTTTACACTGTCACCCTAAACTGCATAGAGTTAGACATATCACAAGATCAAAGAAGAATGAGAGGGGACCAGTTGCTCTTTGCAGGCCTCTTTTGTGGGTTACTTTCCTTGAGCGTGCGCATAGAGTGGATTGGCCACAGGCCTAATTAAAATGTGCTGGATTCGAGCACATTTTAATGAACCAATTCCAGGAGTTATGAGCAAGCATTAGGCATGCTGGGACAAAATAGTGCGGCGACATCGATCACCTCTGGGATTGAGGTTGCCCCTGGACTGATGACGTAACAATTTTGTTTACTGCATTGCTGTAACTGGGTCCTGCATTCTCCGACAGTTGTGCAGAGACACAGTGGTTTCCCATTTTTCTGCAACGTGGTAAACAAACTCTGACATCATCAGTTATACTACTACTACTACTACTACTAAACGATTCTTATACAGATGGATTGCACACGACATCACTGACCACCATCTTTGATGAAAAAAGAATGGAAATGGCACTCATGTACCCACTGTGCACGACTCTCAGCCAATGATAGCCTTTCATGCGTGCACGTTTCATCAACGATCATTGCAAGGGGTCTATCGCACAAACTAAGGCCAGTTAAGATGTCTGACATATTTATTTGTTTATTTTGCTTTTTGTTTCTTCTTCTTTAGCCAAAAGGAGGCGATTGCAATAGATGAGGAGCTCTTCTCAACGTACTGCTACAGTCTTGATCAACTGATGGAGCTAGCGGGGCTGAGTTGTGCTACGGCTATATCAAAAGCATACCCCATCAACAGTCTCACCAAGTCAGAACCTACAGTGTTAATATGCTGTGGACCGGGCAACAACGGTGGGGATGGGCTGGTCTGCGCTCGGCATCTCAAACTGTTCGTAAGTGAAATGATGGGATTCTGAGCTTGGAACTGACCCATATAAGTATACCCTGTCTGTGTTCTGAGCTGTGCATTCCCTCTGTGTGTGTCAGCTTTGGTAAATGTGCCACCAGTGTGTCCGACCTGGTTCCTCCTATCAGGGTGTTTGAGCGTGAAACCAGGCTTTCTGCTTCTTCTCACCCATACACTCTTGCTTTGCTGAGATGTAGAACAAAGAGCCATTCCAACAAACAGCTTGATTCCACGTACTGCATCTCTTTGGGAACTCCAAGCCTGGTGCATGTTTCCCTCCATCCTACAATCTAGACTGTTTTAAGACTGTTTTAATTCATACCTTCAGCTCACCTGAGTTATTTTCATCTTAAATATTTTATTCTTGTAGCCCCTTGGCCTTATCAAGAGTGGCATAGGATTGTAAAGCAGTAAAATAATAATTTTATCAATACCACATAAAAATCAAGCATTTACTGGATTGACCCAGTTGGAAGTTTGCCATACAGCCAAAACGGCTGCCGTGTGAATTGCTTCACATCAAGAATCAGACAAACATGTATGCAATCAGTATCCTCCAAGCTCTACTTCCAAAGCCGTGTCCAAATTGGCAGCTGCGGCTACGGCTGTTGCTAATGGTGTTACAATGGGTCTCCTATGCTTCAACACATGTTTATCTAATGATCAAGTTGTAGCTGTAAGCCGCTAATTTTGACACGACCTATGAATGATCATATAAGTACTTCTCAGTTTTTTTGTTTATTTCTTTTCCTGTTTTGTCCACTTTATGTAGGGTATATGCAGTCCGTAATTGTGCCTTTGTATCCTCACGAAAACAAAGGGAATTACTATTTTGCCTTCCTTCCTAAGTTTGCCAAAATAAGCAATCTCAGTTTGGTTACATTGTTTGGAGGGAAAATGTTCAGCTTTACCCTTGCCCAGGTTGGTCTCCTGTCTTCTTTTCAGTCTGTTGCATTCAATGACAGGGAGTCCAACCTGGGCTATAAGAAGGGACTATTAATAAATAGTCAACTTGCGGGTACAACCTTGTATTAGATCTCTTTTGTGGGAGTGTTGGCTCTGAAAAGAGCCGGTGTGGTCTCGACGTTTCCAACAGTATACTCTGCTCGTCTTCCTTCTCAATGATACCACCCTGGCTCTCCCACAAAAGAGATCTATTACATGGTTGTACCAGCAAATTTACTATTTATTTATAGTTACTTCTTATTTTCCACACCATGCAAAGCTTCAAACACCACGTACTTGGCTGTATAGTTCCACACATACCCAGCCACCAGGCAAAGCTGTGCTAAAGTGAGCCTTGATTTAACTCCCTCAATTACTTGCTTACATTGACCCTATAAATGATTAACAAGCTTTCAAGATGTCCAACAAGCAAACAGTGCAGTGGAGTTTGGGGGGAACATATAAATGCAAATGGCCGCCGTTAACGTGTTTGTCTTCACTCCCACCTTCGATCCTTCCTCAGGGTTACCTGCCGTCCATCTACTACCCGAAGCCGCGAGACGCCCAACTCTTCAAAAGCCTGAGCACACAATGCAAGTACATGGACATCCCATTCCTATCCTACCTGCCCTCGAGCACCCTCATCGACATGAGTTACAACTTTGTCGTCGACGCTATATTCGGGTTCAGCTTTGCGGGTCAAGTGAGGGCGCCATTCGATGACGTCCTCAAGTTACTGAGAGGAACATCAATTCCTCTTTGCAGTATTGACATTCCGTCAGGTATGTTTGGTCCCCATTATTATTTTTTTTCCCCTCTTCTCATTTTTCCCATCAAAAGGTTCAAACTCCACTGAATAGAATAAACATTAACGATATTGAAAAGTCAAATTTTTGTTTTGAACTAATTATTTAACATAATCGTTAATAAAGGCAGATCAATTTTTTTTCGCCCTCGCTACGTTTACATAAAGACCACCCTTAATGGGATACTCTGTACTTGTCTCCTGCCCCCCCAACCTACTTTGATATTTCTAGAGTTTGTATGCTGAAGGTATAACTCATATTAAACCCAGGGCAAGATATACCCCCCCCCCCTAAACAAATAATGATAATCAGTAAAAAATTATTTTAAAAATTTAAGTCCTTGATATTCCACTTGTGTTATTTTACAAAAGAATATGTTTTAAAAGATTTGTTCAAATCACTTAATGATAAATTTACCCTTTTGTCTTCTTTTCCACCCATTGCTCTTGTTTTTCTTGTTCCCTTTTTCCATTTCAATTCAACTTTGACTTGTCTGATGTTGATTGCTTCGATCTGCTTAAACTCCCGAACTCTTGGTCTTATTTTCTTCTCTTTTTTTTCTCCCTCCATCTCAACCTCCTGCTTTCTTTAATCCACTCATCGGCCTTTACCTCCCTACCCCGCCGTTTCCTCACCATCACCTCTTCCATCTTTCTTTTCTTCCCTCAGGTTGGGATGTGGAGAAGGGAAACGAGAATGGCCTCAAGCCAGATTTCCTCATCTCTCTAACAGCTCCCAAGAAAGCAGCCGAGCACTTCAAGGGAAAGTACCATTATCTAGGCGGACGTTTTGTACCTCCAGAGCTGGCCCACAAGTATCAACTTTCCCTCCCTAACTATCCAGGGACAGACTGTGTCGTGGAATTGACAACAAAGTCCTCAATTTAGCAACAAGAATTTCGAATTTTTCCCCGTGTAAATATTTTCTAATCGTAAAAGTAGATCTTCTCATTAAATGCTAGCCATCATGACATGAATTTAGGTGTCGACATTAACATAGCAAAAGAAATGTACAACATATGAAAAATAAGACGAAACATTCCCTCAGAAATGTAGACAGTTCCCACTTGACGTCACACAGTGTAAAGTCGGCCATCTTTGCGGGCAAATCAGTCATTTTTTGAATGCACAACTATTCCTTATATGCATAAATACCAACTGCAGCCTGCAGGATCTTATCAAATTCCTTGCACGATTAGTGGGTGAACCACTTGGCTGCATATAAAAATCACATCGCTTGATGTTGCCCAAAGCCCAAACCCAAGCTGCTCGTAAAGATGGCGTCTATCGGGAACTCTCTATTGGGTTTGAGACATTTCAGAAGTGCGCACAGAGAATGCTGAGCTTCAATCGTGTGTGGCTGCTATGTGCAGGCCCTCTTTGTCAGCTTTCACAAATAATCCGTACCACAGTTTAATTTTGATGCGCAAGTCAAAATGGCTGCATGCATAAGTTGCCTCATGGCAGACCCAGTTCTATGTAGACGGTTTGAGCTCATCTGCCACACTAATGATAGTTTCTCAAAGTCTAGTTTTTCAGTCAAGCCCTATGTCCGGACACAACTCAAGTTTTTATTACATCCTCTCAATTCCTGAATGGTTTGAAGAAATTATATTGGGTCCCTATTTCATAGAGCTGCTGAAACACACAAAGTTCCTCAGCACAGGCATGGGATTTCTCAGGATTTGTCCTGATTTCAGGATTCTTTCGAAATCTTCAAACATTCCTCTTGAAAAAAAGTAAAGCAATCACCAAAGGGAGAAAGAAATAGTCCAGGTTGTGTCCAACCCTGTAGAGTTGTATTTCTGGTGAAGGTACAGAGTCTGTAAACAGCCTGAATTGTAACATCTTGGAGGCTCTGGGTCTAGAATAAGGTTTACCAGCCAAAATGCCATTTCCTATGTTACCATTTGTGACTGGTTTCCTGCCAATTGGTGCTTAGCATAAACAGGTTAAGCAAACAATTCTGCTTGGGTAGCTCTATGAACTTGTGTTAAGTACGTTCCAGTCTGGTGCATGTTTTGTTTTTTCTTGTGTGAAGTATTATACAAAAGTGCTTACCTCACCAACGGTTAAATGCAAATGTACATGAACCTCACAACCAAATAAGTTGGTCTGGTAACAATAAGCTTCAAAAGACCCCTTGCATATGCCACGCCATCGCTGAGGTCAAACAATGGAAACATGCACGCGGTACGTGTAACACTCAATTCTCAGCCGATGATAGGGTCTTTATTAGTCCAGCGCCGGGACCGTTTTGGTATAACCCTGAGCAGGCTAGCTTTGCCAACTGCGCCCTCAACGTCAATACAGCAACAGTCCAGATCATTAGCCTCCAAATTTCCTCAAACGCCCTCAACGTGGAGGGTTGTCCGGGGGAGATGAGGATTTTAAAAAAAGACCAGAGAATCTGGACTAGGTGTTCACAGACTTCAGTGAGGGCGCTGTCTGAACTCGTGACGTTATATGCAAGGGGTCTTTATTTGTAATCACTGATAATCTGACAAGAAACATTGGCTAAAAAGTGAAGAGGAAAAACAATAAATATTTTTTTGGTTTTACCCATACACCGGTGTGTGTAAAGCACTGCATACTCAGTACTTTCCCCGAGCCCTGTGAAAAAAAAAACACAGGCATACTACTCGGGTAGGATTCGAACCTATGACCTTTGCTATTCTAGAGCAGATCTCTTACCGCTAGACCTCCAAGATTGTCCGGTAGCTAGAGGCAGTTTGAATTCTATATTTTAGCATGGGTAAAAGCCCCCCAAAATATTCTTTTTCCCCGGTGCAAATTTAACATCTAATAAAGAACAATGTACATGTGTCACTTTTGGTATGTTTATAACTAGTACGCCTGACTAAATCATCACTAAGTATGTAGCCTACAAGGGCAGGTTAAAGTTAGTTGACCAAACCCAATTTAAAAAACAAACAAATGCGGACTAGATATGGTTCAGATTGTCCAACTGTGGTTGAATTTGCACAAAATTTAAAAGATGTAAACAATTAACAACACAACAGGGCCCCAATTTCACGGCTCTGCTTACCGTATGCAAAGAATCGGCGCTTACAGCATTTGGTTGTTAGCAGGGAATTTTTGCTTGTGAGCATGCGTACTTCACGTTACTAGGCATTCTTTGCTTACATAGCTAGCGCCGGACTTTGGCCCAGCGTCTGCAGAATTCAGCAGCACGCAGAGCCATGAAATTGGGCCCCGTTGATAGTTGATATAAGGTTAGCATGGAATACAAACTTACTCTTTCTCTTTGAAGAAACTTTGACAAATATGCTGGATATCTCTTTCTAAATATATAAATATCGTACCAAAGGTGTCTCCCTGTCTCATACATTCTACAAAAAATTTTAACTGAAAGTTTTCATTTCTTTTTTAAAGGTTCTTTAAGGGTAAAATTGTAGCATACTTGTAGATGTGTCAAAGTGTTCTTTTTAAAATACGGTGTAAAAAAATAAAGGGCTTGTTGTGTACATTTTAGGTGAAGGTAACATTTTAAGAAATTCTGTAAATTTGTAGACTCATGTAATGTCGGAATAAAAAGAACATGTACCGTCTTATCTTGATCGTCTCAACATAATAGAGTAGACCTTTCCATTGCAACGTCACAGCTTGAAATTTTGCCAACCAAAGTTGGAAAACTACGGAAAGCCACAAATGAAAGCAAAAACATACAGCCACAGTTTGTAACATTGTTACACAAATATTCAAAAATACCGTTAAAATTGTTGGAAACAAAGCAGCCAATCATGGGATGTGTTCTTTTTAGTTGAAAGTTTACAAAAAAAGTTCAATTTGGTCACAACATTTTGTAAACACGATTGAATGTTTTGCCAGCATTCGGCCGTCCATGCCAACCAGAGTAGTTTGTTTATCAACTATGGAAAGGTCTATACAAATAGTGACCGTTGATGAGTGCAGAGGTGAGAATATTTTCAATAGTTGAAAATGGAATGTTCCATCTCTCAACCAATGAAAATATTCTCTCAACAGCCCACATGCACGTCCCAATGCGCATGATTGGGGCACAAAGTATTCCGGGTGAAATTTGAGTCCAAGCAAAACACCGGCAACCACCGTGGCGTGCTGATTTTGAAGCAATGTGGTACACAACAATAAAACCTGGAACAGTTACATGAAAACTACAGCATGGCGTCCATCTTGTCAGCTTGATTGACTTTTTTAACTGTGCTCGATTTCCCAAGATGCATTGCGGTGTATTTTCAAGATGGCGCTTGTGCAGATGGGCTATTGCACGATTGCAAAACTGTCATTGTTTGTTTTTATACAACATCAATCTATTGCACGATTGCAAAACTGTCATTGTTTGTTTTTATACAACATCAAAGTAGATCTTTGTAATTTGATTGGTCGATACACGCCGTTTCGCACTGCTGTGTGTGGTCTAGCGTGCATTGGTATAAAAAAGGATACAAAAATTGGTGCCAAAATGCACTGTTTATGATGTTGTGGTTTGACTAATGAATGCCGCGTGACCTATAACCAGACAAATGACAAGGATTTGGGTGTTTTAAGTGGGATCAGAGTTGTTATCTTGGTCAAAAGACATCAGAGATTGGGAGGAACACGTGTGTTGTACTTGACCAGAGAATTTACACTTTCTTTTAATAAACTATAAAGAAAACAGCTTTTAGTGATAACATTCATGTTACGTAAGACGTCAGTTTATTGTTCCAATCACCAGTTACACAAAGTTGAAGAGATAAACATCATTTGTTTTGACAAAGTACACATGGCAAGGACATGATTTCCCCCCCCCAAGTATTTGTTACTTCGACGTCATGTACTATTAATTGTCTTATACTAATGGGAATCAAGGCATTTAGGAACCTTAAGATCTGTTCTTGCCATGGGCGTATGGGGACTCTTTGGGTTAAGGGTGGGACGCAGAGGGGTTGGTTTGACCAAAACTTTACAGAAGTAAAAACACAAGTACCCATCTCTATCATCGGGTAATAGTCCGTTTTGCTTCCCCTTTTCCTGCTGTGCCCAAACGTTCTCCTTTTATTTTGCCTGAATTTGGGAGGGCAATTGCCCCTGAACTCCCCGGTGTGGTACGCCCACGGTTCTTTGTACAGGATCACATCAAAGGGTTCACTTTCCAACGTTAAATAGTTTAAATGCAATCTAGTAGATGTGTGCACTTGGGAGTGTACACTGACTCTATGAGATTGGTTCCGCTATCGTGAGGACGATAGCGGAATGAACCTCATAGTTCTAGGAGTAGGGTGTGCACACAGCTTGGCTTTCTATTAGCTAAGAACTTGATCCAGCTGTTTGTCCGATTCACATGTTTGCGACAACGCTGCCCCTGTGTACGACAATCGGAACATGTACCTGGCTTTACTGAAGTTCTGGTTTATAACTGGAAGGGAGACTCAAGCAAATAGGAGAGCAAAGAGCTGCTCTTATTAAATTATTTTTTCAGCAATTACTACCTGCTTCCTGGTCCCCTGCAGGTGCAGACCCTGGATTTTTTGCAGGATGGTGTCCATCAGAAAAAACAACTGCCCCCCCCCCTCAAAAAAGAAGAAGTAGAAACAGACTAATCCTTATGACTTTTTTAATTTGTTGCCTATGATTGATTTTATGCTTTTAAAGGAAGCAAGCATCTTTGATGATGCCATTTCATTTGACTTTACCTAGTATCAATATTTCCCAAAATATAGCTTATATCCATCGTCAAGTTACATAAAATGGCGTCAGTAGAGCCTACTGCATCATTTGAGCGTCTAAAATCACAACGTCAAAATTGACCTAAATGTGATAAAAATGCTGGACTTACCCCTTGTGATTTTTTCATTTTTGGGCCTTTTTTCAAGTATCAATAATTCCAAATATAAAGCTTATATCCTGGGTCAAGTTACATAAAACGGCATCAGTAGAGACTACTGCATCGTTTGCATCGTTAAAGTCACAACTTCAAAATTGGCCTAAATTTGATAAAAATGCTGGACTTACCCCTTGTGATTTTTTCATTTTTGGGCCCTTTTTCAAGTATCAATAATTCCAAATATAAAGCTTATATCCTGGGTCAAGTTACATAAAAAGGCTTCAGTAGAGCCTACTGCATTATTTGAGCGTCTAGAATCACAACTGCATCATTTGAGCATCTAAAATCACAACTTCAAATTTGGCCTAAATTTGATAAAAATGCTGGACTTACCCCTTGTGATTTTTTCATTTTTGGGCCTTTTTTCAAGTATCAATAATTCCAAATATAAAGCTTATATCCTGGGTCAAGTTACATAAAAAGGCATCAGGAGAGCCTACTGCATCATTTGAGCATCTAAAATCACAACTTCAAAATTGGCCTAAATTTGATAAAAATGCTGGACTTACCCCTTGTGATTTTTTCATTTTTGGGCCTTTTTTCAAGTATCAATAATTCCAAATATATACCTTATATCCTGGGTCAAGTTTCATAAAAAGGTTTCAGTAGAGCCTGCTGCATCATTTGAGCGTCTAGAATCACAACTGCATCATTTGAGCATCTAAAATCACAACTTCAAATTTGGCCTAAATTTGATAAAAATGCTGGACTTACCCCTTGTGATTTTTTCATTTTTGGGCCTTTTTTCAAGTATCAATAATTCCAAATATAAAGCTTATATCCTGGGTCAAGTTACATAAAAAGGCATCAGGAGAGCCTACTGCATCATTTGAGCATCCAAAATCACAACTTCAAAATTGGCCTAAATTTGATAAAAATGCTGGACTTACCCCTTGTGATTTTTTTTCATTTTTGGGCCTTTTTTCAAGTATCAACAATTCCAAATATAAAGCTTATATCCTGGGTCAAGTTACATAAAAAGGCATCAGAAGAGCCTACTGCATTATTTGAGCATCTAAAATCACAACTTCAAAATTGGCCTAAATTTAATAAAAATGCTGGACTTGCCCCTTGTGATTTTTTCATTTTGGGGCCTTTTTTCAAGTATCAATAATTCCAAATATAAAGATTATATCCTGGGTCAAGTTTTTAACCTGTATGTCACTGGAATGCTGCATGGTTTGACTGGCTAGTTCAACTGGATCAACCTTGTTCGTTATGTCACAAGTAATGAGGGGCTTTTTTCAACAATAACTGTAGGTTTGGTGCAATATGGCATTGCTTCATTTTTGCAGAGTGATTTAAAGGAACATTACAGAATTGGTAAGAAAAAAACTTGTAAAATATACTTTTTGATCACAGATTTACATAAAACTTACACGGTCTAATTATGATGATAGTAGAAAACATCCCTTGAAATATTTCTGTCTGAAATGCCATATTTGATGAGAAATGAATAAACTAATTTTCCGATTGGAGTTTATCGCTCAGTGAGGTTTTATTCATTTTTTGAATCTATATGATTTCATGCAAATGTGTAATCTGTTTTTTCTCTTGACCCAGATGGCCGATCGATCTCAAACTTCTACAGGTTTGTCAGTTTAGGTGGATTACATAAAGTGCTTAAACTGCCAGCAACTGTATTGTTAGCAAAAAACCAATTCTGTAATGTTCCTTTAAAGCTAATGCAGTAAAGTTAAGTAGGGAAAATTATTGGAAATAGAAATGACAGGCCAGCATTTAGTATCGTCTGCTCAACAAAAATACATTGACAAAGTGAGTGCACACGTGTTTTAAATCTCAAATTTACAAAAGGTCAGCACCCGAACTTGTTCCTAGCAGGTCATGTCTTGAAGGAAACAAGGTTACTGCTTTTTGTTTTACGCTCTTTATGCATCCAATTGTTCAGGAATACTAGCTTGAATTTATAGCAAATTAATTTTAATATATCTGGAGGAGGGCATTTTAAAAATTGTAAAGATCTGTGAATCACTGTTTCAATTTAGACCAAATGGTTTTTTTTAAGTTAACATGGCAACATTTCAGATGAAAACATTTCACAGGAAATTTAGTCCTGGCATCACTTTTAGAGAAAAAATGTTAAGAGAAATACATTTCTTTTTTTCCCTTCTTTTCTTATTTTTTTTTTCTTCAAATGTTTTAAAAATTATGCATCAAACATTTGAACAAACAAAATATTTACAATTAAAAGTAGAATCAATGTACTAATCAGTTACATTTTAAGAAAGAGATTAAAACTCCAAACTCAAACTGAATGCCGTTTTTTTATAACTTGTTACTGATCTCAAACATAGGCCATTTTCAAAACCACGGCTTGTGTTTCAGCTCTGGGTAAGGCACTTGGTTCGCCATGTTGGGGGTTCTGCAACTCCACTCCAGAAAAACAAAAGCCCGTTGCAGACACCGGCTTCCTTACAATGTCCCACCAGGGACAAACAGGTAGATTTATAAGCAATGTCCGGCTGTTCAAAGTCCCAAACCGAAAGTGTACATTTTTTTTAAATAATGATGGAGGCCAAGAGGGGGGAGCCGAAGCCGATGCTGTGGTTTTGAAAAGGGCTGTAGTATTAGCCAGAGATGCTTGGAGTCTTTTTGGACGCCCTATTGGGATCTTGGACTCGCCACTCTTACGTTACTATCCAATCGATATTAAGCCCTCCATCACAACTCTGAACTACTTCTTTTAAGATGCAAGAATACCATTTCAAGGGAGTCTTTTGTCAACAAGTTCCAACCGAAGAAGCTAATGTAAAAAAAAACACTTGAGCAATTGCAATTAAGGTCACTCTTGAGACACCACAATGATGTCTGTTTCCGCTCCGTCCGTACCCACGTCTTGGCTGGTCGGTTCTTCCAGTGTCTCCGGTTCATTGTAGGGTGGTCCTAGATATTTCCTCACCCCAACGCACCCATGGAAGCAGAGACCCTTGGGCATGGATGCGATCATGCTCCACGAGTTTGTGACCGCATCGAAAACCTCCACTTTGTCAAGATGGTGTCTCAGCTCCCCGCCTGTGACATACAGACGACGCCCGACGACGGCAACGCTCGGTGTGTTGCGTTTGTACCGCATCGGTTCCGCCTTGACAGACTGGTAAGTTTCCGGATCATAAACTGCAACCTCTTTGATTCTGCTTCCGCCGAGGATGAAGATGGCATCTTGGAAGGCGACGACGGGGAAAAGCTGCCTGTTGAGCCCAGAGCAAGGCTGTATCATGCACTGTTTAGTGTGAAGGTCAAAGCACTGGACGGCGCACATTAATCTCGTATGCACCAACCAGCCAATGATGTATAGTTTGTGATTCAGACCAGCCACAGTCAGGTTACTCTCCGTGGGGTTGGCTTCGCCAATGATTTCCCATATGTTCTTCAGGGGATCATACCTTTCAATCTCCGTTATCCCAGCCTCGTCTGTTTCCCCGCCGACCACAAACACCATTCCGTCCAGACTGGTCGATGTGTGGTTGAACCTCGGAAGTTTGAGGTTTGGAAGTTGGAGCCATTTATCCTGTGCCGTCCTGTAACACCACACCTCGGACGTTGCGTCAGCCTCTTTGAAGCCCCCGCTGATGTAAATGTTGCTGTCTAGTGTCGTGACGCTGTAGTCGGTTTGCTGGAATGGAAGACTAGTCAGTGTCTCCCATGCATCAAAGCGTGGGTCGTAGTAAACGACATCCTTCACCCAGTGCCGGCTAGTCTCCATTCCTCCCACTACAACCAGCAAGTCACTCATCAGGGATGGACGCGGCTTAAGTGAGTCATTGTGCAACTCTTTCCCCTTCAGTGCCAAGTCTCGTAGATTTCTAGCTTCCTTCACCAGCTGTCGACACTTATCACAGTTGATAAGGAGTGGGTTGGATTCGAGACTGCTCGAGAACAGTCTATCGCTGAGGAGGGGTAATCTAAGATGCTGTAAGATCCTGGGGAGATCCGATGCTCTGTTTGTCTCATCATGTCTCACCCATCTCATAACGGCCTCATAAACTACATCTTCAACCGCTACTATCAGTTCGTCGCACGATACATACTCAACAAGTTGGTCGACAGATATCTCCAAGAACTCATCCTGGGCGAAAACGTCGTTCGGAGAATCGAGGGCAATCTTCCAGGCAGACTGATGGAAGTCTAAGCATCTGCACTCCAAGGCGAGATGGGAAAACCTCAGACAATTCCTCGCGGACAGTGCATTCTGGAGAAAGCTCGAGCACAGTTTAATGATAGCTGGGTATTCCAGCATACATGCTGCTCTCAAGACGCTGTCCGCAGTGTCCTCTACGAGTTCGAGCGTTGACGTGTACACAAAATTGACAACTGTCTGAAGGGCGACAGGCTTCAGATTATCCAGACACACTCTATTTTCACTTTCTTTGCATTTAGAGATAACCCTGTCAAAGTAGGGACTACTGGCTGCTAAGACGCATCTATGACACAGAAATATAACACCGTTGCACTCCAGAGAGAAGTCCACAAATTTACTCTCTGCTCGTTGTCTGTTAAGTTCCGAGAGAATAAAATGACTTTGTTCATCCTTTGAGACACCGAGGGCATTCACCTCTCCCACTTGATATACTTCCGATGCTGGCGGGATGACGTCGGTTCGTTCACCGGTGGGCGTGTGGGTGGTTTCTTGATCATCGAGGTCCAGTTGAACCAGACTGGTGTCAATGTCCAGATCTGGATCGGGTACTTGAGGCGTTCGTGGTGAGCTTTCCGCTGAATCATTCATTCCGCTGCTGGACGTAGACAATCTGTGAAGGAAAATAATTCAGAAAATAATCCTTTGAGATTCAGAAATATGGATAAATGGTTTGGGTAACAATAAAACAATTAATATTCTTCTCTTTTTTTGGGGGGGGGGAGATCCACAATACCGCAGGGCTTGTAGCTCAAATTTTTATTGGACCAGATAATTTATTATAAGACCAGAATCAAAATGAGTTGCACATTTACACAGTTTTTAATTAAACAAATACTATTAAGAGAAGATTTATCTTATGTGTCTTACTTCATTACTCAATAGAGATGAAATATATTTATTAGACTAAATGTCAGTATACACAGTGAGGTTTTTTATTTAAAAACACAAGACTGCTGGACTTGTCCGGTGATAAGTTTACTGGCCCTGATACTAAAACCACTGGCCTCATCAGGCCAGTGGTCCAGTGAAAATTTTGAGCCCTGTTTAAAATCCCAGAATCTTTTTTTCTTTCTTTGTTTGTTTAACTACATACACTCAATGTATATTCGGTTTGCGGTAACACCATGTGTGTTACCCCAAACCGAATATACATTGATACCTCACCATGCAATGCCTCAAAAACCAAATACACACACACACAAAGAAAAAAAACTAAAGCACCTTTTTGATAGACAGTTTTTTGCAGATGGTTGACTGGTGTGTTTATAGTGGGAATAAATTCACTTGTCAGAAAACAAACAATGATTTAATGATGTCCATAATTTGTACGTGCAATTTGACTCCCAAAATGGTGAGTGTAGCAGACAGTAGCTCCTTGTCATCTTGGTGCAAGGGGTCGCTAACCTCAGAGGCGGGTTTAGTGTAAGAAGACCAAAGATATAGAGCGCCGAAGATGCAAGATGGGGAACTTCAAGCTCCAGTTCCAGTTGGAATGTTCCAGTTCCAGTTGCTATTCCAGTTGTTATTGTTGAAATGTGAAATACGCATGGGCGCCTTTTCAGCAAGCAAATATTTTGTTATATCATTGATACATGATAGCAATTGTCATTGTACGCAATCATCAAAAGAATGAAATGGCACATTTTACATTTCAGCCCGAGTTCCTCATCTTGCGCCTTCAGCGCTCTATGATCTCTGAAAATAGGCTTGGGATTCTTGGATGGCAATTACTGGGAGGTTCGAATCCACAGAGTTTTGTTTTTTTACACTTCAAAATGAATTCAAAGTTACTAAGCAGAGCAAGAGCCCAGTGGAAATGGCATGAGACTCAACTCAAAGGTACTGGGTTGAAATGCAAGTGTTCAACTAATCCATTTTCAACAAATTTCGCTAAACATGGATGGATGCGATGTTCTTGTGAAAATAACTGTGACAGTTTTTGCTGTTTTCTCAGCAAGTAAACACTGTATTCAGCTGAAACTTTCACTTTGTGTATCTTCCTTAATAATTTTGCCTATAAATCAGTAATACATTAAAAAAAAAAAACCCGACCTTTAGTACTAGATATGACGACAAGAAGACGTCACAAAATACGACCGCAGATGTTAAAAAAGAATTTTACCGAAGTACAGCGCCCCAGTTACTGGGTCTAGTTAATATTACCTCTTGATCCAACGTGGTCTGTCTGCCTCACTCACCATTTTGGGAGTTAAAGTTGCACGTAAAATTTATGATAAGCGTGTAAACACTGCGTTTCAGATTGAAAGAAAAGCCCACTAGCTCTGCAGCCAAAACACTTGGCCACACCAGTGTAGTGTGATGTGGGGCTACTGCTAGAACTATGAGGTTTATTGTCTACGATAGCGGAACGAACCTCACTTCTAGGAGAATGAGTAGTGTGGGGTAGTAGAAAAGCCCCAGGGTCAAGAAGGGAAAACAACACCAACCAAAAAAACTACAAACAAGTAAAACTAAGATGAGTATGAGAGTGTTTTCAGACTATCTTGTATTAATGGTAATAATTTATGATGAACAAAAATAAGACGTAGGCCTAGTTGTAGATAAACGTACATGTAACTGTTATTAGTGTAAGCAAGTAGGCCTATGTGTTAACGAAAGACAAATCCAAAAAAGAACAGCCCCATCATCACATTCACACTACTACTCTAGTAGTACTATACTACTAAACTAGTACTACCTCCACCATGGTAACACAATCCTAATTTATCACTATCAGTCCCCTAATTCAAAAGCTATTTTACATGTTAAAAATTGTAACAATCCAAACATGAATATAAACATGAAAATGACAGACATACATGGAACAGCTTTCTTATGAGTTCCAGAATGCTTGAGGGTCGGCCGGTTAATTTGTTGTCCTGACGAAATTTGCACGGAGGTTTTGTTTTTTCAGCCTACCATTTTGTTCCGAGTGCATTTCGTCTGCTAAAAATGTGTAGCGCCCTCTACAGTTTGGTATTACAACACAATCAAACTTTCAGCTGAACAACCTGTGTTGGGATGGGGGGCGGTTGATTTGCCCACATTGGTCGAAATAGCACACATACAAACACAAAAGTAGCAATTTGTAATACTTTGTAAAAAAGTATTGTTTACTTTATTGGTCCATTTGTTTTCTTCTTACTGTGCTCGAAATTTTCCACTGTTTTGCCCAATTGGAGGGCAGCTCTCCCCTCCCCCCTTGCCCCTGGGTTGTACGCCTATGGGTGTGGATATGAGGGTAGAAGACTTGGGAAGATTGGAATGTGAGAACAAAGCAAACAGACTACTCAATCACCACTCTGTCGAGGGACAGGAGGGGGCGTGCGCTTATTAACAAAGCTTTGCATAATGGAGCTCATAACACTGAGAAATAACAACTCCCCGAAAAAACATGGTTTAAGGTTCTGCTACATTCACTATTTTATTTAACTGAGTCCTTTCCTGAGATCTGTCACCATTTCATTTAAACTGTATCCATTCTCCTGTTTAAAGTTTTACAATTTTTACCACTGTTTTATGTTTTGACCATAATTAATGTACACTCTGTTAGCTCAGAAAGCAGACGGACACCATACAAAAATAATCCGAAAATAATTTTCTACAACCCTAAATCATTCTGCAGTCTCTCTCAATCTTTTCCTTTTTAGCTTTACACTAATGCATTTACAGTGCCTGCCTGTGGTGAAACATTTACAACTTTCCCTGTCAACATCTGAGCTACAATTCTACCTTCATTCGTTTTAACCAAAAGGAGTTACCGTATTGGCTATCATCAATTGTACCTTTCCATCAAAACCAACTTGCACTTCTACATAAGTTTTAAGAATCCACACTTTGGTGGCATAGGTGTGGCCGAGCACATCAGACTCAAGTTCTGGTGGCTAATTTTAAGTCATCAGGGTGTGGGTTCGAATCTCGGTCATAACACTTGTTATTGTTATTATTACTACAAGAGTCACTATTATTATCAAAATCATTTTTATATATACTCAAAACAAAAATGAACACAATTGCAACTTCTCATAATTATGCTGAATTGGCAAACCACTCTTCAGCGACGAGACCCAATCAGTAAACAACGACTGTGTTATAGCGCCCAAAATCGTGCCCTCCCAACCCACCCATCTTGGTCAACTTTACATTCTCAAATGATCAAAATGTTTCACAATAAACCCTTGCTATATTTCTTCGCATGACAACCTTGGTCTGATGGGTTTTACAAAGAATCGTTGCAGCGACAATGTCAGTCCGATAATTTGCATCATCAGAAAACTTTCCCTAATATCATCATATCAGGAATTTACAGCTACCCCAAAACAAAACGTACATAAAATAAAAATTGACAATCTAATTGTTGTCAGCAAATTTGCAAGATGCATTAAAAAAACAAAAAGATAAGCAAGATTTATTGCCGCACACAAATCTCTGAAGTTAGTGGGGATCCGTCAACAAATTTTTAACTCGGGTTTTAGGGTGACATAAATTGTTTCTTCACACTAAAAGCTTGCCAAAAATCAGTTTAAAAAAACACGACAAAAAACTTAAGTCACAAAAGAATATAAAATATAACTCAATGTGGAGTTTGTTTTGGCAGCTGAAACCAAAAGATGGTTTGGGTACGGACGTCTTGGTTTAGTCTCAAGAACCAACAAATTCCTTTTGGGATACGACTGCCAAAATGCACCCCAGTGACGAGGTCACAATGACGGCGAACGATGCATTGATTTGATCGACACTTCCTGATTTACAGAAACTAATTTACATGTAAATGACTATGTAAGATCTGTTTTTTACTGTACAATTCTAATTTACAATTTTACACAAATCCAGATGTTAATATCTTGGATGTTTGTCCAATCGAGAGAACATTTGAAGCCTTTAAGACTACATAAGCTGTGCATGTTTCTTACAACAAATAAGTTGTTTTTTCAAATATTTTCTCTTCTTCTAGTACTGGACTAAGGTTTCTTTGCTGAGTTGATATATTTTTTTCACCAGGCAAGTGCAACGAGGCCTGCTTGTAATGCCTCCCTTCACCTAGCTCTTCAGAAGGAAATAATTATTGCTTAACATACTTATTTTCGCTTAGCAAAAAAAGAAGCTGGGAACCAGTCACAAGCTCTTAACATTAAATGATACTTTAACCAGTAACCTCTTTCTGCTAAGGAAGATTTTGCCTGCGCTTAAGACATTTGTTGAGTTTCTTTTGACCAGCCACTGCAACTGGCCTATTGACTGTTATTGACTGTCTTTTATCATAGAGCTTTTTTCCACCACTGTCAGCACGGGTGAAAATAGTTTCAATACAGCCAGTGATTTCATTTTAGACAACATTAATAAAATCATTACGTTGACTGTTATTGACTGTCTTTTATCATAGAGCATTTTTTCATCATTGTCTCCATGGGTGAAAATAATTTTAACACAGCAAGTGATTCAACTTTAGACAACAATAATGGGGACATTTTTTAAGTTTAAAATTATTGCACTCTTTTGTTTTATGCAGAGTTTAAAAAGGGCACCAACAATACGTCTAACTACCACAAATTCATGGCATAAATACGTGGGAAAAATTAACTTGCAGCAATATAGGTTGACCATTAAAAAGATAAAACGTGATAAAAATGTTAAAACATCCATTTAAAGTATTTGATCTAAAATAACAGATTGAAGAGGTCTTAAGGAACGAAAGTTTATTTAATACATACATTCATTCATGAGTGAAATGTCCCCCAAGTGTACATGGATAGACTTAGGCTTATAAAGTGAATTTACAATTCAAAGGTACACAAACAGCACGGGGTTCGCAGTTTGCAAGGCCTCGGCAGAATTCTACTGGGGGAGGGGGGAGGGCAGTCCCAGAAAGCTGCTAAACTGTAAAATACTTCACAGTGAAGCACAAAATCAACAAAAGAACTACTAGTCACAATGTCTACTCAACATTTTTTTTTGGGGGGGGGTGTAATCTTTTTATGCTTGGCCAACTTTTCCGTGCTAAGTAAATTTGTGAGCTGAGCAGCTTGAAGACTTTTGGCCATGGCGGGAAATTCTCTCATTGCAGGGTTAAGAGATCTTTTAACATGTGAATACCATCGCGGTCATAAACCCTGTATGCAATAGCAACAATGAATACAGATTGTCATTACATCAATGAGGGGCCAGACTTAATCCCTTTCAGCCTCGGTTTTGGTTACACTGATTTGAATGGGAGAGAAATAAGATGGCGGACCCGGTGACAACAATCACCTTCAAAAATGGATGTCTGAATTTCTTTAGTAATATTTGTCCAGCTGCAGCAAAATACCAGAAAGTTTTGCGGCTGTTTGCCCGTGATTGAGTCACAAATTCTGTTCAATCATACGACTGAAAACACCCTGTGATTGGCTTTGACGGAGGCGCTATAGAGAATGAAATGCGCATTTAGATTGCCTTGAATCACGGCTGGGAACAAAAATCTACTCCCTTGCCCAGAATCTTGCAAATCATCAACAGAATACCAACATCATGAATGGCCTGGATCTATTGTGAAGTACATATTCTAACTTTTACATCCCTGTGGAGACATCTTTTGTTCTTTCCTCTGTCCCTGTACTAAACAGCCCCCATATACATTGTAAATTTCTGGTGGAACACCCCAGTCTTTAGAATTCCCATATAGAGACCTTTTGTTTTGTCCTGATGAGTAATGAATATTAAAACAACTGTGTTAATTTGTAGAGATTTCGATTCAATTTCAGAGCTTGTGGGCCTCATAAAGTCAGTGAGCAGACAAATGCCGTACAACTTTATTTGCTAAGCAAAATGATGTAGCAGAGAACCAACTAGTCACAACTTCATGGATGACATTGTATTTTTGCCTGGCAACCTACTTCTACTAAGCAAGCTTTTTCTGTGCTAAGCATGTTACACTAAACAGCTTTATGGAGTTGGTTTGGCAGAAAATATTGCTTTAAAAAAACCAACCAACTCCTCAATACTTTAAAATCAACCACGGGTTTCAGATGATTTTGGAGGATTGGGCCACGTTTAACTGTCACCTAATATGAATGCAGTTTGGGATCCTAATCGTCAACTCATATCTGCTGTTTTTGGAGGATTGAGGCAAGTAGGAATCCTACATAAACTCATTGATTCTGGAAGATTTGGGCTGTTTCCTGCAAGAAATGGGAAGCAAGTCACGAACAACATGTGCCACTAGAGACACATTGGCTGGTACTGAACACCATTTGAAAAATATTTTCTGAAAAACATTACAAAGGGTCCACGGTTGTTCTTGAAGTTAGTGGCTGAAGTCAGCCATGTAAATATTATATTACTTTCAATAAATAGATTATATTAACAGTATGAATTGAGTTATTGTACACTGTGCACTATTATACAGTGTGAGTGAGTAAGCAATATTTTACAAGACTAGAGTGAGTAATTTTCAACAGCGAACAGATTTTCTTGTTAGTACACACGGGTTAAAATTGCTTGCTCTTCTCATTAATTAGGTTTTTTTTTAAAGTATTGTTAGTCTCTTATCTACTGCAAACAATCTAACTGAAATACTGTAGTTCATGCAAGCTTGTTTGCATATTCACATTGTTAAAAAACAACAGATTGAACGAATTAAAGTCAGTGGTAATACATGTTTAGTGGAGTGTTCTAACATTATAGATACAATAAGTGCTGAAGTTAAACAAATCCCACAAAGTGAGAGTAAATTTGCATATTGTCGTACCGACCAAATGTTGAATACCAAATCAAAAGCTCTTAATCTATTGAATTTTAATTTTAAAAAATTGCCCTTTACAAATTTTTTAAAAGAAGGGCAAAGAAGATTTGGCTTTTTAACAGTCCGCTGTGAGGCAAACAATAGCAGGGAACCAGTTACAAGCATTACATGCCAACTTCACTGGTACCCATTTCTTCTATTAAAGCAAAAGTGCATGTCTATGTTATTGGATGCAGGTTAAAAAGTATCTATTCCTATGCAAATTTTGTATGACTCTTTGTTCTTGGTAAACAAGACAACTGATTATCAACATGACTAAAGCTTTGGAGTAAAAAACACTTTGCTGTTACAGACCCCTTGCATATGACGTCACAAGCCCAAAACAGCGCCCTCACTGAGGTCAATGAAGACCTACCATTGGCTGAGAGTTGTGTGCGGTGTGTACAGCCATGCACGTTTCTATTGTTTGGCCTCGGCATAGGCACCCCATGCAAGGGATCTATTGTTTAGTTCACTTAAATGTTAAACAAGGCCTTCCACATCATTTCATTAACTTCTCTAACGGATATATTGTCTTCTAAATAACACAAGGACAGAACTGAGCATGTGCCACCCACAATCTTGCCAGAGTAGAGATCCAGGCAAAATTAAGAAAAATAACTTAATTTCCCCCAGAATACTTTAGTATGTAAGCCAGCAAAAACTTTAAAACGTCTGTAATACACATTTCACTTCTCATGCAACTTTTTACTAGTTTTGGAAATGCAAAAAGGTCCAGAGTTTAAAAATTCTTGCGGAAAAGATCTTCAGTCAAATATCTCTTCTTCCACACGTCACAACTACAGGAATCCTTTTCTTCCCAGTCCTTCATTTGCAACACTAAGGAGTTCTCTTCATTTCTAACAACACATGCGGGCAAATGCTGACCAATCAACCGTTAAATAAAAGTCACATGACTATCTGCTACTTTCATCAAAAAAAAAGAAAAGTGGTTTGCTTCAACATGGAAGAAGTTTGGCAAGGGTGCATATCAAAGTAGAAACTAAGACACACGTGATTGGCCGGTTGCCACATGAAAAAATCAAATAAAAGCCACTGATTGGTTGTAATGAAACTGCCAATAATTTATTTGCAAACACAGTTTTGGAAATATTTGCATTGCCTGGATGAGAAGAACGAAATGATCGCTGCGAGAAAACCACAGAATTTTCCATTCCTGCTGGCAAGTCAATGCGTCACACGCATGCATCTGCTGCAATTTCAAAGTTCTTGCTACTTCAGGCTTCAAAGCTTTATGTTTGTGTGCAAACTTGTCATCATTGAAAAGCATCTCTTATGATAGAAACTTTTAATTCTGAGAAGACCTCGCTGTCCAACTACAAAACTGTTTGCATAAATCATAAAAGAAAAAGTAGCTCAATACAACTCCAATGGGCTTCTGGTAATCAGTGGAGCCAGTTTGTGTAAAGTGGGCGTGGCTTAAAGCGGAATTACATCACACTTTACAAACAGGACAGCCGATTAGATGTCACAACCAAAATAACAAAATGACAGTTCTGCAATAGTCATAGCAGTAATTTAAAAAACATAATAGTCTTAGACACTGTTAGAGAAGTTTACTCCATTCCTTGGACATAGTCGATGTGAACGAGTCCTGATTCATTGCCCTGTGAACACATCAGCCAATCAGGGTCCACCTGTTCTTTCACCGTCATGATGGAGCCTTTGGTGAAACTGAGTTCATCTTCAGACATGGTCACATGATGGCACCGTGCCTTAACTGGACTCCTGTGATTAAAAGAAACAACATTTCGCTATGAGGTACTTATTTTTTATTTTTTGCAAGAAAGAAATTTCACATTCGCCTTTTAAGTGCATACTTCATCATTGAAAATGGGACACACTGGGTCAAACACAAGCAGGGTGGTTGCCAAACATTTTGAAAATAGGGTGTCAAAATATTGCTGTAAGGTCGCAAAAACTGCTCATTTACAGTTGTTTAACCCTCCCACTTTGGGTAAAAAAACTTTTGGACAACCAGCAGCTTAAGCCCTTCTACTCTTAGTTTCCAGCGAGCTGACCAACCATTTGAAACCAATTCAGCTGCAATGATATTGTATGGTGGCACAACTGTGGTTCGCCACGACGGGATATCATTTTGCAGGCTGGCATAGTTTTATCTAGCATTCTTAAGAGGGCGCTATCAGATGATGGAGTGGAGAGCCCAAATTTCACGGCCCAATTTAAGTTGGTGGGTCGCATATTTGGCTCGCACAAGTTCGAAAACGTAAGCGGGCAAGTTCAAATCTTTCAAGGAGCTAATTAGCACTCAACATGGAATTCAAGGCAGAGTGGAGAGGAGCTGTGGCTTAGCTTGTTTTTTTCCCCCAACTTTAAAATTTTTTTTTTTAATGTTTTGGGAACAAAAGAGTGGTGACTCAGTCTTAAATGGCCAGTTAAAAACCTTGCAGGGTCACGGCCAAGCAGATCGGTCCTTTATCGCTCGGCCGGTTTTTAAACGGCCGTTGATGACATCCTCGCCTAGTGTTTCATTCCCCCATTTAAAACCACAGTGGATGATATACTAAATGGTCAGACAGTAGAAGGGTTGAACACTTTGATCAAAAAGAGCGACTTTTGAATTAAAAACTGATTCTTACCCAGGACTAACAGGGCTTGTAGGTGACCCCATCTTCCTTGGAGAATCTTCTTGTTGTACCGGGGAAGCTGTTTCTTTCTCCGGAGTTCTGTTTGGTGAATTCGACTGGGTCGAATTCTGAGACGTTGAGACGTTGCTGATGCGGTCAAAGGCCTTAGACAGACTAGAAGAGAATGAGAAAAAAAAGAAAGAGAAAAAAAGAATGAAATACTGGTGTCCTCAATATATTGACAACTTATCTTTAAAGGCCCTGTACACTATTGGTAAGATCGAAAAACACAATGTTCACAGATTCACACATAACTTACATGATTTAAAGTAAGTAATGGTAGAAAGTGTTCCTTAAAATATTTCTGCCTAAAATGCTATCGTTTCTGAGAAACGAGTAAAACAATAGTAATTATCGCGCGCGATAATTTGAAAAAACAGAAAACACATAAGATCTCTTTTCACTATTTTCTCGTGACCTCGATGACCAATTGAGCTCAAACTTTCACAGGTTTGTTTGTTCATGCATATGTTTAATCACACAAAATGTGGACACTGATTTTGAGCTGTTACCAAAAGTGTACAATACCTTTAAGTGCCGTGAGCGTCGAAAGACGGAACGTGCGCTATATAAGTATCCACTATTATTGTTATCTTTAGATGAATCTTAAGATGTTTTATGACAAAGAAGCCCTGGAAGTGCCATGCTATCCTCTTCAAGACAATCTTTTTATCCGCTCTTATTTTTCTTTCCTTGCAAGACCAGAGAAGTACAAACTGATAAATGTTTTTCCTTAAAAATGTAAGAATCTATAATTTCAGTTACATTTCTGACAGGAAACAATAAATGGTACCACTTTATATCTGTCACATTAGCAGTTTTTCCAGTGGTTGTAATTTTTTTTGCAGTATCTGAAACCAACCAAACTTGAAATGATTCATTACCATCAAATTTCCTCCAAAAATGGACAACAGAAGTAACCTACATTTTCCATCCATTTTTTTGATTGACATATTTTGAGAGTAACTAAAACATGAATCATTCTAAACAACTCAACATTATTTCAGTATAAAGCCTGCATGTCCATTCACATGTTGAAACACCCTATGGGTGGTTTCAGGTTACAACCAGTTGAATAATGGTACACTTTATTGAGTTTCTTGTCGTCTACAGGTCAGTTGAAGTTTCCAATAAACTGCATGGTTACAGTGAATGTATTCATCCAATACCACCTTCCCTTCATCTGTAGGTTTCTAGCCAGTGTGGTTTCCTTCAAGATTGGAAACGGTTTCCTTTCATAACTTAGGCTGTATCTGAATTGGTGGCTACAGCTACGGCTACGACTGTTGCTAAGGGTGTTGCTAAGGACAAACTACACTTCAACGCATGATGGAGCGGAAATCTAGTCCTAGCCTTAGCTGCAGCCGCCGATTCGACACAATCTTAGGTCTGCACATTTGGTGACAGTGGTGGCAGGATGGTGGTGAAATTTGATGAATTGAGAAAAGTCCCAAGCATCAAAGCTTTTGAGGGTAATTAAGTAATTTTGCATACTCCAAAATGCTTCCACAAGGCGACTCAAAAAAGTTTCTCTAGTCATCGTAGTCGCATACATCAGCAACCCCTAATCCACATCCATATGCCCAGAAGTACCAGATCAACCAACGAAACACATTATCTGTGACCTCATTTGCATACAAGGCACTGTTTTGGAGACAGGATGTCTTTTTTCACCACTAGAGGGCGGCAAAGTGTATATATCATCGCACAGCCGGAGTTGAAATTACCTCACTGGAAAATAACTCTGTTACGAACCATAACAGAAACTTAAACAAACTTGAGATGGATTCCTTCATTTATGGAGGGAAACATAATTGCCTTGGCACATGTCAAGGCTGTGACCACACCAACCGTAGGATGTGTCAATTTTTTCAATATTTGCACTGCCAAGAGTAGTTAAACATCTCTTAAATTTGGAATGTGTCAATGTCTTATGATGACAGGCGAATTTCTTTCTTTCAGTGAAAAAAGCTGACTACATTTGACTCAACATGGATGTGGTTTTTTAGTGAGCATGGACTCATCAATCATCTAAGCTTGAAGATTGATGGCAAGGAACGCTCAAGTTATTCCCACTGGAACCATCGGTTTCTTGTCTCCTTTTTGTTATTGGTTCTTCTCTACTTATGAGGAAAAAAACAACAACAGTTTTGACGTCACAACAAAACTGAGTCATTCAAAACATCGGATATGGTGATTATTGTATTTTTCTCGAGGGTAGACTTTTTTGTACCGCAATGACATGATATCATAACGAGCATAATATTTTGTTTGAAAGTGAAACTCGACTGAGCTGTGATGACTGACTCGCCAGTGAGACAAACCATGCCTGCATGTCAACTGCCGTGACTGCCGTCATGAATGGGTGTGTCCCACGATATCTGACTGATAAAACCACACTGATGAAATCATTACAATCCTAACAAACGTTGCTGCCACTCAACTGGATCTTAAAAAATTTCCTTTCAATTTGGCATCCGGAATTGGTTTTTTTTAAGTGCCTGGTGTTTATCTTTGTATCGGTTTTAAATATGAAGGTGGGGAGTCTAGTTTGGATACCAGCCTGTTGATTGTGGAAGCATTAATTATACAAAGTTGAGCTTGCTAATAATTATGTCTCTAGTGACCGGACAGGATTCTTTGTCCTGTTTGTAGTGTCAATTATCGGAATATTAAAAAACAGTCACTTGAGATTTGGGAACAGTCCAGTTGAACTCCATTATCAAAATAGAGGGGTGGGGAAGGAAGGAGGTCTAAATTGAAAAGTCTATGAAAAGTCTAGAGGATGCTAAGTTCATTACTTCGTTTTTCATGCCATTTAATTTGTGGCCTTTAATGTAAGCATGTAAAGGTTTGTGTACATATGTGTGTAGATTTGTTCTTGAAAACATGTCTTGCTATATATTCTACTGCCGCGGAGTAGATTTCAGAATTCGGGAGACTACTTAGTTGTGAAAAGAACTATCCTGCTTAGTACGAAATCGGCTGGGACTACTTTCACTTAGTGGATCAAGGGGACTTCTTGATAACTTGATGTCTTAAAATAAAAACAGCACTTCAGAATTACCTGCTGCCAAATCTGCCCCATGAAGACCCCGACGATGTCATGGTTTTGCTTCTGCTCACCCCTTTGTAAGAAGTGGTTGCTTCCGTTGGGGCTGCCACAAATCCTTTGATCCAATCAAGGGACCAGTTGTTGGCTGCCTCTCTGTTCATTGATAAGTCTTTGGTTGGTTCCACACCTTGAGTAGGGGTGGTATTTTCATCGGTCTTCAACAGCCCAGGATCAGGCTGTTCTGAGGACTGACTATTTTTAGTTCTCACAAATGACCTCTGACCTTTCGAGGTCATTGCCCCACCCAACGTAGGCTCTTGTGTCTTAATAGGTTTGTCCACCATGCTTTTCCACAGCAAGCTGGCTGTTCCCTTCAGCCAACTCCCGCCCTGTGGCGCATGGCTCTTTGTCATGAGTGTGCTACTGCTGGCCTTTCCAGAGTACAACTCCATCAGCTGTTGCTTCTCCCTCTGTTGGATCTGCTGCTTCTCCAGACCCTGGTGTTCAAACTTGTAGTCCAGATCAAAGGGGAGAAGCGTGAGTGGCTGAACGGCAAGCAAGAGGCTGTCGAAGAACGGCTTGGTGGCCCCATTGCATAGACTCAGGAAAGCGTTCGGTTCGTACAGACGCCGGACGATATCTGTGATCAGAAAGGATGCAGATAAAGGTGAACAAAAAGGTCATACCATTTTTTCCAACAACTCAACACAAAAATAGACATGTTGACATTTTGAGAATGTAATCTTGAATCCTGATTCAGTTCCCACTCATTACTGAAATAAAAAAGTTGCTAATTGGCACCTTTAAAGTTGAATCACCAAATCTTGACCAAAAGACTGCAAAATTTAGAACCGTTTCCGAGAACGGATTTTGACAGATGATGATTCAAAATGAAAAACACAATTTACTTTTCGCGCATGCAAATTGTTTGTACATGGCTGCTGGTAAGGTGTGGGAGATAATATCTGGGTTTGACAATAACTTATTTCCATGTTTTTAGTTACAGGTTGAATGGCTTCTGACTGGTACCCCGAACAAAGATATTAACAAAATAAGGAGACTGCCAACATAAGGGCCAGATAGCTCAGTTGGTAGAGCGATGGCACGTTAATCAGGAGGTTGCAGGCTCAAATCCCGCTCTAGTAAATTTTTCTTTGTTTACCACATATTTAACATCTTTAAACGCTACTTGACTCCCAAAATGGCAGACCATCGGCTGACGTCAAACCAAGAGGCTCTACATTCTTTAAACTCCCAATCTATCGCAAAAGATTCCAAAAAGTCCCTTTAAAGATTTCTCTGATCAATTATAGCCTTCCACGGTGACTCAACGCTGTCGTCAGGACTGACTTCCTGATTGCATTTTCCAGGACTCGTACCACCCTTTTTGGCTTCGTCAATAACTGGCCATGATAAGTGGCAAAGAAAAAAACATCGCAAACTGATTCTGAAACACTCAGCAGCAATTAAAAAAAATAATAATAAATTCACTGTAAGCGTTTTACTGATTGAGTTTGTCAAGAAGAGGAAGGCCATTAGCCTTTTTTGAGATATAATGAACACTATAGGAGTGCACTGTTCGGTTTGGGTGTATACAGACAAAATTACCCACACCTAATAGTGACATAGTATTGAGTCTGCCATATCTCTCAAAATTGCTCATAGGTGTTAGAACTTTGATGGGAACGGACAGAACATGTGAAACGTGTGATTCTGGGCTCTTTCTGAAAACAAATCCCCTTGAAGAAAACAGCTTCAAGTGAGCCGTAATTCTCTCTCTTTATTCGGTGATGCTTATTCTGATTCACTGCGATATGATTTAGCAAAACCGATCACAGGGGTGAGATGACATCTTGGCTTTTTATGAAGACATTTCCATGGGCCTTTAAGAGTTTGAGAAGGGCAACCTGTCTCATCACAGAAAACCTTGCTTAGGCTTGATGGTTTAACTCATCAACACCAGCCGACTTAAATACCAACTTGTCTTTATTTTCCACACCGATTGGAGAATTGATAACAATGCTAGATATATAAATTTATGTACAAACAATCACCAATATGATACATTAGAGGAAGAAAAATTACTTAGTTGTTCGAGTATGACGGCATCTTCTTGTAAATCGAGACTTATGGTGAAATGCCTATTGGACGATCACAACAGGAACAAATAGGACGACTGATTAAGTTTATGATTGTCTATGATTTGAATGATTGTACGTTGTGAATTAAAAACTAGAACTTGAACAAAATAAATTGATTAACTAAAAGTTGTTATCATTGTGTTTTTTTCCTTTTTCTTTTATTCCCAAATATTTTCATGCCATTGTAAAACTTCTGCTTGGGGTGTTTTCACAACTGAACAAATCATTAAACCCCTTACTCGCTGGGCCTCTTTGTCTGCAGGTGACCTCAACGCTACAATATCCTCTTCTATGTCACTTCACACCAAATTATTTTGACCTAAATAAGATTGGTATGCCTCACCCAGTGATAAGCATTTGCTATTCAATGTGTCCTCAATCCTCCACCATCATCCACTCTATGGTCACTCATCACCAACATGTTTGGACTTGGATAAGATTGGTATGCCTTGACCAGTGATAAGCAATTGTTATTTGTGCCTGCAGACCTCAATCCTCCACTATCCTTCACTCTATGGTCACTCAACACCAACATGTTTGGACTTGGATAAGATTGGTATGCCTGGCCCAGTGATAAGCAATTTTTATTCGGGCCTACAGTCCTCAATCATCAACTCTATGGTCACTCAACACCAATTGACTTGGATAAGATTGGTATGCCTGGCCCAGTGATAAGCAATTTTTATTCGGGCCTACAGTCCTCAATCAAGTGCAATCAGACAACATCGTGAAGAGGATTTTTGAGACTTTTGGTGAGTTAGAATTTTCAATGTATATGTTAGTAAATTTTAGGATAACTGAAATCATGAAAGGCAGGCACAACAGGGAGGAGTCACTTTGTTTTCCACCCATTGAAACCAATGTATCTATACCGAGGCTGGTTGGGAAAATAGTCTGGACCCTATTGGATATCAGTAATCATGACTGCTATTGGACACAGGGTGCCAGTCAAAGATGGAGGGGGGGACTGGGGGGCACACTGTACATACCTGGATGCTCTCTGATATGCTCCAACCACAACTCAAGACACCGAATGCTGGATTCAAGAAAGGATGCAGAAAGTGGAGAGTCAGTGAAATGGCACCGATGGCAGGGAGTGAAATGGGGGGCTGGTGTCAAATGGAGAAAGCCCATGAAAACATCCTCTTCTTTTTTATATTTAGAAAGGGAGGGTGGGAAGTGAATGTAGTGAGAAGGGGGTATGGAAACACCGGCCAACGGGAGGGAATAAATGCAACAAGGCTAAGGAAATCATGAAAATGGTAAAAAGAAATAACATTTTTTTTTTTTTTTTTGTCCTTACACCGATGTGTATTACGCACTATATAGTCAGTACTTTCCTGAGTCCTGTGAAAAAATTCCACAGCCATATCACTCGGGAAAAAAATCCACAGCCATATCACTCTGGTGGGATTGATATGCCATCCGAGAGATGCCTGTGGATAATTGTTTCCAGAGGACTCAGGAACATACTGAGTATACAGTGCTTAATCACATCGGTGTGAGGGAGAAAAATCAAATAATATTCTTCCTCCCCGATGCAAATTTAACGTCCTTTAAAGAAATACAATGAATGGAAAGTGTAGATGCCGGGAACAGGAAGGGAAACCAATAACAATGAAATGAATGGATTGCAACTGGCTTGAAAGGGGAAAAAGAATACATTTGTATTATACAAAAAGTTCAATCATAGGGTTTCAAGAAATAAAGTCAGTGGTGAGAGTCATTGCTGACCAAAAGATCTGAAACTCGGACCCAAATTTTAGGAAGTATTTTGAAATGATGGCATTTCCACCTTTTGGTAAACCCCTGGAGTTATAGATTTCAAGGAGCTTTTAGGAACAGTATCCATGGGCACTAGAGAAGTAGATCAAAGAGCATGACCATTTTCCTTTTCATCTGAAGAAAATAACAGCTACTTTTTTTTTTCACCCGGCAGACATAAAAAAAAGTTTGAATTCAGACAATAGTCTGAAATTTCTCGCCCCTGTAAAGTGAAAGGTGAATGGGAGAAGGAGATGGTAGAAATGAGAGGAATGAGATTGGGTTGAAAGGAAAAAAATTCAGTTAACAAAATGTGAAGACTTTGTGACATAAAATGAAAACATAAGAAGGTGGGATGATGGTGGGGAGGGGACCAATACCAAAGTAGCATGTCATGGCTGAGCGGTCTCTAGTGCACCGGACTCTAGTGCACTGGTGGCTAAGTCATCAGGGGTGTGAGTTCGAATCCCGGTCATGACACTTGTGTCCTTGAGCAAGACGCTTTTACTATCATTGCTTCTGTTCACCCACGGGGTATAAATGGGTACCGGCGAGGGTAGAGGTTGACAGTGTGTTTGAAAAAGCCTTTGGAGCACCACGGCAGCCAGGGCTGTCAGTATACACTCCCCAGGGAGCTGAGAAAGATTACAGGAATGTTATTGACCAAGTTGACTAGGGCACTAGTGTAAAGTGCATGAATGCGTTTTGTAAAATGCACTATAAGGGCTAGTTATTAGTATTTTTAATTTTATTAAGGACAGGGGGTAAAGACGGACAGTAACATTCTAGAAGTATGCTTTTCTGTTACAGACCACATCACCTTGTTCACAAAAAGTGTGACCTTGTACATTCCAGGGTGTTCACTGGCAGGCAAGACACTTCATCGGTCGTACGACAAACTTTACATTTTGTGTCATAATCACGGCATTAAAGGAAGATTTGTAAAAGTAAAAGCTTAACACGCTTTCAGATGAGCCCCCTTTCTTCGTATCAAAACTTGACAAACATTGTACAGTGCAATTTTAACAAAATGTCAGATTTTATGTTTTTTCCCGTTGATCTATGTTAACGTTGTGCCTGCAGGAAGTCCAGGCTCTTTGGCTCGTTTGTAAACATGTGATGTCACAGGTCACATGGTCTATAATCACCGGCATCATGCAAAATCTGGTTCAGAAGAGAGAACCGAATATGGTAACATGAATACAAAATTGGGAAACTTGACGTGGAGGATAACGGGGAAGAGGGTTTCTAGCCCTCATCACAATTTACTCACTTGAGAAGTCCCATGACGAAGGCGTTGAACTTGAGGTCGGAGGTCTTGAGGAATGCCAGCTGGGACAACTGCCTCACCAGCTCGTATAACGGACGCGTGCCTGGACCTGAAACAACAAGCCGTTCTCAATCGTCATGATGTATTGACTAACTGGATTTCAGGGATTTGTGAGGGTTTAGGCTCAACAACAACAACAAAAACACTTTTGTTTACATTTAACTTTTCACACAACTGATGTGCAATTTTCTGGCAATTTTTCTGTTGGTTTTTTGTTTGTTTTTAGGGGGGCATAATAGGATTTAAATGTGTCAGACTTTTGGGTCAATGCATTAAGGGGGCGGAGCTCCATGGTTAATCAATTTGATGCATCAAATTAATTTCTATGGCATGCTCTTGAGCTACCCTTGAAAATATAAAAGTATGCAAATGATCAAACAAACATGGAAGACCAACCTCCCCCAAACTTCTAAAAGGGCAAAAAATAGTCTGATCCTTATTAGTCATTGGAATCAGTATTCATCATGACTACAGAACACCGGGAACAAGATCGCGCCCGATTGATAAAGGTCAGTGAGCAGACTCCTTTATAGGAGAAAAATTCTGCAGAATTTATTTAAATTTTGTTTCCTACTGTCATCGCAGCTGTACGTACCGAGTTGAGTGGTAGCCTCGACAGCATTCCACATTGTCGTCTTGAAGCGACCCACAAAGAAGCTGGACATGTGTGGCCGTAGTCCGTCCAGTATTATGGCCCTCATGGCTGGACATAGGTAATGCAGCATCAGGTGACCGACATCTGGACTATGTGCTGAGCTGCCAAGCTGACCCTGAAGGCAAAACAATATAATAAACTCACATTACAGTTGCATGGCCAAATTTTTCGCCTAAATAGATCATATTTTCCTTTTCTTGATTTTTTTCTCTGAACAAACAAATTTGACAGATGATGCTTTTTCAAAACAAAAAACATACATTATGGCTTTGCCAATGCACAAAATACATATAACATGCAAAATTGTTTGTTCATGGCTGATGGATGAACCTTTAACCTACGGATTAACGTGCCGGCGCTCTACCATCTCAGCTATCTAGCCCTAATGTTTGCGGTCTCCCTATTTTGTCAATAACTTTGTTCCGGGGTACCAGTCCGAAACCATTCAACCTGTAAATGCCATATAGCCAGGGATCACACGCACATTTACAACACCAACCTGGGAAGCGACAGGAGAGGGATCACCTTGAGGGGATGCAACTTTTTTATTTGAATCATAATTTGATAATGAAAAAACCACTAACCTTTTCTTTGATGCTTCTCGCCTTGGACTGAGCAAAGTGATCCAGGATATGCTCAACTGCAGTCTCAACTGAAGTCACCAAAGCTGCAGAGAAACGATTCAGTTGGAAACGGCATTTTTAAAACAATAGTTTAAAACATTTTTATTTTACCTTTCAGCTAGTGTTGAAGCCAAAGGCATACAAATAAATGAGAAGTTGTAGTTATTTTTACAAGGTTTCTTTATTATTCTTACATGTACTTTTTTCTTCCTTTTACTCAGTCAATTATCTAACTAATCTTTATTTGTTATTACTTTTATTGTTTATTTCAATTCTTGATTGTTTCTTTATTTCATATTTTGGGGGATACTTATCTAAAAGATTTTTAGATAGCCGTAGCCGTAGCCGTAGCCGTAGCCGCCAATTCAGTCACCATCTTACCTTTCTTTTGGACTAAATTGACTTCGTCTTCTCCCTCACGTGGAGACACTTGCATCTCCTGCGGGGGCAAGCAGTCTGTTGCACTCCCGTCATAGTTACTGGTCACGTCAAGACTTAGAGGGCGCTGTTTGAACCTGGCCTCACTTCCCTCCAAATCGAAATCCGGAAGCTCCTTCCTCCGAGACCCCGACTCCCATGAGAGAATGCGCTTGATTGGTTGGCCGGAGGCGCTTAGGGACGAAACCTGCGATTGGCTGATCTGGCTTGGGTTGGTCTGGCTCCGGTACAGGTTGAGATTTGATGGCAGTGAGTGTACTCGGTCTGCCCTGGAGTGCATGGAGTTACTCAGCCCTGGCCAGGCAGTCACAGTGGGAGGCAGAGGGGCCGGGACTTCACCGTCATTGCTGTACAGTTTCTGAAGCACTGAACACAAAAAACAAAACATGGTTAAAAAAAACTCATCAAAATAAACATCTTAAAGTTGGAAAAATATCGACATAAAAGAAACCTTGAAGTATGCATTGATCCACTAAAGATTTGTGAGAACCATTCTCAGCTCTTCTTACATGGTTAGTGCCAACATTTGACACTAACAATGTCATGTAAACACTTTCATTATGTAAGTGAAAAATCCTCAAGAGAAAGAACAAATGTTTTGGTGACATTTGTTCACTTGTTGATTAACAAAACCGTGATATCTACTTGGTGACTTTTACACAGCTTTTCTTGTCAGGCATAGCATTGAAAAATGTGGATCCACAGTCCCCACAGTCCTGTCTTCATTTTGAGGGACAACCAGGGCCCAATTTCATAGAGCTGCTTTTAAAGCAGAAAATATTGCTTAACAATTCCCTGCTTAGCAGAAATGATCAGGATACCGGTCACGATTGGTGCATTCAGGCATGGTATTTGGCTGGTAACTTTATTCTGCTAAGCATAATTTTGTTTTGCTTAGCTTATCTTTGTGCTTAAGCAGCTCTTTGAAATTGGACCCATGATGTAATAACAATCTACTGTTTGAAGTAATCGTGGTCCTGGAAATTACCGGAGTGGACTGGAGGGGGAGGGAGGGTAAGGGAGCAGGGAGGTTTTCTACAGACATTCTTTACATCCGAAGAAAATAACAGCCTTATTTATTTCATGAAGCAGACAAAAACGTTCAAATTCAGATTCAAAGTCCCAAATTTCTCGCCCTTGAACCAAGTAATTTCTTCTCAAGTCAAGTCAAGTCAAGTCACAAGTCCACTTTTTGTCCAAGTCAAGTCATGCCACGAGTAACTCAAAAATTGGTGACTCGATCAAGTGGGACTCGAGTTCAAGTCACTGAGTTTGAGTCAACAACTCTACCCATAACTGGGATGCAATATACATGTTATGACTCACAGGCCTCCTTGATCATTAATGTAAACACAACTGTACAAAATGCCAGCTGATGGAAAGCTCTATGCCTAGATGCCTCCAGGCCTGGAATTATACATGGAGGCCACAAAGGCCATGGCCCCTGTAGCCCTGGTCTTGGCCTTGGTGCCCCTTCAAAACCTCCCCATAGACTTTCAAGATTTTCCAATGGAAGTGCCCTTTACAAAATGAAAATGGCCTTGCCCTCTCCAAGATGAGATTCCAGGCCTGTGCCTCTCAGTAATGGCAGACACCACTGATAAAGGACTGTAACATTGATCTGGACTGGTCTGTACCAAGGTTTGCCAATAACTTTGTCTAGCAAGCAGGACCACTTAGCTTGTCCTTTTCACTAGTCCATAACCTTTTTCCCTTGTCCATATTTCACACTAAATAGGGATGCTTTTCAACACTGAACTAGCCAGCCGGACCACTTGGAGAGAATTTTGACTGGACCTTGTGTGTTTTATCGAGCATTTGCCCATCGGACCACTGTTAAGGGAGAACGCTGAAGTCTATTATTACCAACAAATTTGGAGTCAAAATTACTCGCTGATAATCCGTGAAATGCGCTAACAAGCATGCGAGCGTAAAAATCAGCCACTGCACTTGTAAGCTAAGTCTCTCAATGGGAGGAACACCGTGAAATTGGACTCTGCACTTTTACAGATTGCAAATAGGATGATAAATCCCCTGGGGGAGGATGGAGGGGAGTATGGAGGGGATGATGACTGCATCCTTAGGGGATGGTCAACCTCCTTGCTGCAATCTACCGATCGTAAGGACTTCATCAGTTTGATTGTATTGGGAGGAATCTAGGGGTGATAATGGGGGTAACTTACATCGCCTTGAGCTATGCTCGCTGGATTCTTTTTCATCAAAACATCGATAATGCAATAAGAAAACACCCGATCGAAAACATCTCGGCATGCACGGGTGAGTACAGTATAAAAAAAAACACTGAACGAAAACATCTGAGCGTGCATGGGTGAATACAAATAGCTACATGTAGTACCATGGGCATGCATCAAACTATCCATGAGCACACCAATGATTCACACACAAAATATGAACAAAAACTTAAATCTAACAAATTTTCCATGCCTACAAAATTAACATTTACTCTTCCACCGATACAGTACATCAATGGAATGAAATCTATTTATTTTTATTTTCAAATTCACCTCTTATCCTCTGACATTTTAACCTTTTCCAAACTCGCAATGAGTTAAAAATAAAATTAAAAGAAGAAACTGATATATTTTTGTTTAACTGTAATTAACCACTTCCCCCATGGACGTACATACAGCATGCAGTTGTTTGGTATTAATTAACAAAAAACCCACCTTGGCACATCATGCCTCAATATTATTCCAACACATTTTGAGAGGAACATGTTTTTTTTCTTCACAAGCCAAACAAAACTCCACCCCTTCCTCTTATCATCATCTCTGAC
The DNA here is from genome assembly GCA_032158295.1 of Pycnopodia helianthoides. Classification (NCBI taxonomy): domain Eukaryota; kingdom Metazoa; phylum Echinodermata; class Asteroidea; order Forcipulatida; family Asteriidae; genus Pycnopodia; species Pycnopodia helianthoides. Next base: position 709,380 of record CM063251.1, read on the forward strand.
ATCAATATATCACGACGTACGCTCATCTGCATCCGCATAGGGGGAAAAAAGAGACCATCCATAATCACAATATCCCTTGAGCAAAGGTTTTTTTCATGAGAAACGCAATATTCCATTCCACTGGCCCCGCACGTCTTCTGTCTGTTTAGGCAGGCCTCCTTGCTAAAAGGCATTGCTGCATAATCATGGAGCAACTGACGATGATGGTTTTCGTTACACAGAGAGAGAGGATTTCGCATATATCATCAGTAGAGGTGACGCATTGAATGTCACGCTGAGATCTGACCGTGATCTGAAATATTTTTCACCATAGCAATAAAACTCCTCAAGGCTCAAATTTGGGGAATGTTTTCTTACTGGACCAGCAAATTTGTTACGAGCCATTGAACCAAAATGAGCTTCACATTTAAGTTGTCATCAATTGAAGAAGCGCAAAGAGAAGGTTTATCTCGTTTGTCTTTTGGGTAACACTTCAATACTCAACAGTTGAGTTGAAAGATATTTAGTAATAAACCGCCATGGGAAACTGACTGGGTAAATTTCAGATAATTTTGTTCAGCCCCAAAATAGAGTCTGATAATATCTTTTTAAAAAGATATTATCAGACTCAAAGTTAAAATTTGAACATATTTTTTTTAAATAAAGGTATAATTTATTCAAAGTCACAAGAGTGCCGGACTTGTTTGGTCATAATTTTACTGACCCGACGCTAAAATCATAGGCCTCGGGCCTGCAGTCCATTGTAAATTTTGATCCCTCCTCCAAATCAGTATTAGGAATTCAGTTTAACAACTGAGTGACTGGTAATCTCTCATAAAAATATTGGAAGTCATGCTTCACTAATTTTTGTATCAGCTGCACTAAATTTAATGGAGCTGGTTTCCATAACGATTATTGGCCAAATTAAATTAACAAGTTGATTAATACAAAAAATGTTTTTTTTTTTTTTTTTACATGAGTAGCACAGTCCATCTATGACAGACAATCTATTTGCAGTTTTGTCTTTTTTTTTCCTCCAATATTTTTATATTTTCATATATATTTTTTTTTTCTGAAAAAAAACCCAAAAAACAAATATGCAGAGAAAAACTATATCCCTTGAGCAAGAGAAAACGCTATTTAATACTTGAGTGCATCAAAGTTTGTGCAGAATTTCTAACAACTAAAAAACAAACAAGACAAAAACTACAATGTGCATGAATATATGTGTGTCAATGATTAAAATCTGTCAGGCTTCGATGTAAAGGACATTTAAAAAATGCATGGAATCTATAGTGCAGGGATGAGTGGCTAACAAACTGATGTCCATCGGACTTTCAACATTTATGTAATTGCATCAGGAGCGGGGGATAATTAATGTTCCGACTCACAATGAGAACTCAGGCAGGCTAATGAAGTCAACCCAGTCAATAAATTACTGTGTAAATCAATAGAGAAACATTAACAAAACAATGGTGTCGCCGATCACGAGCGTAGTGAATGGAATTGGCTAATTCCCTTTAAGTGCAGGTAGCAGTTTGCAGAAGGTGAGAGTCATTATTGAAAAAAAATAAATAAATGGCTAGTATCCAAAATTTAGGAGGTATAGAGCAAGGACCAGATGGCATGTCCACCTTTTGGTAATGGCTGGAGTTATTCTGAACATCAATGGACTGAACATCGATTCCGAGAATCGGGGAGGTGTCAATCAATCAATCATCAGGCATTTTGTAGAGCGTCATCAATCTAGTTGCCTATTCCGAGGCGCGTAGCAAAGTGAAGGAGAAGTTTCAGACAAAAGAATTAACAAGAGTTTCATGTGGGGATATTTTACCGGTCCCAATCTTTAATTTGTAATAACAATGAGACTTCGAGTATGCATAATATACCGTGTTCGCTCGTTCTGTGCATGACCAGGCAGATCATTTTTTGGCATGACTCCAACTTGTCATATTATGGGATGCAGGATGCATTAATTACAAGTGCAGTGCGCTGTGGCTAGGCAAAATCGAATCAGGGGGGTTGTTATTGCCAAGTACAAGTAGTGGCACATCACGTAAGGGCAAGAGAAATTTCATCGGGAAGTGCTCGTTACAAACGAGGGGGACGGTTGTGAAATACACTTGAAAAATATACCGTAAAAAAAAGGGAAGGAAATTATTTCTGGAAACTGAATCAAAGAGGTCCAAGAAGGTGATTCAAACAATCCCCTACATGGATACAGAGCTACATGTAGGAACTGTGAACAATTTATTAAGTATGTCTGGCAGTAAGACAGATAGGAGAAATATTTGTTTGAACTTTGCCTTTAAACAAGCACAGAATTTGGCACGCAGTCAGAGTATGTTATAAGAAACATATTTGGCAGATTTGTCCTTTGATAAAATATAAGGGGAATAACAAACAACTTTCAAAGTTGTCAAAATGGCTACTTCAAATAACAAAATCTGCGATGGCCCTCATAGACCTTTCAATTGCAACATCACAGCCCGAGTTTTTGCCAACCAAGGTTGGAAAACTATGGGAAGCCATAAATGCAAATGAAATGACACAAATGTTCAAAAATAGTGTTCAATTTGTTGAAAACAAAGCAGCCAATCATGGGATGTATTTTGTTTAATTGAAAGTTTGCAGAAATGTTGAATTCGGTCACAACATCTGTTAACACGATTTAATGATTTGCTAACATTCGGCCGCCATCCATGCCAACCGGCACGTTTGTTTATCAACAATAGAAAGGTCTACAGCCAAATGTCTTTCTCATGACATATTCTGACTGTGTGCCAAATTCCATAGCTTTTGCTTGTATCATCAAGGCATCATGATCTTTCCACCAAATAGTTACAATATCTTTCTGGAGGGGTAGGTTGAGACTGAGAGTTCCCCCCCCCCCATGCTGTCTTTCTACTTTGTAGTAGTGTATGGTCAGCGTCCCGATATGCTCTTAGATTGAAAATCAGTGATGTAAAATATATTTCACATTTCGACAGCGATTATCTAGATTTTTGTTTCTTTTAAAACATGCAAACACAACAACTACAAAAAAATAAGTTGTGTTGGGGGAAAATGTCTCACTGCCGTACCTAAGATTAGAGATTAATATTACCAGCAACCTTTGGCATACATTGTATTACTATTTGCAGCATCACATTTTTCAACAACAACACAAAATAATTAATTTGAACCATTTCTCACCGGATCTTCACCACATAGGCTTGGAATTTCATCTTTGAGTGGGCAAGGCCGTTTTTCATTTTTCAAAGGGGCTTTATTTCCATTCAAAAATCTTAAAGTCTACTAAACTTTTGAAGGAGCACAACGGCCAAGACCAGGGGCAACAGAGGCCCTGGTCTCTGTGGCATCATTGTATTCTAATCTTTTATTTAAAGGTATCAAAATTTTTTATAGTTTGAGACATTCATTCGCCACCAATGACGAATCTTTCCTTTAGCCACATCTGTGGAATAAGCGCAGCATCTGCACACTTCTCGAGTCACCAGACCCATGTGGTTATATCAGGTAACATTAGCCGTCACAGAAGTTAAGTATCAATGTGGAACGACAAGAATGTTGTCTGGCCTTTGGGTTATCTTACATCGCTCGCAAAGAATTTAAACAAGTTGATGTACAAATCACCATAAACCAAAATATTTTCATTCAAAACGTGGATCATGGAATAAAATTTGTAAGGTCTTGATTTTTTTTTTAAGGTTGAGCCTTATATGGAATTATTTAGAAGGAATGTTTTATAATGTTGTGGCATGTTGCTGTGAACAAGCGGGTAAGAGCACCGGACTACACGTCTGGTGTTTCTGATTAGCAGAGTGTGGATTCCAGTCCTGGTCAGGGCACCTTGTGTGTCCTTGAGCAAGACACAATATACCATAATTGCTTTGTAATTGTAGTTTGGATGAGACAGGTATGAAGTTGATACATGAAGTCAATTAAGTTTTCGATTGCAACTAATCTTTTTTCTTCTTCTTCTTCTTGTTTTTTTTTCATAAATACCAACCCAGTAAAACTTTGTCTTTATAAAAGAGGGGCACCAAGGTCAAATTCATTTTCTGATTCACTCATTTTCCAATAGATAGAGTCCTTATTTTCAGTCCATTCCTGAATTTTGATGATATTCAATCAAGACGGCATTGAATTTGACCTTTTGACTGGCGCAAAAAAATTCCTCCTTGAAATGGACAGATCCATTTCTCTTTGACATCCGAAGACATAATGTGTCAAATTATGCTCTAAAAGAGTATCAAATAAAATGACACTTAACACAATTTTATCGTGCGGTTAGAAACTTGTTATTTCCCCCACATTTTTAAGGACTCTATCTATTGGAAAAAGAGTGCATCACAAAACTCATTTTGACCTTGGAGACCCTCTTTAAAATTCCTAATTCCCTTGATGTTCTGGCTACAGGAGCTGTCCCAAATCAATCAAAAATACTTCACACTACGGTAAAGCTTGCTCTATGGGTAACCATATGAGGACTTTTATAAGAATGGTATGCACTGTCCCATGCTATTAAGAGTGGGGGATTTGGGGGTGACTTGTTAATACTATTAAAGCACACTGCAAAGCAAGGATGCATCAATTTCCCTTTAGCTGCAGCCAGTGCCTGGGTATCAAGACTGCTGCCTTAAACGCTATGAAGCAAGAATTAGAAAGAAAGTTACTTGTCACCAGGTCTGTTTTCCAAAAATAGACTGACCTGCAGTCTTTAAACCTTATACTGCATACTAGTGATTATATACATTTTAGCACAAACAAAACTGTTTCAATGTTGTACCAACTTTGCTAGAATAGTGTATTACCGCTTGGTTTACTGAAAAATACTGAAATCAGCGAGCAGACAAATTTTGTTTTATGTTTTCTTTCAAGCTTTTCTTTAGTACACATGTATACATAACTTACAAAATATGTGGGCACTCATAAAAACTGAACTAAACTTAATCTGAAGTGATGAAGGTATTTCATCTTCAATAATTCAATTAAGTTTTAAAGAAATAAATTCTAAAGACTAAAGACCTGAACTTTGTACAAATAAAAACAAAATGACATGAAACAAACATGAGATCCCTGAATCTTCTTATTGATTAATTAAGCCCAATGTATTATTAATTTACTTTTGTCATTTCTAAAGTAAATGTTTCGCCCAATGAACACAATTAATCTTACTTCATTATTTTCAGAGTGATTTTTCACATTGCCAAATGTTAACTATGAATAACTCCCTCTCAGCATTTTGTTAATTGGATTAAAGATTGAGAGAAAAAAAATAAATTTCATCTGCTTTGTAGTCACTTTACTTTTGCTAGTTCAAGCTGCACGTGGCCCATGTCACAAACACACACACACACACACTTACAGGGGCCTCAACCGAATGGGTTCAACTGGACTCCGCCCCTAACCCCTTCCTGTCCGGAAGTTAGTCACCCCCACGCTTATCCTGTCAAGCTAGCAAACAAGCTTCAATCAAATTAGATTCACCCAATCAAATGAGTCCATCCCCCCTTTCTCGTTAGCTCCCCGGAGAGCACCTGCACCAGACTACTGACAGAGGGAATTTAAAGCCATCAGAAGATTTAAGGGGGCAAAAAAAAAAAAAAAAAATCCCAAAATAGCTCAAAACTAAACTAGGCTTTACCGTGGACAACTCTGATAAATATCTTTCCAGACCACGCATTTTTCCGTAATGCGGATTATCCCTCAATAAATCAGATATAAAACAGATCCTGCACAGTATGAAAGGGATTAAAAATGACTTATTCTCTGGTGGGTACAGAGAACGAGAAAACTCAGGGAAAATTACTGCAGATCCAAAAAAGATAATCGGTGAAGTAAAACATTCAGTTAAGTACCGTTAAGTAAAACATTTAGTTGTGGTTTGAATTGTCTTCATCATGTACAATGTATTATGTTAAAGTAGGTTTTGTATTAATAGACTGTGCAAGTCTCGCGTTATCAAAAAACGAGTAAAAAAACTTCAATGAAGACCATATTTTTCGATGAAATCAAGTCTTCTGTTTACATTATATTTATACAAAATTCTTGAAAATAAAAATACCCATAGCAAGTTGTTTTAAAAAGAAAATCAAATTTTCATATAAAACAAAATAATTTGGTCAAACTAACATTGAAACAAAATTATAACTTGGGATGAGGATGCTTATTTTTAGACACCCCATTTGCCAATCACGCCCGAACTTGTGTGTCCATTACATAGGTTTAATGACAACATGACTGTCAATTGGGCAAAATTCTTAATTTTTAACAAGTAACTGGAAACAGAGGTCAAGTCTTATTCTCTGGTTTTCTTATGGTTTTACTTTCATAATGTTTTCACTTAGTGATTTGCATTCCAAACAACATATAAAATTGTCACGTCCATGAATTACGTCAGAGTAAATTAACTGCCAAAACAAATCCCGCCCACGTAAAACTCCATATGGTTGGGACCACAATGGTCCCAGAAGTCCGAATAAACACAAGACTTACACAGTCTATTCAAACTGAAAATCATGCCAACCAATTCAAAGACAAGCAAGACTGCACAAAAAACATAAATGAAGACTAAAGTAAAAAAAAAAAAAAAAAAAAAAAATGAATAACAAACAAACAAGTTCAAATCATGCATTCACCACAACTTACACTTCACACCATGATCACGAATACGACATCCCACATGTATAATATCTTGCCAACCTTTTCTCTGGCGATACTCGGCGTCCACCTGCTTGATGGGTTTGAGGGGCTGATGCCGGATGTACTTCTTGTCCGAGGACGGCGGCAGGGTGGAGGCACCCACGTTCTTGATCTTGACCACCCGGCTGGTCAGGGCGTTGGCCAGGCGAGACTCCTCACAGGTAATGATGGTTCGGCTCCCACGTCTACCTTTCCCGCCGATCCGCCATGACTGAATGCTCCTCTCTTCGCTCAACTCTGACAAAGTGTTACTCTGTTTCACCGCTTTCGGTACATCCTTCTCTTTCTTTGTGGCTTTCATTTTTTTAACACCCGGTGGTTTTTTCGTGGTATTCGGTCTTTGCTGGTCTTTGCTTTTGCACTTTCCGTGAGGAATTTTCGTATCGCGTTTGATTTCACTGTCTTTATCCCGACCGGACGTCTGCAATTTGTTAACTTGGTTGTTTTTGTATTCTATCTCGGTTGACTCGGGTCGTCCTGTGTTATCCTCCTCAGAAGCACAGTTTTGATTTTGGGCACATTGACACTGATCTCCCTTCAAAACAAATCCACTTAACGCGTCGTCAGTACTCACTCCGATGTCTTTGCATTCTTTTGGTTTCTCTTCTTCCACCGAGTCTACCCCGTTCCTCAGAAAACTTTTCAGGAAGCTACTCGAGTCGACTGCAGGGGGACTGTCAGTACTGCAACCCCTGGTGCAGGTCTGCAATTCAGAGGACCTCTCAGTCGCGTCTCCCTGTCACTTTGTTGGAAGAGGTCGAGAGTTCTCGGGGGCTGTAGAACTGAGCGGAGTCGGTCCACATCTGACCACGTGGTTCTCGGTCCCGGAACCCAGTCCGAGCTGGATTCTGCCCCCGTGTCAGATTGAAAATGCAACCTGTCCTGGAACGAGGAGTTCAAGAATCTGAAATGTCCATTGATGGGACTTTCCCGCTGTAGACTTTGCGTCTCGGTGGTTGCTTCTTGGGGAATGAAATGGTGGTGCTCGGGGATGAAGGTATCCTGCTCCTGGGGCTCTGTGAAGTTGGCGTTGATGTCCATCGCCAAGACTGGTACCCGCAATCGCCTTTGCAAATCTCCTTGACTGCCATATGGATAAGGCATAATGTCTCCCGTTCCAAGACCCGCGTCTAGACAGTGTATGTTTCCATTTATCAGGGGGCTCCCGGCAGCTATCTTAGGGCCAGAGCTACCCTCCTGATCTCTAGTAGGGTCTCGTTGAGGAGTTTGGAGTCGAAGGGATTGGTACTTGACGCTTCCGAGTCAATAGGGGGATGCCTGACGTGCTTTTGGGCGCCGCTGGAAGAAGCCAGGATCCTAAAAGTGATTAAACAGAAATAAATGAGCATTTCCATCATCAATAACTTCTTTGTCAGTTTGCTGACCTTGAGCAATCACAGTGAAGAAGGGTTTTTAAACATGTCATTTGATAGAAGGAAATAAAGTTGGGAAAGTAGAATCTTTACCACATATGAAACAAAAATTGTTTTTTTTCTGGAGGGGAGTGAGTACTAATGAGAGGAAGTGGGTTTTTTTAATCAAAAATATTTATAAATGCTGGAAGTTTAGTGTACATGTATCATGTTAAATAATTACGCTAAATTTCTTCGATGTTTACAAAACAAATCTCATCAACGTGACATGTACAACGCATTCGCATGACTAACATGTAACATCATTTCAAATGGTTATTTTTTTTATTTAATTGTATTATTCAATAAATGTAGAATTTATTTCAAGTACTCACCAGGTTTGGTTGAGGAAGACTCCTGACCAGAACCAGCTGATCTTGGAAAACCAAATCCCTCAGGTGCACTCAGCGTCCTCGTCACTCCCTTCATCCCGCTACCCACCGATGGCCCTGCTACCCCCTGAGTCTGCTCAGGTGTTTGCTGGGGTCTGCTCGATGGCTTCTGTATGTGCCTCAGCTGTATCGGAAGAGAGTGCGGTCTCTTGAGGGCTTTGTTGACATCAGCTGCCGTGTGAGAATTCACTCGGGACGAGCTGCACTTCTCGTTCGGTTCCTCTCTCTTGGGCGTACCCGAAACCAACTCCGTCCAGTGGGTGACGTCGGTGGGGAGTGAATGGTGAACTGTCACCTCGCTTTTCTTTTTCTTCTTGGCGAGAAGAGCAAATGTCACTTTCTGGGCAGCATCCTCACTGGGATGCGAGTCTTCTTCAGATTTAACTCATCTGGGTACTCATTCCATGGCGGTGCTCCCAGATCGTACTTCGGTGATGGGATGGCATCACCAGGGATGCGGGTCGTCACATCGAAGCCGATAACGTCCGCGGGGCTCTCCCCCGACCCGTCTGGGCTGCTGCGCCGTTTCTGGCTCAGCACTTTCTGGAGTTTTGGCGAGGTTCGGTTCAGGCTCTCCAAGGAGGACCCCGTCGAGCTTCCTTCACTCTGTCCCCTCTCCAGCTGGAATCTCTCCATCTGGGAGGCGACTTCAAAGCTTCTGTAGAGAAGCTCATAGCTTTCTGGACTGGAGGCGATGTCTGATCTCTGTGTGGATGGCACAGAAGCAAGACTTCCCGAACTCGGGGTGTCTGCGTCTACGCTCAGATCATCACTGTAGACCCTGTCTCTCTTCCAACTGCACGGGGTATCCCGACAACCACCAAGATGGTTGATTGAGGGAGAGGAAGAGTTGTTGTAGGAGGTCGATTGGTCCAGACCCCCAGAGAGTTTACTTTGATCACACTCGGTTGTACGCCTGTCGCATCCCGACGGCTCGGAGCGCAGCTCTCTTACAAGCTGTAGACACGTTTGAGTAATCTCCTCGGTCAGCTCTCCGGCCTCTCCGAAGGGCAGACGATGCACCCAGCACTCAAAATTTGTCGTCTTTCCACAGGTGCATGTTGCGACCGGGGTCTTATCCTGATCGTCCAGCGGGCCCATCTCGCCCGGGACAGACTCCATGTAGTTTTCGTTCAGACTGTCCAAGCTCATGGTGGACGCTCCCCGCTTGAGCCTATCCCACGGCAGCGGCTTCGTCAAGTCCAGTATATCATTGGTCATCTCGATGGTCTCGCCCATGGCCCTCAGGCAAGGAACGGGATCAGTCGGCAGCGCCGACGAAAACAGGTCTCCGTTTATCTCATCTTTGTGGAACTCTCCAAGCATTGCGGACAGGCTCATCTTGTCCAGCTCCTCAATCCTTGGTGGGCTGCTGGGTAGGGAGCGCGTGGGAGGGGGCACGCACAACACCCCTGCCCCCATCCCCTGACGCCCCAACAGCCATTTCTTGTCACTGTCGATAGCTGGCATGGTTAGGCACACACATACACAGACACACAAGGGAAGACTAACTGCCTACGGCATGGTTGGTTATCTATATTTTTCACACCTGTGTTTTCAAAAGAAGAATAAAAACAATGAAAAGCTTAAGTAGGAATTTGTAAACCGAGGATGGCATTTTTAAAAGTATTCTTACAATTTTTGTTCAAGTTGACAGTCCTCATGTTTAAACACAGAGACTTTTCATTTTACAAACTTATCACCAGAAATATAGGCCTACAGTGTTTTTAAAATATAAAAATATTATTAAAAAAACATTTACATGTAACTGAACTGCTCAGAGTAGACAGAGTGAAAGCCTGCATTAGTTTGTTCAAAACAAACAAATAATCGGAGAAAACAAATTTTCCATGCGCCGAATTGAACATAAATTTTATTCCATTATTGATATTTCCTAGAGTCATATTGTCACTTTTACTCAACATGTAGAGTGTTTGTATGTAAACCAAATTTCTAGTTCTCTTTCGGACTAAATTTGAATTAAGAAAAGGCAAAATTTAACAGTTGCATGAATTTTTATAATAAACTTCACTGAGGGTAACCGGAAGATTATTGTCTGCTGTGGTTTTTTTTAATTGTCTAGGAATATTGAACAAGACAACTTGTGTTAAATCACAATAAACAAAACAATAATCAAAAGTATGCAAACAACTGAGTTTAGTAACAATGTTGACAACTAGGCTAATTCTACTGCAGATTTTCTTGTTTCGCTTTCTTCAAAACCTACTTTTCATTTACTTCAATAATTAGACATAGCATGTTTCTTTCCGATCCTCCAATAACTTCGGCAGACATAAAAATGTTAATTGCATGAGTGATTCCAAAGATGAGGCAAACATCTGTCTTTTCTAAAGATCACTTCAAAATATCTCCTCACTAATATGATCAATCCAAACTTCATGAAATTGTGACTAAACCAAACAATAGTACATACCTTAAATTATTTCAATCAGAAAATCTGCTGAGACGGAGACAAACGAAACACCGACAGTATCCATCCGTCTACAATTTCACAACATGGCGTCGAAGAAAAGATTTCATCGACGTCAAGAAAGATGCTGAATTCATGCATAAAAAGCCCCCCAGTACATACAGGCAGTACATTGAGCAATACGGCCAAGCACTTTGGCTCTGACTCAGTTCACCCTGCCTCCGCAGATTGAGGGGGAAGCAGCTCTGGGAAAAGGAATTTGCATATGTAATGCCGTGGCCACTGAAATACTAAAATGCGTTTGTCAAGCTCCCTCTCATTGATTTGATCAGAACAAACATGGTTGCATGACTGCATTCAACTGACTGACTCTACTACAACTTTAATCCGGGCAGTGGTACATGTACTTTATGGTTTTGATGATCTTAATTATAAATGTAAAAAATCTTATTTTTGCAATTAAAATGACCTGGGAAATATTTCCGTTTGAAAAGCTGGGCAAAAGAAACTTGTGTTCTGTTGTATTTCTGTTTGATCTAATATTGTGGTTTTACCGATCTTGATAGCCCTTATTACAAACATTACGGGTCAATTCAACGAAGCCTGTCAGCAGACGTTTTCTGCTTACTTGCGGGCTCTTAGCACAGTTTCTATTTCATTAAGCTAGCAAAGAAAGATGCACGCTATATAAACTTGACTGTGGTGTTTGTAAGCAGATGAGTGGCGCAACAGCACAAATCCATTATGAGCGTGCTGTGAAATCTTCTTAATCAGTTATGATACTCTTTTGATTAAATGCACCTTTTCTGCTATGTTAATATAGCTGTATAAACAGGGCTCTGGCCTTAACAGAATTTGCTTTGCAGAAATGGGTCATCAGCCAAAGTTATCAGTGATGCACACATTGCTTGTTACTTGTTTCTTTATCAATTTTGCTTAGCAAATTTGGTTGAAGTGGTTATTTTATGCTAACAGCTTTAATGAAATTGAGACCTGGCTTACATTATAAGGAAAAAAAGCTGTGTTTTAAACGGAAGATCCAAGACTACAACTATAACTACATGTATGTGTCAATTCTTGGTAAACGGATGTTTTCCAACCATCTTTTTTGTCTTGAAATCTTGAGCTCCAAATTCAATTGACACAATAAACCAGTTCGTAGCTGAATTATTAGGTCTGGTAACGAAACCCAGGATGCCTCATAAGTGAACTTAATTACTGAAGAAACCTGTTATGTGAACAAGAAACACCGGGGTTAACCCCTACTTTTCCACAATTAGTGTTCTTGGTTCTTGTATACGTGCACTACCAATCTTCCATGGGACCTATGGCTTAATGTCCCATCTGAAGGACAAAGCAATTATGGTAAAGTATCTTGCTCCAAAGGACCAAAGTGCCATGACCAGGACTCAAACCCACACTCAGAAACACTAGAGCTTGTGTCTGGTATAGTTTAGTCCGGTGCTCTTAACCACTCGGCCATGACATGCCATCAAGCATGAACGAGTGGTCTGGAAGCTCTACATTCAATTGGCCACCAAAGTATACAAACTTGAACCCAATATGTAACACAAGAACTACATGCTTACTGAATCATACTCATACTAACTTCTGGCATTATTTCTAGCTGCAAAAGTTTAAAACATCAATCCACAGATTATGGGTTGTAGAGTTGGGACCCTCATTTATTCATACTTGAATTGAAGAAGTTTATACCTAGTTTCAATTCAAGTACCAGTTTGAAAAATGAAAATTGTAATTAACATTTTTCTTTCAGTGCCACAAAGTAGGTCGCCGATGTTAACACTGATTTTTACTGATTTGTTCCTTAAATTTTTACAATAATGTACGATCCATTTAATTTGACATTCAATAAAATGCACATACACTTCAGATTGATGACTGACTAGTCTTGGCCCAAGACGTCAGTGATCAATAGTGGAAAGTGTTAAGCGCTCGTAAGTACTAAATAGTAATAGTGCGCCCTCTTAGGGCATGATACTTGACTGGCTCAAAGAAAACAAAGAAAAAGTTCAACCAATGCTGCAGGATTCCCAAGACATCAGTGAGAGCCAGTCAGGTTGGTTAAATCATGCCGGAAGAGGGCGCAATATTACTATTTACTACGAGCGCATTACACTAGTCACTATCGATCACTGACGTCTTGGGCCAAGACTAATGACTGACAGGATTTACAAATGTAAATCTTGTTATTGAACAAACCGGGAGATGCCAGAAAACACCAGAGGGAAAGAGAACTGGTCCTTTACATAAATTACATCAATACCATGCACTGAGGTATGCAACACACCTGAGACGACTTTACGCCATATCGGAAATGAATGATAAAGGAATGGTTCAACTCAAAAGACACAAAATGTCACTAGACCAGGACTCGAACCTGCACACTCTGTGGACTCTGGCTCTGTTGATTAGAACACCTGGCTCGATTTCATAGAGCTGCTTCAGCACATCAAGTAACTAAGCAACAAATATTTATGCTCACCAGAATAAGGTTACCAGCCAAAATACCATGTCACAAGTACCATTTGTGACTGGTATCCTGCTTCTTTTTGCTTAAACTTTAAAGCTTTCAAAGTTAAAGCAGAAAAATGTTGAGCAAAATTTCCTGCCTAAGGAAGTTAAGCAGCTCTAAGTGGGCCCAGTACTTGGAACCAGAACCACTAACTTGGACTATGTTTGAACATGAAATACCCATGGGCGCCATTCAGAAAACAAATTTTTGTTATGTCATTGATATAAATGATAGCAATAGGGTTTGCCTTTAACATTGTTAGTGACTGGCCAGCAGGAACCAGCTTATCATTTACTAGTCTGTCAGCTTTTTCACTAGTCAATCTTTCAAGGATGCTTTTCAACAGTGAACTAGACTAGCCAGCAGGCAGCAGGACCACCTAGAGAGACTGGTGGTCCTCAGAGGCTCAGGTGTCTTACTAGCATTTATTGTCCAGCGGACCACTGTTAAGGTAGACTTGACTCAAGTCCCAATCCCGTGCTATCCCCAGAAAGCTATTGTTTTGTGATGCTCTGCATTCCCCAACCTGTTCCGCACACGGGACAGGGACGATGCCGCAGTTGCCTGATATGTAAATGTATTCACTTATGAATATTGTAAACATTGCTGCGTGATACGTGTTGTCCAATCAAACGCATTCAACAAGAAGACTCGTTCGTTTGTTTATGTGGGGGTTAAGTACTCGAGGATTAAAATACATTTTTGAATAACCAATTATTATAAAAAGAAAGCACGACTAAATGTTCATTTGAATTTAAAGTAATACGTTGTAACATACATTGGGGTCGGTTTTGTTTGCAAAATTTGAATTTTGGGAAGTGCAATTCAACGACTTATAATACCGACACCCCCTTGCCTGCTGATTAGTTTGCCCGCCCCCACGTGTCGCCGCGTTTAGACGCGTGCGCTTACAGTGTCTTGCACTGTTATGTCACAGAGTATAATGAATATTATAGCGCTTCCACGCTCCCATTGGTTTTGTACATCTCCCCATTCGGGTAGATTTCTCGATACAACGTGCAGAGTAAGAAACGACCTCGTCAAGTCCCATTCTCGGGACCACATTTTTGACGGCGAGGGCGCACTGCATGCTAGTATACGATACGGGTTGTTTGCTAGTTCAAAGTTGGCGGGATATGCTTAGGGACCTCTCACACGAGAACGGGACTTGAATCAAGTCTACTGTTAAGGGAGAATTCTGGCAATGGTCATTGTCTGCACTGGTCTATTGTTACATGAAAAGAGTTGCTTGCTGAAATGGCGTCCAGTGCACAGTTCACATTTCAGCCGGAGTTCCCCATCTTGGGCCTTCTCGGTGACATGAGTGCAGTTCAGAAACTTTGGGCCTGGGGTGTTTGTTTTTTTAATGTGTCAAAATCCTATCCACCATTATTTTTAAAACACCTACCTTGTACTGTTGCAGCAGTGCAGCTAAACTCAACGAAGATATTTCTCTCACCACCAACTAAAACTTGTGTTTCCTGGTTTTTAGGTAAAATAGTCACCAATCTCTCGAAAAGTTTTGTGTGTACACTCTTTCCCAAAGTCCTCCCATACGGTACTGGCTCACAGCGCCCTCTCTTGATTTCACTGTGTGCAACAAACTTGTGTTTTTGTATGAAAAGTGAGGTGGTTCGTCTTGTGGTCACAAACCTCAGGCTTGGGCTCCGGCTAGCTCCGGCCTGGGCTCTGTCAACATTATTTTGGAGCAGTGTGTATTTTGCACGGTGTTCCAACATAAAACGGAGACCGGAGCTGGAGCTCTCGGAGCCTAAGTCGAGGTTTTTAAAAAAAAGTTAAACAACAACAAGGATCGACTTGGGTTCCGGTGTGGCAGGAGATTCTGTGTGTCCCCCCCGGAGATTCTGTCCGCCCGTACTGAATAAAGTGTGTTCAAATTCCTTTTGATAGTGCCCTTCTTCAATCTTCAATTTTGAATCAACTCCTTCTGCCCCAGGTCAATTTCCCATAAATGGGAACAGAAATTCTGGGGACAGATTTTCTAATGACACGGGCTTTGACACCGTCCGTTTTCAAAACACTACTGACGGTGAGGTTGGTTGGTTGGGGGATCACTACTGCAGTAATTAATTGGTGGATTTGTATTTCATCATTAATTTTTAACATTCTGTCATTCGGGGGCGGGGGACACATGCATGCGGGGGGACACAAGGGTTATCGGGGATCATGCCCACTGGTAACCCCCAAGTTGCCAAACAATTCGCGAGCAAAAAATGTTTTAAAATCAATTGCTGAAAGAGCCGCAGAAGTCGGAGCCCGTCCCTGTGTAGGACGAGAAAAGAGGCGAATAATTATTATAAGATTTACCTGTGTAACATTGGTCAGGTTAAATAACAATTTTATCCGACAAATTCAATTGGGGGCTATATGAGCGGCCGATAAGATTTTTTAGATGCCCCCTAAAAACATGGAGGAAGAAGAGATCACGACCAACACCGAATAAGCTAGCCGACTCCCCGTTCAGTGAGGCCGAACTAAATCGAATTTGATTGCCCATCAATGCTAAAAGAACCCAATTGTTCAACAAATTATCAAATGAATTCTTGCATCACACAATCTCATAATAATTTTGTTTTTACATTATTTTTATCACAATTCCATCAAAGTGTACTCAACAGGACTGCCCAAATGCTCATAGATAAGTTTCAAGCCGAAAGCTTGCTGATCATAAAATATACCAGCACATTGCCGAAACTATAGGGTTAAAAATTTGGGAGGGGGAGGGGGGAGCACGGTCATCCCGTCCTCCAAGTTGCGCCACTTCCCACCCAGGCAGTGCCAATCATGAAGTGTTGAGCCGATAGCTGAGCTGGCGATGAGTCACATGGATTGAGGAACAGGGTGGGATTATTCTTTGCGCCCTCAATGTTGACGGTGATTTGCGCACTTTCACTTGACGTAATGTGCAAAAAATGTTACGCAGGAAGAACTGTGTACTCACTGCGTACCGGCTAATGTATGTACCATGCAATACATGTAACTGTACAATGTCGTCACGAACCATAATTTTCTGGGAAAACCAGAAAACGCAGACCGACAAACAACAACCACAAACTGCGTAAACGCTAGTCTTTAATCTGTGAATTAATCCGTTTTGGTAAGTAAGAATTTGTTAATCCTTTTGAGTTTTGGTTTTCGTTTCTCCTGATCCTGGAGTCCTGATCCTGAATCCGAAGGAATAACAAATCGCACAAGGGAAGGACGGACCATCATCGAGAAGAAGGAAATACAGACAACCCACACTAATCGGACATTCCTATAGTCAGTCAGACCATACAACCAGTCACGGCTGTTTTACTTTTGCTTTGGAGCAACTTTATTATTTTTTTTCATTCCATAATTTCACTTCCTTGTTGAAATTTTGCTAATCGGTCTGGGCAAACAATGGAAAAAAAATCCGTATCCTGCCACCACTTTTTCATTTGTTATTTATTAAAATATGATTATGAATACTCAAAATGAGATCCTTTTGGTAAAAAATTACTGAAAAATTAAGGGAGGTAAAGTCAAAATGGCAGTCGGACACGGCATTGTTTGCCCAGACTGGTTGGCAAAATGTCAACAAGGACAAAGGTCTGGAATTGGGGATTACACAACAACTCCCGTAAAAGCGAGATTCAGAGCACGAATTCCAGTACCATCTGTCTACCTTTGTTAGAGGGAAGCGTAGCGATGTACTTTCATGGCTGCGTACGCATAACTACACATTCCCAATGGAATGTCCTGGTGAATGTTGGCCACTCCCACTCAGCCAGTCAACTAGTCAACCAACCGCAAAAAAAAAGTCAAAAGTTGTTCCAGGCATTCATAATGTTCACCATTTTATAAAGCCATGTTTTGAAATCTAATTCATTATTTGTTGAAGTTGTTATTATCAAAATTCTTAAGTCAACACGATAACACGATACAACCCCAGATAACTGAATGTTAAAAATAAAAAAGGGGTTTGTTGTTTTCCTCCTAGCCATTTCCTTCCTCCACAGGTAGTACAAAATCATCACAGCTCTTAAAATTATGGAAGCTCACATGATTTATATAGATGAATCAGACACAATTTTGTTCTGTCATGCACAGGTTTGACTTTTCCAGTGACGCTTGTAATCTTTATCTCTGGTTGAGGGAGACAAAGTCGGCATAATGTCTGCACCACCTCCACCATACGAACCTCCAAAGGTAAACAAAGTCTTGGTAATGGTATGCTACCACCAGTACTGCCATTGTTGTCATGGTGCATGTATCTTGTGGATATTTGTCCACAGGACTCTGGAAAACTGCATTTGGTATACAGTGTTTATTTAAAGGAACATTACAGAATTGGTTTTTGCTAACAAAACAGTTGCTGGCGGATATAAGCACTTTATGTAATCCACCATATACATAAACTGACAAACCTGTAGAAGTTTGAGATCGATCGGCCCTCTGGGTCACGAGAAATTAGTGAAAAACCGATTACACATGTTGCATGAAATCATAGATTCAACAAATGAATAAAACGCTCACTGAGCGATAAACTCCAATCGGAAAATTAGTTTATTAATTTCTCATCAAATATGGCATTTCAGACAGAAATATTTCAAGGGATGTTTTCTACTAATAATGATTAGACCGTGTAAGTTTTATGTAAATCTGTGATCAAAAAGTATATTTTACAGGTTTTTTCTTACCAATTCTGTAATGTTCCTTTAAGGTTCAAGTAGTAAGGGTAAAAAACAAATATAATACAAATAGTCATGTTCCTTTGTCCGCAATCAAGGAATACCCATTCACATTTTGACCAAAAAGGGATCAGACTATGTCCCTACTATTGATGGTTTGACTTCAATTATTTGAAAGGGAGAGATGCTGTTGTGATCTGAAAGAGATCAATGTATAAAGAACACAGGCCTGATACTTGGATGTTGTACATGTTGTAAGGGCAAGCATAGTGTTAGCCAGAGGGGTGTCTGGGTGTCTTTTGGTCGCCCTGTTTTAAATGTGGATACCCTGTTTTATCTGTCATTTACACGTAAATGTATTGTAAGTGAACAATTTGGACACCCAGTTTTTAAATTTCCAGTAATTTTGGACACCCTTTTACCAAATCCTGGCTAAAACATTGAGGGCAAGGCGGTTTTTCGTTAGTAAAGGACACCTCTATCACTGTCTATGGGGGAAATCTAACTTTCTACCGGAACATTCAAGGGGCACCAAGGCAATGACCAGGGGGCTTGGAGGCTTCCTTCTTCAGAAAGGAAAAAGTGCCTTTGTTGCCTCTGTTGCCTCTGTGAAGTATCATGCCTGGTTTAAAAAACAGTCTCACAAATCTATTGAAAACTGGCCTGAGCTGCAAGTGTAGATTCCTTGTTTGTGTCAGAAACATTCAAACTGTCAAGGGAAATGGTTTTGAGGGGCACCCAGGCCATGACCTGGGAACAGGGGCCAATTTTCTTTGTGCTGCTTAAGGCTAAGCAAATTTTCATGCTTACTGTAGAAGAAAAATCTGCTTTTAAAGCATAAGCGCGTTTCACAGGTTAGCAAGAAAATTAGGCAGCCAGCTTGTGCAGTCACCCTTTGCATTGTTACATCATTCATTTTCAAACAGTAAGCACTGGAAGGTTAATAGCATGCCTTTTCGTTTGCTTACGGTTAGCAGCGTTATGAAATGGTAAACACACAATTGGCCGTTAAGCAGCGCTATGAAATTGGGCCTAGATGATATTTATTGACCTCTCTGTGTTTCTGTCGGGAACTTTTTTTTTTGTAAATAAAAAGTGGGCTAATGATGATTCTTGTGGTCATTGTTTTTGAAAGAACGTGAAATTCTTAAAAAGAAAACAAATTTGAAGCGGTTAGGGGCCGTAAAGAATTCACCACCTGCCCATAGTGAGCCAGTTCACCTGACAGCATCATCACAATAATTTCGGTTGCGCCATTTCGGGAGTTCATATCTCCATGTGTTGCACAGTGTAGTGCACATTTTAGGAGAGCATGGCACTAGACATTATTGTGTGTGATGTTGGTGCAAGGGAGTCAATACATACATACAGTAATGTACGACAACTTAAAGGTACATGCAGGGCTAGAATTTGGGGGAAAAACCCACAAGGCTGTAGGGCTTGTAGCTAAAAATATTTACTGGACCAGAATTTTGAAGTGAGAAGAAAAAAGCCTAAACAGGTTAATGTTTGAACTGTTTGAATTTGAAAAAGCACTAAGAGAAGATTTATTTCATTTGTACATTATGGGTAAGTAGTCTTTGATAATCAACAGAATTGTATTTATCAGACTGAAAGTCAACATTTGAACACAGACACCAAGACCGCCGGACTTGTCCGGACATGAGTTTACTGGCCCGATGCTAAAATCACTGGCCTCGGGCCAGCGGTCCAGTGTCAAATTCGAGCCCTGACATGTATGGTCATAAGTTGGTTTCTGTCAATTATAAAGAAAGATACAACAAAAGTCACACATGAAAGTTTCAGCTGAATACAGTGTCTAAGTATATCAGCAAAAAACTGTCAACTGTACGTGTACTTTCACAAGAACGTATCCATCCACGTTTAGCGAGGTGACGGGGGATACCAACCGCATCTCTGGCCGCAGCATTCGCAAACGGACACCACCCCTCAGAAATCTGAGAGACGGTTCATGCATGAATTGTCTCTCAGATTCAAATGTTTTCAAAAGGAAATAATTTTGCGGGATACTTACTGCCATTACCAATTTTAAAACAGGAAAGCTTTCTGATAGAAATTTTAACAGCAAAAAAATCTCAGGGTCGTTATCATTTATGACCCTACACTTTAACCTGTACACAAAAGTACACCACAAATGTGTACAGGTGCATTATTAACTTATTTTATTGCTCCATGTTTTATTGCATGAATGTGTACATAACAGTGCCTCTACAGTCCTGAACCACAAAACTCTCTTCATCTACACTGACACTGCAGGCTAAAGGGGTATTACTTCCTCCTTGTCAATGACGGTGTCGGGCATTGTGTTTAGCTTTGATATAAAAAAAAGGCGTTTATCACATGTGCTATGATTATTATTATTATTTTAGTTACAGAATTCGTCTCATGCTTGAATGAAGTTTATTGCTTCTGATGCACTGTCTATTGTAGTAGTGCAGACAGTATACTGTACAGTGAATTGTCTAGTAACTTTAACATCGATATTGCATGCAGAGAATTGTATGGGAACTTAAGGTCATTAAACGTGTGGCCTTGTCGGTTGCTCTTTTGGAAAAACAACCTGAACAGTATACTGCCGTGACCTCATTTTCCTGGCAGGTCACTGACAGTGACCTTGTAATGATACTGTGCGGCTTTTGATCGGTAGTTCCAGACAATAATTCTGTGAAATATGTGCAATTTTTTGTGTGACTTATTTTACTCAAGCAAAAAAGTAGTTAATGACCAGGCCCCAATTTCATGGCTCTGCTTACCGTAAGCAAAGAATCGGCGCTTATGGAAGCAGGGATTTCTGTGTTTAAGTCAAGCGTATTTCACGGGTTACCAGGGAATTTTTGTGTGTGCGCGTGCGTACTCCACGTTATTAGGTATTCTTGGCTTACACAGCTAGCGCAGACATTTGGCGCTTGCACAGTAAGCGGGGACTGGTGATCGTAAGCGCAGAATTCGGCGGTAAGCAGAGCCATGAAATTGGGCCCTGACTTTTTGACCCTTGCTAAGTCTTTTCCTTTGGTGAGACAGACTCTGCTAGGGTCGAAACTTCAGGCCACTAGCTATTTAAAAAAAAAATTTTAGGCCCTTTTAATTGGTAAGCAGTTTGCAATAGCTAATTCTATTTTCTTATTTTATTTACCTTAGAACTTACTTGTACTTTCCTGGAGATAGAAACTTTGAACAAATAAATAGTATAGGATGTAAATTTTAATAACGAGTCAGGCAGGTTGCCTCTATAAATCTGAGAAAGCACAAAAACATTGAAGAGTTGAACTAACAAAAAGAGAACTTGTGAAGAAACAGAACAGATCTTGTTAACCAGTTCACTTCGGAGGACCCAATAACTTGCAGAGGAACTCTAATGCAACACACTGTGGCGGGCTTAATATAAACTGGCATTTGAGTTTCTGTGCGTGGTTGGCGATGGTCATGTCAACAGGCGGAGTGTTGCGAGACACTGTAGCGGATTGCGTGTATACAGGCAACTGTTTCATGGAGGTTGTGGTTTGGTGGCCCTGGGCAAAAGGCTTTGCGAACCATAAACATTGTTTGCATGGATTTGCGCCTAGTGCCTTTTCTGAAGACCTGTTCCTACCACATACCAGCCAAGATTTTGTAAAGACGGATTAAACTGCATTTTCATTGAGGGCTTATGTCTCTCCGGGATGTGTCTGCTTTCCAATTTTCTGATTGCGCTTTGGAAACTTAACCGTAAGAAATATGTAAATATCTGAAAGAAAACGTCTTTATGTGGGTGCCTAAACTGTGTTTTACTGATGAAACAAATTTTTAATGGTTAGGGAAAAAAAAGTTTACTGAAAATAATTCTATGTGGGTAACAGGGAAAGGATTTTGAATCCCAAAGCGAGCAGGTTAATACTCCCAAAATCTGCTCAGAAATGTGTGTACATTTTTTGGACTTGTAAACATTAAACAGAAATACATTTTCTTTGTGAACTCAGGGACCGTATCCAGCACCCCAGCAGGGTTACCCACCCCAGCAGGGTTACCCACCCCAGCAAGGGTATCCACCCCAGCAAGGGTATCCACCCCAGCAAGGGTATCCACCCCAGGCGTACCCGGCACCCCAGCCGGGTTACCAAGCTGGGTACCCTCAGCCGCAGGGCTATGCCCCAGTGCCTACCCAGGGCCCACCGGGTGTGGTGGTGGTGAATCAACAGCCGCAAGTGCAGCATACTATTGTGACAACCACAGTGCACCAACGGTGAGTTAAAAAGCCATATAAATCTGAACAGTTTAATTCTTAGAACAAATTTGTTTTTGTCTTTCTTTCAAATCAATTAATTCAGGAACAACTGCTACAGAAGACAAGTATTTTTAAATTAGCAATGAGTAGATTTTGCAACATTGATTTTGCAGCCACCAGCCAGCCGGTTGACTTGCAGTAATGACAATTAGAGAGAACAACGAATAAAACATCAATTATTCACAACAAAGTTTTTTAATTCATAGACGTGACAATTTTTTCTTTTGAGTTTTTCTTTTTTGAGGGAGGAAAGCATGAAATTGGGCATTTGGTGCTGGATATGTGGCATGGTGTACCCCCCAAGTGCTATTGTGTCTTCATTGTGTGCTTGGAATCCCAGCAGGGTTCAAATTTGGGGGAAAATTCCACAAAACTGCAGGGCTTGTAGCTCAAATTTGAACATCATTTCTTTAAATTAAAGATATTACACAGTGAGGTATTATATTCGATTGAACAACACAAGACAGCCGGACTTGTTCGGTCCTCAGTTTACTGGCCCGATGCTAAATTCGCTGACCTCGGGACTGCGATCCAGTTTAAAATCGTATACGTGTACCTTTGTGTTCATGTAATTCATTCCACATTTCCTGTAATAATATAACTGCTTTGAGAGATTACTACTTCCAGTGTGGAAGTACAAAGCAATCCTCGAGACATTTAAAATCAGGAACTAAATTGTAACTGAACCAAAAGTTCAGCCAGCAAATGCAAAATACAGAACTACATACATGTACACCTTTTACTTCTTTGTGTATTATACAGCGTTTTTTCCTTATCAGTGATACTGTATGTTAGCTAAATTCCAGATACATTTTGTAAATCACACCCGAGGACCATTTGAAGGATTTTATCAAAGTTTGCCAGTGACTTGTTTGTTTGCTTCTCACAGCAAAGGTCGGTCGGATTTCAAATTCAAGGTCCATGCAAGGGCAGGGTTTGCCTTAAACTTTTTCAGTGAGTGGCCAGCAGTACCAGTTTGCATGCCATTTCTCTAGTCGGCCTGCTTTTTCACTTTGTTCATATTTCATATGAAATACTGAACTAGCCAGCCGGACCACTTGGAGTGAATTTTTGACTGGTCCTCAGGTGTCATAACTGGCATTTTGGCCGGCGGACCACTGTTAAGGGAGAGCGCTGAGGTGAATGTTGAAAGGAAAGTATAAGGTCCCAGTTCAATGGTGACCTGCTTAAGTCTTTGCTTACAGAGAACAGGCTTTACGGGGCACCAGGCTTTATGAGCGCAGAAACCTACAGTAAGTGACGCCTTGAATTGGAAAATATGAACAGGTGGAAATGCTGGACTTGTTAAAAGGCAAGCTAACTGGGTCTATTTTTCATAGAGCTGCTTAAGCACAAAGAGCAGCTAAACCACAATACAATTTTGCTTTAAACCCAAATGAGGTTACCGGCCAAAACGCCATATCACACGATGCCATCTGTGACTGGTTTCATGCTTAGTTTCACTAAGCAGAAAATTGTTTAAATATGCAGATCTCTAAAATTGGGCCCAGGTCCAGCTGGCAAGTAAAGTAAAAAGTTTGCAGCAAACCCTGCCAGAGAGTTTTACCCGACGGACAATAATGAGGGGAGATTTTTTTTACAATTTTGGTTGTTGCTTTTGACTTTGTACAGACCCAGGGTGAACCATTTGCTTCATGCCGTCATTACGTTCTTTTTCTTTCCCTGGGTTATCGTCTGGATCATACTGGTAAGTCTTTCTAATAATAATAATATAACATATTTGTATAGCGCCTACTGCAGGCGAGCCTCTAAGCACTTAACATTCAGGACGCAGCAATAATGGTTAAGTGTCTTGCTTAAGGACACAAGTGTCTCATCCCGGACTCGAACCCACACTCTGCTGATCAGAAACACTAGGGCTTGAGTTCGGTGCTCTTATCCGCTCGGCAACGACACGCCACAAAGGTCATGTTTCGATGCCCATTTTCAGCAACACGTTCCTTAAATTACCTTCAAGTATGTAAATTTGTCAACATTTTTGGATCTTATCGTCAAACATCGTACCTTTGTGAAACCAGGGCTTCCGCTCTAGCTTAGGCTCCACCCAACTGTTTGAAGCACAGAAATCAGAAGTGCACGTTTTCAAAGTTACTCACAGACATTTTGAGTCCAAGCCAGGCGTGATATTCTTCCTAATTTAGTCTGAATTCTGAAAAAGTGTGGTTAAATAGCCTGAAAAGTCTATTAAAGCCTACACCATGCATGTACATCGATGTCAGCCAATAGGGAGACCACCAACATTAGGGCTAGATAGCTCAGTTGGTAGAGCACTGGCATGTCAATCCGGAGGTTGCAGGTTCAAGTCCTGCTCTGGTCAATTGTTCTTAGTTCAACCCAAAATTATTCACAAGTTATTTCATTTGGATTAAAGTGTTGCCCTGTTGCTTAACGCTGTGGGTTTTTTTTTGTGCTTTTTTTTCAATGAGGAGTGAGGCTTTGACGTTGTTTACTTGTTGTTATTTGTATTTACAGTGCATGACTGAAGGGGAGTGTTGAGAAGCTGAACTCTGGAGCAAAACATAAGGAGAGGATTGTGTTTGAGTATGTTTTCTAACTGTATTAACAAGTAGTTGGTTGTGATATATAATGAGACAGTTTGATCATATTTTACCTGTCATTCATAAACATAGTGACATTGTTTCAGGGAAGGACAATAACATTGGTACAGCAGTGACAACAAAAAACTGACTCTCAGACAAATTTTTTTGGATAAGATTTTTACAGCCCCCAAGTCACCTTGGTGTTATTTTGAACTAAAAGCACACTTAAGTTAAAACTTTCTTTCAACGTAAGGTTTAAAATTTGAAACATAAGAGTAGCCGATTTAGATGAACAAAAATAGACCATGGAAGTCTTGCGTGTTCTCAAACATTTTGGTCCCTTGTACGTCGCTTCAATGCATGAAGAAAACAAACTCACACACTTTAACGGGCTCTAATGTTCGAATAGGCACGAGACTTCTGCGATCTATCGAAAAATTTGCCAATAGCTGGTTTGGTCGCATTTTATTAAGTTTATAAGAAAGTAGTTCAAATTTATCTTCAAAAGGTATTCGATGCGATATGTGTAGGAGTTAACTGTTTTTGTTTGCAGATAATTGTATTTTAACTAGGTTTGTCAGATTAATAGGGACTGATTGTCATGCTGCTGGTAATTGTGGTTTCCCCTCTACAGTTTATGTTGGGTTTAATGGATATGTCTGTGTAGAAATCAAGCTTTGAAAAATTGAGACATTTTCACGTTGTTCTTTCATTAAATGAGAGACAAACATAAAGACCATATTTCAATCATGTCTGAACAGTTTTTTTGTATTATTTTTAAGGCACTGAGCTGCCAACTTTCACCAATCAAAGTCACTATTCCTGGAGCCTGAACTCAGTATTTTCCCCAAAAATTTTAAGTATTTCAAATTTCAGTATTCCAAATTTCCGTATTGAAGACTGATAACTGAAAAATGCCTTCAAACAGTGTAAACATAGTTGTACATGTACAGGACCATTGAGCCTGTTTTATCTAACTTAGGCCTACATGTACATGCAGGATTTAAAAAAAATCATTTAGTGCTTGGGTTTGTGTTTAGGCCTGTAAAACATAATAATTAGGTGTTTTTCAGATATCTGGATTTATTTTGGAACACCCAGACTGCGGTATTTTGGCAAAAATATTTGTACGAAGTACGGAAAATCTGTACAGATTGGCAGCTCTGATAACATAAAAATGCTTTTTGAAATTTGGACCCAGGGCTACCTCAGCACTTTGGCACATTATTGTGTGGTTTCCTGTCTTGTAAATTTGCATAATGGACATGACTCTTTGTCATACACCGACATTGATATGGAATGAGTAATATGGGCTTTTCACCAATGTCAAAACTGAAACTGGATAAACACAATCGGCAACAGGAGTCACTTGATCCATAGTGGGTATACAGTGTAAACAAACCAAGCAAGCGACGCGCAGTGTGAAGGGAAAAAAGCATGGATGCTTCCTACCATTCGACAGCAGCACTTGGAAGCAGTGGTGCTTTTTCCATGCACACTGCGTGTCACTTGCTTGGTTTGTTTACGCTGAGTGTATACTCACTGTGACTCCGGTCGCTGATTGTGTCTATCCAGGCATGCATACAGACTCTATTGGTGGGCAAATGCCATTACAGTCGTACACAGGGCAGACGCACAAACGTGCATGCGTCACGCCACCACCAGCCTCACACAAAAAGGCACAATGTTCTTTGCCCACTGGTAATGCCGCACGCACGATGTGCACTGTACAAGTTTTTCCTCAGTGGCGATTCTATTTAAATGTAAGTAATAAACTTTTTTGGGGGGGGGGTATGCTTTTGTATTGTTGCTTTCATGTGTTTAAAAAGAACAGAATAATGTGATTAGAATATAATAATAGAATAATGTAAAATATATACACATCAATTTTGTGTGTTTAAGTTGTAAGTTAAATGCGTTTATACTGTACTCACTTTTGACATTGTCACACAGTCTTTATTAATATTTTTTTTCCTTCGTAGTTCGCCTTTTTTTTCTGCACAGAAACTACATAAAATCTTCAAGAATTATGGATCTCTCTAACTCATGATAGTCTTGTGGAATTTTTTTTTTTTTTTAAACCTCCAACATTTCCAAAAAAAGTTTTGAAACAAGACACACAAGTGAACCATACCTTTGTAAATATGTACGTATTAAAAAAAAAAGGTGTGACATTAAGTCGGTATATTCTCCTGCCCAACTGGATCATTCCACAGAATGCCCCATGGAGAGCCCAAGTCCATAGTACACAAGATATGGGTTCCCACTTAATACCAGCTGTACAAATGGAAGAAATGCATGCACCCGATGCTAGCCTGGAAGGTATGGTACTTTGTGGCAGTCTGTGGTACCAGTGTCAGCTGTACAAACAGGAGAAACCCATGCACCCAATGCTAGCCTGGAAGGTATGGTACTCTGTGGCAGTCTGTGGTACCAGTGTCAGCTGTACAAACAGAAGAAACCCATGCACCCAATGCTAGCCTGGAAGGTATGGTACTTTGTGGCAGTCTGTGGTACCAGTGCTAGCTGTACAAACAGAAGAATTACGAGTGACAGCTTTTTCCCATAATGTATCACGGGGAAAGCAATTTCTAAATACAATGCAATAGGTTTATATCGGACCAATACTAGACCTTTATCATGTGGCAGTTATGTCATGTACGGAATCTCACCCATGACTGCTAATGAACAATCCTTCTACATACAGAGGGTGACCAGACTAGTTTACCTTCCAGCCTCGATTTGAACGGGAGGAAACCAAGATGATCAAACATGACAAAGGTCTGTGATGTTAGTTTCCCATGTCTTCACAGTCAGTACTTATATTAAAAACTTAAGAGGCTTTCTGTATACAGGTAAATTACAATGCAAACAAAAACTACATAAAAACCTTGGAGAAAATTTTTAAATACTATAATTATGAAGGGAGACTGCTCTTTGTTTTGACAACCCTCGTGGTCGACACGCTAAGTTGAGGGTTAGGATTAGGGTGTCGGAACACAAGGGGTGTTACCTTTTGAAGAACTCATTCCTGTGTGGCTTTAAGCAAGGTTTCTGGATCATTAAGAAAACATAACTTCTGAGAAACTGTAACAAATACTTTCACAACTTTTGTCCGCAGGAATACAACTGAAATAGGTGCCAGGTTCACCCTATGTTGTGAAAATGGCATGACATTATCATATCAAATGTGACTGTATGTCGATGTAGTTTGAGACTTTTCATACACTATATTATACAAGCAAGGTGGCAAAATAGTTTTAGAAATATTAACATAATTATAAATATATATATACATTTTTTTTCCTGGTTCATTTTACTAAAAATTGTTTGATAGCATTAAGATACTCTTTCCTTTTCATTTATTGTAACTGAAATTTAATTGTCCTCTTTGGGGGTCCAGAACTCCTCTATGCATTGGTTTGTTTTCAAAAACAACTTGATGTTTGCCTTTCATTCCATGTAAAAGACACAATCGGCGACCGGAGTCACGTGACTCATAGTGGGTATACAATGTAAACATACCAAGCAAGCGACGAACAGTGCATAAAAAATGCACGACTGAGCCCGAGTGCTTCTACCGTAAGGTAAGAAGCAGCTACGCTTTTCCGTGCACACTGCATGTTGCTTGGTTTATTTTCATTTTAACCCACTATGAGTCACGTGACTACAGTTGTCGATTTTGTCTATTGTCTGTAACTGTCAATACTTTACTGCTTGTATTTTTATATAATAAATTGCTGTAATAGTAGACGTAAAGATAAAATGACCTTTGTGTGTTTTTCTTCTTCTTCCTGTTCTTAACCAGCAATAGATCGTGTCACTTTGTTTACAAAAAGAGTGACCTTGTTATGTTCCAGGGCCCGTGTGCTGGCATGAAACTTCAATGGTCATATGAGAAATTTACCTTTTCATCATAATATGTACGAAAGATAAAGAATTGTAAAAGTAACAGCTGAATAAGTTTCTAGATGTGACCCCAATCTTTGGATCTAAGGGCGATAGCCAACAGGGTGTTTGGGCCCCCTGAGCCACCTGCATTACCCTTAGAATGAGGCAAGGCAAATCAATCTTACCAAAGTCCAAACATTTGAGTGTTGAGCTGCCTTAGAGTGGAGGACTTTGGGCGATATGAAAGGTTCTGCAAGACACTGTGGAGTGGGGGTTTAGGGGTAAAGGATAATAGGATACTAGATAATTGGGGGATATGGGAGGTTCTGTAAGACACTTGGGAAGGGGGGGGTGTTGGGTTTAGGGTTAAAGGATCGAGGGTTAAAGGATAATAGGGTACTAGATACTTGGGGGGATATGAAAGGTTCTGTAAGACACTGGGGGTGGGTTAGGGTTAGGGTTAAAGGATAATAGGATACTATCTCACAATAGAGTAAAGACTATGATCTCGCATACCCAAAGAATGATCAGTTTTCTTTATAAACTTTCCCATCAGAAAGTTACACCTTTAATATTAGCCCACATACAAATAGTCATCATTGCATGATATTAAACACAAAGAACAAATGCATTTGCAAAACTAAATAAAAACATGGACACTGACAAAGCCATGTGGCTTGAAATAAAATCTTGACAAACAACAAATTAACTGTGTTAGTACTGACAGATTTTCAAACATTTGTTTCTTTACGCAAAAAAGCTAACAAAAATTTTAGACTAAAATCATCAATTGCCTCTTTCACTAAAATTAAGTAAACAAATTTCGTTACTTGCTGAATACCCTTCAGGTTATTTCGTTAAAAATGCTGTACAAATTGAATTGCAATTTAATTCATAATTTTAATACACATATGTATCATATACAAATCAGGTGGTGGACTGTTCCATATCACGAGGCTAAGCCAAAAGAAACGGTAAAAGCCAGAATTCACAGAATGATTAAATTCTGTGACAACGCACGAAACACATTCAATGCATTCGATATTGCTTTCAATATTGCATTCACTTCTTTAAAAAGGCATTCAATATTTGTTTTCTATAACTCACACATTGATCCTCAGTCACAAAATAGACATGGAAACTCGTCCACCCCACATTCTGAGAGTTCGATAAACCCCCCTTCTAAAAAAACATGGACAACTCCATGTAGACACCAGCATTGTTCCACTGTGACACGACCTTGCCTCGTCAAACAGTAAAATCTGGATAGTCAACCCAGGCTTTGAATAAGTTACAGGGACAAACGGAAAGTCGTAATACAGAGATCTTCCCTTCCTGTTCATAAAAGCAGCATTCTCTGCACTATGCCTGCCAAGCGCTTGTTAGAGGGGCACAATGCCTTCAAATCTCGTAAAGCTTTGCTGTTTGGAATTACTCCTTATCCTTTTCAAGAGTTGTTCATGCACAAAAACACATGTACAATGTGTTTTAATTAGTGAGTAGTGATTCAAAAACATAAATTTGCCTCTGGAAATACAACCAGCAGATCATACGGTCCGCCATCTTGTGGAGTCGAAAATCTAGTCCTACAGAATGGCAGACCATGTTCTGTCAGGAAATTACACAAAAACCACACAAGTTCCAAGGGATATTTATGTGAGTCATGATGTTCTACTTTTAAAATATCTTTCCAACCATATGCATTGCATACCAAAAGCTTTTTTTAATAGCCAAAAAGTGCCTGATCCGAAGGCAACGTGCCACTTTAAAAACACCCAAGGACATTACAAAATTATGTCTGAGTAGCCTGGCTGGCTAATTGATTGCTTCAACCAAACCTGCACGACTGCTGATGAACTGGAGACACTGATGACAGAACTGAGCAAGGTGTGCATAAGTCACCATGCCCAACGCAAACACTAGATGCAAGCCCAATGTTGTAGATTGATGATGATATAAATAACAACCACTGTTTCAACCAATCAACTCCCAAGATTTATTGGGACAAAAAAAGCTAATTTAGCAGAATATCTAATAGGAAAATTCTTCATCCATTACTCATTTCATATTTTGTACTTCTTGTATGAAACATCCTCGTGTGACATGTCATTTTTTTCCTGGAAGTACGTTCAATCAAATAAGGGGGGTCATACTTTAGTAAACATGGTTAACAGATATTTACGCTTTTTTAATAAGGATATCCCGTTTTTAAATGTAGATTTCTCTAAACCTCAGTAAGAATCCCTTTCACACTAGTCGACTTACCCAGGAACTTCCCAGGATAATTTGGTTGACCTTTTCACACTCGAAATACCAACTCTGGTTTACTCCAGGGAAATTCATCTATTAATGGGAAATAGCTACCCCTGCTTGTGAGGAGGGTTATAAAGCATAGACTCGGGCCAAATCTGTCATCATGTTTTTGTTGTTTTGTCTATCTGATGGCAAATACAATATTGAATAAAATAGCGCCCTCTTGTGGATGAACCTTTGAGTCAGGGCATGTGATAGCCCTTGGACACCACTGAACGCACCTCCGCACAATGCGCGTCCACCATTTCCACCATTTTAGGAGTCAATTCCTTTGTGTCAATTTTGACTCCCAAAATGGCGGACAGGATAGGCGCATGTATTGAGTGCGCTGCGCATTGTGCAATGGATCAACAGAGGCAATTCACATGGCTGATGCAGAAAAAACAGCTATCTCAGACTTGAAATCAAGTCTAGGTTAAAGCGAAACAGCCCCTGGGTTGACATACGGAGTGACAAAAACCAACTCTTTCTAACAATTAAACCGATTTATACCCAGACTTCTTAGTAAATTTTCTTGGGGAAGTCTTCGGACATCAATACCTCTAAATTAAATTAAAAACAAACGGAGACAGAATCTGAATCTGTCCACTCATACAAGTCACCTTTGCTGCAAAATACAAATATATAAATTCCAAGAACCAGCACTGTTTTAAATAATCTTAAAAATAAATTCTTTTCAATGAATAGGGACAGTGTACACATAAACGGGAATATTTCAATGGCAGTCTCAAGACCAAAATGTCATACAAAAAAAGAAAAAACTTTCATCAATTATTACTTATCATACAACCATACTAAGTCGATACTGTTCAACTCTTGAATACAATTTCAGTAGAAAACCTTCAGTGATGGGAAAAAACAAAATCACCAAAAGCTTGCATAAAAGCATTCGTGGAAAACTTCCTAGTCACTAAACCACTGCTACTCTCCCACACATGTACTTGCAAAATCAGAACGACCTGGGTAAAGGTCGAATACATGTTTTCCAGCGGCTTCATTTCATCCCAAGTGGACATTCCACCATGAAGCTAAAAATTGTTAAAGTTTGGAAACGATGTTCATTCAATACTGAAATGATAACCAAAAAAATACAATGTTCTTGATAATAAAAAAAAACCTGTCTTTACAGGTTTCACAAGAAAGGTGCACCACCCAAGCTTGTACAATTTTAACACACCAACTACGCGTTAAGTACAAGCAGTATAGACCCTCAACTACACGTGCTATCTAGTTTGTATTAACTTCGTTAAGAGTGTCCAATGAGCGTATGCTGTGCGTATCAACCCTCCTACTCTTGGTACCGATTTCCAGCGAGGTGACCAACCATTTGCAACCATTCAACTGTACTCGGGTTGTGTGTGGTGTCACAACCATGCTACAATAATGTAACGGAGTACTGTGTAGATGTATTCACCACATGGTATATTGCATAGTGCATCCATCAACAAGAACCATTGAGGGTGATATTGAATGGTCAGATAGTAGGAGGGTTGAACACAATGTGCACTTAAACATGTGCGTTGCAACAAGCCAAATTAACAGTAGAAAATGTCGTTCAGCTATCAGTACTCACTTGTTGAAACTGATTCATTCGCCATCAACGTTCTTATCCCATATAGTCTGGAAGAAGCCTTCATTTTTGTTTTGAACTTTAAATTTGGAAGGCCACATATAATGTCAATGATTCTTTGGGACTTTTGGTTTGTAGCATGTAACAAATATTCATTATGATTCACACTAATAAAAAGTGGTTTTTAAAAAATCTCTGGTCGTGAACAACACAGCCAAGAGTGTAGGTAATGTAAAAGCGATGCATGTGTTTGTGCACGGAAAACATTGAATGTGGAAGGCAATTATCTGCCAATAGAGGTCTTGACCAATTTGACACACACAGTCCTGTAGTTCCCAAACACACCCATCCACACGTTTGTCGACCCTGTATATCCAGAACTTCTCTTTGTTCACCCATTGTTTGGACTTCATTTTGTTTAGCGACGTCCGCGCTGGTTTCGTACATAACAGCGAAGCGAGGATATTCTCATCCTGTCAAAAAACTAGGTACCCTTTTCTTAAACTCCTCGGTTTTAGCGGGTAGACAGCCTCCTCCACAAACAGCTCTGTATTTCAGTCACTCTGTGGACATTCCTCTGTTCTGTACACTTAAAGGTATTGTACACTTTTGGTAACAGCTCAAAATTAGTGTCCACATTTTGTGTGATTAAACATATGCATGAACAAACAAACCTGTGAAAGTTTGAGCTCAATTGGTCATCGAGGTCACGAGAAAATAGTGAAAAGAGATCTTATGTGTTTTCTGTTTTTTCAAATTATCGCGCGCGATAATTACTATTGTTTTACTCGTTTCTCAGAAACGATAGCATTTTAGGCAGAAATATTTTAAGGAACCCTTTCTACCAAAGGCAGACATCAACAAGTCTGAAATGGATAAGAAGTTTGAAATTGATCATCCCTGCTACATTGATGGATAGGCAATCAGTGAAGGCTCTGACATTATCAGAGATTTGTCTCCAAATCAGCGGGTTGCTGTTTCCAGTAGCCAGTTCCCGTGCCTGTGTCCATCATATCCAAATCATCCTGCAGAGTAAACAAAAAAAATCAAAACATAATTTTCAGCATGTAAACACATTGTCGTTTATTTGGGTTGCAACAACCAAAATCAGCTGTTGTGTTTTTAATTTTGTACAAAAAGGTTTTCAGATACAGTTTTTCGAATGACTTCATTTCAGAGGGAAAAATTTCTCAGAAAAAAAATGTTTCCGGTAAGAACTTCATAATCAGTAATCTTTCAGACTTATTTTACAATGTATAATACCTCTAAATTGAAGATACCTTTCATGAGATCAGGCATTTGTCCACACTACCCACTTGCAATACTTTCTACAGGTAAGTGAAAGCTGGACATGTCAAAAAGACACCAGTGGAAGTTAGAACGCCTCAGTCTGTAACAAACTTACCAGGCGCTGCATCTTGTGGTGCGACCTTCTGCAACTGCAGGAGCGCAGCTTGGCAATACAGGGGGTCAGTAATGACGAATCTACAGGGTCGTCCCTGTTTCCACCTAAAAAGACAATCAAGATGTATACTTTATTGGGTCCTCCGAGGCAAAACAAAACATCAACAAACAGCTTGGGATTCGAACCTATGGCCTTCCCATTCTTGACAAGCACTGAGTAAAGAGTGCTCATCAGACACCGGTGTTGAGGTAAAACCAACTAAAATTGCTCTTTAATCCCCAATTATCCCATCTACTACAATCCGATGTGTCAACTTCTTTTTGTTTCTTGTATTTAAGAACAAAGAAGTTTTTAACGAAAACTCTCAAACTTTTGTATGGCTACGTCATGACACACATCGGTGTATGGGTAAAAACACAAATAATATTCCATATCCCGAATCCCAGAGCAATTTTACATCCATTACAGATCAAAGTGAACATTGCACATAAAACCTAAACAAGTAATAATTGGAAATTCACACAAAAACTTACTTTCATAAAAATGATTAATAGCACAATTACAACTAAAAGTTGAGGCAAAATGAGAACAAGTGTGTACAACTTAATAACAATATTACAACATTTGTAAAGAGCCATCTATCTATGACCAAACATATTCAGAGGCGCTGGAAAAAAAAGAAAATCGAAGAAGAGCATCCATTACAAGATACTTAGATAATCAAAGTATACAGGGGATGTAATAAAGAGCACATTAAAGAGAGATTTGCTCACTAAAAAACAACAAGTAGATAAACAAATACACACAGCACATTAACTTCAACTACCTTATAACTATAATAGTACATGAAGTAACAAAGTACATACACAAAACAGTAATATCTATACAATAATATGTGAGCAAAAAACACAATAAACAGAGATATAGATATTTCATCTCCGGACCCAAGCTCCCGGAAATGGAGGGGCGGGGGGTAAGCACACTACTTACATGTAATGAGACTTATGATGACGCCAACTACAAGTACAACACTCATTCCAATGACGCTGTACCACAAGTAGGACACACTGTACAGGCTCATTATCAGAGAGCTGTCGAAAGAAGAAATATCAAATAATTTTAGACACAAAGTAACCAAAAAGCACATGATAGCGTCTCCACTTCATCAGTTTGCCTTTTTATTCATTTGATTCTTCAAGACGGTGTACGGTGGGCCACTGGCGTTGCACACGTTTGGCAAGCAATGACATTATAAGCTTAGCGAAAACAGGTTTACCGGTCAACATGCCATGAGATGTATATTGTTTATGACTGGCTCCCCGCTAATTTCTGCTAAGCAAATAAATCTGTCAAGCTGGATTTTGTTTTGCTTGACAGCAGCTTTATAAGTTTGGCCCCTGGTGCCCAGGGCTAAGGTTTGTGTCAGCTCGACGTACCAGTTATTTCTTTAGGTAATATGGATGAGATTTGACAAATGTGAACATTCCTTTTAAAAATGGCTTCTGGGCCTTGCTTCTCCTTCATTCTACATCTGGAACCTCCCGGATGTTACATTTCAGGAGGACTACAGACTCTGTGCATCACCAGAAATACAAACTACACAATGGACTTTTTCTTTTTCCCTTGGGTGATTGCTTCCTTTTATTTCAAGAAAATTTGAAGGCTCTAGGACAGCTCTGAGAAAACCGAAATCAGGAAAAAGTCCTGAGAAATCACACGCCTTGAGGTGTACATTGAAAAGAATCATCTAAAAGAGACACACCATCCATGGAGACACTCCCAAGAAAACTATACCTTGCTGCTGAGGTTGTTTTTGTCACTATCTCAGTGGTGAAAGCCGTCTCGTAGCCCGGGCTGTACAGTTCATACGATGTCGCGTTGACAGGACTGTAGTCTACGACCAGGGTCGTCATTGTGGCGTTGAGATCCATGCAGTTGTCTACCGTTGTCGGTAGACCGGTGAGTGGTATCGGGTTGAGGAATTTACCGATAGCAATCCAGGTCGATATGCCGAAGCTCACCAAGACACCCACAAGTGCACCCTGGTAACAAAAACGACAACTAGAAGTGCAATAATTAACATTTATATAGCCCAAAAATCGCTTAAGGTGCTACACAGAAAAAAGATGAAGCCAATGAGAAAATACTGTGTAGATTTTGTTCTTTAGAGAACTTGTCTTGCTATTTGGCAGGACAGTTCTTTTCAGAACTGAGTTGTCTTCCGAATTCCGAAAATCTACTCCGCGGCAAGTTCTCTAAAGAACAATATCTACACAGCGAAGTAGATAATTATACACATGGTGTTACCGCAAACCGAATATACAACCAATATATACATTCAATAGGTGATGTTAAGCTTAAATGAGACCTATTCGTTGGAGCGTCTTGGGTTTACCTTATTGTTTGCACACGGGAAGAAAAGTCCCAGGGTGAAGAGACCAAGTAGAGGACCTCCGATGAATCCCATGAGACTCAGAGCTACTTGTAAGACGGGTCCCATCTGACGGGCCAGATAAGCAAGACCTACACACAGCAGGCCATAGGTACAAGCTGCTCCAAAAAATAAATTAACAATGAAATAATCATTAGGCCACACTTAGGTACAAGCTGCTACAAACAAACAAAAATAACAAGAAAATAATAATTACATACACTCCTTTTATGTCCAGGACCTAATTTTGTATACAGATAGTAAGCACACAAATTTGCATGAAAATCTTTTTACCAAGACAAACGAACAAAAACAGACCAAAAACCCCAACCAGCAACCCAATGAAAATGCTCCATGCTTATTCTTGTTTAGCAGCTAAACTCTAGCAAGAACCTGTCTTTGACGAGCAGCAAATGTTTGTTTATATAATGTAATGCTTCCACCATCATAGTCATGTCTTCTGTCTCCAGTAGGGATAATGAATATAGATTCTCATTATCACAACAAAGGGGGTATCAGACTATTTCCCTTTCTACCAGCTCCAGTTTGGATAGGCTGTGTCCGTATTATAATAATAATAATAATAATTAAGACATTTGTAAAGCGCCTCATGCAGAAGCCTCTAAGCGCATGTATTGGCGGCTTCGGCTATGGCTACAGCTGGATCACTGCGTCATCACGCATCGAGGTATAGGACATCCTTAGCAACAACCTAAGCAACAGTTATAGCCGTAGCCACCAATTCGAATACAGCCTTACGTTGATTTCAATGGGGTGGGGAAATATGATGGCCGCACCATGATAGCGGTCCCTGCTGACGACTGATTTCCTTCATTGTTTACCTAGTATCTTGGAGATGAGGGCAGCTCTTGGCTCGCTGAATCTCCTGTGAGGGAGAACATCTTCAAGGGTTACAGCCGCTAGAGAGTTCATCCCTGAAGACACTGTGCTGTTGCAAAAAACAATTTCAAAAGAAGGAAGTTTATTAATATCGTACTTATTACAATGATGTTAAAGATCAACTTGAACAAAATTAACATTATTGTTCTTTCATTATAGAAAGGTAAACAAAAAAAAACATAATGTAAAAAAAACCAAAAACATTTTGAGCAGTGCTACGCTGAGCAAAAATGCAAAGTTTCATGAAAAGCCCCTATATTGGAAATTCATCTCTGCCATCCAGCCCGAACCTGTGCAGCGAGAACAGTTTGGTCATCATCAAGAGAACAACTTCAAACAAAAACTAGATGTAACCTTTGATTCATAGACAAAGACCCCCCGAAAATGAAACAAATCGACATTAGATATTACTTGTCTTATTTCTAAACTGTTTTTATTTTCAAGATGTACTTTGAGAAACACAGCGGCATACCTTAAGGAGCCACTGAAGATGGCGGCGACAAATAGTCCAGGCAGACCACTGATGAAGCCCAATTCATTCACCACATAGTACGGCAGTAACTGTGTCAGACAATAAAATAACACCATATGAGAACAGCATTCGATTTCATAGAGCAGCAATGCTAAGAACAAACAAATTTTGCTAAGCAGAAACTTATGTTAATTAGAAGAATCTAACAGATGTTAAATTTGCATCAGGGATAAAAAACATTATTTGGTTTTACGTTATACCCATACACCGATGTGTGTAAAAGCACTGTATACTGAATAAACATTGCTTTACACATCACATATCATGGATAAAACCAAATGATATTCTTTATTCCCGATGCAAATTTAACATCTATTAAATTGTTGCGGTACCAACTGCTGAAATATAGGATTCAAACTGCGTCCAGCTTCCGGGCCATTTCGATGGTCTAGTGTTAAGACACCCGCTCTAGAATGGCAAAGGTTGTTAGTTTGAATCCCACCCGAGCGATATGAGCGTGGATTTTTTTCACAGGACTCAGGAAAGTACCGAGTGAACTGTGTGTCAATCTTAACTGCTATTAAGCAAGGTGTGATATCACCAGACAAATCACTACGACAATAAGGACAACCAGAGCTGCCAACATTTGCATCTTGCAATCAGGGAGATTTTGTAAAACAATCAGGGAGATATTTAGAGTTACATTCAACACAATAGAGACAACATTTCCATAATCGCGGAGATTTTCATAAAAACATGGAAAGAGTAGTTTATATTTCAGGGAACTTTCTGCAGAATCAGGGAGAATCTGCAGAATCAATTAAGATGAATCTTCAGGATTCTTGTGAAATCAAGCCCAGGTCCCCCCTCCTACCTGATCGGACTTGGTGATCTTCCCACTGAGCATAGGATCACAATCTCCATACAAGGCAAACATCACCAAACCGCACATCATGGTCAATGACAATATAAGGAACATGAGTGGACAATTCACGTAGAGGGCGCTGCACAGAAAAGGAAAAGAACTGAATGTCAAATATCGGAATGCAAAAACAAATTTCAACTACTGTTTACAGGACAAAGACTTAATACAACAATGGAGCTTGAAAACTAATAAAGTCTACTAGATTACATTTATTTATTTATTTGAAAGTTTATTTATTTATCTATTAACATTTTTTGGGGGAAGGGGTGGCAATTAGGGGAAGGGGAGACTTCCTCTCACATCTTAAAACAGCCGGCCGGTACCAGCAGCAAAACTGAGGTAACCTTTTAGGGGGCACAAGGGGGGGTGCACCATTTTTCTAGGAGCGAGGGGCACATCTGGTCAATTAAAATTGTAGCAGTGTGCATTAACAATTTTTCCAAACAAGATCTAAATCAAGGCAGGGAGAACAAGCTGGCATACTGTTACCTCCTCACCCGGCTCTCCATTCATACCAGTTACAGTGTTTTGGGAGAATTTCTTGGTTTTATTACCAGAAAAAAAGTATGACTAAAACTTGTAGACTCTTACCGTTTGGCGTCTTTTTCTGAGGGGCAGCTGAGGTAGCGCTGTACTGAGAGCTGGTTACATCCGTAGTTGGATAGAAACGTGAAGGTACCACCGATGACCAGTGACCATACAGAGTGGCGTATGGTTGGGTCGATACCAAATCTATGGACAAACCACCGAATCAATGTTGAGCTTACAATCAAATTTACTTTATTCCCCACCAAACCAAACAAGTACTTGCCGATACTTAAACAGACTGCCGAGGGAATACAACTTGAGTAAATAAAGAAGTGAAATAAAGGAAATATATGAATTGTAATGAGAAGCTTGGAAATGGAGGGAGCCCATACAAAAGCAAAAGCTATGGTCCCCTATTTGTGCTTATTCGTAAATTGGCTCCAGGGTTGAGGTAACAGGAAGAGGTCCCAAGACACAAACAGTTCACACATTCAGCTAGGAGTTTATTTGGTTTTTGCCCTTACACCGATGTGTATTAAGCACTGTATAATCAGTACTTTCCCAAGTCACACAGGCATATCACTCGATCGGGATTCAAATCCACAACCTTTACCATGCTAGAGCAGATGTCTTAGCGCTAGACCACCGAGCAAGCCTGGTGGCTAGAGGCAGTTTGAATCCTTTATTTTAGCAGCGAGTACTGCAATGATTCAGCTATGAGCTTCAATATCTAAACATACAGTAGGATTTGAAGGAAGTACTTTTGAATGTTGTCATTCGCAGCGAAATTGTTGTGTTTTACCTTCAAAGCAAGAAGTAATTCATTAATGGGAATAAAAGTTCAAGGCTTGGTCTCATGTAAACATGAGCACCTGGACAAGGCCTGGAATTTTGTCTTAGAGAGGGCAAGGCCATTTTCATTTTTGCAAAGGGCACTTCCTATAGAAAATCTTCAAGTCTATGGGAAACTTTTGAAAGGGGCACCAAAGCCAAGACTAGGGGCAACAGAGGCCAATGGCCTCCATGTCATTCCAGGCCTGCTTTGTTAACGTGCCTTTGTTGCAAAAGTTTGTGCCCAAATACTGGGCTTCTTGGCCTCCACTTCTTGTTCTGTGATGAATTTCCGATTGATTTTAGGGGGCAAGATAAGAATGAGGAATCACAATCTCACTCATTGAAACTGATGCGTCCTCCATCAACGTTCTTCTCCCATATGTTCTGGAAGCCGCCGAATGCAAAGCTTCCCTGGATGATGACGGCTAGAAGACCCGCAAACATCACCATAGTCTGGAAGACGTCTGTCCAGATCACTGCTTTAATGCCACCCTACATTGGAAAAAACACAACAGACAGTGGGTTACCGGTCATTGCTATGCATCCAATATTAATAAAATTCAGACCTTATGCTAATTTTTTTCCCCCTGACTAATCCAACGGGTTAGTCATTTTTTTTCTGTATTCATCTTTATGGTAATGAAACAATGAGAATTAGATCATGAACGGCCTCTAGCACTGTCAACTTGTTGACTTGAAGATACCTGTGTAGAGAAGATGAAGAAATATTCAGTTTTAGATGTGGGAGGAAAAACTCCAAATAGGGAAAACCCACACAATCAGGTAGGGACTGAAAACCCAATCCACATGCAAGGCTCCACTTTGACTAGCCCAGCTAACTTGTTTTTGTTTTTTTATTTTACAAAGTTAATGTTTTTGTTTAAGTGAAGGGCAGGCATAAAAAATAATTTGCACATTGATTGTTTTTTGTTTATAATTCAATTTCGAAGTGAGTCACTACATATCATATCTGACTTATCTTACTTTTAGCACTGTTTACATTCTCGCTTATTGTACAAATGTAAATTAACTGATAAGATAAGGTTAGAATATGGATGAAAGAAAAGGCAATTTTGTAGATGGTGGAGATTATCACCCTTGTGTACATGAACAAAAATAAACAAATAAATACGTATAGCAAGATTGTCAAATGCTCATGAGACTATGAAGGAAGTTTTCTTTCTCCATGATAAGACTAAACAAAACAAAAACAAGTATAAAATATGGGGAAAATTGAGAAAAAAGTGGACAACTTCTCAGGAACCCTGTACATTTATAAGACAAGATCATTGCAAATTAACTGAGCCAAAACTGCAGTACCTTTCAACTGTTTAACCCTTTAGGGACCATTCATTTCTGTAAAATCATCACAATACCCCCAGATATCGCTAATAGAATTCATTTGCATGATCAATTTTTTTTTCCAGTAAGTAAAAATGTAAAAAAAAATTACAAGAAACAGAAATTTTGTTTTGTTATTAGAAATTGGGATACTATGTAAATATAAAAAACATTGGAAAAAATTCATTTCTAGACACGACCTTTACGTTGACCTCTTTGGGTGAATGGAATTAAGTCAAAATCTTGCGGTCCTTAGCTATGGTGCCGCCATGGTCTCTAAAGGGTTAAAGTATTCAATTCAATGACCTTAAAGTCCTGACCTACATTTCTAGTCGCCAAATATCTTCATTTTATTGATTAACCAAGGATAAGAAAGATAATTGATTTGACTTGTGTACTTTGTAAAATTGTATACAAACAAGTCGAGTGTGCTTGACAAATAAACACCCAATACTCTTAACCCATGGCCTGGTAGCTATAGCTCGCCATTGGTGCACGACTTGAATATGTACAAATAACAAAAACAATCGGACAAGGAGGGGTGAGGGGTGGGTGGAGGGGGAGGGGTCTATGGGACTATGATGTCCCTTGCATATCATACCCAGCAACACACAGTCCTCAATAGCCCTCACAATGTGTAGCCATAACAACCACTGATCAATACAGCCTATAGACCAGTCACCATGTTACCTTTGTTTACAAGAAGTGTGTCCTTGTACATTCCACAACCTTTCTGGCAGGCAAAATAGTGCACTGGTCATTTTGAAATTTGTTATATTTGGTATCATAACGTCTACATAATTTAAAGAGTTACAAAAATAACAGCTGACCAGGTTTTGAGGTGTGCACCCCCCCCTTTCTTCATATCAAAATATAAAAATCAGAGAGATCATGCAATCTCCATAAAAATATAAGATTGAATGTTTTCTTCCATTGAGCTGTGCACAATTCATGCCTGCAGGAAGTCCAGGCTCTGCGGCTCTTTTGTAAACACGTGATGTCACAGGTCACATGGTCTATATGAAGCAATGAGACGTCATTAGTTGTTTATGCACCTGCCATGCCAGCCACTCTGCATAATCTAATTAATAGACTCAAGGCCTTCACTCTGGTGAGTGGTCCTGTGTTTTTGTTTTTTTACAATTCCTTCGTCCGTTTGTAATTTGAGATAATTAGATTTAAAACACCAATCTAATTAAGAAAGATTTCAACTCACAGTAAGTTGTCTCTTAATTATTATGAAAATCTTCCTAAGTACATTTTTGTGAATGTATTGTTGAATTTACATATATTATCATAAATGTTTCATGCTTTATGATCGAAACACAAAGTCTGCGGCTGAAATTTCACGCACAAAAATACAGCTCTGCCTGTCAACAATTCATAATATCCAATAAAAACCAAAACAAAATGGCTGTACAGAAAGTTCGCATCAGCCATAGAAAAAATACCAGCTCTTTTCTGAGCCACTGAAAAAGAAAAGGAATCAAAAAAGAGAGCGATCAATACATAGCGTAGTTTTAAGACTATAAATATAAACAAAAGTAATTCAGTATTTATATATATATACACAAAAGTAATTCAAATCAAAATACAACTTTTTTTTTTCAACATTCGAGAGCAATTCTCCCCGTTGGTAGTGCAGAAAGGTAAGTGAGTAAAAATAAAATGTCCTGCGGATTGTTTCTTACCAGTGTCGTGTAGAAGACACAGACCAGCCCCACAGTCAAAAGAGAAATCCAGCCCTTTAAACCAGTCACTGCAAATCAAAGTGGATTGAGAAACATGCAAACGATTAGCGTTTGAGATGAAAATAATACTAGAAATGACACTGAGTATAAAGACAGTCCTGGTGGGGAAACTCCCCTTGAAATATCTCTGCTTGAATTACTATAGACCTTTCCATAGTTGATAAACAAACCCTGCTCGTTGGCATGGCCAGCCCAATGCTAGCAAAACATTCAATGTGTTACACAGATGACCAAATTCAAAAACACTTCTGCAAACTTTTATTTAAAACAAATATAGCACAAGGCATGTTGCTTTGTTTCCAACAAATTCAACAGTATTTTTTGAATATCTGTGTAACATTGTTACAAACTCTAGCTATCTGTTTTTGCTTTGCATTTAGGGCTTCCCATAGTTTTCCAACCTTGGTTGGCAAAAACTTGGGCTGTGACGTTGCAACTTGCAATAAAAATGTCCATAGACACATCAGTTTTTTTGAAAAATAAGCAAAAACAATCAGTTTCGATCTAACACGTTGAAAACCCAATATTTGAAAACAGTGAAAATATATTTTTTTTTAATGGTTTCTGCTATTTTCTTGTGACTCCAATGACCGACTGGGCTTAAACTTTCACAGGTTTGTTATTTCATGTCTATGTTGGGACAAAGTGAAGTGTGGATATTGGTCTTTGGTATTTACCAATGCTGTCCTTTTACTTCAAACACCAATTTGAGGAATTGAAATTCTTTACTGTAAATTCAAACATTAGACAACAAATTTATTTGTTAAGAATCTAACGGAAAAATTATAATTAATTACCTGCATTTATGGCAAGGGCTGGAGCATATAGGACAACTGACATGTACATAATCTGAAATTAACACAAATTGTTTACAAGGTTACTTTACAAATGGATATCAAGTAACATGCAATATGTTTCATTAAATATCCACAAGATCCTCAGCATTTAGGTGTATGTACATACATGTACTTAAATGAACCTGCTCTTACACAAATTCAAGGTTTTTGTTAAAATGAACTAAGAAAATATGGTAGACAATGATAGAGATAGTCCGATAGATAAAACCAGGAAAGTCTTAACCAGGTACAGTGTAGCACTTAAAGACTAACAATACATAAATAAACTGCATGAGCTTTTGTAGTGCTATGGGACAGGCCAAGTACATGCTATCAGTATCAATACAAGAAAGTTATGGCTTGTCTCCTTCATTGCATCTGATTAAGAAGTTGTTCCTACGAAAGCCAATGCAGTTTTTAAATTTGATTAGTCTTTAAGTGCTACCACTACCTTCCTTGTTTAAAGAAAACATGCACATTCTTATATCTTGTAAAATATGCACTTCTAATAAATGCTCCAAAACATCCACTGAACCACTGGCCAAAGTTGAGCAGTTTTTACACTGGACCAGTAACATTAAATCCTGCAGTCTAGTGTTTTTCCAAACACAAGTTTGTTGAGAAGTTTTTACACTAGACCAGTAACATTAAGTCCTGCAGTCTAGTGTTTTTCCAAACACAAGTTTGGAATTGAACATTTACCAAAGTACACTTTTAAAAAGCATCTCAAATC
Source organism: Pycnopodia helianthoides (assembly GCA_032158295.1). Classification (NCBI taxonomy): domain Eukaryota; kingdom Metazoa; phylum Echinodermata; class Asteroidea; order Forcipulatida; family Asteriidae; genus Pycnopodia; species Pycnopodia helianthoides. The sequence goes on from CM063251.1 coordinate 754,287, forward strand.
CAAACCTCCTTTAAAGGAACATTACAGAATTGGTAAGAAAAAAACTTGTAAAATGTACTTTTTGATCACAGATTTACGTAAAACTTACACGGTCTAATGATGATGGTAGTAGAAAACATCCCTTGAAATATTTATGTCTGAAATGCCATATTTGATGAGAAATGAATAAACTAATTTTCCGATTGGAGTTTATCGCTCAGTGAGCGTTTTATTCATTTGTTGAATCTATATGATTTCATGCAAATGTGTAATCGGTTTTTCACTATTTTCTCGTGACCCAGATCGATCTCAAACTTCTACAGGTTTGTCAGTTTATGTATATGGTGGATTACATAAATGCTTACACTGCCAGCAACTGTTTCCAATTCTGTAATGTTCCTTTAAGTTTGCCAACTATAAAAAGAAGACAAATATTTTGATCATGTAAAAAGTATTTTTGGTCCAGTGAAAAAAGCTACGAGACCTGCTGTCTAGCGGAGATTTTCCAGATCCTAGTCATGAACTTACCATATGAATTATAAAAGCTAGAGCTCCAATAAGCCTTGCAGCACGGGAAAAACGAAGCTCAAGATACTGGAAAAAAAGTTATAGAAACAAAATGTCTCATGATTTGAAATGAAAGGGAAAAAAAACCCAACCCAACATGCTTGTATGAACACTCACCCCAAAAGGTACCCCTGAATAGTGACTAATCCACTACCGAACCACTCTGTAACAATACAAAGTGGATCGGCACTATTTATGGGGGGGGGGGGGGTACCCAAATCAAAGAATGCTGAAGGTAGGTATTACCCTCCAAAGTTCTGATTACAGCACATAAATGCACTTTTTTTTCTCAAAAAAATCCCCCTGTAATTTCCGAAGCCCTGCTACTTTTACCCATTAAAAGCATAAATCTAAATAGCCAGTTGTGAATGTAACAACTTAAAGCAAAAAATAGAGACAGGATAATCCAACACTTGAAGGCAAAATAGGGACAGGATTTTAGAGGACTCGAGGGTACATAATATTTGTTCCGAAATTATATGCAAAAAATGCACAAGATGGTAAAGGTAGCTGTTTTATGTTAAATATAAAGTAATATTACCACAAGGGAAACTGACTGGGTAAATTCAAAAATAATTTGGGGTTGAACAAAAAAATTAACTAGAGCGGGACTTGAACCAGCAACCTCCGGATTAACATGCCGGCACTCTACCAACTTAACTATCTATTCCTAATGTTGGCAGTCTCCCTAAATTGTCACTTAACTCTGTTCAGGGGTGCCAATCAAATTTCAAAGTTATGTTAAATTTAGCAGTCAACTCAAATCCCATACTCTGTTGTTGCGGTTACACTCATGTCTCGACACCCCTGTGTAGTTTCCTTATTTTAATCCCAACCCTAAACCTACTGCTAGTGCTAACCCTAGCATGTAGATCACAAGCAGGGGTTAGCGGATCATAGGTTGTCTGAACATAGGGTTGTCGGCACATAGGGTTGTCTGAACATAGGGTTGTCGGCACATTCATAGGGTTGTCGGAACATAGAGCAGTCACCCTGTGATTCTTGTGTTGCATGTAGCGGGGTCCAGGGCCCCCGGCGTGTACACTGTAAGTCCCCAGCACACACCAGTCACATCAGTGCCAAGACTGGCATAAACCAGTTCAGTTCACAATGCAGCTCAATCCTCCATGCCATTTTTTTTTTTTTTTTTGCATTTAGGAGGGTTTTCATTTCAACTGGGGTTTTCATTTCAACTGTATTGCATTTTGACGCATTTAGCAGGGTGCGAGAAAACATTTAGTGATAGGGGTTAGGGATTTACAAATACCTGATAGACACTCGTAAGATGCAATCTGTAGAACACTGGGATATAAAAATGGGCGGCGATCACGGTAACAAAAATATAGGAGCCGCTGATGAGCCAGAACATCGTCCCGAAGGTGTAGCATTCGGCTGGTGTCCCGAGCAGAGCAATGGCCGACATCCAGCTGGCCAAAAGCGAAAATCCCACCGGAATGAATTTCATCTTGCGGTCGCCGACGAAGAATTCCTGGGTGGTGCGCTGTTGTCCTCCGGTACAGGCATGGTAGAGACCGATGGCTGCCGAGACTACCAGGACGATGCCGAATACGATATAGTCCACGATGGTGAACGTGCCTAGTGATACCGGGCCAGGTGGGGGCATCTCCGACGTGTCATTCATTTTGGATTGTAAAAAAATGTCCAATGTGAAGTGTGACTGTTTATTCTGTTTATGAAGCCCAATGTTTTAAATTGGTTTCTGCATTTGTATAATTTTTTTTATAAAGACAAGTTTGATGATGGATTTGCAGACGAGGAAACCATTTTCACCATGAAAAGAAATCTATCACTGGTGGTGAAAAATTATGTAGCACGTCAGACTATCTCTATTTGTGTCTTGATCAATCTGCAAATAAAAATTGGCAAGAAACGAAGAGTCAACAATTAATCAGCAATTACTGATAAACTTAGTTTTTAAAACCCCTTGTTAAAACACAGAGTCTGGAAGAGGCTACAAGTACAACACTCTGCTCTATAGATGTTCTGCCCATCCATGCCATCAAAGAATCGAGAGTTATGATTATTGCAATTTTAATCTTGATCCCTGTACTATATTACTCATTAAACAACAACCAAAAAAGGAAATGTGCTTTGCACACCAACATATTTTTCAGGGCCAACACAATTTATAAACACACAGCCAAGTTACATTTTGTTGTTTCACTTCTTCTCAGTGTGAGTCAGTGTTCATCATCGACAACCTCAATTCAAGAGCAAAACTCAATTTTTTGATTATTTTTTGTTTACCAACCATCCAATGCACCTGTTGTACTATACTTAAGTAATATTCCGATTCCCAATCCTACTTCAGAAGTTCTGGAGAAGCTTTTTAAAGCAAGCTAATCCCTTTGTCCAGTCGGCCTCCCATGGCCCAATGCACTGTACTGTTGAGTGCTGTTTTTTCATCTCCGTGGTTGGTCTCTCAATGGCCGGCCAGCCGGCCGTATACCGAGAGAAAATTACGGCTGGCTTCTTGAAAAAAAACACGTCTCAAGTCAAGCGACAAGCCTCGGTAAAATGTGACGAATAAAATGACGACGGACATACACTTAAAATCACATAGTTACATTTAATTCATATACAAACAAATCAACACAACTTCTTAATTTGACCATGATTTGACATGTCATTGTACTTACCAGTTCGGCTTGAAACAAAGCAATAATCCCTCAGCAACTTGTGGTGTTGAACATTGAACGACCGCAACAAATGTGCACATACTTTCTCCACACGTGTACTTTATGTATGTACAGTGTGTACATGATCTCCGTTCCCCCAGGTGCATTACACACGATGATGAATCACCGTACTTTAGCCGGTGAGACTGGTATCACATACAACCTGCTCAGATTACCATATACAATCATAATACCAGCGAAAAAGAGAAAGTACGACGTCTGAACAATATTCGGAGGTGGGTGGGGTGAAATTGGTCGGGAGATGAGGCCCCTGAATTTACAGGAAGTTACTTCTAGAGGTTTTTAGACTCTTTTCGTTATTTAAAACAGAAATCTGCAGGTTTTGCCACAATTAAGTCTTTCAGTCATCTATGTGTGATGGCAATTTTGCTTCTTTCATAAAAATTGGAAGCTGAAGGAAGATCCATAAAATCATGACAAATCTCATGCCTGCTTATTTACTTCATCACACAGCAGGTCAATGTGTCTTCAAAAATAAAAACAAAACAAAACAAACAAACAAACACTCCCAAGACCCCCAAACAAACAAATCCACACAAAAAAGGAAGCCAGATAAGAAAGCAGTGAGATAAGAGAAACTGCATCTGAAGTTATCTTTATTTGTTATCAATGATAGCTGGTATTTATCAAACTTAAAAAAAAACTTATAATTCTTTTCCTGTAAAGCGCTGTGCATACCCAGTGGAAGAGCTCTCTATAAATGTCTGTTGTTAATATTAAACGAATTGATAAATCTTGAAACTTTATTTAAAGCTAAAAAATGACACACTTAAAATCCAAATTCACCTTGTTTTTGATGTCGTTAGGGCAGGTGTGACCCAAATTTACACGATGCAAAACAAGTAAAACGAGCTGTCTTTTCATTGTTGTTATTGTTAGCATTATTATTTATTTAACCGTTGATACAAGAAAACAACATACAGGCAGTCAAAATAAGATAAAACCGTAGTTGCGATGCAAAGAGATTCGCCGTTGAAAGCGCCCTCGTGCGCTCAAAAATATGGTCAATGGAGAGTACACTACTTGCAAAGAACTCAGATATATCAAGGAGTTATTATTACATAACTTCATGGTTCTAAACTAAAATAAATAGTTAAAAGCTGATACACGATGGCTTGCTTCAAAGCCTTCAAAGGTTCCCTTCACAGAATGATTTCAGAAAACAGAGGACTGTATGTAACGACTGGAAGACATTCAACCTCTTTGCATTGTGCCCCGACTGCAACAATGGCAAAAATAAATGTTGATTCCAATTGTATTTAAAAAAAGGGACCAGACTATTTATTCCCTTCCCGCCTCCATTTGGTTCATGGAATTGAACTGGAGAAAAACAAGGTGGCCACACCAGGGCCCAATGTCATAGAGCTGCATAAGCAAAAATATTGCTCAACAATATTCTGCTAAGCAGAAATCAGCAGGATACCAGTGACAAATTGTACATGCGACATTGTAGTTTGGCCGGTAACCTTATTCTGGTAAGCATCATTTTGTTGAAATTGGGCCCAAGACAAAGGCAAATTACGGCCCTGTCTGAATTGGCTGTGGCGGCTACAGCTACGGCTAGACTTCTTCGTCATCATGCATTGCTGTATGGGACGTCCTTAGCAACACCCTTAACAACAGTCATAGCCGTAGCCGTAGCCTCCAGTTTGGATACGACCAAACTAAACTTCTATCCAAACCCATTAGAGATCACTTCAAAATGGACCAAGTAATAAATTCATGCCAAATTGCTTCAAAACATGACAGAACAAAATTCTGATTCAAAAATAAGTTAAAATGGACCAAGTTATCAAATGCATGCAAAATGTCCTGAAAACCAACGCACAATCAATATTGCAATAATTATAGTACCTTGCATGGAAAACAATTTTTATACAATTAAATGTAATCCCTTGCTGGGTTTTGAGCCATAAAAACTATTTAATTAAGTATAACAAATTGATAACCATTGATTTAGCTTCTTGTGAGTTGGGTCAGTGTGGAGCAAGCAAAACCCGTCATTTTGAAGAATTCTTCAACACCGTCTTTTGGAAGATTACATTCTGTTCCGTCTTCCAACAGCCTAGAAAAATATAGTCCAACAAAAAAAATAAAAAAAATTGCATCCAAATGTTTTGAGAACTAATGCAGTTATTTACAATCTTCACAGTGTCTTTAAGGCAGGGGATACTTTAGGTAATTTCTCTAGAAATACATTACCATAACAAATTACTTGGTAAGGAGCACCTTAGAGCTGCTGATAGAATAAAACATTGTGAGAAACAACTCCCTCTGAAGTAATATCGTTTTTTAGAAAGAGGTAATTTCTCACTAAAATATTCCAACCTGAGAAAGGCTTCAGGCATGAAGCCTTTCTCAGGCATTTGAAAGTACACAGTTCTATGCAACAAGGCTGTTTTTTCTTTCATTATTTTCTTGCAACTTAGATGACCAATTGAGCCAAAATTTTCACAGGTTTGTTATTTGATGCATATGTTGAGAAGAACCAAGTGAGGATACTGGTCACTTGACAATTACCAAAAGTATACCATCCAATCTGACAGGCAACTTGCTTCCTTAAAGTTATATGACCTGATTTTCGCCGAAATTGTTTATTTTCTCTGAACGAATTAATTTTGACAGATGATGCCGTTTTAAAACTTAAAACATACAAAAGCTTTTGCATATGCCACGAAAATGCACAAAATACATGTGTCATGGCAAACGTTATTTGTACATGGCTGATGGACATGAGATAATGTCAGGAAATATTTGAACTTTTTAATTAACTACCAATTATCATTGGCAGAACTTTGTTCGTTCAATACCTTAAAGGGAGAGTATACCTTTGGTAGTTACTCCAAAACTTAGTGCCAATAAAAACTTACTTGGTAAGAAGCACTGCAGCTATTGATAATGTATAACATTTAGAGAAACGATTCCCTTCTAAGGAATGTGGTTTCAGAGAAAGGGATTTTAAAAATGTCAACCTGAGGCATAAAGCGTTTCTCAGATTGTGTATAACCGCTCCAGATTTTCAGCGATATCTTAAAAACGCTAACACCTTTTGAACTGAAATTTTCACAGGTTTTTTAGTGTGTATATATCTACATTTATGTAGGATTAAAAAAATCCAAAGGGTTCCGAAAACCCAAGATATGCTTTGCCTTTAAATGAAAGTTAATAGCATTCTCATATCTATAAAAACAGCTGTTTAACACTTAAATCTAAACTTTCGGATTAAATCGGCAAAAAATTGGACCTAGCATCAATAAATTGCAGCTCAATGAACTAAAACACAGTTCCCTTTCTGGGAGATAACATGAGACTTGTATCTTGTGCACACTCAATTTTTAGGGGTGTAGCAAGGGCATCGTCTTTAGAGGATGTCTGGAAGCCCATATTTGCCTACTAGCAATTCCTTATGGAGAGCTACAGCTACGGCTACGGCTAGATTTTCCGCATTATCATGCATCGAAGTAAAGTATGTCCTTAGCAACTGCCTCAGGATCAGTAATAGCCGTAGCTGCTATATTTGAATACGGCCTGAGTTTTCCGACTTGCCAACTACCAGTATTCCAACACTATTTCAAGAAAGACTGGTGCCCACGGCCTGGTGCCCCACTGTATTCAATAATGCCAAAATCCAGCCTTGTTTTGGCAAGTTAGTGTGCTTACTACAGGAAATAAAATGATTTTTGGTCGGCAAAATGACCAAATTTTCATCTTCTTTTCAAGTCCTTGTTCTTCTTGATTTAGTGCTTTACTTGCCAACTGAACCTCAAGACTGAATACTGAGTCACAATTTTGGGAGAGGGTTACACCCCCACCCACACCCCTGGTCACTACACCCCTGGAGATGTAATTAAAACCTGAGAACTGTTTTAGAACACATTGGAACACAGAGTACTGGAAACTTAGAAATAACATCCGCATTTTAAGTAAAGTCTCTCGGGTAAGTAAAACCAAAACAAGTTCTCATAAAATAGCACTGTCTTCCACGCCATGTCAGCCAGTTCTTGTTGCCTCGTCGACGAATTCTTCAATATCGTCGTCAAACATCAACTCCCCCATCTCAGGTGGAACGGTCAGTGTTTCAATTGGTAAGTGGAAGAGTCCATTGTCTGACTGAGGGGGCGGGGGAGGACTTCTCTCTATGGTCGTGACCTTCGTCGTGGACTGTGAGACCTTTTGGTGAGTAAATTTTGCATAGCCCCGTCTGACTAAAACACTTGCGATGTTTACATCCTGTGGAGGGATAAATTTGTAACAAAATAAAATTTCTTTTAAGATTAAAAAAATTCTACATAAGATCCTCTTCAAGTTTTAAAATAGCAATATACTAAAATGATAACACATAAGGAAATCAAAATTACAATTTAAGTAAATACACAGAAATGTAACTGAAATACACATTAAGAAAACAATTATACAAACTTGCAAAATCACCAGGTGAAGTTTCAGTCAAAAAAAGCAGAATAGATAAAAACAATAAGTGAAATGAACAAAGACAGAATAAAGAAACACATATTACAAAATCAAAAAGTAAAATATACTTGACAAAAAAAATCAACCTTGAAAAAAATTTGAGAAAAAATACAACAAGATGCTCAAACAGTAATGACAATGGACTACGAAAGCATCTTACACCAAAACCCTTACAGCACTTTAACTACAGTACAGGTATTTACATAGACCGATCCATTAAGCTCCTCCCCTTATTACACTGACCAATCACAACTGCAGACAGCACCCAAAAGGTCTGACAAAAGTACCACACGTTGAAATCCCATTACAAAACGAAAATAAGTTTTCGCCAGTCGGATTTTTGCCAGTCTTTTGTGTGTGGCACAGCGCAGAGCAAAACGCACATAATGTTGTACACGTTACCGAATTGGGCGTAGTTGATAAACAGTTGCTATGGTGGGCGCGCTTAATGGATCGGTTCATTTCTTTTACACGTGTAGTTGTACCTGAGTTCCATTTGTATCCACCAGGTCGACACAGGTTAGTGTACCGCCCTCTACCTGATGGTACGTGACAATCTTGGCCATGAGTGGTTTCCACTTTGCGCAGTACGTCAGATCCTCAAAGAGGTCCACAGCTACATCCGACCACTCAGATTCTATATAGATAAGATCAGAAATACGTCATGAATAGACCTCGTCAATTTGCTTACCGCCGAATTCTGCGGCTACAGTCACCAGTAAATGGTATTGAATGGTCAGACAGCAAGAGGTTAATGAGCTGTGGTGGTTCTGAGAAGAGCCAGTGGTTTAACAACTCAACGTTTCGATCAGTATGCTCTGAGTGTCTTCAGGAGAAAGAGATGATAGTACATGGTGTCTCCACAAACCTCACTTGATTGACTAGAAACTACTTTTTTGTAGGTTACTAGTTTACATTTTTTGTGAACCTAGTAAGGTTGTGAACCTTAAGTAAGCTTACCAGCAGGCTGGATACCAGCTAAACAACACTCAACGGCTTGATGAGGAAGACTAAGAAAATCGCTCCTGAGTTAAATAAGTAAAAATATGGTGGTAGGATGTTAAGGTTGTTTTTGTGAAAGTTAAGATGAGTGGGGATTGCATAAGTGAGAAAGGGATGGAAATGAGTGAAGTAAAGATGGGACTAATCAAATTGGATAGGAGTTGAGGTTACTGTATGTTTGGATATCAATTTAGCTTTGGTTAGCAGTAACACCGTGTGGAGTGTTGTGGGTTGTGGCTGAGCGGTCAAGTGCACTGTAACCAAGTTCTGTCGTTCACAGAGTGTGGGTTCACATCCCAACCTGTCCCCCAGATATACCCTTCCCTGTCCCCCCGGTCTACGTTGTTCACCCCAAGCTGAGCACAGACCATGCAATGAGGAGCCAACAATGACCAGGGGGCCCAATGAGATATGACCGGGACTGTAGACACTTCTTCATCTTTATTTTCCCTGCGTGAGGAAAGGAGGCTGAACCATGGAAGTGGTAATCACTCTATCTTAAAAAAGAGGAATGGAAGGGACGACAGAAGTGACAGACAAGGAGACCTTGAAGGGTTGAGTACCTAAAGAAGTTTAGAAGGTGGATGAAAAGTTGCATGTCATAATAGGCAATCTTACTGACCTTAAACTACATAAACTATCTCTCGGCATCTTGTCGCTGTCTCCGAAGTCCACGTAATAGAGATCCACCTGCCGTCCTCCAAGAAACCGATGATGCGAGCGCGGTACCATGATGCATCATCTTGGAATGGAGATGCTATGATGTCACCGGTGCACAGGGTGTCTGGTTTACATTCCTGAAAGAGGAGGGAAGGGTCAGGGCAGGGCTCGAATTTTACACTGGACTGCTGGCCCGAGGCCAGTAATTTCAGCGTCGGGCCAGTAAACTCAAGAAGGGACAAGTCCGGTGGTCTTGTGTTTTTTAATTCAATATCATTGTAAAAAAAATGTTAAAAAGAAGTATTGAGTTTGAGTCTCATAAATATATATTTTAATTCTGCAGAGTATCACTCATTCAACAGGAGAGATAAATCTTCTCTGAGTGCTTGTTCAAGTGAAACAGCTTATATGAGAAAACTGTGTTCACATTTTGGTTCTAGTTTGTCCTCCTTTTGATTCTGGTCTTGTAAATAAAATTCTGGTCCAGTAAACATTCTGAGCTACCAGTCCTGCGGTCAAGACCTGCAGGGGGTTGTCAAATTTCAAATCAGTGGCAGACTTACTGGGTAATTCCGTTGTTCTGGGAACTATGCACATGCTCACAACTACGTAAATACTGGAAAAGACCTGGAGTGTCTACTGCCCCCTAGGGTCTCAAAGTCCTCCAGTTTGTCACACTTAGGGAGCGTTTCAAAAGTCGAGCATGCTCTAGGCACAAAAGAAAGTTTCCCTTGGGTACACGCTATATAAGAATTGCGGGATAGTAGTTTATGTGGCGCGTCGTGGAAAAGCCGTTAAGAGCACCAGAATCAAGCTCCAGTGTTTCTGATCAGCAAACAGTAGGTTCGAGTCCCGGTCGTGGCACTTGTGTCCTTGAGCAAGATACATTACCATACTTGCTTTGATGGGACATTAAGCCGTAGGTCCTGTGTACTAGGATTGGTAGTGCACGTGAAAGAACCCAGAATGCTTGTCGTGGAAGAGTATAGGGTTAACCTCGGTGTTTTGGTTCACATAGCAAGCACCCTTGTTAACAGGTTTCCTCAGGCTTAGGAGCTACAGCGATTTAGTTCACCTATGAGGCATCCTTGGTTTCATGACCAGAAATGTGTAATAATAACAATAATAATACTGAACAAACATCCACTAACCTGCAGGTTACCTGGTTGAGAGTAGTACTCAGTCATGCTCTGTATTAACAGGTCCAGGGACCCCGCCCTCTCTCCCAGGACTTGCACCCAGAAGTGACCCACGTGCTCCACGGCCGACATGTAGACACTGAAAAACTCCTGCTGGGCAGGCACTTGCATAGTTTGATTCTTTGGTGTAAATTGATCTGATGAAGGAGACAAATCACTGTTTATGTTTATGTGGATTCAAGCTTTTAGCCAGGATTCGGTAAAAGGGTGTCCAAATTTGCTGGAAATTTTAAAAACTGGGTGTCCAAATTGTTCACTTACAATACATTTACACATAAATGACAGATTCATCAGGGTGTCCAAATTTAAAGCAGGGTGTCCAAAAGACACCAAGACACCACTTCGGATAACACTATGTGTGGATTTGAGGACGAAATGCTGGGTGTGGGGTTGGCGGGTTATAAAGATTTGTTTACTATTTACAGGGCTTGATTTCCAAGAAAAACTCTTCTGGACGAACTGTCACAGGATCAGAGTTTAATTTTAGAAGACCTTAAAAAAAATTATACTATTTAAAAATCTGTGTGTTGAACTTTTTATTCCAAGTGGCTTGGACTTCAAAAGCTTTTGAAGGTGGTCCAGTGGTATTTCGAGCCCTGATTTGCGGGGATTCATGTCATCAAATCTAAGTCGATCTTTTTTTCTTTCATTCATTAATGGTTTATTCCTTTAAAAAAAATTTCCCATGGCGACCAAGGGCCGACTTACAGGAAAATATACAGAGAATGCAAAATTTAAAAAGAGGAAATGGAATTCAAAAGCTTTATTGATTATTAAGTTTTCAAAGTCCCGGGCACCTTCTACCACTCCTCCATGAACCAAAGATCAAATTCTTCGCAGAGATTCTTCATTTTCCCTTTTTTTTTTTTTTTCACTGACCTTTGGTGAGTTGATTGGTGGCTTCATCAGAATACTCGGATTGCCTGAGGTCCTCATCGGAGGTTCCTGCTGTGGGTGTCTTGGAGCTTCTCTGCCTCCGATTGGCAGACGCATTCTCACGCCTGAACCTATACGCCTCCTCTTGGGCGATTTCTTCTTTTATTAAATCCTGTCCAAAGAAGGAAGGTTTTTTTAAAGTTTTTATTACGAGATATTGCCTAACTCACAAGGCCGGAAAGGCACTTCAAGGTGAGGGCTACACTGTCACCAGGGGCACGTTGCCACCTACTCCTGGGGCTGAAACAGGGTTACCCCCTTCACAGTCCGTCAGGATGTACGCATGGGTATAATCCGCTAGGAGCCTGGCTGGTAGAGCAGAATGCACTGCCTTCACATTTTTTTACGAAGCAATTATAGTTAAGTGCCTTGCTCAAGGGCACAAGTGTCTCGACCGGGATTCGAACCCACACTCTGCTGCTGACAACACCAGAGCTTGGGTCCAGTGAACTATATCACTCGGCCACGACACGACGCAAGTGATATGACAGTTTCAAACTGAATAGGTTTTCATTAGAAATATGTTGGTAAAGCAGCATTTGTTTTATCATAACTAGTACAAAAACAAATAACTGTTTTTGTTTGTCTACTCACAAATGTGATTTCAAATTTCAAGGAAAAAGGTCAAGGTTACTTTTAAGGTTTTGCCAGAAACTAGAGAATTCAATTGATGTACTCTTGGATGCTGGTTGATCCCTTGTAGACTATTCTCAGAAGACGCCAATATCTTATCGCTGGCCATGCTGGAGTACTAACACCCGTACGTCACCCACACACGTTACTAGAACTGCACGAGCATGTGCTACAAAACACAATGCTAGATGGCCTTACGTGTGCGTATCCTACATGTGCACAGTACACCAGCATGACGGACGTATTGCTATAGACCCATTGCACAACGCGCAGTGCACTCACACACTCCTATCCTGTCCGCCATTTTGGGAGTCAAAAACATGCACAAACATATGCATAAAACGCACAAGAGATTTTACTCCCAAAATGACGCGCATTGTTTGGAGGTGAGTTCTGCGTTGTGCAAGGGGGCTATAGAAATCAATAGACCCCCTTGCATAACGCGAAACGCTACAAGTACGCTGAGGTCACGCGCACGGTTTTTTACGCACAAAGAACAGCTATCGTCCAATGATCTGCCTCCTTTTGGCCTCGGGGATGGCGCTTCTTGAGAGTGTGACGTCATATGCAAGGGGTCTATAGACGTGCGGCGTCAGCGAGAAGGTCCTAAACCCTTACCTTGGCATACTCTATCTGATCCACTGTTCCCTTGATGACACACTGGCGTAGAGCTGTTGGGTCTCGTCTGTTATCATCTCTCTCGATGTTGATTCTGGCCTTGCTGGCTCGGCACAGACTGCGAATGTTCTCACCGTTAGAACCTTGTAAGAAAAAAACGGATATATCGCCAATGAAGAAAAACAACGCTGAAAATTTGCTGAATTTCCCTGCTCTGGTATTTGTACTGAATAGTGGCCCACTGGACAGGGGCCATTTAAAACACCCGAGGACCAGTACAAATTCTCTCCAAATGGTCTAGCTATCCGGTTCAATGACTGCCCAGATCATTTCTAAGGCTTGAAACTCAAATCAAATCCCAAATGGCAATGTCAAAAGGAAATCTTTAAGGATAGACTCTGAATAAGTCTGCTAGTCGGCTAAAAGACAAGATTACTGGTCCTTGTGGCTAGTGAACAGAAAACTTACAGGTGACTCCTACTGATCATCAGTGAGAAATAGATTTTGCAGAATACATTAATTTCTCAAATAACCAAGGAGAGGGTAAGATGTTGAAGGATGTCTGGGGGGGGGGGGGTGGGGAGTGAAGGGGTAAGTGTCAAATCTCACCTATAATTCTTCCAATGGCGCATTGCGGTATCATCATTTCAAAGGTTTGTATTGCAGATGGCTCCAAAATGATCTTGCGGATTAACTGCTCGGCAACGAGGGCGCTTTCAGGCTTGCCTCGAATCACCTGAATCGTAATCAATTCAAATCAATGACAATCAGAGGGAAAGAGAAAGACGCTTGTCATACAGGCGAGAGAGATGAAAACTGGGTACTTCAGAAATAGGAAACTGCCTCGTATCCTATCATTAGGGGATCAGGCTGGCTCAGTGGTTTCTTTCCCTGCCTTTCACCCCTGTGGACCCCGGTTCGAATCCCACCTCAGACCTGGAGCCTTGTATATGAATTGTGTTTTCAGTCCCTACCTGATTGTGTGGGTTTTTCCCCATTGGGGTTTTCCTCCCGCATCTAAAACTGAACATTTCTTCTCATTTCCTATTCATCCTGTAATTGGCGCTATTTGTGCTGTTTGATGTGTAATGAAATAAACTAAATCTCTGCACTACATTTTCAGTTTTCTCACAAAAAAAAAAAGCACAAGTCATTTTCAAAAAGGACATGTTCTAAAAGAATGTTTTCAACAAGTTTAACATTTGAAAATAAATTAATAGTATGAGAGAAAACTATGGCTGACAAAATGACCAAACCTTCAATGACTGCCTCTACTTTGATCTGTCTATAAATCTGTAAAAAATTATTTTAAAAGTACGTCCATGAAAATGTTGCGGGTAAGTTTGGTCAAATGTTTATCTAAAACTTAGATGATCTTCCAAAACCCAATGACATACACCTAGTACTGAATCAATCAAAATTGTGCACCATAAGGGTGGAATTATCGGGAATTATTGCAGTAGCTAAAAGTTGACTCACCAAGTGACGATCTTCCTTGTCCTCCAGTGCAGCCTCGTTTTGGAACTTGATCCGGCACGATGTTTCCTCTTGAATCTGGAAACGCATCATTTACACTGATGGTAAGTACACTTATTGTCCGTTAAATAACACTTTCTGTAAACTACGTTACTCCCTGGAAGTGCATTTATCTAATACATCATTTAACTGATATTAATTTCTTCACTTATGGCCCAAATTCATAGAGATGTGTTTAAGCAGCAGTTAATGTCACCGTGGTCAAGTGGTTAGACTGCAGAACTTGGCCTTGCAATCCGGCCAAGCGAACAGCTGACTTCAAAATGACTAGAATAAGTATTGTTGTCTAGTTACTGAATCATAACTTATTGATTTGTGCAATTCATAATCATAGACGTTAAACCAATGTTTGTAAGAGAGAGATTGGCTGTTGCCAACTTGGTGTTTAAATCCCCTTGTGGGAGCTTTGCCAAGCTTTTCTAAGGGAAGGTTTTTTTGTAGAGTCTAATCATGGGAGGATATTAGATACAGTGAAAAAGGAAAAAATATCAAATCTCCAGGCATATTTTGGGAATAAGTAATCTTACCGATTTAATTGTTACACCCTGTTGACCGATGACTGATCCTACTTTATCAAAAGGCACGGTCATCTCAATGGTCAGAGTCTGACCTCTGGCAAGATCCTTGGACGGACGATAGTCCTCCTCTGTGAAAATTTAATATCATTACTTCAGCGTTTTTTTAAGAAAAAAAGTAAGGTGTTAGTGATTATTGTACAATTTTATAAAGATTTACTATGCAAAAGCTTACTTGGCATAAATTTAGAGATGGTTCTTTGGCAATTGTTCAGAATTTTATTCTTTAATGATTTGCTGTTTTTTTTGTTTGCCAAGAGGAAAGATTATTTGGATTTGACTTTTTTTAACTGCCTGGCTGGCAAGCAAAATAGGCACAATTTTAAATGCAAAGAGAAATCAAGATGCTGTTTTCTTGAAGACATTCATAAGTCTACCTCAAATTTGATGTAACTCAGTTTTGTTACGGTAAATACTTTCCCCCAAAAAACGAGGTTTGTAATGAGCTACCTTCATCCTGTTTCTTCAAGAGGAGATATAGGAGAAACAAGGAGGCGGGGACTGTGATGCCTAGCACCACCCACTGCTTGGTGCTCAACTTGTTAATCATGACGGTAACGGATTCCGATCGGTCAACAGTGTTGAAAAGTAGGCAGAGCTAACTCTGGTGACGTTACTATATTATTAGCACATTAGCAGATCTACCTGCACAAAAGAAAAAGGATGAAATAAAAACCGTTGTTTTACTTTGAGACAAAAATAAGACAGAAGTAGTGGGTCAGTTTTCCTTTTGGTTTTCACTTACTTTTGTTACCACTAGCACTACTGCATGGCTCAGTCTTGAGTATATGCTCCAAACCCGCCCAGCAATCTACACATTCCGGGATGGAGTCTAGCCATTCTTTTGTATTTCAATTTTTGTTATCCCCAAAAATAAGAATATTCATCCCTTGTTTTTAAAAATTTGACTCCTCTTACATTTCATTGGATAATACCTTTTCTTTTTCTGATTCACTTAGTGGCTCCTGAGGTTTTTTCTTAAAGGGAAATTAAGTCAGAAATTGTAAATGGTCTGAATCCCATCTCGTGAAAATACAAAGCCACAATGAAAATGTTGGCATGAAACCAGACTAACAAAACATAATAGCAACATCAACATTTTTAACAAACACATTTCGAAGTCTCAAAAAACAGTCACTGACACTGCCCATGTTCGGGTCAGTGCTGTCCAACTTTTTAATCCTTTACTAACGATAAAAAAGGATGTAAAACAGGAAGCCAATGTCGGCAAAATACTTTCTACCTCTAGAGGTAGAAATCCTACAGCACAGCACAGGTGACATCACTGACATGTCACCTGTGCATGCGCTGAAGGATTGTCACCTGTGCTGTGCTGTGTTGTAGGATTCATGAATGATGCGTGCATGATGATGGAGGAATATGACTACAATATTATTCAATCTTAGAATTAATTACATAAAATAAAGATGCTGATCACAAGCAGATAATACAGTTTTCAGTAAACAAAAAGGGCACAAACATACTTTCAGTTCACCTTTAAATTCACACAACAATCATGAGTGAACTGTCGAAAAAAGCGTCATCCTCCAAGAAAACATGTGCACTGCCTGCTTCATCTGAGAGAGCTGGTTTGAGGAAGTTTATTAACAGCGACCTCTGTTGACAGGTCAGTTACTCAATTTTTTTCATTTTTTCGTTTGTTGATGAAAACAGCGCCCTCAAGGAGAGATCCAGTTTCTTGCCTAATCATCCATCCATGTATTTGTTGTACACGTCGTGTGTCTTTCGTAAAGCTAGATCTTTCGCCAAAATGACTGCCTTACCTTATTTCACTCGAGGTAAAGTTGTGAAGGGATTCGGCAGGGGAAGTAAAGAATTAGGTATCCCAACAGGTATGTATGGTTTTTGTCTCTGGTGTATGAGTAGAAAAGTACTGACCGAAACTTCGAAAGATTAAACAGTGAATATAAACAAAGGTAGGCTAGGTATGGTCATATTCGATTGACGTTTGACTGACGGAGGTCGCAAGGACAATTAATTATTAATCGAGCTAGACCCCACCCCACCCCCCCCCCCAAAAAAAATAATTGTAATTTCCATCTAAAAGCTTACTTGTTATCACGTTATGTTAACTTATAACTTGATGGTAATGGTAGAAAGCATCCTGCGAAATTATTTCGTCTGATTCTGAAATGCCCCTGTTGATTTAATTATAAATAAATAAAAGCATTAATCTGATATTATAAACGATTCATACACTTAACGCTTAACAATATTAAATAACAATTTTATCTCAGATTTCTGAGGATTGTTGTCCATTCGCGAATGCTGCGGCAAGAGGTGCGGTTGGTACCCCTTGTTATTATTCGATGAGGTTCGATCCGCTATACCTCATAGTTCTAGGAGTAGGAGGAGTTGGTTTTCAGGGAGAGAAAGGGGAAGAGGGGGGTGGCAGAGCTGGGGCAGCATTATGATGAAAAAGGAGGAAATTGGTAAACAAAAAAAATGAGGGTGTGTTTGGGTGAGTTATTGTTGCAAAATTGGCAATTGAGATGTTGAGTGGAAATATCCAATTGTATTTCTCTTTCCTCAGTCCCCAAAAGCCCAACCCAGAGAAATATTAAAGATTGACTACACTAAAGCCCATTGAAACCTGGTTGTGATCTTAAACTATTGACACTTGTCAGATCATTGTGTGTTATCATAAAGTGGACTTTAGAATTTGCCAAGCACTTTTAATAATCACCTTTGTCAGCAATATGAAGCACCACTACCAGGATTCTGCAGTCAGCATTGTACATTCCATTCAGTTTGGGAGGTCAGTTTGCACCTGACTCAGCACACTGGTGAGTTGCTTTTGTGTACAGTGCAGTGTAAGTTGAGCTGAAATCCGGTGAATAATTATCACTGTTTAAACATAGCGGCCGATTGCACACAAATTTGCGCACAACTCTCAACATACAGTTTACAAGTTGGCCTTTTGTTTGGTTTTTTTTTTTTGGAGATGTTTTCTCATACTTGTTTGTGATTCCTGGGGGTGTATTTGAGTTGACTACAAACAATGTATCACTCGCGTGCCTCGCAGTCAGTGCCGAGACTAAGGTATGTAATGCGAGGTAGAGTGGTGAGGTGTTTCAGGAGAGGTGGTAAGGAGTTAGGATTCCCAACCGGTACGTGCCTAAAAACTATAAATGTGAAAATTGTCGCGATAAGTTAACCAGTTTATTGTTTAATATCATCCATTTTGGTGTTGAATGATCTTAATAAAGTAACCAGACTATGTCAGCCTGCAATATCGGTCGCCAGCCTTCACAGTACAAACATGTATGGAGAACTCTTTCCTCCGTTCACAGTTAATCCACCGTACACTGAAGGTCTGAAATTTCATCTTTGAGAGGGCAAGGCCATTTTCAGTTTGCAAAGGGCACTTCCACTGGAAAATCTTAAAGTCTATTGGAAACTGCTGAAGGGGTTTCAAGTCCAGGGGCAACAGAGGCCATGGCCTTCATGTAATTCCAGGCCTGGGGGGGACCTTGATATAAGTGTACATGTATTATTGTTTTATGGGGCAGATTATTGAAACTTTTTTTTATATTTGATTTAAATTTCATCTCTTTCTCTTTAGCCAACTATCCTGAAGAGGTCGTTGAGAAACTTCCGTCTGAATTGAACACCGGGGTCTACTGCGGCTGGGCGTCAGTTGATAACGGTGACGTTCATAAGATGGTGCTTAGTCTGGGATGGAACCCGTACTACAAAAACGAAAAGAAATCTATGGTAGGTATTTTTAGTCTATCGTAGTGTAGGATCAAATTGGGTAGTGGGCCAAGAGCTTTATCACTGAAGGGGCTAGGCAACTTTTATGTTTTGGAAAAGGAACTTCTTTCAGAATATCTGGATCAGTTTTTGAACATTTTTTAGGGGCTTCAAGGTTAAGGCATTCTTTAACCCTCTTGCTGTCTGACCATTCAATACCATTCAAGTGGTTTTGATGATAGATAAACTATGCCAGCCTGCAATATGATACCATAAGGGAATGCATGTACACAGTACACAGTTAGTTCTGTGCACAGTTGTGCCACCGTACACAACCTTGGCAGTCGAATGGTTTCAAATGGTTGGTCAACTCACTGGAAAATGTTGCCAAGAGTCACTGACAGTAGGAGGATTAAAAAATTCCTGGCTGAGTTAAAATCGCTACACCCCTATCCTTCACCTCACTGGTCCCTGGTTTGACTCCCATCTCAAGGCAGCCCATTAAAATGGGGTATTGGGTTTTCAAACTCCACCTGCTGATAACACAGGTTTCCCCCATACGGATTCTTTCTTTCACATTGTAAACAGATTTCTTCAAAGGCACTGGACACTATTGGTAATTACTCAAAATAATTGTTAGCATAAAAACTTACTTGGTAACGAGGCTTACTTGGTAATGGAGAGCTGTTGATAGTATAATACATTGTGAGAAACAGCTTCCTCTGAAGTAACGTAGTTTTTGAGAAAGAAGTAATTTCTCAGTAAAATATTTGAATTGATTTTGAGACCTCACGCGTGAGGTCTCAAAATCAACTTATCAAGCATCTGAAAGCACACAACTTTGTGTGAAAAGGGTGTTTTTTCTTCCATTATTATCTCGCAACTTCGACGACCAATTGAGTTCAAATTTTCACAGGTTTGTTATTTTGTGCATATGTTGAGATACACCAAGTGAGAAGACTGGTCTTTGACAATTACCAAAGGTGTCCAGTGTCTTTAAGTCTTATTAGAAGACGTACCAGCTGGCAGTACTGAGGATTCCCTTGTTAGAACACGTACGTCTCAACACAGCGCCCTCACTGGGTCAAAAGAAAGACCTATTATTGGCTAATAGTTGCGTACACATGTGCGCATTTCCTTTTTGTTGTCCTCTGTGATGACAGCGGGTCTGTAAAACTCTATTGATACAACAAATTTTGACAAAGCAGTTATCCTGGAGGGCAAGGCCACTTTTTGTTTTGTAAAATGCACTTCCAATTTTTATCAGGATGAGTGGGGAAAGATTTTGATGGGTCACTAAGACCATGTAATCGACAGACAACATATAGAGCAAGTTTTGGTTGCCGAACTTTTGTCAATTTGGTATGTTTCACTTGAACGCATCTAGTGGATCAACTGGTCAAAATAGCTGTTAGTCAGTGTCGGCCTATTTTGTTGTGCAGATGATAAGACTAATGTGTGCCTTAACAAATCAAATTGTTGCACCAAATTTATATATTTATTACTTTCTCATTTATGATTAATTAATCATCTCACTGCAAAGACAGAATATTATTGTCATGTTGAACAAGTTTCAACCGATTTGATTTGTTGCTTAAAATAGGAGACACACATCATGCATCAATTCAAAGACGACTTCTACGGCTCGATACTCAGCATCGTTATCTTGGCGTATATACGACCAGAGAAAAGCTTCTCTTCACTAGGTGAGTAGGAAAAATATGTGGGTGGCAGATTGTGGGACCGTCTTCACAAAGCAGTAAACCATAATATAAGTGGCTGCCACTTCCCAGGTTGTATCGCAAAAGTTGGGTGTGATCCCTGGCTGTACGGCAGTTAAAGGTTGAATGGCTTCTGACTGGCAAACCCCCAAACAAAGATATTGAACAAATAGAGCGAGACCGCCGACATAGGGCTAGACAGGTCAGTTGGTAGAGCACGACACGTTAGTCCGGAGGTCGTTGGTTCAATTCCCGCAAGCCATTGCGGAGAGACGGCGATGGTGTGCTGGAATCTCGGACGTACCTCCCATTGAGCCGAGTACAATGATAAACAAGGGTGGCAGCCTGTCCCATTCTTGTATTGCCACGTTTGTACAACAGGACAAAGTTCTGGAATAGGAAAAAAAAGTATAATACGGGGCATGTTTCGCAATACCTGGTGTCCCTCTAAGTCTTTGCATGGGTGAAATGAAGTGCAGAACGGTACATGCATGCCTGTGCAAGCTACACATTGGAAAGTCTAGGTGTATATATATTCGCGTCAGCTTGCAAAAATTGAGGGCGCTCCGAAGTTGGTTCTGTCCCGGGGAAACCACCCGCGGTAAGTCAGTCAAGAAAAAACTTGTTGTGTATACACATCTATCAACGTGAAGTGGTTAACGAGAGATTTATTTTAATCGTTGTCACAGATGAGTTGATAAGTGCCATCAAAGGTGACGTCGCCGACGCCGACAGGATACTGGACCAACCAGAGAACAAACTAATCCAACAAGACAACTTTTTCAATGGAGATGCAAGATTATGATAGTGTAGGTCATTAAGTTTTTTAATTTTAAACAAATTTTCTAGAAGTAGAACTGCTGGCTGGGACCTCTGGTTGATGAAATTACTCTTATTGCTAGTTTGATCAATCCAAGTATTGTTATTTTACAGGTATTTATGTAAAGTTAAGAGCGACGTTCCACAATGAGCACATTTTGTATTGCTGACGTATGCGTTATGGTTTTTATATATGAAAAGTATTAGAAATTTTGTTTTAGCTTCAAACTCTTTTTAAAATGAAATTATGACAAAAGTGTTTGCAAGACCATCAGGTATTAGGCTATTTTATCTGCTTTGATTAGCTGTCAAAAGAAAGTGTTTTAAATAATGTGAAATGAGTCACTTTTATCGATCCAGGCATAGGGTTCTGGTGTTTAGACCCCTCTCTGCTCTAAGCTTTTTGTAAACTATCTTTTTGCTTTTGTAAACTTAAACCTTCTGCCTCCACATAACAATAGCCCTGATCTCAGTACAGACCCAAATTCCTATAGTCTCAGCTCAAGACCCTCCTATTATTGATATCCCACGATCATTGTTACAAGAGGGCGTACTCTCACCCTAGAACGCTGTCACAGGGAGGCCGCTATTACAGGAGCAGTTCTCTGGGTGATTATTGTTCATGGTTGATAGCGCCCTCTATAGGTGAGGGAAATAAACACCAGTAGGTTCTTGAACCAAGACTAAAAATTACTATTGCCAACTTACGTCAAACCAAAATGTGGTTTTTTTTTTTTTTTTTCTGCGGGGACTACCTCCCTGGTTAGTGTAACATTCCTGGATCTGGAGCTGCTCATATTCCGTGATCTCAAGAAATTTCTTTTGTATATTCAAATAGGCAGACTGTAAAAGAAGTTAAAATTATTTGTTTTATTAATCTTTAATTAATTCTTTTTTTTGCTTATTGATCTTTAATGTTGTAAGTCTAACTGAAATTGTTTATCTTTGACGGGCATTCTGATGAAAGAAAGGAAGTTAACGTATTGGGGACTTTCCACTTATTAAGTTATATTCTTCAAAGCTATATGTTTGGGTTGGGGGGGCAAGGGGGGGAACTGGTTTGAAACTTGATCTTCGTAAATTTGATCGTCCAACAAGAGTAATTCCCCTGACACTCCTACTCTTGGTAACCAGGGGCAACGGAGACAATTGCCTCCGCTGCTTCTGTGAAGTATCAGGCCCGCCCTGCTGAAAAACTAGTGAATAATAATCCCGCTTTTGCGAGAATTGTTGGTTCTGAGAACTAGGATCGAGATAAAGTAGAGGTTCTACATTTCAAACAGTGTGTCCTGCTCATCTCCAGAAAAATGGTTACGAGCATAGCACACTGGTCTCACGTACCCCTAAGTTCTTTTCAGAACCAACACCTCTCTCTTAAAAGGGAATGTGGTTTCTTCTTCACATGGTTGCTACCCGTAGTGTAAACCTAGTCCACGCAAAGCTTCCAATCTTACCTTATAAGGCAGGGTATACCTTTGGTAATTACCTCTCAAAATTAATGACCATAAAACTAGTACTTGGGAGCACTGGAGAGCTGTTGATGTTGTAAAATATTTTTTAGCAACGACACCCTTTGAAGTAATGAAGGTTTAGAGAAGAAAAAAAGAAAAAATTTTACCACCAAAATTTGAATCTGAGAACGACTCTACACTATAGTTGCATCCTGTGTACTTTCTGGTAGTATATTCCATTCAGCAAAAGTGCGTGGAAAGGGTGAATATTTGTATCATTCTTTAGAAGCAGTCGTTGTTGTATTTTCCTCTTTGAATCTGATATGAACAGTCAGCACAAAGTATTAGTTGAATTTCTGTAAATGTATTGCTCCCGAAACTGTTGGTATTTCCCTCCAAGTCTGTCCCACTTACTCCTTATGATAAAACATTCAGTTAATTTTTAATAATAATATCGGAGTCTTATATAGCGCACGAATCCACCAATAAGGTACTCAAAGGGTTTGATGGAGAAAAACATTTTTAAGACGGGTTTTTTTTAATTTTTGAATTACGAGACCAACTTATGTAGCACCTTTTCAGAGTTTAAGAGCTTACGAGGTGCTGCGGCGCACTCGGCAGTCACTGCCAGAAACACCACTGCAAAAACCTTCTTTTTAGCGATGAGTGTAACTGGGTTCTTTTGCGTGCATTACACAACACATTGGACCTAGTCCTATCAGAAGACCGAAGCAATATTGGTGAACGGTTTCTGATGAGGAACCGCTCAGCCACGACATGCCATCATGGTATGTATCAAGTTGAAGTGATATTTGTTTTTTTTATAAATTCAAATGAGCAAATTCTTCAAAGTCATTGTTTGTTCCTTTTTTCCCCTTTTCCTTTCATCCACAATTAATGGAAACTCAGTAGGATTTTATTTTTATTTTTCATGTTTGACCTACGTGTGTCATTGTGATATTTATATTCAATATTATAATAAAGGTAATAGTTGAGGATACGTTTTTAAAGAAATGGATATACTAATTGTCAGGCAAAATTATATTATATTAGTAAATAAATATATGCACAAGCAGTGATTCTTTTTGTCGGATGGTTCCACTTTTGTCGTCTCAATGCGTTTTTATTTGGTTGGATGATGGTCGGAATTAACTTGAATTGCTTTAGTATCAGAGGCAGAACCAGAGGCAGTGGGGGAATTTTTTTTACTGTTTTTCCAGAAAAAGAGGTGGATGAAAAGACTCTGATGTTGAAACCACTGTGACCACTATGGCGAGTGATTTCTCAGGGAATATCCAGACTTCAGGATTTGTCTCAAAATCTCCTTGAGCTTTCAAATTTTCTTGAAAGAAGTGTAAAGCATTCACCACAGGGAGAAAGAAATAGTCCACAATGCGTCCAAACCCGTAGTAGTGTATTTCTGATGATGTACAGAGTCTGTAAACCTGAATTGTAACATCCTGGTCTAGGATCTAGGTTAGGTCCTGGGTCTAGAATAAGGAGAAACTCAAGCCATTTTTACATTTTAGCAAATCACTGCAATCTGTCCCACCGGGCTACCATTTTTAAAATGTTTTTAGTGGCCAAAGATATTTTCACTGGTCAGGGGCCAGCAGGCTCTGGGTCTAGACTAAGGGGGAAAACCCAGGCCTGCAAGCCATTTTCAGTAATTATCACATTTGACACCTGCACTTCATTCAGTGGCCCTAAGATATTTTCACTGGCCAGGGGGCCAGCAGGCAACCGTTAACTTTGACTCATGGAAGAGGTACATCAGTCACAATTTTCTTCTGTAGTAACTACATGGATCGATAACCTAGAATCTTAACAATAAAGGTATGCAGAGAAACGCTTTTTTTTAAGACAAATTTTGTGTAGATAAAGCTCTTGTTATGGACAAAAGACGAAAAAAATATCAAATAATGCCGTCGCTGTCTTGTTAAATTCAGTTACAATTACTGTGGACCTATTCTTCCAGACTGAAGTACACATTTTACGTAGGCAGGAATCGGCTTTCTGATAATTTCAAGCTTGATTTATTTTAAACATGTATACAAATTACAACTTACTTCTGCCTCTTAAGTATAAACCAGCAGTCAGTGGCTGATTTGATAAAAGTCCTTAAAAGAGGGACTCCAAGGTCAAATTCGGATTTTGGGATCCACTCATATTTCCCAAGATAGAGTCCTTATGAAAATGGTGGGGGGGGGAACTAACCTCAGGTTAAAACGGTGTCAAATGCCACAGTGTTTGATACTTTTCAAGTGCAATGTTTTTGTCAAAATAAAAAAAACAAACATTCGATGACATCACACTTCAAACTATTCACACTGTCTGTCTATTCTTGTACATAGAATTTTTAGTTGATTCCTGAATTGTGGTGATAGGGAATCCGAACAGCATTGAATTTGACCTCTTATCTGGCATAACAAATTACCCTTTGGAACGTACAGACCCAATTCTTTTTGAAGTCCAATGCTACTTACTTAATGAAATTAGGCCCTGACCCTGGAAGTCTGTTAAGAGTAAAATATTGGCAAATTTACGCACCAAGAGCCAGTATCAAGCAATTAATGTGAAAAATGTTGATACGAAACCTGTTTCTACAATTTTTTTTTCTCAAAGGCTAGAAGACAACCAATTTCAGACAATAAACATATCATCACATTTTTGATTGGTAATAAGTCTCTTGTAAGCGAATTTTCCTTACGTCGACAAAAGTTGCATCTTCTGAAGTTGCATCCTTGCCAAATTTCGACGCAGCCGCTTAACACATCTGCTTAACAAAATACATGAATCCGTTTGGCACCAGTCACATGCATAACACACTACACTGCATTGGCTGGTAGCCTGCTTTTTACTATTAAAACAGTATTTTGTTCAGCTGAGCAAATTTGTGAGCTACAACACTCATGACTTTGACGGGTCATGAATAACATGAACTATGATTCACTAGCTGTATTCGCTTTTCGGGCTTCCCTCCTCTGTTTGCCTTTGTTCATGTAGCGTTCAACGTCCATTTCAACTGGGACCGTCTCTAGTTGGTTGATGGTGACTTTGACGGTGTACGTTCCGTAGTCAGTTATTGGTTCCTCTGGTAGCTCCAAGGCATGGTCTGGTACTACAACACCCAGCTGAAACAAAATGATACGAAGGCGTTTATTTAGGCTGTCACACTCAATTTGAGTAAACGTAAAGTTTAGAAAAGTGACAAACTTCGTATCCAACTGAGTAAACTCATACTACTTTAGGTATGTGGTCTGCGTCTCATGACGAACAGCTAAGTGGGTGATACCATGGTCAGGAGTAGTGGTTAATGGGCAACCTCACAGTTAACATGTAACAGCACGTGTACGGTTGTGGTGATACCAAGGGTCGGTGTGGTATTGGGCACACTCAGTTAACCATGACCATGCAACGGTAGGGCTTAAGTGGGTAATACCCAATGGTCAGGGAGTAGGTGGGTTAAATGGGGCACACCTCACAGTTAACATGTAACCGTGCAACGGTACAGCTTAGTGGGTAATACATGGTCAGGAGTGGGGGTAAATGGGGCACCCTCACAGTGGTCAGAAAACAGCTGAGACGCTAGCCAAATGGAGATTGGACTTTCGAGAATAATTGATAACAGTTTCTGTCTGAGATTAAAGGGTAAATATGTAAACAAACTCACATGCTTATTGAAGGCGTGGATAATGACCTCTTTGGGAACGGTGTCCCAATTAGGAACTGAACGCATCTTCACCTTCAGTCTGTGCTTCTGCAGAAATGCTATCGTCTAGTTGAGAAAACATACCATCAAAATGTTCAGTCCAATAATTACAAATAAATATAATAACTGAATGAATGAAAGCATTCACATCTAGACACATGTAAACAAAGCCAACGATTTAGAGGAAATCTTAATTAAAATCATTCCAGGAAAGTATTCACAACAGCAGCATCAAAACGATAAAACTGACAAACAACTGAGCAAATGTTCGGAGACTTGTAAACGAACATGTTGAGAGTAAATTTCAGATAATAATATGAGTGTTATAACAAAGCGTGCTCAGCAAAAGACAGGCATGCAACTGTAACTTCCCCCAAAAAGAGGAAATTACAAAATTTCAATGATTTTGTACAGTATTTTTCAACTTTGAATGGTAAAACTGAGAATAAAAAAAGAGGAAATGAGCTGATTCGAGGAAAAGTTGCATGTCTGAAAAGAGAAGACAATTTCTTACTCTTAGTGCACTTCCAGTCAAGACCTTCTCTGATCCCTGTTCTTCCCGTTCCTGTAAACAACAAGATGAAAGAAAAAATACTTCAACGGCTATTCTTATGTATTTTAAAATCTTATTATTTTAATAGATGTCTTAAAGGGAGATCATACTTTTGGTATTTACTCCAAAAATTGATGACCATAAAAACTTACTTGGTAAGCACTGGAGAGCTGTTGATATTTTAAAACATCGTTAGAAACAACCCCCTTTGAGGTAATGTAGTTTTAGAGAAAGAGGTAAATTTTTTCACCCAAGAATTTGAATCTGAGAAAGGCGTCATCTCGGGCATTTGAAAGCACACAATTCTATGCAACAGGGTGGTTTTTCTTTCATTATTTTCTTGCAACTTCGATGACCAAGGATGAGCCCAAGGAAGGACTGCAGGGTTTTTCAGTGACAAGCCAACAGGACCAGTTAACTTGCTGTTTTACTAGTCCGTCAGCTTTTTCACTAGTCCACCAGCTTTTTCACTACCCCATCAGCTTTTTCACTGGTTCACAAGTTTTTTCACTGGCCCACGATTTTTTGTACAAGTCTACCAGCTTTTCACTAGTCACTATCTTTTTCACTAGTCCATATAAATTTTTTGTCATTTTGTACGGGACTTGAATCTGAAACAATGTGTGAACAATCTGTGTATCCAGAAAATTTCATGCACATGTAGATGTAGCAGTTCACTTCATGTAGAATTAGACCATTTGGGGCAGAAATTTGACTGGTCCTTATAAGTTTTGGCCAAACTCAAGCTCTGATGTTTCTGATCAGCAGAGTGCGGGTCCGAGTCCTCAGTTGTGTCCTTGAGCAAGATACTTTACCATGAATGCTTTGTCCTTCGGATGGGACATTAAGTCACAGGTCCTGTGTACTAAGATTGGTAGTGCTCATAAAAGAACATAGTACACTTATTCTGGAAGAGTAGGGTTTAACCTAAGTGTTTCTGGTTCACATAGCAAGCACCCTTGTTTACAGGTTTCCTCAGGCTTAGGAGCTGCAGTGATTTAGTTCACTTATGAGGCATCCTTGGTTTCATTACCAGAAACATAGAATAATAACACAATAGAAATGGTTCCATTTCTAGGAAGTATGAAAGCACTTACATTTCTTTCCAATACAAATTCTTTTATGTTTTCGGGTGAGGCGTAAACAGCTCTGTTCTTGGCCAAGAGTATGTTACGACCAACGCCTTTGCTAACCGTGACGACATCCCCTTTCATTCCGATACCTGCATGAGGAATTTACAATGAAAAATGAAACAATTAATTCCACGCTTCATGGGAAATTACTTCCAAACATAAACACTAAATTTACCCCTGAAAAACTTTTTTGAAGGGGCTCACAGATTGTGCTTAGAAGGCAATTAGTAAAAACCAATGCTTAGTATAAAATGACAATAAAGAGCTTTCAGCTCTCAGCT
The DNA here is from genome assembly GCA_032158295.1 of Pycnopodia helianthoides. NCBI lineage: Eukaryota > Metazoa > Echinodermata > Asteroidea > Forcipulatida > Asteriidae > Pycnopodia > Pycnopodia helianthoides. The sequence continues at coordinate 782,569 of CM063251.1, forward strand.
GATGCGTTTTGCTTCTTCCAGAAGGGGAGGTATTCTTACGTGGCACGTCTTCAGTGAGAATGAGCTTGAGTTTTGCCTGTTCCTCGTGCATTGTGTCTCCTTCCCACACGTACACTTTGTGCTTCCGTTTAGCCCGATGCGGTTCCTTTCCGAATGTGGGTACCAGTGGAGGGAATCGATGTCGTAGGTTCACTATATTCTGCCAATTTCAGGAAAATTCACACAACAAGTTAATTAAATCACATCCGATTTGGGGTTGAATAAAGAAAAATTGACTAAAGCGGGTTTTAAACCAGCAAACTCCGGACTAACGTGCCGACACTCTACTAACTGAGCTATTGAGCCCTAATCTTGGCAGTCTCCCTATTATTTCAATATCTTTGTTCGGGGATGCCAGTCAGAAGAAGCCATTCAACCTGTAACTGCCATATAGCCACGGACCACACCTAAGTTTACGACACAACCTGGGAAGCGGCAGGAATCACATACTAATACCTCGACTGATTTCTCTTACACTAATTCTTCTCAACAATACTTAATTAATTATGCTTTTTTCAATTAATTAGGCCGACACTTTCATTGGGATACTTCCAACTAGTTGAATCTTTAGTTTACAGCTATCAAAAAACAGGCATGCACACCACTGTTACCCCCCCCCCCCCGAACTTTAGTTTTGATATATTTTCATTCGAAGTACATTGGTCATTTAAATCCTTCTTCACAATCTTTTTAAGCGGAGAAAAACTACCACAATCATATTATATTTGTTCTACCCTTACACCGATGTGATAAGCACTGTGTACTCAGTGCTTTCTCAAGTCCTGTGGACTGGGAAACAAACACAGGCATACTGTTACTACTCAGGTGGGATTCGAACCCACAAGGACTTGAGAAAACCACCGAGTAACAGTGCTTATCACACATCTGTGTAAAAGTGAGAAAAATAGAATTAGCTGTTGCAAAATGCTTATCAATAAATGCCGAAAATAGTTATTGGCCTGAAGTTTCGGCCCTAGTTGTAGCAGAGTCTTTCTCAAAGGCTTAACAAGAAAAGGCTTGGCCCTTGAAAAAGACTCTGCTAGGGTCCAAACCTCAAACCATTGATGTAAGGTTAAAACATAGTAAGAATAATATTCTTTATCTCCAATGCAATTACTACATCTATTTATACTACAATAATATTTACCCTTTGTTGTTGGTATACTACTGTTGTGCTCTTGCATAAACTCTGCATAAGACAACGACCACCTGATAATGCGGCTAAAGCCATGGTTTAGATACTGACAGTTACTTGCTGGAAAAGGAAAAGAAAAGAAAACACTGAATCATTTCTACTTTCTAACTTTAACTTGAAAATGCCAACAAAATGTGTACAAGTATGCTTAAAAAATAAAGTGCTTCATTCCAGCCAGCTTAACTTGCTGACTGGAACAGTTATAGTTGTGAACGTAACCCATAGCTCTAGGAGTAGTAATCCTCCATCTTCCTGACAACAGTTAAGTTAGTGATAAACTGATAGATAGACAAATTTGTAAAATTTCTGTATCCGACTGCCCCTTTGGCCTTTTTCATTCATTATGAAATCAGTATTAAACATTTACTATTAGAGATAGGCCTATTGCTTTTGTGGTAACAATGAGTAAAAAAGTGGCAGTTGGATACAAAAACTGTATGACACTGGTATGTATATATAAAATATATATAAAATTGTGGAGGTAGAATTTAATATGAAAGGGAGACAATGTGGCACTGCTGGCAGCCGGATACAACAAATCAGCCTTTGTTTTGACCAGTAACATAAAACTTGAGTTATTTGATTTTAAAATGCTGAAGAAAGTGATGTAAAGACAGGTCAAAACAAAGGCTGATTTGTTGTATCCGGCTGAGTAATTGCAGAGTATTCTTCAATTGAGCCAAAATACTAAAGTTTTAATGAAGTAGCTGGTTGCACTTTCATAATTAATACGAATCATCCCAGCTAAAGTGATAGTGTGATACACATGCTAAAAAGTACGCAGCACATGAAGTGAGTGAGTACACACGTACATACACACATGCGGCAGCCGCACAATTTTTGACATTTAAAGAAATATATTGAGGCATTCAAAAACTTACCCTAAAAACACAACAAGCTGTAAATCATTCCTAGATATAATATGCACTGTTTTATACTCTTTATTTTTGAACGTAATTTACTATTCTAAAAGAAATATTCTTGTGCACGACAAATGCAATAGAAAATCGCAACCCATGGAGGCCGCCATGTTGAAAAATAGTGTCCTTGACAAAATGTTACTTTATCTCAGAATTCAAAATGTATTTGTTTAAAAATAAATATATATAGAGATTTTTTTAAAATACAACAATCTTATTTTTTAAATTATAGATTTAACTAAATCAATTTTTGTTATATTAAAATTTGCTCTTAAAAAAGTATATAATTTGTAAATTTTCTGAGAGGTTGAAAACGGGAACAAACTGATGTGAGGTCAAACGGGTTCACCAAAACTTAGGGGTGTGAATGTTTTTCTTTTCTGCAAACAGCTTGCTTTCAGTTCGGGTACTCGGCTGGTTTATTATTTTGAGCTTTACCGTGAAGTTGTCTACCTCCATGGTCTGAAGTACAGTTATGTTTTGATATACAGCTATTTTTAAATCAAGAGAAGAGTTTTCCCATCCTACCTTCGGAAAGATATTGAAGACAAGTCAAACTCCTCAGCTCAGCAAGAACAATGGTAGGTAAAAATTAGTAAGATTAAAATAAACAAGTAGCATCATGACATTATGACAATTATAAAAAAATTAAAAAATAGCTGTGTTAGTCTTATCGATAAAACAAGGAGGGTAGTGGTAACACTTAAAGACTAACTAATTACATTAAAAAAACACGCATGAGCTTTCGTAGCAACAACTACTTCATTGAGTATGACAAAAATTAAATTAGTCAATAACAATCATTAAAAACATTAAAATAACAACTCGTTTACATGTACGTATTTATTGAATCGATACAGTGATATACTGAGTGATAGAACTTAACCATAGAAGTTAGAACCCACTTCTTTTTTTTCATCCTGTAGGCTAAATATTGCCTTACTAGTATTGAATGGCTGTTTTACTTTATAGTCCTTTCACTTTAGTCCTGTACAGTCGAGTCAGTGAGTTACTCAGTTAGTTGAGTTGGTCATCAGTTCTGCGAAATCTGCAAACATTGTTCAGCATCATGGGTTTTTGTGGTTGTTTAAAAGCATTTTCTTGGACCCGAGTCAAAAAGTGATCTTTCTGACTGAGTATGTTTTTTAATTTTATTTAGAGATTTCGATTCTGCGGAGGGTTGGACTGCCCGGATTGGGTCCTGGCTGAAATCAGCATCTTGTCCAAAATTGTAAGTATTATTAAGATCTAGGTAGAGTGAAAAATGTTTATGCCGAAGTTAAACATTGTTTTAAGTTTCGTTTTTAGACTGACATTTTTTGTTGAGACGATTACTCCACATTGATTTTCTTTTTTAAATTACTTACAAATTTATGAACACAAATAAAACTAATTTAGTTTTATTGAATTTTGATATACTTGAAAAATAAACCTAGCTGTTGTGTTGGTAAATGAAATATTTTTTTAAACAAATGCTGTATTGCCCCTTGCACAAACAACGTGCAGCGCACTTCTACTCTGCTGGGGGCCATTTTTGGAGTAAAAATGTACACAAAGGAATTGACCCCCAAAATGGTGGAAATGGTGGACACGCATTTTGCGGAGGTGTGTTCCGCGTCTACAAGGGTGTCATTAGGTGGTTCTGAACAGATGAGTGAGGTTTGTTGCGGAAACTTTTCTTCAGAGTGGAGCAACAAAGTCTTGACTTTTGTTTACAATTTTCTTGTGTACTTCAGACATCTGTGAAGATGAAATTACTCTGTGTTCAAGTCATCAAAGATCTTCTTGGAGACAGCATTGATGTGAGTTGCTTCGATTCAAAATATTTTGTCCTCCCATTGCTGTTGAGATATTTATGATCTGAAGAAAGTTTGTTTATTCACACCAAGACTTGTGTGCTTAATTTACTGTTGCCTGTTTCTGCTAGGGCCATGTCACACAAGAAGCACTTTCACAGTTATATGCGCGGTCTTGTGGAAGGTGCTGATTTGTTTATTTCAAACACATGTTGCCGCCTGCGACTCGGCACTCGAACTTCACGCACGTGTCTAAAAGGTGTGTGGAAGTTTGAGCGCCGAGTTACAGACAGTTACAGGTGTTTGAAATAAACAAATCTGCCCATTGAACAAGATGGTGCATACAACCCTGAAGGCTCTTAGTAACTGGCAACCACTTTCTATCTAGGCAATCTCCAATCAAGAAAAAGTATTCACTCATCAATTTTCAAGTAATTTTCGTGGGGATGGTATGACACTGTAAGGAAAATGTCACTGTGCAACCGGAATGTTCCTTTTGCTTGCAGTGGAGTCGGTTGCCTCAAAGTTGCCTGTAAAAATTGCCTCATGTGACAATTCCAATATTGTGTTGTGTTGTCATTTAGCCTTTGAGAAAGACTCCACTAGTGTTAGGGTCAAAACCTCAGGCCATAAACCATTTAAAAATAACAAATTAACAAAATTTAAACCACAGGTCATTTGGGTTTAGTAAAGCGGTTTAGCAACAGCTATTATTTTTTCTCCTTTTTCTTGAGGCCTATTTTTATCTTACTTGGATCCTTTATTTTGGTTGTTGGAATGAATTGATGTTTGTTTGTGTTGCAGTATGAGAAAGTGTACAAGCTAACAGCTGATGCAAAATACGGTGAGTTTAGCTTTTGTCTTTATGAAGTGTAATAGAATTATTAGTTGCTTTTTAAGTCAGGTTTTAAAAAGTTTTAACATTGTTCATTTCTTCCTTCGAATTTGAAATAACTTCCAGTCATGAATTTACTTCCAGTCAGTAATTTCATCCAAAGTGACAGTGGTCTTCTTGAGATTGTCAACCCTTATCCTCTCACATCCTTCTGCATCCTGTTTGGATTCAAAAGGACAGAGGGCTTATCACTGGGTCAGGCATTCCAATCTTATCTATTAAGTCCAAACATTTTGGTGTGGAGTGACATAGGAGAGGAGGATATTGGAAGATTGAGGCATGGAGGTAGTACCTCCATGATTGAGGTCACCTGTAGGCAAAAAGGACTTTGGAGTATAAGGTTTAAGTTTGTTGACCTTAAAGGTCCTTGCTGGCTTTTCCCACTCCATCTTTTAGAGAACGTCTCAAAAATCGAAATGGTAGGAGCGTTCGGATAAGTATTCCGACACATGCTCATGGACCATTCCGTTGGACTGCGCGAACATGCGCATATTCATGTAGGATTGCTACTGTACTTCAGCACAGAGATCCGATCTAGCGGAACATTGTGGTGGTCGAATGGATTGGCTTACTGTGCCCACAGGAATGTTCTTTTGGGCCTAGAATGTGCCCGACTTTTGAGAAGCTCCCTTTTGATAATTTCAGTCATGGATTACAAAGAGACTTCTAAACACAATGTTCAACAATTTTTTCTTGACAGAAACTGGTGACGTTAAAGCCAGTATTGCAGCGCTGAATTTCATCTTGTCAAGTGCAGCTAAATACAATGTAGACGGGGAGTCTCTGTCCAATGAGTTACAGCAATTGGGTTTACCCAAAGGTGAGACATAAGAAAAAATGGCATGTCTTGGAGTTTCTCAACAGACTCCTTAAGGAGAATGCTACCTCAAGCAGCCAGGCCTGGAATTTCATCTTTTGAGAGGGCAAGGCCATTCTCATTTTGTAAAACGGCACTTCAAATTGAAAAAATCTTAAAAGTCTATGGGAAATTTCTGAAGGGACACCAAGGCCAAGATTAGGGGCAACAGAGACCATGGCCTCCGTGGCCTCATTGTAATTCCGGGCCTGAGCTGCTACCGAGCCCTAAGAAGTCGTGATCAAATTCAAATCAAATTCAATCTAGTTTTAGATTAAACTTTAAAAATGTTTTGTCCTCTTCCTTTGATTTACAGAACATTCCACAGCTCTTTGTCGGTCCTACCAGGATAAGCTGGAAGCTTTACAGAAGAAGTTTAAAGAGCAGAGCTTCAGAGGTAACTTTAACAAATTGATTCAGAGTTACAAGAAAGGACTAATTCTAGATCTAGATTTGATTCGCCAAAACTTGATTACGTTGTTGATAAAGTCTTTCCATTCTGCACTTCTTCTTTTTTTTCCGGACAGTTTCGAAGCTGGAGGCGGTTGATTGGCGAGTGGATTATATTCTTGGTTCCAGTGAGCTGAAAGACGTCAATGAACCCAGCGTCCAGCTCAGACTGCACATCAAAAACCCAGACGACAACTCGGTGGAACCAGTCAGCTTTAATATCTCAGCAGATAAATTTAGAATTTTACTCAGTGGTGAGTTCTACAAAGAGAAGACACTCATAGTGGGTGTAAAATGTAAACCAATCCAAGCTAGCGACGTGCGGTTTGCATGGATAAGCTTGGCTTGCTTCTTACCTTACGGCAGAAGCACTAGGGGCCAGCCATGCTTATTCTGTGTGCACTGTTCATCGCTTGCTTGGTATGTTTGCATTGTATACCCACTATGAGTCACGTGACTCCAGTCGCCGATTGTGTCTATTGAATTCTCCTGGCTATCTTCTATTCTCGTAACTTGCTCTCATTTTCTGTGTATTCCATTGTAGCCCTCACCTTGAAGTTTTAGTTACAGAAGTGCAACTACTTGGAGCCCTATAGACGCCAGTATACAAAAATGCTCCCAGTGTGAAATAATTTCAAAAAAGAAAATATCTGTAAACATCTAAATTACTCAGTTGGCAGAGCGCCAGCACGTTCATCTGGAGGTCAATTTGTCTTTGTTCAACACAAAATTATTTGAAATCTTCTTTAATGTAGCAGCTGATATACCGTCAAAGTATTTATATATGTTTTTTTTTCATTACAGAATTGAAGCAGACACAACAGCTTATGGATGGCGTTGCATAACACAGCCGCCACGCAAGAGGAAATACTGTAAATATATTTTATATTCTCGAGTGGGTTTCGAACCCATGAACGTCCCACATTTTATAGCAGACGTTATAAACACTACAACCGAGCTTGTCCAATGACAAGAGGCCAGTTCAAAGGGCTTGGAAAGTGCACAGTGCCTGTCTTATATATAGACCATGCAAGTCTCGCGCATATTGGAACTTTTTTTGGACCACTTTGGTCCCGCGTACATTGCTTTAACGTGTGAAGGAAACAAACTTGCGCACTTAAACGGGTCCCAATGTTTGAATACGCGCGAGACTTGCACAGTCTATTGGTGTTGAAGAAAACCAATTTATATAATGCCATACTTAAATGTTTTATTATTTTAATTAATTTTCCCGAAATTTGGCCTGTTGTAACACAAAAAAAAGAACATAGATTAAAACGAGATTGATGGCAACGAAAGAATTATTGGAAATATTTAAATAATGGTACAAGAAACATGATTTTTTATTCAAATATCTGTTTAAGTCGGCAGGCACATTCTATAACACAAACATTCCTGTATGGACATGGTGCATTGACATCATCGTTCCACCATCTTAGAAGTCAAACGATGATGAAACAGTGGCTGTGTACGCACGGCACATTAGGATTGGCTGATGAGAAACCTTCTTTTGACCTTTAGCCGAGGGCGCCTCACTCAAAAGACGCCATGTGCAATGAGATCTATTGGTGTGTATGTTAAGGACCCAACATTTTTTTCTGTTTTGTCGCAAATACAGTTTTAAGCTAAATTGCAGGAAGACATTTTAGCTTCCGAAGGATTCAGATGAACTCTCCTGGTCTTGGAAACTTTTTTTCCAGTGAGTTGACCAACCATCTCAAACCTTTCAACTGCACATTATGTGTATGGTGGCACAACTGTGCACAGAACTAAGTGTGTGTACTGTGTAGATGCAATCACCATATATCATACTGCAGGCTGGCAGTTTATCTATCATTCAAAACAAGTGGATGAAATTGAATGGTCAGACAGTAGGAGGGTTGACAGTGTACAGTGTAGATGCATTCAAAAAATTATATTGCAGGCTGGCACAGTTTATCTATCAATCAAAACCACAATGAATGGCATTGAATGGTCGTACAGTAGGAGGGTTGACTGTGTACAGTGTAGATGCATTCACCACAAGACATCATATTGCAGGCTGGCATAGTTAATCTATTTTTCAAACCACAGTGGATGATATTAAATGGTCAGACAGCAGGGCAATCAAGTTTCCCTTAATGCTCAAACACATTAAACAAAAAGAACAACAAGGGAACACAAGTGTAACTGGGATTTGGTTTATTTCAGGAGCAATAACATCTACAGCAAAAAAAACAAATCAGAGATTAGTTTTTCAAAATAGTTATGAATAAATTAACAACTAATCCACATGAAGTGTGTGAGATGTGTAACAACAAACCTTTTTGTTGGAGTTTTGTTTCTTGGCAATTCATGTATCGACATTACAAGATACACTGTTTCTGTGTGATCCGTTTGGCACATTGTTTTTTCAACACTAGTAGTGGCAGATAAAGCCAAACATTCTACCAACTGCTATATTTTTAGAGTATGCTTCTTTGCAATCGTGTCACTAGGTGACTCTATCCACCATTTTGGGAGTTCACACTAATGAAAAAGCTAACCCAAATATCTGCCGTCACATTTCAGAGGTAACACACTTCATAGATTTCAAATTTTGTAATCTTAAGATATAAAGTAATAATGTTAAAAACTTCTATAAAGCTGCCTATCTCAGTACTGCAGAACCATAATGAAAATAATAGTCTCATTTAATTAACTTTTATATAATTTGTGCTCAAATAATTAACCATTAAATGGGGGGGAGGCAGTTTAAACATTTCAAAATAAAAGTCTTCTAGCACTGTTAAAATAAACCATTGCTTATTTGTAATAATAAAAAAGGTTTGTGTATATCTTTTAAACTACTGGATGAAACCGATTGCTTTCATTCATATTGCAGTAAGGGCGATGACAATTCAACCACTTTAACTTTCAAGTGATTTTTCATGTTTATACTAAGTTTCACTTTATGACTTTGAATCTAAAAAACTAGAAACAAATGGTCAAAAATAAAAAAATAAATTTTAATAATGTAACAGTGTTCTTTATAAAAAAAGGTTTGACCGTCAACAAAAATTTGGTTTAAAAGATGAGTGGTGAAAAAATGTTTCCCTGGAAACCATTGTGTGATGGATTAGTTACACAGTAGATCAAAACAGTAGACTCAAACCAAAGAAGTACTCAAAATTTACGGCTTTGGAAACCATCTTTTTCTTCTGGTAAATACCCAGTTTTACATTTCGTTGAAAACACCTTGAAAGGGAATTGCAAGTTTAATTTGAAAACTTGGAAAATTTGCGGTGGTCGGAAACAGTGACCCTTCTGCCAGTGGTGGTTGGGGAATCCTGAGTGCCGGGCGGGTTGTCTCGGCACCTACCACTGTGGGCAGAACCCTGAAAGATGGATAATCCGTACTGCTATAAAGTGGATCATTATTTACTTCTTTTTTCTTTTCTTTTTTGCAAATGAATAGCTAAAATATATTTAAGTCTTTAATGAATGAAGATATTAATTGCCCTACACCGACTGTAACATCCATAAATGGGTCGTCTTAAACGTAAATTTCTTGTGTGATGATTGTCAGAGTCACACACCCGAGAATTGTTGAGACTTGTAACATCTACCCAAAAGTCCTTACATACAATCAACCACTCTGACACCATCCATCGGTGGATTTTTGTTATACGACAACGGCCTGTTTTAAACTTTTTGTTTAGAAGCAATTAGAAATGCTATGTCATTATTACAAACAAAACAAGTTTGTTAATTTTATCATCGAGCATGCACATTTTTTTCTTTGTACAGCTTGAGCACACTTACATTTGCAGCAAAATTGTTTAATAACTTATTCGTCAAAACGAACTTTGGCTCATTTAGAAAACGGAACTGATTTGTCTTCAAGTGTACAAATTTCAAGGAATACATCTTTTTTTATAAAAAAAGATCAGGGTGAATGAAAAGGGTACACTGGTTCTTCAGAGAGGGTCCAACCCATCAAAAGTTGCATAAACAACAATCTTGAGGAAAATGCTGTCAGAGGTATTGTAAACTTCCTGAAGTTGAGTTTATATAAGAACAGTCCTAAATAACCATGCATTCAAATGAATACATAAAAACATTTATGTATTGTTTTTCCCAGCAAGTTGTCACTACCGAGCATGATTTCGACCCTCGAAACAAAAGTAAGACCATTTTTATTGAGCACAGGAGCTGACATACATTACTAACGGCTTTCATAGGCTTTTCAAAGCTGATTAATCATAATCTTGTGTTTTTCTGAGGGCGAAACAAAGTTCGGAAGTCAGATTAAAACAGGAAAAGTATCAGGCTTGCATTACATTGCCTCGAAAATTACACTAGACCACAGGCCCAAGGTCAGTGAGTTCAGCACTGGGCCAGTAAACTCATGACCGAACAAGTCCAGTCCGATGATCTTGTATTTTTGCAATTTAATATTAATACCTCACTGTGTAAATATCTTCAACAAAAACTAATTATGTTCAAATATTGACTTTGAGTCTGAATAACATTTTTCAGTAAGACAAAAGAGATCAATCTTTTCTCAGTGCTTAATCAAAAACAAAAAAATTATATGTTTAACTGTAATCGGTTTCTCATTTTGATTCTGCTTTTGTGAAATAAATGCTGGTCCAGTAAACCTTTTGAGCTTCAGGCCCTGTGGTCTTGTGGATTTTCCCAAAAAATTCAAGCCCGGATTACAGACAGTTTGAATTTAAAATTGATCCATCGTTAGTACAACTTAAAGCAAAAGTCTTTGTTTAACTTATTGACACAAGTTTTTTTTTTTTTAAGTAAGATTTGTTCTTCAATATTAACCAAGTAAAAAAAGTAGAAACATTTTCTAGAGTACAAGGGCTGACCCTTGGCTCTAGGCTCTCATAGACTTTTCAAGCCTTTTAATAAAATGTTTTCTAATTTTTCCAAGGGTAATCAAATCGGAAAACAGACTTAAGTAGTTTCTACTGGTAAAAGTGAAACCAGTACATTTAATACTTCAGAAGTAAAGAAATACTTTTTACTTAACACATATTGTAATAACTCAAACAAGCTGAAGGAAAGAGTTCCGATACACAACCTCAAAAGCACGGTTCCCTTTAACGTTTTCTCTCATTAGCCAGCTGGACCAGTAAGCTAATCAGTTCCCTAATCCGACCAGTAAGCTAATCAGTTCCCTAATCCACAAGCTTTTCACTGCTTCCATATCTTGTCATTTGTATCAGACTTTGATTTGAAGTCAAGTTGACAATCTAAAGCTGTCTATGCATGTCCCAATGCGTATGATCAGGGCTCAAAGGATTCTGGGTGAAATCCTACCGGCAACCATCACGGGGCTCTGATTTTGGAGCAATGCGTTACACCACCGTAAAACCTGGCATAATTACATGTAAACTACACCACGACGTCCGAAACGTCATTTTTAAATTCCCACTAGGTGTTAACAGCTCTACAAAAACACAACTTTGGTGTAAATTTCAATTTAGATAGAAGAAAATATATCGTATGATGCACCATTAACAAGGATGAGAGAAGGAGAGGTGGGGAGGGAGGGCTTAGAAATTGTCAAATCCTGGCATCGGAAATTCGGCAGCGAAGGACTCCACTTCACTCCTCAGTTTAGCAACTTTCTGTCGAATCTCTGGGTTTGCTTCGATAACCTGAAAGTAGGCTTTGTTGTCTGAACCTGTAAAATTTACATCACCAAGAAAAAGAAAAATTAAAAATTATGGTCACTTACACATAGCAGACTATTTGTGTCTCCAGCTTTTTTGAAACATAATTATTTTATCTTTTGCTCAAAGGTAGTTCAATGGAATTGCTAGTAGCTTCTTCCCTTTGGGTAGCCATTTTTTTCGTAGGAGGCATTCTGAAAGGCATCTACCGTATATAAAACTTTCTTTTTAAAAGAAAACTATAATTTTTTTCAATTTTAATTTCTAAAACATATCTTGATGCTCACAAATTTTTGAAGAAAATAAAAATAGGCAAAGACAGTTTGTCCAAAGTGTATACTTCCATAACTCTGTGCCCTTCAACCACAACCTCCACCCAAGGGGTACAATTTGGAAGAAGAATGAATTTTACTCCCAATTTCCTGAAAATAATTTACCGGTAATCTTCTTGACGTCTTGACCGATGGCGATGCTGCGATCGATGAAATCAACCACTTGAAGAAAGTCGGCTTCTTTGAAATTTCTTGAGGTCAGCGCTGGTGACCCTAGAGTTAGAAAGTCATCAAAGACAAAAATTTACTGCATTGAAAGAAATCTTGCTGCCTCATCTCTCGCTCGAAAATCTGATGTTACTTTGTTGAGGCTTGTGAACCACACCAGATATCAGCCTTTGGAACTGGGCAGCTTCCTGCCAGATGTACCTTTGACCTCATACGCCATAGTATTGTGTGTGTATCCATCATACACACACATATACATGTACACACGCAGTATCACTACCTTCTGGTAGTTCTACGTCATTGCATTATCCAATCAAATCATTGGGTTTGTGAGACAGTACCTGTCCTTATCCTTGCGGATAGAGACAGGGTACCAGTCTACCTCAACTCATCTATCCCTTAACCCCAGGGGCGGTTGGGACATCACTGATGACTTCACAACAATCTGTCCTCTACTGCCCTCTGTGAGTTGGCAAACTCTATTCCCATCCTCTCTCTTTGATGTAGTCATCTCATCTTGTCCTCTGTCTTGCACTTTTCTGTCCTCCATTCATTGTAGACTTTGACTCTTACTTATTTTTTGTTCACCCCCCAAAAGATACAATTCCTTTGATCAAACTTCAGTTTGAAAACTTGTTCTTGTTTTTGGTAAACCGACCCCGCTTCCTCATGAGCAAAGCCCAGGGCCTGCCCGAGAAAAATCTTGACATACCAAGTCTGAGACCACTGGGATGAAGGGCACTTTTGTCCCCGGGGCAAGTGTTCTTGTTGACTGAGATGGCGCACAGCTCCAAGACGTGCTCTGCCTGAGCTCCATCCACACCCTTGGAGTGAAGATCAACTAAGACCAGATGATTGTCGGTACCTCCTGAGGAGAATTACCAAGAAATGAAGAGACATTCAGAAACACAAAACCTCTCATTCACTTCTTCATCAGGAGAATGCCACACAAGGGGGAAAAGGGGTCTAGTTCTCTTAATCTTTCATTCACTATTTCTTTGTTTAGAGATAACAAGATGTGAAGTATGTCATACAAGGTTTAAAGCCTAGATCTGGGAAAATGGGGACCAAATTTGCTGAATATTTAAAAAAGGGTTTTACACATTGCTCACTTAGGGCCTTGACACATCAGACTTTCAAATACATAGAGTTGATATACAGGTCTACCCCCTCATCTACCCCCACACTTATCAGTTCTCCACAAACCCTTACCCCCCCCCCCTTCAAACCACCACTTCTCACAAACCCTTACCCCCCTTCAAACCACCCACTTCTCCCACCACCCTTACCCCCCCACCCCTTCAAACCACCAATTCTCCCACACCCTTACCCCCCCTTCAAACCACCACTTCTCCCAAACCCCCCCTTAACCCCCCCCCCCCCCCCTTTAAACCACCACTCTCCCACACCCTTACCCCCCCCCTTCAAACCACCACTTCTCCCACACCCTTACCCCCCCTTCAAACCACCACTTCTCCCACACCCTTACCCCCCCTTCAAACCACCACTTCTCCCACACCCTTATCCCCATTATCCCCACCTTAACTACAAATTGAGAGATTTTAGACCACCAACCTGAAACAAGAGAGTATCCTCTATCCGCCATCCCCTGTGCCATCGCCTGGGCGTTACGAACTGTCTGCCGTTGGTACTCTTTGAATTCTGGAGACAGAGACTGGGAACCAGACATATAATGAGATTACTTGAACAGTTTGGCTGCCTACTCATCCGATTCCCTCAGCCACCACTGTACACAGGTGAGGCTTGATTTGACAAACAAGCCGAGCACAAATATAGGCCCTTCTCAAAACCATGGCTTGGGTTAAAGCTTCAGCTTGGACTCAGTCAGCAATCTATTTATGTGTGTGTGTCTGTCTCTTGATGATGATGAGAGCAAGCTAGTCGAAACGTTGAGAGGAAAAAGAACTCCCTCCACAGCAGTGCAGTTAATTATGAGAACCCCCCTCGATCTACAAAGCGAAAGTAGTAGTCCCGGCCGATTTCCTACCTTCCGCCCAGGTAGTAGTTAATAAGCAGGACAGGTTTATTTTCAGTTGTGAGAAGTCTCCGAATTCCGAAAAATCTACTCCGCGGTAGTAGAACAAATAGCAAGACAAGTTCTCTAAAGAACAAAAATCTACACAGCAAAGTAGATATACACATGGTGTTACCACAAACCGAATATACATTGATACCTCACCATGCCTCACCTCAAAAACCAGATATCATAGCAGTTACATATGTCCGCTATTCTTCATATTGTTAATAATATTTATGAATCATCTATTTTATGAGTCACCTACTTGTTTTAGAGCCACGGCTACAGCCCCGATGGAGTTATTATGAGGGCCACCTTGCAGCGATGGGAAGACAGCGTTATTAATTTTCCTCTCGTAATCGTACATGAGGTCTTTACCAGTCTTCTTACTCACTCCCTTCTTCCCTCGCCGGAAGAAAATTAGACCAGCTCTTTAAAAAATAAATAAAAAGGAAATAATGTGTTATTCCTCTAAATGCTCCAAGACTGTATGCACAATACACAATTATAAATTTAAACCAATGAAAATTAATTTTTCATTTCTCTAAATATTACAAGGTTGTACGTACAGTACACAATTTTAACTTCCAATTTTTAAACCAATTAAAATTCATTTTTTATTCCTCTTAATGAGAAACTGTAACGAACCATACACAATTTTACTTTTTTATAAACCAACATAAGTTCGTACTGATGCAAAATGGCCGATCTATATGAAGATTAAACCAATCAGAGCCACAAGTGCTCCACGATGTACGGAACCTTAACTCTGCCATGCGACTTACGACAACTATTTGCTATTTGAAAATATTTTACAGCACTGTATGTTTTTCAACAACAACAACAAAGAGGAAGGCACAGCAAGACTTTAAAGCAGATGTACAACATTGGTTAATTTCAAAGACTTGTATCCGCACTTTATGTGACCAAACATATACATGAAATAACAAACCTGTGAAATGTTATACAGTTGAAAACCCCATTATACCCGTTATATGTTTTCACTGTTTCAAACATCATGAACATCTGGTTTTGGACAAGCGCGATAAAGACTAACTGTTTTACTCGTTTCCTAAAAACTATAGCCTTTCAAGCAAAACTATTTCAAGGGAAGTTTACCACCAAGACTATCTTTATGCCATGTAAGTAATGTTCAAATCTGTGAACATTTTTATTTTCAATCTTACCAATGTTGTACACACCCTTCAAGTCTTATTTGATCAATGAGACTGTGTCTATTGAAAACTAGAGGATGGAACTGAATCACATTGACAAATGACAAACTTTCCCTTTAATTCTTGGCACAATGATAACGAGGTGAAAAATCAGGGTCATTCATGAAATGATTGAATACTATTCTTTAATGCCCTTGGGCGGGGGGGGGGGGGGGTGGTTGGAGGGGAGTACTTTATCTACTTTACCTTGCTCCTCTGAGTGTCTTGTGAGTGGTGGTGGTTACAATGTCTGCATAGTCAAACGGTGACGGAAGAACTTTGGCTGCTACAAGGCCGCTAATGTGTGCCATGTCCGACATCAGTATGGCGTTCACCTCATCGGAGATCTAATCACAGTCAGGAAATTAAATCAATATCTAATCGTTAACAAATAACTGTTTTGAAGGAATCAAAGATTATAGTGAATTATTAACCTCATTCCCTTGAGTGATTTACTTGAATCTTTCTCTCACTCTTACAATCCAACACTGAATCTCTAATGCGAGACTTTAGAGACAATAGCGGATGTCCCACTTCCCATTAAGGACCAATAGAAAAGGACCAATAGAAAAGAACCAATAGAAAAGGACAATAGAAAAGGACCAATAGAAAAGGACCAATAGAAAAGGACCAATAGAAAAGGACCAATAGAAAAGGACCAATAGAAAAGGACCAATAGAAAAGGACCAATAGAAAAGGACCAATAGAAAAGGACCAATAGAAAAGGACCAATAGAAAAGGACCAATAGAAAAGGACCAATAGAAAAGGACCAATAGAAAAGGACCAATAGAAAAGGACCAATAGAAAAGGACCAATAGAAAAGGACCAATAGAAAAGGACCAATAGAAAAGGACCAATAGAAAAGGACCAATAGAAAAGGACCAATAGAAAAGGACCAATAGAAAAGGACCAATAGAAAAGGACCAATAGAAAAGGACCAATAGAAAAGGACCAATAGAAAAGGACCAATAGAAAAGGACCAATAGAAAAGGACCAATAGAAAAGGACCAATAGAAAAGGACCAATAGAAAAGGACCAATAGAAAAGGACCAATAGAAAAGGACCAATAGAAAAGGACCGGAGAGTGGGACGCCCTCTATCCTCTCCAAAGTCTCCCATTATAGTGGTCTGCCTGACCCCATGTGAAGCACATTCACATACTAATGCAGTCCTCAGTCCAACAGAAACAAACAAAACAGAGGTACAGATAGTTTTTTAAAACAATGACGATCCCCTCAGAGTGGTTATTGTTGTAGAAGCAGAAAGGAATTATCATACGAGTAATTACTTCAAAGAAAAAGCTACTAAAGATAGAATTTTCCTTCAAAATATTCCCCTAGATTTTTATATTTTCCAATCTTAGCGCCCTTCGCAATAAAAGAAAAAAATGACCACTTTCATAAGCACTTTTTGATATGCGCCATCTTTTTCATGGGGCATGTTTGATCATTTTGAACGCTCATTGCCGTCTGCGAATGGGCACTAGAACTTTCATGCACATATCTTGAAGGTGCATTGAAGTTCAAGCGCCGAGACGCAGACAGCAATACACAAATCTTCCCCTTGAACAAGATGGCGCACATTACCAGTGAAAGTCTTCACTCTCTCTGTCGTCCTCCAATCACTCAGGATTGTTGTGTATCATTACTTGAACTTTTTTTGGAAGAACAGTGGCGTGTCGTTGCCGTTACTGAGTGTCAGTGACAAATATGCGCGTTACATAAGAAGCCATTACTATTATTATTATTAATATGACACTATAAACTGACCTCTCTGAAGCGCCGATAGTCCAGCTTCCTGGAGTACGCACTGTACCCCGAGATGATCAGGCGCGGCCTGAATAGCCGTGCAGACTCTGCTAACTTATCATAGTCGATTAAACCGGTACTAGTCTATAAGATTAACACATTGGATTAATGGATTAATGGATTAATCTAACCCACAATTAATCATAAAAAGATTTGACATACATTTGGAGGGGGGTTGAATGTATTTGTCGCATAGAGAAGAAATTTAATCCCATTTAATAGATAACTTTTCTAATCAGGAAACTTGCCCCCTTTCAGAAAAATTGTTTCAGGACAACTATTCAATTTAGGATTTGTTCTACTTACATCCAGACGATATGGCATGGACTCGAAGAAGATTGAAGTAGCTGAGACCCTCTTAGTGTCTGTCATAAAACCATGAGTTAAACTGAAAGATGAAGAAAAAAAGGGTTTGCACTTTAGTAGCTGCATGAAAATTGCTACAAAGTAGGAGGAAAAATGACATGACTTCTTCCAGAGAATGGTTAATCACCTTGAGTAAACCTTATAGAATTATTAATGATAACAAAATAATAATGAACAACAATAAAGGATTGAGCTTGCAAATCAGTCAAAGTTTACTGTAAATCATGTTTCGTGAAACAGGGTTGAAATTTGTGATAGACTTCAACTTGTAAAGACAAAATAGCTAGGTTCGATTTCACAAAACACTAAGATACATGAGTTGTCAATATTTCCATGGTGATTTGTATTGTGACATCACACTTTGCTTAGCAACTAAGATTGATACAATTCTTAAGATCTATCTTTAGACTATCCCAGAATGCAGGAAACACTTACTGTCCACCGTGAGGAAGGTCTTGACCCATGATGCGATCGTGAGGGGACAGAAGACCTGTGTAAACGGCCAAGTTTGCCGGCGATCCTGAGTAGGGTTGGACATTGATGCCCCATTTCTTTGGGTCCAGATCGAAGGCCTCAAAGGCTCGGTTCTGGCAAAGAACCTCAACTTTATCGATGACTTCATTCCCTCCATAGTATCTGGAAATGAGAAATGACAGTTTAATTTTAAGTAAGGGCTTGAATTACAAGAAAATCTCCACTACACCAAAGGTCTTGTAGCTTATAGAACTGCCACTTGCAGGCCAGAATTTGTTTTGACATCAACTTTTGATATGCGTACATATCTGACTTTTTGTTAAACATAATCAAATCTCTCCTGTTAAACTGCAAGTCAAGGTCAGAGGCTACACAAAATGTGGAAAAGCAAATAAATAAAAAACTATCTGACACACATAACACATCAGGGACTTTGACTGTTTTCAAGTTCATTTGTGTATAAACATGTCAAGTACATTCATCAGTGCATGCACTATCAATCAAAGTTGCAAAAACAAAAAAAGTACATAGTTAATCATAAAAATATAAATATCAATAAATAAACCACAAGGGAAACTGACTGGGTGAATTTTCAAAAATTTTGGGTTGAACAAAGAAAAATTGACTAGAGCGGGACTTGAACCTGCAACCATTGGATTAACGTGCCAGTGCTCTACCAATTGAGCTATCTAGCCCTATGCTGGCAATCTCCTTGGGAGGGGGGGGTGGTGTCAGTCATTTTTTAAATAAATACATCACAGCTTATCTAAGGACAGACCATGACTTTTATCTTTGAGATCTACGTCTTTTTCAGAGCTCTTTTGTACACTGCTGCAAACAAAAAGTAAAAATACTATGTACACTACAAATTTGCTGCATGCCCCTTAAATTTATCAAAGTTTAAGAGCACTTTAACTATAGCACTAGGCAGTACAAACATCTAGCTCAAACTTACAGCCTGGTTTGTAAAAGGCCTACACAGAAAATTGCCTTCAGAATTCTTTCAGGAAATAAAAAAAAACTATAATCAGGCAGACAGCAAGTTTACGGACCTTTCACCTCTTGGCATGTTGTCATAATTTCCCGGGACTCGACTTTGAAGTGGAAAAGTACCAGTTCTGGCCTCTCATTTCCATGGAAAACTACAAGAATTTTCCACTTGCATGATCCAGGGTTGTCCAAGCGCAACCCTCCGATCAGAACTGTCTAGCCAATCAAAGTTCATGTTCAGAACTGATTAACATTTATTCATGTCTCTCTTCCATGATCACTCACAGCGCCTCATGATTTTTGCAAGAGAAGTGCTTTCAGAATGCAGCAGGTGGATATTCAATTCAACCCAAAAGCAATTTATCTTTTGAACTAGTCAACTCACTGTTAGATTGTATACATTTCCTGTTTTTTATGTGACAATTGCTGAATGCAACAAAAGTGATGTTTTCTATGTCCTATTACATTCATTTTTTGTTTGGGGTTTTAAAGGAACATTACAGAATTGGTAATTGTAAAATATACTTTTGATCACAGATTTACATAAAACTTACACGGTCTAATGATGATGATAGTAGAAAACATCCCTTGAAATATTTCTGTCTGAAATGCCATATTTGATGAGAAATTAATAAACTAATTTTCCGATTGGAGTTTATCGCTCAGTGAGCGTTTTATTCATTTGTTGAACCTATATGATTTCATGCAAATGTGTAATCGGTTTTTCACTATTTTCTTGTGACCCAGATGGCCGATCGATCTCAAACTTCTACAGGTTTGTCAGTTTATGTATATGGTGGATTACATAAAGTGCTTACACTGCCAGCAACTGTTTTGTTAGCAAAAACCAATTCTGTAATGTGCCTTTAACAATCAAGTCAATAGTTCTTTTTTATGAGGCACTCCTTGCGTGCTAGGTAGTAGTTGTACCTAAATACAGGCCTGATTCTTCACATAGGCAACAGAGGCAATTGCCTCCATGCCCCTGGTCATTGCCTTGGTGCCCCTTGGTATGTTCCATTCATGATACTTCACAGAGGCAACAGAGGCAATTACCTCCATGCCCCTGGTCATTGCCTTGGTGCCCCTTGGTATGTTCCATTCATGATACTTCACAGAGGCAACAGAGGCAATTACCCCATGCCCCTGGTCATTGCCTTGGTGCCCCTTGAAATGTTTCAGTCGAATTGAAATTTCCCTTATTACGGTGCCCTTTATTAAGGGAAAAATCCCTTGCCCCTATAAGAACGAAAAATAGGAGGCCTGTTAAAAATGTACCTAAACATGGACTTTGTTACAAAGTTGTTTGATTCTTATCTCGTTACCAGTACAAAGTTCCATTCTATAAACAGCAGAATTAATTTCCGACTACAGTTGTAAATTTTGATGAAAATAAGTAAAATTTTTACAAACAAACAGTTTTAACACTTGAAACACTTATTTGAAGTTACGGTCAAAAAGCTGGCCTACATGTACACTTCAAAGTTCAGTCTCTTTGTGCAAACTAAAATATTGTTATCTGTGCAACCTGGCACTACACAAACAAACTATAGACAAATAATATTTTTGAAATATTTATCCAGTATATAAATATATTTGTTTGCTGTCACTGAATATTAAAATTTGATAAACAAAAACGAAAAAAAGGGGAAAAAAGGCTTAGGAAAGATTAAACGACTTTGGAGTCAAACAAATTGTAGATGTGTTATACATTTTATGTAAGGCTTGAGATTTCACTAGGCAAGCTGCCTTCATGCCCTTGATCTTTGCCTCTGTGCCCCTTGAAAAGTTCCAGCAGAAATTTAGTTCCCTGATTGAGGTACTAGTGAGAAGATACTTGACTTGCCCAATTTATACCTTTGGTTTTTGGATCCGTTCGATTGTTTTATTCCTATATAAAAGTAGATATATACAATGACACTAACCCTGTGTAAATTTAATTTCAAAAGGGGCAGCGTTTTTGAGACATATTGCGGTTATGTCCACACAGGAAGAATAATTTGTAATCAGAATACACAACCTGAGAAACGTTTCATGCAGAAAAGTTTCTCAGATTGAAATTCCTTCTTCTAAGACCACTTCTTTTGAAGGGACAGCTGCAGTACTTCTTACCAAATATGTCTTTATGGCGATCAATTTTTGGAGTATTACCAAAGTTATACCCTCCCTTTAAATCTTGTTTCTATTTCCTCTCTATCTCTCTTTTAGTAGCACTAGATTTTGGCTGGCCTGTGGCCAAAACTCATGGAGGATCTTTACACCCGGGGAATAAAACAAGCATCAAAACCAATCTAAATTCCCACAAATGGGAAAAAGAAAGATACCAATCAATTGTAAATAATTGAGTTTTACACACCTGTTTCCAGGGAGTCCCTCTGAGTATTTGTTATGGAGGCAAGAGCTGAGTACTTGCAGACAAGCTTGGGTACAAAAGTTCTGAAACAAACAACAAAGTGGAATGTTTACTCAATTCAAATAAATCAATTTAAAATCAGAGTTCAATGGTAAGGAGAGAGGAAGAATTGATTTTGAAAGTAAGTGCAGTTATATTTCTCATCAATTCTAAAATTATAAACATGAAATTCTGAGAAAAAAATTGGTTTAATTAGTTCAGAGTTGAACTATGAAAAATTGACTAGAGCGAGATTTGAGCAAACGACCTCTAGATTAACTTGGATGTGATCTCTGGCTACATGGCAGTTCACAGCTGTATGGTTTCTGACTGGCACCTCGAACAAAGATATTACGAAATAGGGAGACCACCAACATAGGGCTAATTACATGTAGTTCAGTTGGTAGAGCGCCAGCACGTTGATCCGGAGGTCGTTGGTTCAAATCCCGCTCTAGTCAATTTTTTTTCTGTTTAAGTTTCTCTTGTGGTTTATTTCCTGAAAATAGAGTTTACTCAATATTATTCAATACTGTTTGTGGCTGTTGTAAGAAATCCACTAAAATCTGACAAAACTCGACAAGGGAATAAAATGTTGGCGAAACTAGGACGTTGAAGATGAACATTTGTGTCTTTTAAATCAGTAAAAATTGTGTAAAGTTTTTGTCACACTTAAACTAAAAAAATAATTTCTTTGACTATACTCAAATGTTGTTATTCAGGTAAACCACCAAATTGCAGGATTTGTGAAATACTTGCCAGCAACTGGAGGTGAAACCTGTACTAATTCAATTTCATTCACATAATGTGTTGACTTTGACCCAGACATCTCCTGGGAATTAACAGACCCCTGGATCTACACCCCCAGATCCAGGTGCCAACATCAGTGAAAGATTAAATGTTGGCAATGACTGCATATAATATGAAGCATACTGAGCATCTTAATCAGGGACCGACGAACGCAAGAGGCCCCAACCGAGAAGGGTATTTGGATGAAAGAGGTTCTTCCCCAACGGGAAGAGGAAAAACAAAGTGGACGAAGCCAAAAAGGGGCAGAGACAAAATTATTATAAAGGGTATTTAAAAAAATGTTTTTAAATGCCCTGCGATGTTTATTTGATTTGTACATGGGTTCCTGAGTTCCACTAAATGCTACTGACCCCCTCGCACCAACATCACACTCCATAACTGTCTACCACCCTCGCCATTTTGAGAGTCCAATTGCACGTACAAAGTATGGCAAGTGTGTTCACATTGCATCACCGAAAATGCACACTGCACTGTATAACACAAGGTATCCCAAAATGGCACTACCATGATTATTGCGAAGATAACGATGATGTCCTCAATATTAAGCAATATTTTTTAGGGCTGTCGGTAATGAGGGTTGGCCCATACCAAACCTTTTATTACCCTTGCTCTATATGTTATTACCAATCCCCCCAAAGAATCTTACCTCTGAAGCAATAAGTTCAAGGCCTCTAATCTGTCGCTGCTTCTCGTCTCGAATAAGGGAGAGTATTTCAGGGTCAGTTTGGGCTAGAGTCTCCTGGCCCGTCCACGATGAAGTCTTGGAACCATCAGGCTTGGGCGCCTGCTGAGCGTAGGATCTCCTGAGCACCTGCAGGGTCAGGTTGATCAAATGGATTATTCAGTGCAAAGGGAAGGGATGTACATTTAGAAGCAATTTTTTCTTTGTTTTTTTAAATAAATAAACCATTTGTCTAAATAACATTTTTAGCGAAGCTATTTGTTTTGAACAGAATCGAGACATTTGTATTATTAGTTGTCTGTATACTTCAAGTACAATGTACCAGTCATTCAAAAAAACATTGCCAAACAAATGCCAACAAACTCAAGGTGTCATTTACTAACAGATTACAGAATTTGTTGCTTTCGTCGTCACCATCAAAATATATTTTGGAAAGATTTGTCTCATGTCGTGGGTAACACTGGATCAAGCTCATTTTCAAATGAATTCCGACTCGAAATCAGAAACAAAACATGAATAATTGAACAAGTATAACTCTCAAAGTGAATGTGCAAAATGTATTTTCTTACAAATGTGACTGTATAATTCAGTAATCCCCTGGCTATCCGAATAAAAAATAAAGTTTACATTTGAAGCAAGTAAATTTGTTTGGCTGTGGCGCATAACAGTTTTGTGCATTCAAGCATGGATTAACTTTATCCAACAAATGGAACTCTAATGTCATTCATGACGCATAATAGTTTTGTGCATTCAAGCATGGATTAACTTTATCCAACAATTGGAACCCTGTTGTCGTTCATGACTTGATGTGCCCGCTCATCACACCTTACGGTTGTGAACAAGACCGGATGCGACCAGTTGAACCAGTTAAAACCAGCTTTGACAAAAAGAACATTGCATAATGAGACAAAAACCTTGTGTAAAAACTGTCAGACTACATTATGTAACCTTCTGCACACACAAATTGTTTAAATTGTGATTTTGTTTTCCACGGCCATGAAGTTTTGACATTTTAAGAAAATAACATTTTGAGTAAAGATATTGTTTTGCTATCCAGTATCTCTGTTAAAACATACAAGCTATAAAGTAAGCTTTATTACAATTGTTTGTGAACATTCCTTACTGAAAACCATGTCTGTCTGATTTAGGGGTTATAACAAGAGTGGGTTTTCTACAGGGTCAGCTTATGGGCAACAGCAGCCAAGATACACACTGCTTGGCTAGAACTATTCACTTCAGTAGATCAAGGTCTCTTCCTGTCAAACACACTTCAAGATCAGTATCCGGTAATTGTCTAAAAGCTATCTCCGTTAGTAATTTGAATCTACATTTTAACCTGGACCCAGTAACTGGGGCGCTGTACTCCTTTTAAAGATATTTTATACAGTTAGGGGTTCTACTTTTAGACAAACATGTCCTGAAACATGAAACATTGAGTTCTTTCCAGCCTAAATAGGTTGTCAAGTATTTACCCTAAAAATTTAAACAACTGTCTTGCTTTAAGTTGCCTCCAAACAGTAGAACAAGGCTACCACATCAACCCGATGTGATTTCTATTCTGTTTTGTAAAAGGGTAAAGTTGATTGACCTTGGACTTATGATCGATTCAATCACAATCATGGGCCATGTCCTGTGACAGATGCTACATGCAAACAGCCAAACCACCAGGACATATATGTATTTTAGTACAAGGATACATTACTATTATATTAACACTAGCTACCAGTACAATTTCATTTTTTCAAACTCGTGTACAACTACACATGCAGTCAGTAGACCTACTTCCGATTATTATCAAAGTGTATCAATCATGCATATAAACTGATGACATTTTGGTTTAGAAAACAATTTCAAAGTGCTGCCAAACATTTAACAAAAATCTGAAGTTTTAGTTTAGTTTAGTCAAGTCTTTGCGATTTGAAATCATAAATTTTACATTATGTAACAAGGAAAACCAACTTTGCATAGGTACTCACAACAAAACTTAAAATAAAAATAATTTATTTGTGATAATTTTTGTAAAAATCATAAAATCACAAAATTGATCTTTAAAAAAAGGTTTCAAAATTCAAACTGCCCACAGAAAAACATCACACACTCACACAAAATAAAATCGTTTTGAGAGGAAAAAAAAGTGAAACATTGCCAACGAACCAGAGTCCTGAACACTGAAAAAATTAATAATTCATCAGCAGAAGTGGTGATATAATTATCATATTGAAATGCCATCCCCCAACTGACATTCCAGAATTTAATTTCAATAGTTCAAACAAGAACACAAAGAATTTAAGGGAAGGACGGCTTGAGGCAACCTTCGTTATAAAAAAGAAAATTCGAAGAGATAACTTACATTCCGGACGGTTGGCGCCGAACAGATCAAACGACGTAATGTATTCGAGTTGGCCATCCTGCTAGCTGTCAAGACACGACAACTCTAAAATAAGTCACTGTTTGTGTTTGGTTTCAGCAAACGATAGAGAGGCGTCCACGGATCAACAACAAAACAAACGGACGTCAGATCACTCCAGAACACCGGGCGGGCACACACCTCGTACACACCCACGTCAGCAGCAACACGGAACACCAGGCCGTCGTCGGCCGTCCGATCCCTCTCTCGACTTTTTTAGGCCACGACGAGAATCCAGTCCGTTTTATCTCCAGTCAAACAGACTCAAATTATCCTTCATACAGCCCGTTCTATTCGTAGACAACTGTACACATATCTCAATTAAATGTACACAATAAACACTGATAACAAAAAGATGTGGAAACATTTGCTGATCATCGCCGGACAGTCCGTCGTGTGTTCACTTGTTATCCCATTAAAAAACGTGAGATGATTTTATCGCGCTATCGAATGCATGGTGTACGCACACATGCTATAGACTGGTAACCTAATAACCTTGGCCTGCCAATGATGTTATTATATGCACATGAAGTCTGGGTAACATACAAAATATGCAGACGACACGCTGTTCAGTTGCCCAGTGTTTTTGATGCAAGTTGGTAATTTTTGCCTTGAAAAGACCACACACAAAAAAACACCCTCCGATTTTGTTAATTTGTCTTCCTTCGTTTCGTACAATAAACGTGTTAATTTGTGAGGTTCGTGATCAGCCAAATGGTTATAATATTAATTCAGTTATAAAACGTCGACGTCATCATCGTGTCCTTGTTGATGTCGTTCAACTGACGTCATACAATTTCCAAAGAAAACATTGATGAGTCATCTTGCGGTAGTGGTCAGCTTTTGTGTTGCATAACTGTGTCCGTGTCCGACTATCTCGTGATCGAATTGAAGCCTTGGAATTTCATGAGATTATCGATTCAGTTCTGAATTTTATTCATTCAATTGTTTTTAGCTGTTGAATGGATCGTTATGAAAAGTTTCATTGATGGAGGATGTATTATGGAGCATCTTGGAATTCATCCACTTATTTGTTCATTTTGTTACTTACTGACTGTTTGTGTGTATTTAATGGCCAAATAAAGAATAAGAATAAGAACAATTGTATCCCCCCCCCCTCCACCTCCATGAGGTTACTCTATGATCATAAGGTCTTCTGTTTTGGACGACATTGAAGCGCGTCTAAAGATGCATGTACTTGATGTACGCGATTATTAGGGTCGTCCAAATTTTCTAATACGGTCATGGATATAGGGGAGCTCAGGGGCGGCAGTTGGACACCACATACGATCGTCTAAAATGATGAAATTCAAACAATGTGCATCAGTGAATGAACATGCACTGTGTTGATTATTATGTACCACTTTGGGGACGAAGGGGCCGGTTCCTCGAAAGTATAGTGTACTCTCTGCAAATACCTGAAAAATGTTGAAAACTTTCGGGGCACCACTTTATAGTCTGCGAAGAAATAAATCTGAATTAGGAAATTAACTTGTTGGCTACGGTATATCCTTTTTTACAGACTGTACTAGTGAAAAACTATATAGGCAGCGTCAAAACAATACCCCGGGGAGCCGACGGTTCGGCGGCCGCTGCCTGGCTGTCCTATCTAGATGTTAATTGAGTGCATCGTGACACCCAAACCATTTAAAAGGTTCATTATGGAATGAAAACAGTTTTTGTTTCGAAATTAATAATTTGTATTTGCCTGCCCTCTAAAACAGTTACTGTAATCTCAGGGCAATTCCTAATGATAACAAACTTAATTTTAAAAGGTCACGAAGTTTAACATTATTTTTTGTTTGAAAACACTATTTTTCGACCGCTAGATAAAAAACAATCTAGGGTATAATTGAAATCATTTGAGGGTTCATTATGGAACTGGAAGGCCAAACGTTCATTTCAAGGTGAAAAGGGGGCCAATTTTGGTTTGTTCAATGGCGCCCTCTTGTGATGGTTTACACGATGATGGGGTGAGCGGATTCTTCATTCACGTTTTCTTTTAACTCTGCGCGGATTCGAGTACTGACAAATTCTCTGTTAGTGTTCTGCTAACGAACTTTTAAACCACTCTTGACAACCACCAACTCACAGTGTTTGTTCCCCTACGTCTGTTTTTAATTAATTTTGTCCACTAGCCTAAAGCATAATGTTCTGTGTAGAACCGAGAAGTTTCGTATCATAACAGAACTGGGGAACGGAAATTATACACGGGTTCTTCTTGCTTTCCCGTTTCCGTTGAGAAACATCACTTTTCTGAAACAAAAAGTCCCTTTTTCGTGCCCTTACTTCAATTGCCGAAATGATGGTACATGATATCATTGTCTGCCTATATCTTCCTTGGGTTTAATAATATGACTTTTTCTGTAAAGCTGCAAACTGAAGGGCATGACCACCAGTGATAATGCATTTTGTCCCCGGTGCTTGTCTCCCCCAAGTCACCCCCAATTAGCCTCTTATGAAGGAGGTTGAGTCAAAAGGTGGCACTATTAGACGAAATTTATTTTACACAATTTCCTGTAAAGGGGGGGGGGGGCAGTGCATCGTCGGGAACTCCCGTGACACACCGGACGCGGAGCCCATGTTGTGAACTTTTTTGTCATCATTGCAATTTTTGGCGTTAAAAGATGCTAGATCCGATCTTTTGCCTATTAACCCCGAAATTTACATTTCGGTTTTATGTCGCTATTTTTTATAGATTTCTAGAAAGTTACAAGCTTTCAAAAGGTATTGCACACAAAATCCGCCCAAAATGGATTAGTGGTATAATAGTTAAACTAAAAATATTTGAATTATTGTGGGATCAAACATTATCTCATCGTCCTGCAGCCATATGCAAATAATATGGATGTATGTTGTACAGTTTGCGAAACAAAAATCATTACAAAATCACACAAAAAATCGAGCTATGCACTTTTAAATTTGTTCACAGTTGCCATGGCCTCTGATGTCTAGACAAGTTTTTCGAGGCAAAATTTGTATTTAATTTTTCTTTGAGAAGTGGGGGTCAGGTGAACAATTGGAAATGTGCAATCATGCGTTGCTGGAAATCATGCTGCTTGATTTTCAATACCATTTTGTTTGTGCTTGGATGCATTAGTTGACTGATTGTCACTCTAATGTCAAATCTCTGCCAAACAGACATCTCCGGCTACATAGGCCTACCACTCTTTTATTCGAATGACATGCACTCTATAGTGTTGAACGCGAGTTAAACCAGTCATTTCCTTTGCTATAATCATAGCTGTTAATGCATTGTAAATTGATATCCTTTCGATCTATCCGGCGCATTATTTCGAACTCTTCTTATATAGGCCTTATGAATGATGGAAAGATGTTCACCTATATATGTATTTTTAAGGGTATGTCAAACAACAATGAGAAGACGTTGTGCACATCTAGGCGATCTTGGTGTGTACACAAGAAGAGGTTCCTATATTTTACAAAAGGTACAGTATAAGACCTCAAATTGTTGCATTTTAGGAGGATTCATGCAAACAAAAATGGACGTGTATTGGTGTTGTCATTGTAATCGGCCCGACTTATGGACGTTCAGCGCAGGCATTGAGCGCGTACACAGGATGCGCCCCAATGAAGTAGAATCATGGCAAGGCCTGCCACAGATGCACAGTTGGAAACCTCCGTTTCGTTGCCTAATGTAGCCTACTTTAGACATGCACATGCAGAGAGAAAATGTAAGTTAAAAGCGTCAAAATCTATTAAGGAATTTGTTCAGAGTAAAGGTGCCAATTTAAAATATGTTTGTTGGTGAGTGACGTCGTTTTAAAAATGAAAACATGGGACACAATGAGTGAGAGAGGGCGCTATTACCACTGACCCCCCCCCGCCCGCAAACTTTGTTTTTGTATACCTTACTATATATACTACCTCCATGTTGGGATTTGGCTCTGAAGCACAAGGCTCTGTCTGAATGCTTCATTCGTTGCAGTGGAATTCTAAGGGCGTTCCTTGCTCCATGGTTCAAATGGAAATTACAACACTAGGCTTTAGAAAAAAGTAATAAATTGAGTCACACCCACCCAAACCAACCGACCTGTGAATATATAAACTTTACAAAGCATTGGAAAGTAAGAACCTGTTTGTCATATGTTTTGCTTGTTCGAAGGATTGCGGCAATTGAGCATGTGGCCATTTAGCAACGTTGGAGACCGTTTTGGTGTCTTCAAATGCACTCTTTTGTTACTCATTGGCTTTGATTTAGACGTTCTTTATCAGCGCTCTGTAGACTTTTGCTTATTTTACCCCTGGTATTACAAGTTATGTACTTCGACCCAGCCTGCTAAAAAAAACACGATTGTCCCTGGAATGAAGTTATGCCATTCCGTATGATTATGATTTGAATGAGCAGAATAACCATTCCTGTGCCAGCTCATTTCGCGCGGACACTATTTGGCACCGGACACTTTTTACGTGCCAAAATAGTGTCATGCTTTTACTGCGCATGCAAATTAAGATTACCATTATGTTTTTAATGAGTAGAATTAACATTGTTTAAAACCAACAATCACAGCAAGTTGTAGAAATATCCTGCTAGCAGCCAAGGACACGATTATAGTGACTTATTATCATGTTATTTCAAAACAAAGTAAGCCTACACCGTACACGTCGATTTTAATTATCGAAAACAAGTTGGTTTCAGTTTCATCTAAACGTTCATACTTTACGTCGGTACGACTACGATTATCAACCATCCGAATGTTTTTAAATTTTCATGAAAACAACGTAGGCTTCATACCATACCATTACCAATTGCCGCAAAAGCACATGAATTTAAATATCATTATAAACATCACGCACAATGTCCTTCTACACACGTGTACAGTCATTGAAAACTAACGATTTTAATTAGCATGTAATTCTGTTCAGTGCATGATGCAATAACCGTCAATGCATGAAGTATTTGGATCATGTATGGAGCAACAATTTGCAATAAGTGGGGGATGATATGATTATGCTTTTGCTGAGTGAACCCGTTAAAAGAAAATAATATAAAAAATTATTCGATGTTTCCACTTTTATACGGGTTGAGTCCACACTTCTTCAACAAACAAAGTGACCCGTTTCGTTTCCCATCTTCAG
Source organism: Pycnopodia helianthoides (assembly GCA_032158295.1). Taxonomy (NCBI): domain Eukaryota; kingdom Metazoa; phylum Echinodermata; class Asteroidea; order Forcipulatida; family Asteriidae; genus Pycnopodia; species Pycnopodia helianthoides. The sequence continues at coordinate 813,153 of CM063251.1, forward strand.
ATCATAGAGTAGGTTCTCGCATCACAGTTCGATAACATTAACATATACCGTTGGAAAAAATTAAATCCAGAAAATACCTGTCATACCTCTCGGTTTCGCCATGAATCTATTTTTATAACGTTCCATTTGGCTAGAGAGAATCGCTGAGTGCGCTATGGAAAAATCTTGGGAAAAATACAAAGATCCCACGGCTGGGGAGAAAATCAGCCACTCTCTTCAATCATGAATAGCAAGCGTGTTTGCTACAACACTGACCAATGGGGAACTTTTTGAATAAGTTATTCATTGTTTGAACCAATCGGAGTCCACTAAGGTTCTTTCGTTAGAACGCGGGATCTTTCCATGGCTGCTTCCATCATGCAGCACATGTGGCGCCATACATACACACACGAATGGCTTTTATACAATGTATACAAAAACCAATCAGCTATGTTGTTGACATCGGGATAGTGCGTGGTTCGGTTAGAGCATAGAGTTCTGAGGTGTAAATCCTGAAATCGTTCATTTCAACATTGTTCTCAGACCAAGTTGGATGATCATATTTAATTTCTGCTCCATTTTAGAGAAGTGTTTCGGACATTCCAGCCAACATGAATGGACAACGAGTGATCAACTTTGCTGCAGGACCAGCAAAGCTTCCACTATCGGTGAGTTTTAGTCACGTTCGGTGTTTCGAACACCTGCCGAGTGGTTGGGATCGGAGGGTAGAGTGGCCCCGTGTTTTGTCGGTCTCCGCCGGGGTGTGTGTATAGCGGCGGGACCGGCCGGTGCATAAAGCCCGGGAGCGTCACTCGGTTGCCAGGATCGACGTTATATACATTTGGGGGTTTTATTTATAGGACGGGAGGGCTTAACTACATTTGTATTATGGGATGGAAACTGTTGAAGATTTTGCCTTTAAAAGTTAATTTTCATTTTTCATAGAGAAGATTTTATTATAAATAAAAATGTAACACTAACATATAACGACATGTACATATGTACTGAGTGTAAGTGTAAAGCTAATTGCCATGATTGTTTGTTATGTAACTGTGTCTGTGCCTGTTCCGAGTACTGTGTAAAGTTGTTTTCTGAAGAGTTAAAAAATTAAAGCCGATTTTTTTTTAATTATTAGGCCTACTTAGTAAAACTTAAACTAAATATATTAAAATAAAATCTAACTGTTGTTTGTTACAATTATGTACTTTTTACTGTTAATTAGAACTGTCAGTGTACTGTAAGTGTACTGTGTAAGTGTTAAATGTTAGAAAAATTAAAAGTAACAATAAGTAACACTCGGTAAACATTAACAACACTAACAGTTTTTAACAAAAAAATTCCAGGCAAATAAATTGATTGTGATAATTGATTGATATAAAGAAGTTTTTTTTTAATTTTCGTTGTTTGACACCTTGCCTTTTGTTATTTTTTTCTAATTTAAAGGGGTTCTATCAATACGGTTTTAGCAGAAAGAATTGATAATCAAATTTATAGTTGGTTAGTTTAAAATTAAAAACCCATTAAAAAACAAATTGACTTTGGTTGGTATAATGACTGGTCCATCTGAAATTCATCAATTATTTGTCTATTTTAGACTATTTTATTTATAGTACAGACTACAATAAAGTGTTATTAAACCAAAATGTTTGTGGGGAAAACGGGCACAAAATAGTATCTTTTAACACAACTTGAAGAGGAAGTTAAATGAACTTGAAGGTCAAGTTGATACCGTTTCAGATAAGGGTTAAGATTATAAGAACAAAAATCATATAATAACAGTCAATGTATCCTAAAAGAATGTCAACTTGACCTCGGACATTACACCCACTTGTCAACTGCAAAATAAAAAAAGTGAAACAAACTTATCTTGAAGTCAAGAGATGGGGCATATTATTAGCTGCTATCAAAAAAGATTACCAACGATCAGACAACTTTACCACCAAAACCTGGAAACTGATTAAGACTAAAGAGGTTTTAGAGTTAAAGTTAAATAGAGTTAAAGCTCACTATTTTTTTTTTTTTTCACTCTTGTTTCAGGTGTTGGAGCATGCTCAGAGGGAAATGTTAAACTACAATAATATGGGACTTAGCATGATGGGTAAGACTTGCAATAAATCTTATTTTATGTCCCAACTACATTATGCCCGGAGGAAGGTAGACTTGTGGACAAGTCAATAAATGGTTGTCACGGTGTTATGTCACGGTGATAGTGTTCTGACTCGCTCTGCGAGTCTCGCGACACTAGCGATGTTCTCGCGAGACTGCTGGCCTCCCAGAGACTACTGCTCTCACTACTAGAGCAGTAGCCTCATGCGAAGCAGCAGACTCGCAAGAGAGTTGTATCAGAGCTGTTTCGCTAGCACCCCGCAGACATTTTGCGACTTGTCCACAAGTCTAGGAGGGAGGCTGTAACAAAAGTTTAACCGTAAAAGGGGAAAAAGCAATGTTCAAAATGGTGTCGCACCGAAACTGAGATGAAAGTTTGATCCTTTTCAACGATTCATTTATCGGAAGGTTAAATTCTGCTTGGGTACGGAAAAAGATGTCTTTGGGGTAATTCCAGTAGCAACAAAAGTGTCACGGTAGTAAGTACTTTGTCAAGAGCCTTTTTATTGCTTACAACCTTCTGTGACTGGGACAAAAGGTACTTTGTGTGGCTGGCTTACACTGGGACCCAATGATATGATTTTGTCAAACTGAACAGTGGGAAAGGGGCAAAAGCAATGTTCGAAATGGTGTCACAAAAAAACTGGTATTGAAAGTTTGATCCTTTTCAACCATGCATTTATAGGAAGGTTAAATTCTGCACGAGTTAGGGAAAACATGTCTTTGGGGTAATTCTAGTTAGCAACAAAAGTGTCAAGGTAGTAATGCTTTGTCAAGAGCTTTTTTATTGCTTACAACCTTTTGTGACTGGGACAAAAGGTACTTCGTGTTACTGGCTTACACAGGCACGTTATTATATGATTTTGTCAAAATGAACAAAAACGAGGTCGGATGGCTCAGAGAAATATTTTTTCTTTTAAATTCAGTTTTGGGGTAAACAAAAACATTTTTGACACTCTTTTTATTCTCACTAAAATACGTTTTGTTTCCCTCTCTTTCCAGAACTCAGTCACAGGTCAGCAGAGTTTTCCAAAATAGTTCACGAATCCCTCCAGGATCTCAGAGATTTATTGTAAGTGAGGTTTTGTTAAAGTGCCTTATTTTAAGTCTTCTGTTGGCTCAATTTATAACGAGAGCTTTCTTATTTATAAATAAAAATCACTTTTTACTTGAACAGTAAAAAGAAGACTCTTCTTTTGTTGCAATAAATGCCATTTAGTTTTTTCTAGTTAAAAAAGCTTAAAGATCTGAAGATTTATTAAAAGAAAAAGAAGCTGCAGCTTCTTAAAATTAAGAGGTTGGAAATTCTTGTATGTGGAGTACTCGGAGATGAAATTTACATCCGTGTGGGGGGGGGATAAATGTAAAATTGTAGTGGGATCGCAACCCACAGTAGCCAGCTTGATCAAAATCACCTGTCTAAAATTGATTGATTGATTGTATTTTTGATTGGTAGGCAAGTACCAGATAACTACAAGATCCTTCTGCTTCCAGGAGGGGGTACCGGTCAGTTCAGTGCCGTCCCCATGAACTTATTAAGAGGGGGAACGGCAGACTACATCGTCACTGGTAGCTGGTCGGCTAAGGCAGTCAAAGAGGCCGAGAAGTACGGCAAGATTAACACAGTCTACCCTAAACTAGACAAATACACAAGTAAGTATCTTGAGTAAGACACCTCAAACTGCATGGCGTGCACTCAAGTAAAAGTTATAAGAAAAAATCTGAAGTCGGACAAGTTTTTTTTATCTGGGCACATATCTAGTTTTTTGTCTGTGAACCTGTCCCTGAGGATTTAGTAATATATTTAAAAGCCAAAAGCAATAAAGGTCGAGTCTGTACATAACTGACGGTTACGGTTATATAATAATCAATGCGACTGTAAAAAAGGGAGTCTTTAAAAAAGCCTTAACAAACTGACGATGGCTAGAGCAAGCTAGTCTAAACGTTGAGACCAAAAAGAACTCACTCTGCGGCAGTGCAGTTAATTACGAGAAGTCCCCCCGATCCACAAAGCTAAAGTAGTAGTCCAGGCCGATTTCCTACCTCCCGCCCAGGTAGTAGTTAATAAGCAGGACAGTTCTTTTCAGAACTGAGAAGTCTCCAGAATTCCGAAAATCTACTCCGCAGTAGTAGAATAAATAGCAAGACAAGTTCTCTAAAGAACAAAATCTACACAGCAAAGTAGATATTTATACACATGGTGTTACCGCAAACCGACAATATATATTGATACCTCACCATGCAATGCCTCAAAAACCATAAACTTTATATATTTGATAGCTAAGCAATTAACAAAATAAAACCTTGGGGGAGCATTAGGCACTAGTTTCATGCACACACTTTGCCCACAATGTGTGGAGGATTTTAAACGATACACGTATTGAATAATGTCCAGTTGTATGTTGTTTTTATATATATATTTTTTTTCCCCCCTCCAGAAATACCAAGCCAGAAGAACTGGAATTTAAATCCTGAAGCATCCTACGTCTACTACTGCGACAATGAAACAGTTAACGGTAAGTTTATAAAAGAGACTGACTTAGAATGAGTTGGTTGTTGTTTCAGTGGTGGTGCTTCATCTGTTTGTTTGTTTGTTTGTTTGTTTGTTGGGGTAGTTGTTTGAGTGTGGTTTTTTTCCCACTTTTGAACAGCTGTTGCAATAAACCATGAGATCCTGTGACTCTTTATTGCTTGTTTTAACTGTTCATACTTCTACATGATCAATTATAGAGCTTATCTAGATAATTTTTTTAATGATTTTGTTTAAGATTCTAAAACTTATTTGTTTAAATTTCTTGGAATTGTTTTTTCAGGAGTTGAGTTCCCGTTTGTACCCGAGACGAACGGTGTGCCTTTGGTCTGCGATATGTCATCAAATTTCCTCTCAAGACCTATTGACGTTTCAAAGGTGATTTTCTTTCAATTGTCAAGTCAATTAAAGTGTTCGGTTTCCTTTGATTATTCGTCTGTCGGCAAACTATTTTACTGAAAAAAAATTGTAAGGAAATTAGGACAGTGTGTGAATTGGCGACAATGAATGTGTCTCTGGCTATTGCTAAGGGTGTTGCCAAGGGCAGCCTATGCTTCATTGCATGATAATGTGTTGACCAAGCAGTAGCCATAGCCCCTATTTCATGCCCCTCCACTGGCTTTCAGTCAAAAAGAGGATTGATTTTAAGATCTTGACTTAAGTTTGCAAATCACTTCATGATCTAGCACATGGCTACAATCAAGGACTTGCTCAAGATAAAACGGGTCAACTACTGCTCAAGATAAAACAACTCTTCACTAGTCCTAGTTGTTCCAAAGCCCAGGACAGTACGCTATAGTGACCGGGCATTTCACACATTGGACCTGTTCTCTGGAATAAACTACCCGACTCAATTCGGAACAATGTTTCTCTGCAAACTTTCAACGGAACTGAAGACACTGCTCTTTACACAAGCATACCTGTGTCTAGTTTCTTGGTTCTGAATTGTCACAATGTTTAATCATTGTGTCTATTTTCATTAAGTGCTGTAGTGCCATGAGTAATGTATTTTAGAATGTGCGCTTTATAAACTCATATATTATTTATTATTAATATTATTATGCAGCCTAAGTTCCAACTCGATTTGAGCGGAGACACCATGTACTCAAAATCTTCTCTCTCTTTTTTTATTTGTGGCCACAGTTTGGTCTGATCTATGCTGGAGCCCAGAAGAACATTGGATGTGCAGGCATAACGGTCATCATCGTCAGAGAAGACTTGATTGGACATGCTGTCCGAGAATGCCCCATAATATTTGACTACAAGGTACAGGTCGGCAACAACTCGTTATACAACACTCCACCAACGTATAGGTAAGTTGACCCTTATTGGGTCATCATTTATTGTCTATCCACCCCTGGAGGTCGAAGATAAAATGGTGAAACTATTTTGTAATCATTAAGCATACAAACAAACCAGGTCATAGCGACAGTTAAATCTTGATACAGTCAGCTAGCTTCAGATTGAAAGAGCTGGTCAGATTTTTCTTATGGAATTAACTAAATTAAGCATCAAAATCTGTCTTGATGTTAAGGTTGTTCAACCTATGGCTACAGCTGTGGCTAATGCTAAGGGTGTTGTTTAGGATGTCCTATACTTCAACGCATGATGACGCAGGGATCCAGTTGTAGCCGTAGCTGTAGCGATCAATTTAAACACGGACTAAGGCTTTTTGAATTTGTGCCCACGGCTGGATTGCCACATCATCATGAGTTCAAATATAGGTTGTCCATTGATACTCCTATGTCCACAGCTGACATCAGGCATGCAACTTTTCCTCGGATCAGCTGACTTCCTCTTTTTTATTCTCCCATTCAAAATTGAAAAAATACTATACAAAATCATTGAAATTTTGTAATTTCCTCTTTTTGGTGAAGTTACAGTTGCATGCTTGTGACATGAGGGCCTGCACAGCATACACAGATCCGAGCTGTACACAACTCTGACACAAATGACATTTTTTAACTGGACCTTTACCCATTGTAACATTTTGGCTTTCGATGTTTCCGTCTTGCAGCATCTACATCATGGGGCTCGTCTTCAAGTGGCTGAAGGAGCAAGGTGGTGCAGCCAAGATGGCAGAGCTGAGTCGGACCAAGTCTTCCATGGTCTACGACATCATCGACAATTCAAACGACTTCTACCATTGTGCCATTGAGGAGTCTGCAAGAAGCCGCATGAATGTCGTGATGAGGGTCGGCGGGAAAGATGGCGTGGAGGAGCTGGAAAAGAAATTCGTGGAGGAAAGCCACAAGTTGGGAATGGTCTCTCTGAAGGGTCACAGGTAAGAGACGTAACGATGTAATGATTATCGTGTTGCAGTGGGCCTTTTGTTTCAGATCATTTGAGCCTGGAGCAGTCTGCTGAGAACAAAACGTGCAGAATCTGAAGACTAAAGGTTATGGAAAATAAAGTTTTGTATCAGTCAATTTTGTTTGAATCTGTTAAAATTGTAAAACAATGGCTCAAATTACAACAGTTGAAACGGAACAGTTGAACACAATTGGTAAATTATAAAAAGTCTAAAACAACACCATACGGAGAAAAAAATATGCAGTGAGCTGAATTTTAATCTGATATAAAAAATATGTAAGATTTGGGTTAATTTTGGGCTGCAGAGATAAGAAATTTCAGACTTTTATCTAAGGTAAGACTTTCTATGTTAGTGTCGTCAAAGAAGCCAATGTTACTTTCTTTTGATGTAAGAAAGTCCTGCCCTTTTATCGGCTTTTCTAGTCCTGAGGATTCTGTTTGCAAAAGCTGCTTGAAATACATAACTCCTGTTTCAAACCTTTTTGTTTGTAATGTCTGTCATCCAGGATACTGTTAACATTTTTTGTCTTTGTTCTTCTTTTTATCTACAGATCAGTAGGAGGGCTTCGTGCCTCGTTATACAACGCCATGAGCGTACCGGAGGTCAACAAACTCACAGACTTTATGCTTGACTTTATGGCAAGGCATAGGTAGATTAAGTTATGTCATCAACGGACAATGATCACACTGGTGATTGAAAGATGATTAATATTTGTGAAGAGTTTTACTGGACAAAATCTCTGGAGGAATCGGAGGGACCGTACTTCAAACGCCGCTGACTAGGAAGGAAACTTGTTAATGCAGCTGTGGACAGCGGAAATCGCCTTCATGTTTTGTACATATTTCATTCATAGTACATGTACTTACCAATTTCATGTAAATATATTTGTTAATTTCTGTCGTGTTAGTTGGAATTTAATTTATGTGCATCTTTATGGTCTAGCATGGTCATATGTAAGCAATTTCAGGGAGATGTGGTCGTGGAATTCGTACATATCTTGTCTCTTTGAGAGACGCTGCAATATTGCCTTGGAAAACAGGATTCTTATTTTCTCTTTCAAGAATGTAACCTAGAATAAGTTTTCATGTGAAGACTGTTGGCCCATTCTACCCCTCACCTTCATTTTTTATGTATTCAAAACCAACAAACCATTATCAACAAATATTTGACTTTTGTAACATGTTTAAAAAACGCTAGAGAGAAATAATGTTTGATTGAATTTTGCTGATATAACCCTGATATTAAATGCATGATTTTCATTGATTGTTTAAATCTTACAAAGACTAAAAACCTAAACACAAAGTCAATTCAAGTTGTTTGGAGACTGTTGCACAATCCCAAAGTTTTTGAAGTTTTTTAAAGAGATCTTTTATAACAGCATGATGGCTCAATAACTTTATTTGTAAAACAGATTAGATTACAACAAGAATAGATCATACTGGGTTGAAATGATGGAGATTTAGATAACATTGTCTAAATAAAGCCACCGGGCAGGAAGATCTGATGTTCCTGAACTCTGAGTATTATCATGTGGTTGGTTTTTCCCCAGTTATTTTCCATCATGCTGTTTATATCTTGACATACCTTGGAGTGCCTGGTTTGACCTGTGGCCTGTGATAGGAGTCAAGTTTCACCCTGGATATTGTGTATGTTGAAGGGCTTTCCTTTAGTGTATGTGCGTGGTACATTAAGCAACTTTCGCTGTGCATGGGGAAGTAAATTCAATGTCGGCGGCTCATGACAAAAAATGTGGTATATGAAGAAAGAACACTGTATTTTAGTTTCTATGAGGAGGGTTTAAAAGTGACATGTTAACCTAAAATTGCACGATGGCATTTTTGAAAATATTGAACAACTTGTTTTGCTTTCTTGTTGAAGATAGCGAACTCGGACTGCTTGAAGATAGAACAATAATGCCTAGTTAATGATGGAGATTTTCTATCTTTAGGCACATTATCAGAATGTACGCTTTGTATACATTTTGTGCATGATCGATCATCATGTTCACAAGCCGAATGTGGGGCAGTATTCAATTCGAAATGGCGTGCTTGAACTTGTGTTGGAGGAACCTAAATTCGAGTTGCAATTGATGTGATCGTTTTGATTTAATAAGAAGCAGAAGAAAACTTACGTTGTTTAATTTCCTTGTGAGACATGACTCCAGATTTGCATTTCTTGAAGAGGTTACGGAATAATACACTGGAATTACTAATTTTTGATTAAAAAGAAACCTTAATTCTGTGTGAAAAGGACAATTATTTTTGTAGCTGTAAAAACTAATAAAGATGTACCGAGCGTACTTGTGACTTTGCCAGTTTGTTCTTCCATTTGCGGTCTTCATGTTTACTGATATTTTTTTCTAAACATTGTTTCAAATAGCAATTGCTTAGATTAAATTTTTTGCAAGGGGTTTGTTTTTGTATCTATAATGAACAATAAATATAACCTTTGTAACAAGATCATAGACATAACATTTTATTTTGAAGGGGCAGCAGAACGAAACTAAAATACTTATATTTTAAGAGAGCGCTAAAATGGGGCTTGTTATGGGGGAGATGCAATAGGATACGAGTTTTAATTGCCAAGATTGGGTGATTGCAAGGATCGGGCAATGTGTGTAGGCTCATCATTTGAGATTATCTTCAACAAACTTTCAAAAAAGTCACAAATTCAGAGTCAGCTAATCATGATATAAAAATATGAAGGAATATTTTTTTAAAGCATTGTTTGGAGATATACTTTTGGCTGTGATTGTATATTTTCACCAGGTTTTACCACGTTTTTTTAACAAAACTAACTCTGTATTTATGTCAACAGAAATTGCAACCATTACACACATTTTTGATCAGGCTAACTTTAGCGTTCATTTCCTGGTAGTGTTCGCATTAGAAACAGTTTGACGGAAAGAATGACAGGAAGATTGTAATTTTGGCAGACCTGGGTTTTGTTTCTGGAAACCCTTGATTTATAGGTACAAACTGAAATGATTTACTCGGCTGTGCCTTGATAAATTTATATTTATCCCCACACGGGATGATTCGTGTTACACAATGGCTTAAAGGCCCTGTACACTATTGGTAAGATTGAAATACACAAATGTTCACAGATTCACACACAACTTACATGATTTAAAGTAAGTAATGGTAGAAAGGGTTCCTTAAAATATTTCTGCCTAAAATGCTATCGTTTCTGAGAAATGAGTAAATCAATAGTTTTTATCACGCGTGATAAAAACTCGATGTTTGAAAAAACAGAAAACACATAAGGTCCATTTTCACTATTTTCTCGTGACCTCGATGACCAATTGAGCTCAAACTTTCACAGGTTTGTTTGTTCATGCATATGTTGAATCACACAAAACATGAACACTGTCTGGGACTATTTTATCAGCTCTACCAATCCTGTATAATACCTTTAAATCTAGAGTTACGTATTACATCAATGGTCATTGTTCCATGGGACAATGGTCAGATAAGGAGACAAACTGACTATACTTGGGAAAGGATTAGCAAATCTTCACGCAAACATTACATGGATTAAGGCCTAAATGCAACTTTACATAACTTGACATAAATTCGAGTTTCAATTGATGTGATCGTTTTGAGAAGCAGAAGAAAACTTGCGTTGTTTAATTTTCCTGTGAGACATGACTCCAGATTTGCATTTCTTGAAGAGGTTAATACGGAATATACAATGGAATTATAAATTTTAATTAAAAATAAACCTTAATTCTGTTTGAAAAGGACAATTATTTTTGTAGCTGGAAATACTAATAAAGATGTACCGAGCGAACTTGTGACTTTGCCAATTTCTTCTTCTTTTTGCGGTCTTTGTTTTATGGGACTATAATGGTCAGATACAGAGACAAAACTACCTAAAGGATTGGCAAATATTCACGCAAACATTACAGGGATATAGGCCTATCAATGCAACTTGACATAACCAAAGTACGGGCATAATTTGCCAGGTCTTCTTACCGTGTATATTGCATGCTTTCCTTGGCTCCATATTTACGATTAAAACATTATTACTCTGCCTCCATGCACATCGATCGAGCTCCAGATGATTAGATTGAAGAGACAACCGTGCAGAGAGCCCAGTCATCATAAAACTGTTTAGCAGGTCTTTAGAAATGTATTTTCTCAACGCAAACATGAGTGGAATATCAGTCGCAACAACCCAGTAAACTTTATGAAATGTTTAGGCCTTGTATATATATATCTACATATTTCTGCTATGCAAGTTTTCGTAATTTCATTTAATTTAAGTCCAAATTGTTAATTTATCTGGTAAAACTTAGAAATGGCCAATACTAATACTGCTTCTTGAGTTCTAGCATCATCTAGGTCCGGCTTTTTTGAAACATAATCCCCTCCTCCCGGAAACATGTGAAGGCAGAAAAATATGTTTGAAATCTAAAGAAAATGCACTGTTTGATTACCGAGTGTAAATTTTGTAAAGCAGAAACAAATAAAGTTTAGAGAAAAATATGCACTTTCCCACACCGGGAATCGAACCCGGGCCACGGCGGTGAGAGCGCCGGATCCTAACCACTAGACCATATGGGATTGACATGTATAAAGGCGAATTTTGTTTGTACTTATAAACTAAACCAATTATTGGCTCATAAACGATTTGCCAACAAAGTAGTTTAGGCAGTGGCCAGAGGAAATTGGCAATAATGCCTTTTACCATTAAATGTCTCAACTACATCACCTTATTAAGACACTATAATTTCTGACTTTTTCCAGTCTGCAACCACATCGTCAGCTATAAGCTGCGTCCCCGTCTGCGAGTTTTTTTCTGCAGCATACTTCGTCAATACAGCAACAGTTAAGAGATAGGCTGTTCTTCCCTATCCCTTAACTGTTGACTCCATAGCCGACGTGTGCTGCAGAAAATAAATTTGCTTCCCGTCTTCACTGGAAAAGTTAACGGGACAAACATTTGCGCCCTCTAGTGATGGAATAATAACTCGGGGAAATCCAATTAATAAAAATAACAAACGGACTTCTCCCCCGCGCCGTCTGCTCTCTCTGTAAATAAACAACTCCAAAGTTAACCGGTAAAAATGTCGGATGGAAATACCTTAATTGCGTTGATAGATTGTGTAAATTTTTCTGCAATAAAACATAAAACTCAAAGACGAAAAGATCCAGAAAAAACACCGTTTATCAACCATCCAATTGGTAAGCACAAAATGTTAGTTCCTCAATTGTTGCTTTGCATTGCCTGATTCTATCTCGGCATTCTCCAATTTGGATGGTCGTTACTTCCTTCCTTTCTCTGTGTTCGTACTAATAGTAATACTATTAATATTATTATACAGTACAGACCGGTAAGGCCAAGGCTCACACTCACACTAGCAAGTAGCAGTCAAGACCATGACACGGCATGTTTATGATTTTGTTTCATCTTGTTATTTGTAAACTTCCTCTTTCCAGGTGTGGCTAGAATTTTGGCAAAAGAGGGAGGCATTTCAGATCTTGCTACTTTACAGGTAAGTACAGTATTGGCAGATTGGCAGCCAAAATACTTTTCCCAAAATACTTAGCCCAAAATACTTTGCAAATATTATAACTATTTTAGTGTAGATTGTTACTAAATCACAAATAGTCAGCTAAAATATTAAGTATGAAATAATGATGATCAGTGTAAAATGTGTCTGTGTTTTTTTAAAACCTTTTTAAAGATTACTTGTTTATTATGGTTTATCAATAAACCAGAACTATTAATTACATTACATCTCAAACTGGTAGTACTTATACCAATACTTACACAAACTTATAATCATTATTAATTCACAGGCTGCTGTTCTTCATGGCACAGTCGAATACACAGAAACTACGCTGGAAGAAATCGAAGAGCACTTTGGGAAAGAGGTGCGTGCCGTAGTTGCTGATGTCACGGACGACAAAACACTCCACTGGAAGGAGCAGAGACGGCTGCAGGTCGAACATTCCCCGTTTATTTGCCCGAAGGCCAAGCTGGTGAAACTCGCCGACAAATTATACAACCTCCGTGACTTGGAGAGGTGTGTCCCGGAAGGATGGACCAAGGAAAGGGTCCAGGAATACTTTGAATGGTCAGCAAATGTCATCAATGGAATCAGGGGAAACAACGAGACCTTGGAGAAAGAACTGGATAAACTATTTACTAAACGAGACATCGTTGTAGACAAAGAATAGTTTTTGGATTTGAGTTATTAAAGGCAGGGTATACTTTTGGTAATTGTCAAAGACTAGTACCCTCACTTGGTGTATCCCAACATATGCATAAAATAACAAACCTGTGAAAATTTGGGCTCAATTGGTCATCATAGTATTGCAAGAAAATAATGACACAAAAAACACCCCTTTTTCAAGGTTTCAGCCAGGATTTGGTAAAAGGGTGTCCAAATTTGCTTGAAATTTAAAAACTAGGTGTCCAAATGTTTCACTTTCAATTTAATTACATGTAAATGACAGATAAAACAGGGTGTCCAAAAGACACACAGAAACCCATTTGGCTAAACAGTAACACTTTGCCCTTTGTTGCATATAGACCTGTGAGTTTTCAGATGCCTGAGAAAGGCTTCATGTCTGAAATCTTTCACAGATTCAAATTGTTTTGGTAAAAAATTATCTACTCCGCGGTAGTAGAATAAATAGCAAGACAAGTTCTCTAAAGAACAAATCTACACAGCAAGTAGATATTTTTTACACATGGTGTAATACCGCAAACTGAATATATATAAAAAATTATCTCTTTCTCTAAAACTACATTACTTTTTAAGGGTGTCATTTCTATCAACAGCTCTCCAGTGATCTTTACCAAGAAACTTTTATGAGAAAATAGAATTTAGCTGTTGCAAACTGCTTACCAACCAAAAGGACCTGTAGTATAAATGCAAAAAATTAGTTAGTGGCCTGACGTTTCGACCCTAGCAGAGTCTTTCTCGAAGGCTAATGTAGAGTACCGGTACATGTAGAGTATTATTTGTGGAGTACATGTAATTACCAAAGGTATACCCTCTGTTCAATAGTGTTATCGCATTAATGTTGCATTGTATGTAGTTGGAATTTATCAAATAAAAGTGTTTTTGAAACTAAAATCAGTTGCTTGGAGAGGTTTGCGGTGACACCATGTTAGATCTCTTTTGAGTAAAATCAGTTGGTTTTTGTTTGGTATGAAAGTTGTGTTTTTGTTCTCTGAATTTCTGCAAAATTATTGCCTTTTAAACACCATGGAGAAAAAAGTGGACACTTGGAAAAAAATGCTGAACACAATTAATTTGTTGGCAAGTGCAAAATTAAACAATTCAAAACACAACAGTTTTTAATTAAAGTGTAATGAAGTAACTTCTAAAATTATGGGAGAAAATAATGCTTTTGTCAAAAGTCTGAAATTATCATGCAGAAGTGGGCGCCATCCTGTGGTGGATTTTAACTAGCTTCCGGCCGTACATGAACACACACTTCGCTCGTCCCCAGCACCTTGCCTTACCAAGGAGCTGGGCGCTGGGGGACGAGCGAATACTCACACGTCGTCGTTAATTCATCAACGTTGGTTACATAACGTTGTTAATCGTATACTATTAAACAAGGAGAGAACGGTTTGGGGTAAAAAATGACGAATGATAACTTGTTGATTATGTTGTTAGATTGTATAAATTTTGCTGCAGTGAAGCACTCAAGTCAACGGCGATTAGATCCAGAGAAAACTCCATTCATTAATCATCCAATCGGTAAGAAAATGCGTTTTAACGGTACTTTTTAGAGCAACCATACATTAAAATTAAAAGTAAAAAAGTACTAAAAATAAGCGCAAAGTAGAAATCTGCGCTAATTTTTAGCTAATAAAGTCATTGATCTACATTATACTGACAATATAATGTAGATCAATGAACAAAGTTATGAATTTGCGCGGGTTTCTACTTTGCGCTCAACTTAAACGGTGTAGGAGGTTTCTTCAGGATTTATATTCTCTGATTTCGATTTTGTTTACCCTTAAAAAAAAGCAGCAATTTTTTAAATAAATTAAAAGCCTTTATGAAGGTCAGCCCTTTTATTTGTATTTGTACTCAAAGCAATTGTCCTACTTCCTTTCCAAGGGCAAACAATCATGCCTGTTTTGTTTACTTCTGAACTTGAAGAACATGTGTTGAAGTTCTCGTTCAAACAAAACCTTCAAAATATTGCAACTACTTCATTAATACCATGGAGAAATGAAAAGATACTATTACTACTACTAAGGTCAAAGTGTTGCTTTTAAACGAGCTTGACAACAAACGGTCTTCAATTTATTCATGAAATTGTAGTAGAACTATATGCAGGGTAGTCAAATTTTTATAATGAAGCTTTAATAACAAAGACTCAAAGAGTATAGCTAGCTGTGCGACTATTTTAATAAATAGTAATAGTAATACCCATTATTCTATTGAATTTTCCCCCAGGCGTGGCTCAAATTCTAGCAAAAGAAGGAGGTATATCGGACCTTGCAACTTTACAGGTAAACTAAATTCATTCTAATTTATTTAATCACCTTTTGGGGGAAAAAAAACAAAATTCAAGATCAATAACTTCATCATTGTCCTCAATGTAGATGGCACAACTGTTTCATAACTAGAATACTGATCTGGAAATGTTGATAAAGTAGCATCAAAACAATTGATTTGGACATGTTTGAACTTACTGTTTAACCATTCCATTTCACAGGCTGCCGTTCTTCACGACACAGTCGAAGACACAGACACTACGCTGGAAGAAATCGAAGAGCACTTTGGGAAAGAGGTGCGTGCCATAGTTGCTGATGTCACAGACGACAAGACCCTTCCCTCTAAAGAGAGGAAAAGACTTCAAATTGTTCATTCCCCGTTTATTTGCCCAAAGGCCAAGCTGGTGAAACTCGCCGACAAATTATACAACCTCCGTGACTTGGAGAGGTGTGTCCCGGAAGGATGGACCAAGGAAAGGGTCCAGGAATACTTTGAATGGTCAGCAAATGTCATCAATGGAATCAGGGGAAACAACGAGACCTTGGAGAAAGAACTGGATAAACTATTTACTAAACGAGACATCGTTGTAGACAAAGAATAGTTTTTGGATTTGAGTTATTAAAGGCAGGGTATACTTTTGGTAATTGTCAAAGACTAGTACCCTCACTTGGTGTATCCCAACATATGCATAAAATAACAAACCTGTGAAAATTTGGGCTCAATTGGTCATCATAGTATTGCAAGAAAATAATGACACAAAAAACACCCCTTTTTCAAGGTTTCAGCCAGGATTTGGTAAAAGGGTGTCCAAATTTGCTTGAAATTTAAAAACTAGGTGTCCAAATGTTTCACTTTCAATTTAATTACATGTAAATGACAGATAAAACAGGGTGTCCAAAAGACACACAGAAACCCATTTGGCTAAACAGTAACACTTTGCCCTTTGTTGCATATAGACCTGTGAGTTTTCAGATGCCTGAGAAAGGCTTCATGTCTGAAATCTTTCACAGATTCAAATTGTTTTGGTAAAAAATTATCTACTCCGCGGTAGTAGAATAAATAGCAAGACAAGTTCTCTAAAGAACAAATCTACACAGCAAGTAGATATTTTTTACACATGGTGTAATACCGCAAACTGAATATATATAAAAAATTATCTCTTTCTCTAAAACTACATTACTTTTTAAGGGTGTCATTTCTATCAACAGTTCTCCAGTGATCTTTACCAAGAAACTTTTATGAGAAATTAGAATTAGCTGCTGCAAACTGCTTACCAACCAAAAGGACCTGTAGTATAAATGCAAAAAATTAGTTAGTGGCCTGACGTTTCGACCCTAGCAGAGTCTTTCTCGAAGGCTAAAATTTGTGGAGTACATGTAATTACCAAAGGTATACCCTCTGTTCAATAGTGTTATCGCATTAATGTTGCATTGTATGTAGTTGGAATTTATCAAATAAAAGTGTTTTTGAAACTAAAATCAGTTGCTAGGAGAGGTCTGCGGTGACACCATGTGAAATCTCTTTTGAGTAAAATCAGTTGGTTTTTGTTTGGTATGAAAGTTGTGTTTTTGTTCTCTGAATTTCTGCAAAATTATTGCCTTTTAAACACCATGGAGAAAAAAGTGGACACTTGGGAAAAAATGCTGAACACAATTCATTTGTGGGCAAGTGCAAAATTAAACAATTCAAAACACAACAGTTTTTTTATTAAAGTGTAATGAAGTAACTTCTAAAATTATGGGCGAAAATAATGCTTTTGTCAAAAGTTTGAAATCATTATGCGGAAGTGGGCGCCATCCTGTGGTGGATTTTAACTAGCTTCCGGCCGTACACGCTCGTCCCCAGCACCTTTCCTTACCAAGGAGCTGGGCGCTGGGGGACGAGCGAACACACACACGTCGTCATTAATTCATCAACGTTGGTTACATAACGTTGTTCATCGTATTAAACAAGGAGGAGAACGGTTTGGGGTAAAAAATGACGAATGATAACTTGTTAATTATGTTGTTAGATTGTATAAATTTTGCTGCAGTGAAGCACTCAAGTCAACGGCGATTAGATCCAGAGAAAACTCCATTCATTAATCATCCAATCGGTAAGAAAATGCGTTTTAACGGTACTTTTTAGAGCAACCATACATTAAAATTAAAAGTAAAAAAGTACTAAAAATAAGCGCAAAGTAGAAATCTGCGCTAATTTTTAGCTAATAAAGTCATTGATCTACATTATACTGACAATATAATGTAGATCAATGAACAAAGTTATGAATTTGCGCGGGTTTCTACTTTGCGCTCAACTTAAACGGTGTAGGAGGTTTCTTCAGGATTTATATTCTCTGATTTCGATTTTGTTTACCCTTAAAAAAAAGCAGCAATTTTTAAAATAAATTAAAAGCCTTTATGAAGGTCAGCCCTTTTATTTGTATTTGTACTCAAAGCAATTGTCCTACTTCCTTTCCAAGGGCAAACAATCATGCCTGTTTTGTTTACTTCTGAACTTGAAGAACATGTGTTGAAGTTCTCGTTCAAACAAAACCTTCAAAATATTGCAACTACTCCATTAATACCATGGAGAAAGGAAAATATACTATTACTACTACTAAGGTCAAAGTGTTGCTTTTAAACGAGCTTGACAACAAACGGTCTTCAATTTATTCATGAAATTGTAGTAGAACTATATGCAGGGTAGTCAAATTTTTATAATGAAGCTTTAATAACAACGACTCAAAGAGTATAGCTAGCTGTGCGACTGTTTTAATAAATAGTAATAGTAATACCCATTATTCTATTGAATTTTCCCCCAGGCGTGGCTCAAATTCTAGCAAAAGAAGGAGGTATATCGGACCTTGTAACTTTACAGGTAAACTAAATTCATTCTAATTTATTTAATCACCTTTTGGGGAAAAAAAAACAAAATTCAAGATCAATAACTTCATCATTGTCCTCAATGTAGATGGCACAACTGTTTCATAACTAGAATACTGATCTGGAAATGTTGATAAAGTAGCATCAAAACAATTGATTTGGACATGTTTGAACTTACTGTTTAACCATTCCATTTCACAGGCTGCCGTTCTTCACGACACAGTCGAAGACACAGACACTACGCTGGAAGAAATCGAAGAGCACTTTGGGAAAGAGGTGCGTGCCGTAGTTGCTGATGTCACGGACGACAAAACACTCCACTGGAAGGAGCAGAGACGGCTGCAGGTCGAACACTCCCCGTTTATTTGCCCAAAGGCCAAGCTGGTGAAACTCGCCGACAAATTATACAACCTCCGTGACCTGGAGAGGAGCGACCCTGAAGGATGGACCAAGGAAAGGGTCCAAGAATACTTTGAATGGTCAGCAAATGTCATCAATGGAATCAGGGGAAACAACGAGGCCTTGGAGAAAGAACTGGATAAACTATTTACTAAACGAGATATCGTTGTAGACAAAAAATAAACAAAAACCAAATATGAAGGGGATGCATTTCCTGTACCTTCTTTATTTTTCATACTGTAGTGCAATATTTTCTTCAGGTTTTGAGATGCATAGGAATTTGCATAAACTGATTAAAAGCAAATGGCTCTTGTAGTATTTTCAAAAAATGTTATTTTTTTCATCTGTAGTCAAAGTACTTTTGTGTCTTCTTAATTTTCTGTTCATTTTTTTATGTATCTTTTATTTTAAAGGGCTTTTTCGTCATGACAGTGTCTTTAGTAATACTTTGTTGAGCAGTGACTTGACCTGACAAAAAATAAGATAAATACAATTAACTAATTTGTGAGCAAGCCATTCAAAAATAAAAACCTTTAGGTTTATGCCACGAATAATGTATGAGCATTCTACAAGTTTCCTTTTTGTGTTTTGTGGCATTCTATTTTTGATAATAAGAAGTGATTAGAAAATGAGGTTAAACATTTGATATTCAGTTCCAAACACTTATTTAGGGGTATCAACAAAAGAATTAGAAGCCAAACCGAAGATTTAGGTAAAAATTATGAAAAAAGTGTGGGACACTCTTTGTCCCCCCAAATGGATGGATGCGCTTTTACAATTTATTAAATAGCGCCCTCTGTTGCCATTAATAGGTACATTGTTTGTTTTTCGTTTTCGAGGGTTGGGTTTTGCTGCTCAAAAAATTATCGTGCAGGCAGGTTGCACTACATCGGGGCGAGTCGTGTGATTATTCAGTAAGGGCTTGCAACATTCCTGTCATAAAACTGATCTTATCAACACAATCAATCGATGTCAATTTCCGAGTGATCAGGATACTTTGGAATTCCAGTGTTCCAGCTCTTGGAAGTGCAATAAGTCAAGTGGGACTCGGCAGGATTTGGGCGAGGTGGGCAGAGCTGCTAGCCTAGCTGCATGCAGTGCATTGTCGAATCGCACAGGTGGCCGCCGTCCTACCGCGTTGTAAACACCCGTCAGGCGTCAGCTTGGACTCGGTCGGTGTGTATCGTCAGAGTGTGTCACACATAGCTGGGATTTGAGACAATTTTCCATTGAAATTTAGCCAGCCTCCTGTGTGGTGAGTGTTTTTCTATTAATTTGTCAATTCCAGTGTACTGACTGATCAAACGCGTAAATCAAACAACTTGCTTAATTAATTGTGATTGTGAAAATAATTGTTGTACTGCACATGGTAATGGTTGAATTTCACTTTAATTATATATTAGCCTAGTTATTATTGTGGATCCCAATTTTGTTATGCCGTCGATAGGGTGCATTTGCTTTTATAATAAATAATAAATCATATGATAGCCCTATTGAACCATTAACTTATCGTAAACAAAAATTTCCAATGTTTTTTTTGTATCAAATAGATCAAATATAGCCATAGGGATTTGAAGATTTTACAGTATGGACAGGGCCGGGATCTATCTGTTTTTACTTCACAGTGTCTTCTCTTTCAGCTCAGGAGTTCCTTGACCATTATTAATTTTAATTTTTAATGTTTACTTTGTACAAATTCATCTCATGTGACCTGTGGACTGAGGAGAGAGCATTCTGTCTTTATCCCTTTTTAATTTTTTTTCGGGACTGGAGGGTTTACGATTATCACAGCTACCCTTTAAAATGCTAATCTTTTCTTTCACTGGCTAACCTGCTTGCTTTTTCATCAAGGTGAATGAGCAATTTCACCTTTTGAACACGTCCTACAAACAATCTGTGCAAGCTTTCTTTTTCATTGTCCACCTTTTTGGGGAAGCAATTTCGTTGCTTGGGGAAAATTTGTCGTCAGTTACAATTGATTTTAATACCGTAATCCTCGAATGCCATCAACAAACCTAGGATGAGATGGTTGTTCTGGTACATCCAGCTGGGGCAAAAACCTCTCTGATATTCTTTTAAAATTTTTCACAATCCCATGAAGATATATTTAACACTGAGCTGTCTCAGTAGCCTCGGAGTTTGTATGACCGCACCACTGCAGTATTTGCCCTTAATCTTGTTTTTAGTGACTAGCCAGTGGGACTCGTCGTTTCACTAATAAGTTCACCAGCTTTTTCACAAATGTCCATATTTTATATAAGATACATGTAAGGTTGATTTTCAACACTGTTCTAGCCAGCCGGACCAGGTCCCAATTTCATAGAGCTGCTTAAGCAGACAATTTTGCTTACAATTTGTGTGCTTAGCAAGAATAAGCAGGATACCAGTCAGAAATTGTGCATGTGTCATGGTATTTTGGCTGGTGACCTTATCCTGGTAAGCAGAATTTTGTTGCAACTTTTTGTGCTTGAGCAGCTCTATGAAATTGGGCCCTGCAGTCTGAAAGTCTTTTGACTGTTCCTTGGAGAAGAGAGAACATAATCGTAACCAATACACACACCCATAATTAGACAACACTTAACTGTCTCCTGACACCCCCCCCCCCCCCCCTTGTCAACTCACACACACTGTCACTTGTGTCAGTGTGTCAGGTCGCTGGCTGTATTATGCCCCTGGATCACATTAGCACAACCAGACCTGTGACCTACACTCGTCTGGCAGTCTGCTTTTTACTTCAATTAATTATAATGCGCTGTCAATTGTGAAAGTAGACCTGTGCTAGTCCGTCTGTAAATTTTCACAACTGAAACAGATAGTACAATGAAACTTTATTTTTAAAAGCAAACACACACAGTGATACTGATTTTTCAATTGACACTGACTGTGATCAAATTTGAGGTTTGTACAACAGCTGTTGTGTATGAGTTTAACGGAATGGGGAACAAACCTTAAAATAATACAAATATGGGATGCATCTATAGTCATCCATTATTTGTATTATTTTTATGAAAATGCATTGTCACAGAATATAATAATGAGGTGAAATGGAAAAGCCAGATTTCACCTCATGGTTATATTCTGCGACAATGCACATAAAAAACATCATTGTCATTTAAAATTGTTGCTTTACAAAAAAGACATGGAAGCACTTCAACCCCCCCCCCCCCCAATTCTAATAAAAGTGAAAGAAACCCCTTCTAAACAACATGGACAGCTTGCACTTCTGGACAAACGGGCGAGAAATTATTATTTTGGAAACGACTCTGCGAAATGTCCGAAGCATCCTATAATTATTCATATAGGACTCCTATATGAAATTTTGGAGCGTCGCAACAGTATACATGAAAAAACGTGTGTTCCACCAATCAAATGACAAGGATCTGTGGGATGTATACAACGTGACCAAACAGCCACCAAATTTGGGCTCCAAACAAAAACCTCTTTACTGATTAGTGTCATGTACCTAATTCGGGAAATTTTCGTTTGCATTACTGTGTTTATGTCTTGTGAAGGTTTTCAGTGTTACTGGTAAATGTCTCTCTCAAAAAATTGGAAACACGATCAATCAAAGATTCTAGTGTTCATTACAAAATGAAATGTATCTATAACAGGTGTTGAATAAATTAAAAAATATCAATCTTTGTGCATATATTACAACTTGGTGCCGATGATTTTGACAGAATATTGGTTTCTTGGAATATAATTTAAAAAGCCGGATGGTCATGCATAACTACTCAGACAATGCAAATTTCAGACTAGAGACTGCCGAGGGCAGGTTACTGACGCATGTCCACCATTGATTGACTCTGTAAAAAAGAATTTAAAGAATTCCAAAATTTAGTGCGGGATTTTGTTGACTCTTATTTTGTTTGCTTCAAAAATCGATGAACCCGCATGAAATTGAAGGTGATTGTTTGTTAAAAAATTTAATCTTGTTACACCTTAGAGTTTCGGAAATGACCGTAAAACAGCAATCACAGTGGATGGTACATTTTTCTTAGTGGTTGACCCAGGGGTAACCCTTAACTAGCCTGGCATACATCGTCTAGTGAAAACTGCTATGGGCTAGTTTAGAAGCTAGCACTGGCACTTCTTAACTTGCCCTGTGGCCTACTAAAAACTGTGCGACCTACTTGTTTAAAATGTTCATATTTCTTCCTGCTCCGGTGAATAATACATAAAAAAAAAGCATTTTTGAGTCAGTGAATATAACTTCATTTGACCATTAAACTGGTTGTGATCACATCGGAAAGATTGGTTTATGAAAATACATGTTTTAAATCTGGGCTACTAAAACTTTCTGGAGGCAAGTACCGGTAAATCACACAGTTTACCAGGTGTTTTACAAGAAGCTAAAGTGCAAGGCCTGTTGGTGCCCAGCCTGTTGCATTGAAATGAAAATATTTACTAAAATACTCCACTCTTTCAAAGGATCTTTATTTGTTTGTAAACATTACCAATACCACACATTTATAAAACAAAAAGAAAACAACAAACGAACAAACAAACCCCCAAACCAAACCACACAATCGTCTAATGGCTAAAAAACAAACTGTTGTTATTTTATACCTCAATAAAACTAAGGGGCTGTTTGGGTACATTATTTTTTTTTACTTTTAGATTTATCCTGTATAACATAAACGTTATTCTTCAAACACATCTAGCGATGGGGGGGGGGGGGGGAGGTAAGTTGAACTTGAGGGAGGTTGGGTGGGTATTAAACGATGCCATAGGTTGAAAAAGTCAAGCTGTTAAATTATTTTCAGTCAACACAAAACACAATGGAAAACGATTGCATTGCAGACTACATTCTAAGTGACTTACTTTTTTTAAAGTGCTTGCCACAATTCTGATTGTCTTCTCCAAACCGTGAACTTTGACCTTTGGGGATAATCTTGGGCTTGGCGATAATGAATGGCGGAACTGAAACCGGTATGAAGTGTTAATGATGATAGTGCACCCTACTTAGAATAATTCATTCAGTGTTTTAAAAACAAACAAGAACAAGATACCATGAGTTGAAGATAAACATTTCTGTTGGTTTAAGCTTTCTACACTGAGTCCAGTTGTAGTGGATGGGGTAGGTGTACGACCCAGGGGTGCAAGGGTCGGGCACTCAAATGAATGAACTAAAACCTTCCCGTACAAAAATGTTAGACCCATCAAGTTTATGAAATGTGGCGTCAGTGGATGTTTTTGGGTGTTGACAAAATTTGCACCTTGGAAGAGTATCAAATGCAATTTGAACGTGAGTTTTTCTCCCTCCTACTGTCAGTGACTCTTGGCAACATTTTCCAGTGAGTTGACCAACCATTTGAAACCATTCGACTGCCAAGGTTGTGTACTGTGGCACAACTGTACACAGAACTAACTGTTTACTGTGTACATGCATTCCCTCATGGTATCATATTTCAGGCTGGCATAGTTGATCTATCATTCAAAACCACTTGAATGGTATTGAATGGTCAGACAGCAAGAGGGTTAAGAGACTCGTAATTTTGTTGTCCCCTTTTCATGGGGATTCCATCTATTGACAAAATGAATGTATCACAAAACTGAATTTTGTCCTTGGAGCCACCTCTTTAAAAATACTTTCTTTTTTGAATATTTTATTCACTTTTAGTTCCGAGGTTTGGAATAGCATGAAGCCTCGATAGATTTAGTATAAAAGTAAAGTATGTTTGGAATACACTTGACTGCAGGACTTGTTTTAAAATGTGAGTTCACACACGACTGTTATGTACTTTGCAAAATGGACTCTGGCCATGCTAGTGGTCCGGTTCTCTGGCCATGCTAGTGGTCCTGTTCACTGGCCATGCCAGTGGTCCAGCGGGTCTTTTGAAAATCGGAAAAATGGGTGGATCACAAAACTGAATTTGACTTTGGAGCCCCTCTTTGTGCTCTTCCCCAATTCGTAATACAATTCTGACAGTGTCGCTTCCTCTAAAAGTAAAATGTTTAAATGTTAATATTGTTGCAGCAAATCAAACAGCAGAAGTCAAAGCCAAAAGAAGCCAAATTGGCTACACAGCCTAAAGTTCTTGGCCACACGTAGCTACTATACAAACATGACCTGTGTGTATATTTGTTACCATGGAGTTGGTAATGGATTTTTTTGTAAATGTTGTGGGCGGGTCCAGATCTGAACTTCTGAAGGGCGGGGGGCAACTGGTATTGTCTTCCAAAAGGGCCAGATCAGTTTGTCTGGGGACGTTTTAAAGGAACACTAAGGCCATGACCAAGGGCTGGCATGGAGGGCGCTTGCCTCTATAATTATTTTAGGTGTCTGTGTACAGTTCAGCTGTCTGCATGTCGACCAATGTACACTACAGGGGGAGCACCGTCAGTGTGGATACTAGAGTACACTATGTTTGCTGAACGGGATTTTGTTTGCGAAAGTTCACAGTCCAAATTGACATGTCGAAACCACTGCAGTTTAATATCAACATTATTCTGTGTGTAATGTATCCTTATTTCTGGCACTGGGAAAAAACTTAAGGAATTTTTTTCTTTAATTTTTTTTTTTTTCGAAGGGGGGGGGGTTAAAAAATATATAATTATTTTTTTCTGCACAAATTCCTGAACTGGTTTTTATTCCATGTTTTGTTTTTCTTTTCTGAAGCCATCCAGTCGTCAGGTGGTTGGGGCACCGTTTGTCAGTGAATTGTTTAGTGCATTTTTGACATGTTTTTACCATGGTTTATAACATTTGGATTGTAAACCATAGATTGTTGTCAAAATTCTTTTTGTGGTTTACATACCAGAAAAGGGATGTTCTGTGCTTTTTTAAACATTGTTTGTGAACCATGAGTTACACTTGCCTAGATAAAATTGTTTTTAGAAACAGGATCATTGTTGTTGTTTACAAACTTTAAGTCAATAAACATTGTCATGGTTTATAAACCAAATTTGCAATGAACATCAACGAACTGTTATGGTTTATAAACAATGATTATGAGGTATTGTCTATCGTTTGTGGTTTACAAACCATGAACATGCATCAAAGATTTCCAAACCATGAAAATTGAATCATCATATGTTTTCAATACATGGTTTGTAAACCATGAACATTGTAACATCTACGTTCTAATTGCAATCTATGATGCAATGCCATCATTTCAACAAATACCCGGTACTTCCTAGAATCTGGATTCTAGTTTCATAACTTTTTGTCAGCAGTGACTCTCAACTCTGATCAGGGAAGTGTCAGTTCCAAGTGGACTTTACAAGGGTGAGGGGGGGGGGGGTAGGGAGATGGGGGACCTAGAACAGATACTCCTAGAGCTGTGAAATGAGGTTTATATACTAATCTCAAGAGTATGCAAACATCTGTTAAACCTTCTGTGAGAACTTGACCTTCATAGTTCAGTAAAACTTGTCTCAGTTTTATAGTCACAAGTCTGTTGTGCAAACACTAAACAAATAAGCTATATGTCTATTTTTCTTACTTTTTAAAATGTGGTAATTTGACATGAAAATGCACAAAAATCGGACTGGCTGGTCAAAAACTAATGTGGTCTTGTCAAATGTACATGCTGACTAGCTCCTGGGGACTAGCTTACTAGCCCCTAGGGACTAACTGACTAGCCCCTTGGGACTAACTGACTAGTCCCTGGGGACTAACTGACTAGCTCCTGGGGACTAGCTGACTAGGTGACTAGTCCCTAAGGACTAACTGACTATCCCTTGTTGGCCAGCTGACTAGCCCCTTGGGATTAGCTGATTAGCCCCGGGGGGCTAGCTGATTAAAACAGTGCAATGCCTGGTAAACTAGAAATCAGATTAGTCTTGCTGACTAGCCCCTTGGGATTAGCTGATTAGCCCCTGGGGACTAGCTGACTCCTGTTCACTAGTCTGATAGAAAAACAGCACAGGGCCTGATAAACTACAAATCAAAGTAGTTTAGTGTGTTTGTCATGATCACATTCAATAGAATTGCCCCCTGTGCAAATTAGCAGCAGGTACACGGTCCATGACGGAAGGAGGAAACGCTAACTTCACTTCTTTTTTGGGGGCTCATAATCCGTGAAACTTTTTCCTGGTGGGGCTGCTCCCAGTTTCGATTCATGCTTTTTAAAAGGAGGTATTTGCTTACTCACGGCAAAACCTTTTTGACGGCAGTCATTGTCAGTGCAGGCAAGGTGACATGATGAATGAAAAGGCAACCCTTATTCAGTGTTGTTCGTGCCGTACAGGGAAAAAGGGAGAGAGGGGCGGAAAGTTTTCAGAAATCCTAGAATTGATTACACGTCTGTAATTTGGTACCACACAATGTATAGTGTATAAAAATAGGTGTGCTGTGTGTTGAACACTGTCAGAGCAGTGTATTTAAGTGGAGTGGGAAGTACATGTACATGGACACGGAAGCTAGAAAACTGAAAAGTTATTCGTTTTTATCAAATAAACTGGATTGATTTATGGTGTCCAGTTTGAAGGTAAGATACAACGTTGGTTTTATTCGCTGAACAAATTCAATCATTTTTGTTGATGACCTACATTTACGGTGTATACCTATCTAGACACTTAACGTGTTGGCGATTCAGCTTCAACACGTTCAATGAGAGAGTGACAATTGTGGGCATTCGTTGCGCTGTAGAGTGGTTGTTCCTGTTCGCACCCAACTCTGTTGAGGAAACAATTTTTTGTGAAGAAAAAATGCACCAGACACTGGTTTCGGGCGACCGTAACCCCAAAAGCAGTTTTTAGTTGTATCTGAAGGGTTAGTGTACGTTTTAAAGCATTGTTAAGGTGCTCGTAAAAAATGAGTTGGAGTCACAGCTGCAAAGAGTGAACTCCAGAACTTTGCCGGTTAAATGGTTTTTAATCGTGTCTGGTATTCATGTGTTTATTATTTACTCCTTTATTATGTGTCTACAGAATGGCTGACTTTTTATCTTATTATCTTGTTTCTTTTTCTCCCTGCATTTTTGGGGGGCTTAACCCTTTAGTGTAACCCCTTCGGCATGAATTATTACCTGGTAGACATAATATTTTATTACCTCTTCAATATCGAGCTTTATTTCCCCTCCCCCCAGGCATGCATGTTACATTTTCTCCCAACATTCGTCTAACTGCGTATTTTGTTTTGCATTGCACTGCCCCCCCTTTATACCCTTACAGGTTTTTGTGGTGTGTGTTCCCTGCTGTTCTTTTGTCGACAACGAGGGCGCTCCTCCTCTGTCTCTCCCTCTACCCCATCCCTTTTGTCTGTGATCGTCGGCTCTGAATGAACGGCCGGATCAAAATGGCAGACCAGGTAGTGATCTTTGAATGAAATGAACGAATGAGAAACAAAACGAGAATTCCGCACGAAGGTTTTGTTGGCATTTTGCATGATGGATGTAAATTTTTTGCTTTTTACTAACAACCTTTCATCTTTAAAAAAATAATGAGTAAGACACAAATCTTAACCAAATCCTAAAGGTAGCATTTGCATTCAGCACCTTAGCAACAGTTCCTCCGCATCATTAACCTTTTCCATCTTTCTTTGTATCCGCATCTTGCTCTTTTCTCCAAACACATCAGAAGTACGTAGCACCTTGGAAATTTTTTTATTTGGTTCAAGAAATTAAGTACTAACACGAGCACATTTGAATCCAGATGGTATTTATTTCCTTTTTTTAGTATCGGAAACAAAATCTGAACAGTCCGTGTGGGATGTGTTTGTTTTTAAAAAGGGACTGCACTTGCATTGGTAAGATTGGTAATATAAATGCTCACAGATTTGCACATAACTTTTAACACTGTTTAAAGATGGTCACCGATGGAAAACTTCTCTTGAAATACTTTTGTGCCCAAATTTTCCCCCTGTTTTGCCCAAATTTGGGAGAGCAGTTGTCCCATCTGCCCCCCTTCGGTCAAACTCCAATATTTTTGCACAGCCTAATAAAAGTAACTGGTACTGTACTGAACAAGGATTCTTGACTATACAATTTAGTACACCTAGGGAAGGGCTCAACTTGTACACTGGATTTACTGTAGACTTGTGGACAAGTCGTTAAATTTTTGTCGCCGTGATTAGTCGCTGCGATAGAGTAATAACACTCAGCTCTCTGTGATCGAAGACTGCTCTCGCGAGAGACTACTGGCTCTGGACTACTCCCCATTTCGTGAGAGCAGTAGTCTCTCGCGGGAGCCAGCAGTCGCGCGAGAACATCGCCCCTTGTCGCAGTTTGCGGAGAGAGTAGGTACATGTACACTATCACCCGACAAACATTTAGCCACTCATCCACAAGTCTGGATTTTCTGCTGCTGTATGTGGGGATCATAGTGTTAGGAGGACAAGGTCTGGAGGGGGAGGGAGAAGGGGGAAGTTTTGTCCCGATCTCCTCCCCCCCCCACCCACAACCAATGAGCTTTCTTAGATTTGTCTCTCTACTGTAAACAGTTCCCCTAGACGCTTCATCTTTAAAATGTAGAATGAAGTGACATGTGTTACTAGAAAGCGTGACTTGTAACGGGGTCGGTGATGATTCAAGCATGGGTTCTGATACTAAGGTGACCTATCCAGATCTCATTTATAATGAGCCCAGCCTTGTGGAACGGGACTGGAACTGGAATAAGAAGACGGTTGAATCACAAGTCATGTCCTCTGGGACTTAATGTAGTTTGGGGGGGGGGGTGGTGAGCATTTCAAGTAGACTTAGGTACTGTAGTCACTGTCAGGTACATGTATATAGTAGCAGAGGTCGTTTAAGGGGACTGCACTATTGATAGTGACCCCCAATTGTTTTTGTGTGTCGAATTCTCGTCAAACCAGTGGAAAGGCTTAATGTTAAATTAGGCACTTCTTAAAATAGCGGAACAGCGTTAAAAGTGACAACAGCCTATTAAGGAATGCCAGCCTACAATGGGAACGTCAACAGTTTCTTCTCATTTATAGTTACATTTATACGGAATGTTAGATGTGTTCTTATGGTCTGCTTAGCTTTGGACTATTTGGTGTTCCAAGCAGAGCAGTAAGGGTCAATACAGTGAGGGTCAGAAAAAGTCTGGCTCAAGCCTTTCTGAAATTTGAAGCATGTTTATTTTTGTTATTTTGGTCTGTTTAACGAATGCAAAAATTAAAAAAAGTATTTATTTATTGTTATTTTTTTTTTTTTTTTGAGGGGGTTGTTGAACCAGGGCCCCTGTTCATAGAGCTGCTTAAGAATAAAAATTAGCGCAGCAAAATTATGCTTACCGGATTGAGGTTACCCGCTATAATACCAATTTACATATTCTAAATGTAACTGGTACCATGCTTAGTTTTGCTTAGCAGAACAATTTTAAATAATACTTCCTACTTAAAGCAGCTCTATGAAATTTGACTCAGCTTCAGGACTCTGTTTTTTATAGCATGTTTAGGATGAAACATTTTTTGTTTGATATAAATTGCCCAAAATGCAAGAGATTGTGTGTTGGACCGTTTTTCAAAGAAATTTATAAACCGATACCTTCTTGGTGAACTGCTAACCTAGAGGTGAGCATTTCGGAAGTGGTTATTCTGACAACCAGCTGGCAGACGCCCCAAAGCTCACCCTGTAAAATTGACACCTGCTGAGGGTAGACTAGAACCTGCTGTTGCCACGGCTACTGTAAATGATATCTGAATAGTGTAGACAAGGTTTGCACGGTTGGGGACTTTTGTTTTGGTCTGGATACATGCAGAGTTAAAGGTAGGGTGATCCAGTGGTGAATCATATGGGGGAATTTTCAAGAGAGATTACAATTAAAGTCACTTGTGAACGTGTCAGTTGAATACAGTGCCTACTTGTTTAGGAAATAGCAAACAAAGCAGCACAGTGTTTTCACCAAGAGCATCGCCCCGGGTTTAGAGAGGTGAAAGCGGGGTGCCAACCGCATCTCTGGACATATTGAGGGCAGTATTCAAAAGTGAACACCACAGAATTTTTTTAAAAGATGCCTGCCTGCATGTGATCTTTGTAGATTCATTTTTTTTTTTTTAACATACTTGATTTCTAATCAATGTGCTTTTCAGACAAAACAGTTTGCTTAATATTACCATTACCAATTTGATAACAATGAGGCTTTCGGATAAAAATTACACGACTTCTTTTTGGGGTCATTACCAAAGTATGACCATTCATTTAAGGAGCACTCTGTGTCAAAACAGTACATGTCTGTTTAGAATCACAATGGTGTTATTGCAAACCTTACTAGACAGATGACAGTTTGAGATCCCTTACTTTAATGCACAATCTGAGAAACGTTTCATGCAGAAACGTTTCTCAGATTAAAACGTTTTTTGAATCCCTCTCTTGAAAGCCACATTCCTTTGAAGGGAATTGTTTCTCAAAATATCAAGGAGTGCTTCTTTAACCAAGTAAGTTTTTATGGTAATTCATTTTTGGAGTAATTTCCAATGGTATACCCTCCTTTTTAAGACTCTCCATGACATTGGCCTCCTGCTGCAAAAAAAAACAAAACCCCACAAAACATGGTTGAGATACAGAGGTACAGTTGTACATTTAGTACAAAAGTACGCATAGTACTAGCTTAAAGGAACATTACAGAATTGGTAAGAAAAGAACTTGTAAAATATACTTTTTGATCACAGATTTCCATAAAACTTACACTGTCTAATGGTGATGATAGAAGAAAAAATCCCTTATTTTCTTGTGACCCAGATGGCCGATCGATCTCAAACTTCTACAGGTTTGTCAGTTTATGTATATGGTGGATTACATAAAGTGCTTACACTGCCAGCAACTGTTTTGTTAGCAAAAACTGATTCTGTAATGTTCCTTTAATAATGGTTTCTTAATCTTGATGGTCTTAGCATGGAGCTACTTGGCTAGACCTTGTCACCTTCTTATCAAAGAGGGTGACCTTGTACTCTCCAGTGCATCTCCTGGCAGGCAAAATACTGCACTGGTCATATATGAGTAGTTTTTTACTTGACGCTTCATAATTAGTACATGAAATGAAAAATTGTCAAGCTGAACCAATTTATTTTAGGTTTGCCCCCTTTCTTCATATCAAATGTTGATAACATTTGTGCGAAGCAATTTCAACAACATGTAAGATTTCATGTTTTCTTCCATTGGTCTATGCACAAATTGTGCATCTCTAAAGAGAGGGATGTTCCACAAGGAACTTTGTGTACAAGGTCTATTTAAAGGCACAGTACAGGTTTGATAATGACTCTGAAAGTTAATGGCAATAAAAACTTACTTGGTAAGAAGTACAGCAGCCTTGGGTAGTATAATGAATTTTGAGAAACGTTTAACTTTGAAGAACTACGGTTATGGAAAATATAGCACTTTTTATTCTCCAAAATTTGAATCTGAGCAGAAACGCTTCTCAGACTATGTATTCCTATGGGGAATATTCTTTCTGTGAAGAAATATTCGCTCCGGTTTTTCGTTGATATCTCAAAAAACACGACCACCTTTTGAAGTGAAATTTTCACATGTTAGTTTTATTGTATGTACCTACATTTATATAGGATTAACACAATCAGTAGGCTCCAATTACCAAACGGGTACTGTACCTTTAAGTACAGTGACAACTGATCCATTTCACCTGACGTCATCATCACAATAATCTTGGTTGCCTCATTTTGAGAGTCCTCTTGTTGTATACATTGTGTACAGGTGAACAGCGTTTACAAGATTATGAGCTAACTCCCACAATGACGAGTGTGACTGCAGCAACTGTGTATGACGTTGGGGCGAGGGGTCAATATTCGGCGTGTTTGAGAATTTATTTTAACACGCTTATCAAAGTAAAATCTTCTTTTTGTCTCCTTCTACTCCCCCCCCTCAACCAAACTTCTACAATCTTATTCCAGCCTTCATCTTGAGTGATTTTTTGAAGATTTTTTGAAAAAGTGTAATACATGTAAAATCAATAGAATTGGGTTCAAAAGCATCTCTGCCTTACAGAATAAAAAACACCCAAACCCGCATTTTATTAATTTTATGGAGTTACCATCTGAGGAAAGATTTAGAAGTAAAAAAGAGCAAGCACAATTCAAATTACTGTACAGTCCAGCCGTTTGGGCATAATGTTTATGCCGGAACACTGAGATGCATCTTAAGATGAGGTGTCAATATCGCCATAGTGATTTGTATTGTGACATCACACTTCGCTTAGCAATTGAGATTGATGCACATGTTCAGATCAATCTTAGCGCTTTGTGAAATCGAGCGCGGTCCCGTGTTGTCATGAGAATCTGAGACTATGCCAGGTTTTATTATCAATTTTTATTATTATTAAAAAAAAAAAAAAAGTCAGTATCCTTTGTGGTCGATTACTTGATAGTTTTTATGATCATTCCTAAATAATTATTTCAATTTTATTACAATTATTTTTTGAAGGAATGAAAGCTTAGAGGAATGAGAGCTATTGTAGATTTCTGTACACAATAGATCGTGCGTACAATAACAGTGATTATATACGTAATTTAATTACAGCGGTCCTTCGATTGTATTCTACTGTACGTATAGATTTCATGAATTGATCTATGAACCTAGATTGATGATTGAATTGCGGATGTACGTGTAAGGCTAACGGTGGATACTGTGTCATGCGCAATCTTCTATTGAAACGAAATGCGTCATGCATACTCGCACAAACCCTTTAAACTAGAAATTCAGGATCTTTTTTCCCGACATCACAAAAACACATGTTTCTGGCTTGTGATTAATGTTTTTTATTCTTTGTGATTCATGCTTCGTGACTCAAGATTCAAGAGTCATGAACCAAATACAAGATGATCATTGATCTAATAACCCAAAAAGAGAACGAGCGATGAAAATAATCAAGATCTCCTTACAATTTCAATGAGTCATTCTAGAAAGCTGACAACAATGTCAACATTGTAGTGCCAGAGACGATTTCTCCCTTTATTGCAAATAAATAAAGAGATAAAAAAAATTATCTATGCTGTGACAGCTGATTTTCACACATTTAAAACAGAAAAAACAATGACATGTATACAAAAATCAGATACGAATAAATTCAGACACACAGTTTTTCAGCTATCTAACTGATTTCCTTGTGTTTGATTTTTCTCCGCTTTGCCGTTGAAAAGTGACCAAAATCTTGTCGTGCCTAGCACTTTTGTTTTTTCAATAAGCTGCACATGTATATCTGAAAATGTAATGCTCGCAGGTCTGGAATTTCATTGTTGAGAGGGCAAG
The DNA here is from genome assembly GCA_032158295.1 of Pycnopodia helianthoides. Classification (NCBI taxonomy): domain Eukaryota; kingdom Metazoa; phylum Echinodermata; class Asteroidea; order Forcipulatida; family Asteriidae; genus Pycnopodia; species Pycnopodia helianthoides. Next base: position 846,970 of record CM063251.1, read on the forward strand.
GCCATTTCCATTTTGCAAAGGGCACTTCCATTGAAAAAAAACCTTGAAGTCTATGGGAAACTTTTGAAGGGGCACTAAGTCCAAGACCAGGGGCAACAGAGGCCATGGCCTCCGTGGCCCTCTGTGTAATTCCAGGCCTGGCTCGGCCGAGGCAGTTTGGGCATTTTTTATAATTCCAGTCAACGTCTGGATTATGAATAGTTTGGTTATTTGATTAGGCACTCAATTAGAGTCTTCTGCTGCAAGTCACTCTCCCCTGACAGTTTCCAATATTATTTCATCTTAGTCTCCATGCGGGTTGTGACTGCTTGATCAACACGAGAACACCTCACTGTCCCGATATACTCATTTCTGCCTCCATGTTTTGTCTAGTTCCTGGCGTGTGATGGCTGTCAGGAATGGTGATTGTCTTTGTATGAAAAAGGGTACCAGACTGATTTCTGTCCTGCCTCGATTTGGTACAATGGATTTGGATGAGGATAAGCGCTACTTAAGTAACTTGTAAATGTCTCAAAATTTATAAATTCGCAGGAAGATTTCCTTATTTTGTGCCTTCCACTATTTTACAAAGTTTGTTTTATATATTCTTCATGAGTCATGCTTCGCGACTCAAAAGATTAAGGGTTCCAAAATACCAATAGAAGATTACTAGATCTAAAAATCCATAGGGAACAAACAATGACAATAGAAAAGAAAAAAAACAAGACCCTCGTACAGTTTAAAGAAAGCTTAACGCAATGAAAACATTTTAGTGTGGCGGACATTTTCCCCATTTATTGCCAAACAAATAAATAAAATAAAACATATTTGAACAAATTCTGAACAATAAAAAAATCATCAATGCTGAGATAGCTGATTTTCTCAAAGAAAACTCAAAAAAAATAACGACACAGGAACAATTGAGAATGTAGACTTGTAAATGTCTTGCCATGAATGAAGTCTCAGGCAGATTTCCTTATTTTTAGACAAGTGCTTTCCACTCTTTGGCCAAGTGCTTTCCACTCTTAAAAACATGTTTGTGTGGAAACGGAAACCCCCCCATTGGTCTTAACAAGTGGTCAATGGCCTGACAGACCATTGTGTCAGACACAATAGGAACAAAATCAATAGAGTGCAGACATAAGGAATGTACATTGTGTATAGAGTCCATCCTTTGGGCCTCTCTAATAACTGTATGTGTTGATCAACTTTACTGACTTGATGAGTTGAAGGAGAAGTCAGTGGTGTGGTGATTAGGAGTGTTAAAGTAAGCTTCCATGTCGCCACAGAGTGAAATGCCCTGTCCGCTTGATTGAAACAGAACATCACCTCCTCTCCCTGAGCATCATTTGAAGAGACCTGGGATTGTATCTTGAAGACCCTGGTGTCTTGTATCGGATGAATTATGAAGCAGGTAATTGGTCTGTACAGGACAAATTTATTAAAGGAAGTGTGCTCGGGGAGCGTGGTGTTCACCCATCCCATAATTTCACCCCAACTCGACTTTCTCCACATCTGTCTGTCGGAATGATCAGAAAAAGCGGCAATTTGTTGGCTGTCGGTTCTGCTTGCATACTCTCAAGACAAAATTCAGATATTTTTTAGGAATATCTGTTGTTTAATTTTGTACAAAATTCACCTTTAGTGCACTGTTTTCTTTATCTGTCTGTTTATAATCAACAAGGGTAGAGATTGATCGGTTTGCAAAAGCACCAGTTTGGCTCTCTGGCCTGCATGATAATAATAAAACGCAGTTCTTATATAGTGCTTTATCACACCCAACTGTGTCTAAAAGCTATGTTTGAAATATAAGACCCGTTTATTTACATATAGCACCATGTAGCGGTTTACAAGGTGTTGTGGCGCAGTCTGCAGCCAACCGTACCAGAAAAGCCCACCAGGGCAAACACCTTCTCTTAGCGATAAGTGTAACTGGGTTCTTTCACGTATACATGGTGTATTACACAACACATGGGACCTACAGCTTTACATCCCATCCGAAGGACAAAGCAATAATGGTGAAGTGTCTTGCTTAATAGGGACACAAGTGTCAAAACCGGGACTTGAACCCACACGCTGCTGGTCTGAAACACCCCAGCTTGAGTTCAGTGCACTTGACTGCTCGGCAGCGACAAGCCATAAAGACAACTCCTTAAAGGAATCATGAGATGTTTCTGGACTGCTTTTGCCCAAAACACAGTCCTACATGTAAGTAGGGGCCTGTATGTAGTCATTATGTCTTAAAGGAACATTACAGAATTGGTTTTTGCTAACAAAACAGTTGCTGGCAGTGTAAGCACTTTATGTAATCCACCATATACATAACTGACAAACCTGTAGAAGTTTGAGATCAATCGGCCATCTGGGTCACGAGAAAATAGTGAAAAACTGATTACACATTTGCAAGAAATGATATAGATTCAACAAATAAATAAAACGCTCACTGAGCGATAAACTCCAATCGAAAAATTAGTTTATTCAATTCTCATCAAATATGGCATTTCACACAGAAATATTTAAAGGGATGTTTTCTACTATCATCATCATTAGACCGTGTAAGTTTTATGTAAATCTGTGATCAAAAAGTATATTTTACAGGTTTTTTTCTTACTATTTCTGTAATGTTCCTTTAAGGTGCTTTGTAAAAATTACTGAGATGCCCACTTTGCTGGAATTAATGGTGATGTTTTACCATTATGGTGCCTTGTCAAGCGCACACTCCCATGCAGCAGGGTGTAAGTGCAGAATCCCACAGTAAGCAGAGTGCATCCCGATCAATGATTCCGTGCCAATATTTTGAGAAAAACAGTGGGTGTATTGGAAGTGGGCTCATTAGACAAAATGGACAGTTTTTGTGTCTGTTGATTCACGCTTCAAATGTCATGACCTTTGTGAAAAAGAAACAACCACCGCAGAAACCTTAATCCAAAAATCCAAAGCTGACCTCTATGACATTAAGAATAAAAAGACAAACTGTCTGTCAGAGTTTTTTGCCATTCTTTTTACAGGAATATTACAAGGGGCTTGGAATTCTTGTAATTGCTTGGTAAATTATGTCACTCCGAAGATGAATGATCTTTGATACGGAATGGACAAGTTTTTGTGAATGAATTAAATAAGATATTCAGGTTGTTTGTGTAAATATATCATTCGTAATTTCTGTTTGTACTTTTTACTTGGTTCTACACAATGTGCACCATGTGTCTGGCCCATTTTTATTATGAACGCTATGGGCTCGGGCTGGCAGTGGTTTTTCTATAATTTGGTTTTCTGTTTTGTAACCCTAGGAAAAGGCGCTTCTATAAATGTTGTCGTTATTTATTATTTTCTTGAAAATAGCAGTGGTTTTTCTATAATTTGGTTTTCTGTTTTGTAACCCTAGGAAAAGGCGCTTCTATAAATGTTGTCGTTATTTATTATTTTCTTGAAAATAGCAGTGGTTTTTCTATAATTTGGTTTTCCGTTTTGTAGCCCTAGGAAAAGGTGTTTCTATAAATGTTGTCGTTATTTATTATTTTATTATTTTCTTGAAAAATTGTAATATCAGAAAGATTGGGGAACCTTTAGGACGCTAGGTGGCAGCAGACTTACCAGGTAAATCCATTGTTCTTGGCAATGTGCGCATGCTTAGAATCTACGTAAACGATGACTTTTTACCGGTATGTCTGCTGCCATCTAGTGTTGAAAAGTCTCCCATTGCAATCTAGATCGAACGAGGCAAAATGTCGCTTTAAAAACTCATGTGTAATGTTGACCTTGTAGCACTGTGTTATGTAGCACAGCACAGGGGTCGGCCAACTAGAAACATTTCCACTTGCCAAGTATCACTTTATTGTTACAAATTAGGTAATTGATAGATTGTACAATGCTTTGATGAATGGAGGCCGTGTACAAAGAGCACGTATACCAGACTGTTTGGGGTTTAATGCGGAGCGAACAATGTTTAGATTAGGATGGCTTTAGCTGTAATGGTGTAATCCACTGGATGACAGGATGATGATAATTAGTTTTATGGTTGGTTGGTTTGAGGAATGAGGAATGATCATAATTCCAGGTACAAAACACATTCTTTAATTGCATTCAATTTTTTCACCATTCTTACTGATTCCAGTCATCTTTTTTGATTCTAGGTTCCAACGCTAGTTGTACAGCAAGGCGGTTTAGTGATTTATCACTTTTTCGAGTGTTTTTTATGCAATGTAATTTTAGACTATTTCTTGTTTCTTATATTATGTACTGTATCATGGTGCTATATTCCACACAGGATATGGAATTTGAATGAATGAATGCAAATTATTGATGTACATGTAAAGCTGTTAAAGAAAATAAAGCGCTAAAAAAAAAAAAACTTCCCCAAAATTTTGGAAACAAGTCACAAAATCTACAAAAATTAAAATTATTTTGGTAAATAGTGCTATTAACCATTAACCAACACATATTGCTCATTAAAAAGAATTCATGGGAAACCGAGTCACAAAAAAATCTGCAAAATACCAGGTTGGCAAATATTTGTTCTTGGTAAGCTGGAATTTTTCTGTGAGTTTGCGTGCTTAAAGTTATCAACAGCCCTAAGTGCAGCAGGTGCAAGTTTCATAAAGCTGTGTGCATATTTTTTTGCTAAGCAGGAAATTACCGGGGTACCAGTCACAACAATTCAAACTACATGACATTTTGGCTTGTGTGCTTTCTAAATGTTTGAGCTTAAAAACAGCTTTCACATTAAGTACATGATGGCGGAAAAAAAACTATCCATGAGTACATGTATGCACATTTGCACCAAATGTAGCTAAGTTCAAAAAAATTATGCTTACCGGTATAAGGTTACCAGCAAAAACATCATGGCTTAGTTTCATAGAGCTGCTTAAGGCAGAAAATATTGCTTAATACTTTACTGCCAAGCAAACTAAGCTGGATACCATTTCCATTTTGTACAAGTGAAATTGTATCTTAGCTGGTAACCTTATGCTGGTAAGCATCATTTTGTTGTGCTTAGCAATTTTGTTATGCTTGAGCAGCTCTATAGAATTGGGTCCATGTCACATGCACCATCTTTGACTGGTATCCTGCTAGTTTTTACTTGGCAGTAAATTGTCAAGCAAAATTGTCTGCTCAAGCAGCTCTATGAAATTGAGCCATAGAGCTGCTTAAGCACAAAAAGTAGCTAAGCACAACAAAATAATGCTTACCAGAATAAGGTTACATGTACCAGCCAAAATACCATGTCACATGTACAATTTGTGACTGGTACCCTGTTCATTTCTGCTTAGCAGCAAATTGTTAAGCAATATTTTCTGCTTAAGTAGCTCTATGAAATTGGGCCGAGGTAATTTTCACACAGAGGAGGGACATGCTATCCATTGTTAAGCACCATTTTCTGCAAGTGCTAAGCAGTTATGTAAAACTGGGCTCTATCAGGGCTCGAAGTTCACACTGGACTGCAGACCCGGGGCAAGTGATTTTTAGCATCTGGCCAATAGACACTTTTGTTTCTTGTGTTTTTTAATTGAATTAATACCTCAGTAGCCTATGTGATATTCATGAACAAAATTATATTCAAATGTTAACTTTTGAGTCCGATAAATATCTTTCTGTTGAGTATAGAAGTATACATAGTTACATCAATCTTCTCTGAGTGATTGTTCAAAACAGTTTTATGTTAATAAACTGTGTCATTTTGCTTCATGGTCTTGTAAAAAAAAACCTCTGAGCTCTAGGTCCTGCAATCTTGTTCCCAATATTCTCGCCCTGTCTGTAGTCATCTTAACAAGGTAAATATATTTGTGGAACAATTTAGTGTCTGCTTAATGGCTGTGACGGAAAAGGTTTTTTTGTGCTTGGGAATCAGTAGAATTGGCCTTGTTAAACATCGCCCTGCTGTTTTTTGTGTATCTAGGCTCAATATGACATGATTGTAGCCTGGCCGGGGTTTGTTACGATCCATGTCCATTGATCTTCCCTCCAGGCAAGGGGGATTATATTATTGAGCTAGCCTGTGTTACTACTAATTATTAACGAGGTTGAAGTGAACTGGGTATGTTAATGTGCACACCGTGAGCTGATGCACAAATATTTACTATTTTTAATATCGGATATTTTTCCCGGTCATGTTTGGTAAATAAGCGGCCAATTTCAATGTCGTGTTATTGTGTTTTGCGCAAAATTAAAAACTCCTTGCAACGGTGATTCAACTTCACTTAATGTGCTCAAGCAGTCATTTTTTTGCATCATGTGATTAAAAAAGATAACCATTACAATTTAATAATCCACTCAAAGAGCGTTCAAATTCGCAGTCAGCTTTTTGCAGAAATCTTTAGTCGCGCCTGCTCCCATAAACTGAGTGACGATTTTGCACGGCTTAAATGAACACCTTTATATGTTTAATTGAATATAATGCTGCATAAATTCAAATGCCTCAGAGTGGAACTGAGCGACAGTTTCAACTGCCAGAGGCAACATCGCTTTAAAGGTTGTGCCCAACATTGGTAAGGTTGACAATATAAAATGTTCACAGATTCGCGCGTAACTAGCATGGTATAAAGATGGTCATAGTGGTCAACTTGCTTTATATTTTATTTTTTTCTTGAAATGCTTTACTTTTTAGGAAATGAGTAAAACAATAAGTTTTGATCGCGCGTGTCCAAAACCCGATGTTTGAAAACAGTGAAAACATATAATGGGGTCCGTTTTTTCACTGTTTTCTCATGACTCCGAGGACCAATTGAGCTTAACATTTCACAGGCTTGTTATTTCATGTGTATGTTGGGTCTCGTAAAGTGCAGATACTGGTCTTTGACCATTTCCAATGTTATACGTGTGCGTCAATACGAATGCAGGCAGAGTGAAATGGGCATGTTTTTGTGATTTTTTGTAATACTGGGAAAACCTATAACCGATACAGTTACTCTTACTAGCAATTTCTTTTAGGTTTGTCTTGCAAAAGAGAAATCAAATTAGATTTTTTTTCTACTGAATTTAAAGATTTTTGTTACGTTATTATTGCTGACAGTGATCTTTAAATGCGTATTTTTACCCCTTCAAATGTACTTTTTAAAGTTTACCATTTCAGGAGATATTCTGTACAAATTCTCTTTGGGGTTTGCTGTTGTCTTCTTCTTTGCAAAATACGACTGGCTCTGACAAAACCCTAAACTTTGACCTAATTTTCAAATAGTGAGATTGTGTTATTTATCGAAGAAGGTAACAATGTTACCAAGTGAGTTTCAGAATTTTTCCTCCATCAGAATCTCAAGTAAACAATGTGGTGATGCGATAATCTTAGACCGGTCCCTGCAGTCGATTTCACCAAGCCCTGAGATTAGTCTTTTTCCACAGGCATATCACTCGGGTGGGGTTTGAACCCCCTGACCATTGCCGTGCTAGAGCAGATACCACTAGACCACCAAGCTTGCCCGGTGGCTTGAAGCAGTTCAAATCCTATATTTTTTAGCAGCGGGTAATCCGACAATTTAATAGATGTTTATTTTGCATCGGGGATAAGAATATTGTTATTATTTTTTGTTTGCCCTTACAGTACATCTATTTAATATGTATAGTAGCCTCGGTTGGTTGGTTGATGTGAGTAGAGCATGTACTGTACCATGTGAAGGGAGGGGGGGGGGTCCTTATGGAGACGGAGATAAAAGCATTTTAAGGTCTCCGATAGAGAATTCTAAAGAGAGGGATGTTCAACATGAATCCTATGGGAGAATGTTAAGGACATCGGACAAAGGAAAGAACAACAGAGCATCTACACAGGGATGCATTGTTTGAGAATGTTTGCATGTATGGTCCCATCATTATTTGTAAACTGTTACTTGGAGCGGGGCGATGAATAATATTGTCGACTGCATTTGGTATGTGCTCTATGCTGTAATTGTAAATATCCCAACTCGTGTACAATGCTAAGTGCATGTCCGGCTGCATGTCTAAATGATAATGTACATGATACAATGTATGCACAATTCATCCTTATCCTTGAGACAGGTGTATTTATCCATGATGCATCCACTCCTGTGTCAATTAACCTAGTATAAACAGAAGTATTAATTATGGACAAGAGATAATAGAATCCTGGCCGGGCTGCATTTCAGCTCACTCAGCATTGTTTATTTTCCTCGTCTCTAAATCAAAGAGGGACTGAGGTTTTGATGAGAAAAACACACATCCAAAATTTCATCAAACTTATGGCCATAGGCCTTTTCCAAACCTTGGGCTCCGTCTCTGGCTTGGGCTCCGGCTCTGGCTTGGGCTCCGTCATCCGTGTGCATTTTTCCAACATCGAACAGAGCCCGGAGCCGGATCCTGAACCGAGGTTTGGAAGAGGCCCATGTTTGTGTTAGCAGCAGTGCGGCTGTGGCTTGCTGATCACATGACCATGCGTTGAAGCATAGGAAGCCCATAGCAACACCCTTAGCAACAGCCATAGCCACAACTGTAAATTCTGACACAACCTAATTGTTTAGCGTCATTTAGACTCCGTCTGCACTAGACCCAGAAAGGTGGATCAGACCCGGATCTGATCCGACAATGTGGATTCAAAAGCTAGTGTAAATGCAAACAAAAAGCAGGGATCAGACCCGGTTCAAGATCCTGCAATTTTAATCTAACTTTTGAGGAGGGTTTGAACCCTGCAATTGGTTATAAAACCAAGGGAGCCTCAAAAGTGACTAGCACTGTGACCCGTAAACCTGAAGATACCTGTGTAGGTAATCAAACCAAGGGAGCCTCAAAAGTGACTAGCACTGTGACCCGTAAACCTGAAGATACCTGTGTAGGTAATCAAACCAAGGGAGCCTCAAAAGTGACTAGCACTGTGACCCGTAAACCTGAAGATACCTGTGTAGGTAATCAAACCAAGGGAGCCTCAAAAGTGACTAGCACTGTGACCCGTAAACCTGAAGATACCTGTGTAGGTAATCAAACCAAGGGAGCCTCAAAAGCGACTAGCACTGTGACCCATAGGCCTGAAGATACCTGTGTAGGTAATCAAACCAAGGGAGCCTCAAAAGTGACTAGCACTGTTACCCACAGACCTGAAGATACCTGTGTAGGTAATCAAACCAAGGGAGCCTCAAAAGTGACTAGCACTGTTACCCACAGACCTGAAGATACCTGTGTAGGTAATCAAACCAAGGGAGCCTCAAAAGTGACTAGCACTGTTACCCACAGACCTGAAGATACCTGTGTAGAGAAGATGATGAAGAAATGTTAGTTTTAGATGTGGGAGGAAAAAAAAAAACCATACAGGGAAAAACCCTAATCAGGTAGAGACTGAAAACCCGATCCGCATGCAAGGCTCTGGGTCCGGGTTTTTGAATCGTTTGATCGGCTCCACAGAGGTTGAAAGGCACCTGGGAAGAAACCACTAAGCCATAACCTGCCTTGCCACTGCATTGGGTAAATTGATTAGGCCAAGCTTTACAGTCAATCAGGCATGCCGTCCGTAATCAGAGTCCAACAGTTTGGGGTGTTCAGTTACCATGGTGTTGGATTTTGTTTCAACTGGAGGAAGGAGCCGAGGGAAATTAACACATCATTGTGATTACCGGGAGGTTTCTAAACTTTCATGAGATTACCTCATTTGAAGTTGACATAATTCGCTGGAGATAATCAAATTTTATGTGGATGGAATTTCACCATTCTTGGTTCTTTTCACGAGTGCCGGCATATTTTCCCTCAACTCATAAGAGAGTATTGTTGTGATCATAATGACGGATAAATCTCTTAAGATGGGATTTTCCGTCTTCGAAAAGACACAAAAATCCATCTCAGTTAGAAAACGTTGAAACGACCAAGTATCCCTCAAGGACAATTCAAAGGAAGATTACAGTGAATGCTTTTGGGAATTCCAAGAATGTATTACTATAATATGTTCAAGTTAAGCCAGGCTAAATTGTAATGGACGCCAAGTTGCTGTTTAACATTCTGAAGTCACGATCCAATGACAGGTTTCTTCCCACAAGAGTGTTGCCTAGAATTGTGTAGTTTTAAGGGCACTTCTTCGTCATATTATGCTGTGAATAAGTGCATCATAGTCTTTGTACACTCTGTTTTTAACTTAACCAGTATTCGTAGGAAAACTTACACACCCTCTTTTATTTGTCGTTTTACTTTTGGAGCTATCTGCTGCTGCTAGTCACATGACATTGGGGCTGAGATGGAGTCCAGACTTTTACGCACAAAGCTTTTCACGGTTGAAATGTTTGATTGACTTTGCGATCTCAAGAAATGGCGGCGCACAGTCAGGACATTAAATTATTGACATAGGATTGAATGACCAGAGGCTGTGTAAATGTCAGGGGCGTAGTCTTGATTCAAGGCTAATTTCACCTCGAGAAATCAGCCAAGCGTTGGGTTTAACCGACATTAAACATGGCCTAGGAGTAAAATTATTTGAATTTGAATTTTTTTATTAACAATGGCAAAAATCTTGACGGTCAAATTACATAGCCAGTAGATACGTTTTTTGACTATTGAAAAGAAATTTAGAATTTAGAAATACTTTTTAACAAGAGAATGCGAGCGGAACATCTGATGCAATATAAAGGTGTGTTTTATTTATGATTATTGTTGCTCAGCATCAAAAAGAGCAAAAAAAATTGATCTCAACCCTTGATCTTAAGACAATAGAGGCCGCAAGCGGCTTGTAACAAAATGCCCTGCAATTGGAAACGGCTGCAAAAATTGACCTATTGCTCAACCTAGAGGATCAAAGAAAAGGTATCGGATCGAATTGACATTTTCCCAATGTTTTCCCATGTACACATAGAATCCACAACTCCTAAACAAAACCTTGTATTTCTCTTTTCTTACAAATCTTCCTAACATTTTTCCTGAAAATAAACGGTACAAAAAAAATCAACAAGATTAGCAACGTCTGGGCGAGTGGTGATGATTTTACAGAAATGAATGGCCTCTAAAATGGGTTAAGACAACTTAGCTAAGGATTCAACGCGGGACGCCTTGTCCACAGACAGTCGCTATTTGGGGTGTGGCTGAACAGATAGCTTAACTTGATGCACTTGTTAAGTTTTAAGCGAAAAGGCTGATTAGCTTTTTGGGATAATCTGGTGAAGGTATGTTTTTTGGTTCCGGAAGGTTCAGAGATAATTATTCATTCACAGCTAATTAAAAACAATTTTTTGAAGATTGATATTGGGTTTGTGGCTGGCTGCCAAAAGAGGCCGTCACATGCCTGCGGCTCGACCACGTTGTAGCTGCGTCCCCTACTAATTCAGCTTAGCTCAGCTGCGAGTATTAGGATGATTAACCGCCCGAATTAGGAAATTATTATTAAAGCAGTCGTTCACGCTGATCACTTTGGTGTTTGATTGGTTCAGAACCTGCAAGATGTCGAGGCATTCTCAGTTGACGTGTTTTTTGTTTTTAAACCTTTTCAGGACATGCCAGGTTTCAGGGGCATGCGCTACTCCAAGTTCCGCCATGTCTACGGCAATCCCTACCGCCGTGAGAAATGCTACAACAACATCCCCATCACAAAGAATTCCCATGACGCCAACTTCTGTGCCGTCAACCCCAAGTTTCTGGCCATCATCCTGGAGAGTCAAGGAGGCGGGGCATTCATCGTTATCCCGATTGAAAGAGTGAGTGAGAATTATTCATATTTTTTGACCCACTGAACCAAAACTTGATATTTTCTGGGACCTTTTCATTGAAAAAAAATATTAAGGAATTAAGTTTCTTTCCACGGCAGGATGGGTTCTTGAACCCCTTGTCCTGCCAGATCATGGACACTGAGAAATAATGCTTGTAGATTGGAGTGGGTGAATGTACACATGTACAAGATTGTGGCTTGGTGGTTGCAGTAGATTAAAGGGGTAAAGGAAGTTTCTTGATCACTATCAACATGATCAAAGAAGTTCTCAGCAACAGAATGCCCCGACATTTTTGTCATAGCAAAGATGTGAATCTGCATATATACTAAGATGAGACACATTTTGTACACGTAATCATTTTGATGCAAATGATTTGATGAACCTGCGGAGGACGCTCGCAGGAAATTTGTCTTCAAACCTAGGGTCTTGTCGGGGCTTGGTCGTAGTATACCTCAAAGAGAGTATAGAATTCCTTTAGAATTTGGAGTTGTATTTAGCTTGCGGAAACGTGCCAGCCCCAAGGCTATGCATCACTCCCCCTGCCTAATTTGGAGTCATCCCCACCATGGGCTGTGTCGTCAAATCTAGGAGTCATTATTCGGCTGATTTCTGGCGTGGGAAACAGGAAACCATAATGTATCACATTCTATTACCGGTCAGGTTGTGGGAATTGGGGGAAAACGGCTTCTGGCTGTTGTGGACAAAATCTTAGATGTCTTGTTGTTTTTTAGGTGCTGCTGCTACATTTACATGTACCATGGCCTCAGGGGATATCAGAAATAGGGGGAGGGTTGTCTTTTGAACGCAGTATTTTGATATTGAACGCCTTTTGCTTTATCAATCATTCACACTAGAAGTATGAGTAATTTGGACTTTGTGAAACAAATTGCTTGGTCATGACTTCAAAAAACCAAGCTCAGGAGATAATAATTGAAACAAAGAGAAAGCAATCGTTCAGATACTTTCAGTTTGACCCCTCAACATTTATGAAAGACCTGATTTGTGTTTTTAAAACAATTTTAACTGAACAGATTTCAGGTTGTAGACTGTGCAGCAGGATATTCTCCGTACTTCAATCTTATTTCTGATTGTTTTGCCCTCAGGCGTAAAAATCAGGGAAATTGTTATTAAATAGCCCGACTATCAAAACTGACTGTGGTGTACATGTATAGGGCAGCTGTTTTTCTCAGTACAATTCTCTTGTTCTTTCTCTCCAAGGGCCAAATACAATGCCTGCTCTGTTGCCTACCAAAAGATTGACCTGGCAGGCAAGATTGCTGCACTACACACTGGCCACAAGAGAAATTTTATATTTTGTAGTGTCCGCGTAAAGTCGAGAATGTGGAAAATAACAGTTGACTAGAGCAAGCTAGTCGAAACGTTGAGACCAAAAAGAACTCACTCCGTGGCAGTGCAGTTAATTACAAGAAAATCCCCCCCCCCCGATCCACTAAGCGAAAGCAGTATTCCAGGCTGATTTCCTACCTTCCGCCCAGGTAGTAGTTAATAAGCAGGACAGTTCTTTTCAGAGACAGTGGTGCTCCATGATGCGTGACCCTGTAATGTAACCCAAGGTATCATTGAAAAGCACAAGGCTTCGGCTTTAAGATGATGCCATGCTTTCTGCTGGTAAACATATAGTCTGGCCAACAAAAACCCTTTACAGTAGGATTACCTTTTTTTTGAGACACCCTGTACAACACATGGTGTAACCGCAAACCGAATATAACTAGGCCTATATTAATATAAAAAACCGGTAACAATCGCACGGTAGAACCTCCAATAATAGTAGGATTTTGCTTTCTTCTGATGGAGCTGTGTACATGTACACATTGTGCTTGCAGGAAGTACAGGTTCTGTGGCTTTTTTTGTAAACACTTGATGTCTTATTTGAATGTCTAAAACCTGAGTTTGTGTTAATAATTGTAATAGTAAAGGCATTTATATAGAGCTTGATGTAAAATACCCCAAAACACCTCACAATTCGAACTAAAAACCGCAACAATAATAATACTTAGAATTAAAATGTAAATGTTAATGTGTTACAGAGAATAAGCCAAGTACTTAAACACAGAGCAAACTAAATGTGAAGGAAGTTAAAATGCAAAAAGAAAACAAAATAAACCTTAAAAAGCCGAAATAAAAGCTTTGAAAATTAAAGATCTTTTTTTTTTTTGTCTGCATGAGCTACACATCTATTTATCAAAATGTGTAAAATGCAACATGGAACAAGCCATGAGAAACACCCCATGTGTACAGTCCTGCCCCTTGTGTTGGCTGATCAATTACATCAAAAACAGTATCCCCAGGTCTTTGACTTGCTTTTCGTACATATCCGTTTGTATGTTGGGCTAGCTAAGGGGGTTTTCTTTATGTAGAGTCAGATGCATCTAAGTACACGTACCCCCTTTTAATTGTAGTGAGTACACATGTTTCTCTTCATTTCATTTTTTTTCACCCCTCGGTTATTTTATTTCTACTTCCATGGTTGTAACAAGAAGGAAGGAAATAATAACAAAGTGTAGAACCTAATTTTGTTCAGCACAGGGAAGCCTACATCAATAAAGGCTAGCTGAAAAGATAACTCTGAAGGAAATTTCCATTTGTTCATTTAGATTTGGAAAAGTCTAAAGAGGGCGCCAGACGGGTATTTTGAGCCAGAGTACACAGGCATCGATGTTTGTATTACTTGATGATGCAAGTTTGATTAGTTTTTTAAAAACCTGTTTTGTCTTTGCAGTATGGGCGTGTAGATGCTCTGAACAACAAGATCGCCGGCCACAAGGGGCCAGTTCTGGACATCAAATGGAACCCATTTAACGACAACGAGATCGCTTCTAGCTCGGACGATGGAACGGTAAGTCTCGTCTTGTCTTGTCCCTTAACTCCCAAAAAAGGGAGTGTGGGTGCCGGGTCAGAGAGTGCAGCACCAGTCTTTCTCCGGGCTGGAGGGTTATAATGAGCAAGGGTTTGCATCTCCACTCTTTTTCATGTTGTTTGTCCCATTCACACTTTGATGGGGCAGCTACATGTATGGTAAAAAAACCTCCATGGCATTTAAAGTATTGTGGTTATTATGGTAAACTTTCCACCTTTAAATGTAAAACTTACACAAAATTGTTGGGTAACCGTAGATATTGATACATGTAATTGTTTTGTAACCGTGGTAACTGTTGATATTGATTCCAAGAAATGTTGCAGTCTCGGATGAGGTTGAAGGACCAATTTTGAAGAAAAAAAACGTTAATCTAAAAAAAAACACCATTTCCTAATTTTCCCTTGCAGGTCAAGGTTTGGGGCATCCCAGATACCGGTATACTCAGCGAGTCAAGCGCAATGTTGAATGCAGATCTGGTCCTGCACACCAGGAGGGTTGTGCAGATTGAATGGCACCCAACGGCTGAGGGTATACTAGCCAGCGCCGGACAAGATAACAAGGTAAGGAGCCGTCAAAAAGCTCCAACATTTTCGCTGTCACATGACAGGCGGAAGGGGGTGTACCACTTTGAAATGTGTTTGACAAATTGTACAGAGTTTGATATTTCTACAGAGGGAACTCATTATATTTCCCCCACCCTACGATCATTACCCTGGGCTTCCTGTCTGGGACCGCACCATCTTTAAGATCTTCCGTACCATCTTCCACTCCCTGAATGGCGCATCACCTGAATACATCAACGACTTCATTCATCTGTACAAACCTCCCAGACAGCTTCGCTCCTTGATCCTGGAATAACCTGCTCCTCATCATTCCACATTCCCTGCACTCCTGGGGTGATCGTTGTTTTTCACATGCCGGGCTATCTCTTTGGAACAGCCTCCCACTTCAAACTCACACAAGCAGATACCTGTTCTCAATACAAAACGACAGCCACTGAACGACCTAGCAAATCACATTACCAATGACATGGTGGCAATTTACGATCCTTTAAAAAGATAAATTAATATTGACTCAGTTAAATTCACACTTTGTCTTGAAACTTTCCGCCAAAATGTACTCTGCTATACTGATAAAAGTCAGTGTCCACGTCACGGCATCATCGTTGCTGATTGATCGTGGGGTTACATGAGCATGGTTTTGTAGGGAGACACTCGCTCTACGACAGTCACACCATTTCTCAATTAAAGTGACCCGACCGTCACTTTTCTGAGTGATGCTAACTGTTCCGTCACAGCACAAGCAAATCGCAGGTCGGCCTGGTGACTGCTTTAGGTTGATTATGCTGCTTGGGTGGGGGGGGGGGGAAGACACTGATCATTATGCATCAGAACTTTTTGTACAGCCTTCAAAATCTTGAGTAAAAAAAAAACGGCTTGTAGGCTTAATTTTTCCCTGAAGAAAAGTTTGAGGTGTTGGGTAAGTTGAAACAAATTGACCACTCCCAGAAGGGTAGCTACTTGTGTATCACGAAACAGAAGACATCTTCTGCAAATTCCACAGATGCTAGCAAACATTTTACTTCAAAGACAATTGTCTACTTTTTTTTAGATCATCATATGGGACGTTGAACAACAAGAGGCCTTTAATGTTATCAAGTGCCACTCGGACAGAATATTCTGCCTTGCCTTTAACTTTATGGGGGATCTACTGGCGACAACGTGTAAAGATAAGAAGATTAGAATTATCGACGCCAGAACCGGGGAAGTCCTGATGGTAAGATTCAGCGATTGTTTTATAATTCATGAATTATCCCCCAGATGATCCTCCCAAATCCCAGGCTTGGGATTTCATCTTTGAGAGGGCTATATAATAAGGTCAATAACTGCAAATTCATAGCTGTAATAATCAAAAGGGTGTGAAGGGAAAAATGCATATATAATTCAAAAAAATAAATTGAAGGTTACAAATAAATGTTTTTCTAAGAAATTAAATGTGTCTTATTGCCAAACTAATTTTTGGAGACCACTCTTGATCGATAAACTCCATTTACCGGGAGTTCCAATATATGAAGAAGAAAAACTTTTTATGAAATCCATACAAACTGCAATTAAAGTCTTGAGCGACAGTAGGGCACTTCTTCTAACGTGTCGTGGCCGAGCGGTCTAGTGCACCGACATCAAGTTCTGGTGGCCGAGTCATCACAATGTGGGTTCGAATCTCAGTCCAGGCACATGGTGCCCTTGAGCAAGACACTTACCTATAATTGCTCCTTGGCGTTTATATCCTAACTTATGGACTCTGCCGAGTTTATATTATATTTCTGGTTTATTTATTTACTGCACTGGCAGCCAAGCAGGCCGAAATGTACATTTACAAATATAACAAATTCATTTAGGTAAAAAAATATATATATTAATAAATATATATTGAATTACAAGAACATTAACCAAAAAATTGACAATAAAACACGCAGAATTTTTCTTTTTTAAAGGGGTTAAAGAGAAATCTTTGAAAAACATGATACAAGCAAATGTTGTTTGAGACAATTAAAAAAGCACTAAAAGACAAAGTAAAACTACAAGTGCAAGGCACTACTAAAGTAGAGGTAGAAGTTCCATTGGAATATCTTAAATTCTGCGGGAAAATTTTGAAGGGGCGCCAAGGCCAAGACCGAGGCAACAGATTGTATTGTTATTATTGTAATGCGCAATTGTACCTTTGCCCCCATATTTTTTTTTTTGCAAATATGAATATATATTTATTATTATTTTGTAGAATGAATTTTAAAAAAATGTCTTCATTTATTTTCAGATCGGAAGTGGTCATAATGGGACAAAGAGTTCAAAGGTTGTATTCGCTGGTGACTCGGATTACCTGATCACCTCAGGAACGAATAGAATGAGCAACCGACAAATTGCAGTGTGGAAACAGGTACTTCGAAACCCAATAACCCCGAATCACCTCCAACCCTACCTACCCAACCTCTCCAACCCTACCCTGACCTACCTCCCCAAATCCCTCCACCCTCCAACCCTACCCTGAGCCTACACTGAATCCGTCCACCCTCCAACCCTAACCCTGAGCCTACCCCATTCTCCACCCTCCAACCCTACCCTGACCTACCTACCACATTCCCTCCACCCTCCAACCCTACCCTGAGCCACCTACCCCATCCCTCACCTCAACTACCCTGAGCCTACCTACCCCAATTCCCTCCACCCTCAACAACCCTACCCTGAGCTACTACCATCTCTGAGCCTACCTGACCCTACCATACCTACCCTCCAACCCTACCCTGAGCCAACCTACCCCATCCCTCCACCCTCCAACAATACCCTGACCCTACCTGAGCCTACCTACCATTCCTCCACCCTCCAACCCTACCCTGAGCCTACACTGAGCCTACCTACCCATACCTCCACCCTCCAACCCTACCCTGACCCTACCCTGAGCCTACCTACCCCATTCCTCCACCCTCCAACCCTTCCCTGAGCCTACCTACCCCAATCCCTCCACCCTCCAACCCTACCTGACCCTACACTGAGCCTACCTACCCCAATCCCTCCACCCTCCAACCCTACCCTGACCCTACACTGAGCCTACCTACCCATTACCTCCACCCTCCAACAATACCCAGACTGTACCCTGAGCCAACCCACCCCAGTCCCTCAACCCTCAAACAACTGACAATGAACTAATGTGTCCTTTTTCCTCACATAGAACGACCTGTCGGAACCAGTGGAGATGGTTGATATAGACAATGGAACTGGGGTCCAGTTATTATTCTACGACCCGGACAGCCGTGTAGCTTTCATCGCTGGAAAGGTAAGCCCGCTGTCATCCACAAAATTGATCAAGCTTATCTATCCTGTTGTAAAAAAATAAAAGTGAAGCCAACATTTCATGACTCGCTTGGAAAAAGTGGCTGTAAGCGGCTTGTACCAAAATGCCCATAGCGACAATTGATGTTTGATATGTGGCATGGTGTACCCCCCTCTTTCATTGTGTTTTCATTGCGTTCTGGGAATCTCAGGAATTCTTCAGAGGAATTGAGGGAGAGGGGGGGGGGACGGGACTCCGTCTGCCAAACATCAGGCATGGACTGTACATGGTGACCTTAAACAGCGACTACATTGGAGGCTACTAATGTTTTCCAGTGTCAACATGAAATCTACAATTCTAACACAAAATCATATAATAGATCTGTTTCTTTTATGATTTTTTTTCAGATATTTTTTTCCTGGCGAAATTTGATTCAAAGATTCAACAAAAAGAGCCATTTCTGGGATAAGTGGTCTCTAAAGGGTTCGGATCTGAATCTGAAAGTTTAAAGTTCACTCTGCCGTTCAATGTTGCCATAAATTGTCGTTTTCGCTTCTTTGTTCCCGATCAATTTGACTTTAATGTTTGCCATAAACCCAGGCCTAGAATTACATGGAGGCCACGGAGGCCATGGTGCCCTCTGGTCTTGGCCTTGGTGCCCCTGCAAAATTTTCCAGTAGACTTTAAGATTTTGCAACGGGAGTGCCCGCTGCAAAATGAGACTAGCCTTGCCCTCTCAAAGATGAAATTCCAGACCTGTACACCAGTGTTTTATAAAGCACAACACTCTCATTGCTTATTGTGTACTGTGGAAAAAAAACTTTACAGGGACCTGGATGGGATTCGAACCCCTCATCTTTTTGCATTCTAGATTGGATGTCTGAACTGCGAGACCACTGAGCCGACAACAGGATAAGAGAGCAGTTTTACTCCTTTAATTTAGCCGAGATTACTGCAATTATTGTTTATTACTTAATTTTGTTGTTCTTTATAATCAGTGCTAAAATGAAGTAGTTTGTCTGTATCATTGTTCTTGAGTTGTACAATTGTATACATGTATGTGCTCTACATTTGTTTAACCATTTATTAATACAAAATGATAACTGCATAAATGTGTAACACCTTTGACAAAACTATATAGAATTAAAGATTAACCCTCCTACTGTCTGACCAATACCATCCACCGTGGTTTTGATTGATAGATAAACTACACCAGCCTGCAATGATGTGAATGCATCTATACAGTACATGGTCAACCCTCCTACTGTCTGACCATTCAATGTCATCCACTGTGGTTTTGAATGATAGATAAACTATTCTAGCCTGCAATATGATATCATGTGGTGAATGCATCTACACAGTACACAGTCAACCCTCCTACTGTCTGACCATTCAATGTCATCCACTGTGGTTTTGAATGATAGATAAACTATTCTAGCCTGCAATATGATATCATGTGGTGATAGCATCTACACAGTACACAGTCAACCCTCCTACTGTCTGACCATTCAATGTCATCCACTGTGGTTTTGAATGATAGATAAACTATGCCCTCCTGCAATATGATAATGGTGAATGCATCTACAAAGTATACAAATGTACATAGGTAGTTCTGTCTGCCATTGTACCACCATTCACAAGTAGTGCAGTGGAAAGACTTCAAATGGTTGGTCAATTTGGCTGGAGAAATGTTACCAAGAGTAGAAAAGTATTTTAATCGTATCCTTATTACATAAGCGTTGTAATCTCTCAGCTCTTTCCTGCACTTTTTATAAACTAAAGCAAGAGTTTCATATGAATACTAATTTTTTTATTATCGCCAGGGTGACGGCAGCATCCGATACTTTGAGATCAACCCAGCAGAGAGCCCCTGCATCTTTCGCCTGAACGAGTACATCACCTCCATGCCGCAGTGTGGCCTCGGCATCATGCCCAAGCGAGCCATGGACATGAAACAGTGTGAGCTGGTACGCTTCTACAAACTCCACGTCTCCAAGGGTGTCTGCGAGCCGCTCTCGATGATCGTACCCAGAAAGGTCAGTGACCCCTTTTAAAGGGTTAAAGAAGGTCAGTGACCCCTTTAAAGGGTTAAAGAGTACCTTCATCCTAATCATCCCAGAGAGTGTTTACTCTTTACTCATGAAAATTTTGTTGTCACCTTCCTGTCAAATATTCTATTTGTGCTACTTTTGAAATATTAAATGTGCTTCAATGTCCCGTTAAATAATCTATTTGTGTTACTTTTGATATATTAAATGTGCTTCAATGTCCTGTTAAATAATCTATTTGTGTTACTTTTGATGTAATTTTGTTGATATTATTAATGTGCTTCAATGTGGAATAAAGTGAATTGAATTGAAAGATTGAATTGAAATACACGTTAACTTGAATAAAACAGATTTGTGACTGTGTCATCGAAACACATGTAGATGCTGATCTTGTTAGGCCCTCACTATCTCTGATTCTTAACCCTCCTACTGTGGTAAACCATTCAATATCATCCACTGCGGTTTTGAAGGGTAGATAAACTGTGCCGGCCTGCAGTGTGGTATCATGTGGTGAATGCAGATTACACAGTACACAGTCAACCCTCCAACTGTTTGACCTCTGTTTTTTGGCTCTCTTCCTCGTAAAAATCATTTTGTGATCTTACTGTGAATTGTTTGATTTGTTTGTTCTGTTTGTAATTATGTTGATATAATGTGCTTTGATGTGGGAATAAAGTAATTTGAATGGAAAGATTGAACTAAAATCCACTTTAGCTTAAAAACACAGTTGTGATTATGTCATTGAAACACTTGTAGGTGCTAAGTTATTCCCTCAATATCTCTTAATCTCAATGTGACTCAACCCTCCTACTGTGTGACCATTCAATATCATCCACTGTGGTTTTAAAGGATATATAAACTATGCCAGCCTGCATTTTGTGGTGAATACATATACACAGTACATGGTCAACCCTCCTACTATCTGACCATTTCGTCTCATCCACTGTGGTTTTGAATGATAGATAAACTGTGCCAGCCTGCAGTATGATATCATGTGGTGAATGCATACAGCATACCGATAGTTCTGTAGGCAGTTATGCCACCACGGTCAACTCACTGGCAAATGTTAACTAGTGTAAAAGAGTCGTTGAATCAGTGGCTAGTTTCTAAGCCATAGCTTTGGCTTTGGCTGTGGCTTTGACTCCGGCTAAGGCACTGTCCGCCTGTTTAAATTCCCCGTCCGAAATTTTTGTTTTTTCAAACTCACTGATGGAGCCCAAGTCTGAGCCTCCGCCAAAACTGTGGTTTCGGAAAATGGCCATAGCCAATTTCGGATGACTCTAACATTCTTTTTGTCTTTTTATTTTTGACCTCATCAGTCTGAAGCCTTTCAGGAGGACATCTACCCCCAAACGATTGGCACTGAGCCAGCCCTAACAGCCCAAGACTGGATAGCAGGGCGAGACGCTGGTCCCATTATGGTCCTCATCAGAGAGAACAGCACCTCCAAAGTGGGCTCGACTCCAGCACCAGCCAGAACCTCTCTCAGAGAGTCTATGGCGCAAAATATGACCAAGTCCCCCAAGCCGAGGGATGAGGCAGACAAGGGGGTCGCTGAGAGGTCATGGTCCAAGAAAAAGGAAGTCACGGAGATCATGCACGCGCCAAGTCGGTCTTCCGAGAGCCGAAGTAGTAGTAGCAGCGGTTTCAGTAGCACAAAGCATGTTGAGATGTCATCTTCGAGTAAACCAAACACAAGGCAAGCGGATGTTGAGAAGGAAAACATCGTCCCAACCATGTCTTCATCGGTAGAATCGGCCCCGCCTACCACTCAGGAAGAGGTGTCGACATTGTCCGAGATATCGTCGATCACGAGTAGCCATTCAGAGAGCTCAAACAAATCCGCCAACCAATCAGACGGGAATAAATCGATCGCATCGCGAATGGCCATGTTCGAGGGTAACACCAAGCGAGGCTGGAGACGGGCGGCGTCTTTAGACAGTGGCACGCCTTCCTCGCCCACGAAAATACGTTTGACAGACACCATTAATGAGGACGAGGGGTCTGTGTTTAAAGATCGCGGCGACCGGTCCCCCACGAGCAGGACTCAAATCGCCGACGAGAAGGAGGTCCTTAGAATCGACACGGATTCCCAGAAAGAAGCTCCCAGACCCTCGGAGATAGACATGGTGAGGAGTAACGGAGACGGGAAAGAAATGGCCAAGACCTCCCGGTCTGTTTCCGACGCCGGCATTAGAAGAGAGTTCATGACATCAAAAGATCTTGGAATGGAACAGGTGGGCTATGACACACAATTGGTTATTCCCTTATCTTTTAGAATTGTTCTGATAAACTGCAGAAAATGTTTGCCTAAAAAATTTTTGTCTCAAAAATTTCTTCAACAATATCTGTTTTCAAACCGTGGAGATATGTTGATACTCGTGATGTAGGGATGTTAGTTTTTTAAAAGACCTCATTCTCGGATAGAGATATTACAATGTCACAAATCTTAGACAGCGCCCTCATTCAGGCCAAAGGAAGGCTCACCTTTGATCGACAGCTGTGCTTAGTGCGGACCCTCAGTCCATCATTTTTAAGAAAAATGAGGAGAGCTTTATAAATTATTGAGGATAGCTCTTTGGACTCCTCAGAACCAAACTCCACACATCACTCTAAAAAGTGAAGGTAAACCATGGTTTTTATGAAATCTGACTGTTCATGAATATTTTTGATGTAACCCTGCAAGTAACTCTGACGATTGATATGCCTGAACCAGAATTCTGGATTGAATTGATGGAGTGTTATTTCTATCACATAAACAAAGCAAATCAACGCCACAGCGCTAGTTGATTTTCTGCTGAGAATAAAATTGTGTTCTTCCGCAAAATTGTTTAAAATCAACTTTAAATTTTAAGGAGTGCTGTTTTTGTTTTGTTTTACCCTCCTCGGACAAGGTTAAGGAGTGGGGGGAGAGAGAGAGAGCGATTGAACTTGCACTCCTCAAAAATGATAGTCTTTGACACATCTATGCATTCCATTGTTTCATTGTCCATTTTTTAACAGCTTAGCATTTTTACAGGTAGGGTCAGAGATTGGCAAACACTCCAAAAAGGAATGACAAATGAAAAACTTAATCGGTGAGAAGCACCGCAGCTGGCGATAGAAACTGTTTTGAGAAAGGATTCCCTTTGAAGTAATATGGTCTGGAAAATTTTTCAACCCACAAACATTTGAATCTGAGGGGTTGGTGTCCGTTCGCGAATGCTGTGGCCAGAGAATGGGGGTCGGCTCCCGCTGTCACCTCGCTAAATGTGGGCGGATTCAGCGTTCTTGTGAAAATACCATGATGGTTTTTTTTGCTGTTTTCTCAGCAAGTATAGACACTGTATTGCACTGAAACTTTCACATGTGATTTTAATGGTATGTTTCTTAGAATTTTGCCTAAAAATCAGTATTTCAGTGACAAATACCAATCTATGACCCTACCTTTAAGTTCCTTACAACTTGAGTTTATATTTTTTACAAATAACCATGGTTGTGACAGGGTAACACAAACATGGTGGAAGAACATGTATTCATAAGGATTCCTTAGGGAGTAAATTTAGAATTTGAACCCAAAGTACATGACATTGTGAGGTGCATGCTCTGCACACTCCAACCTCTTTCCTCTAAGATGTCCTTTTTCAGAATTTTGAATCTTGTTCTGGCGGTTCTATCCTACTCTTGGAACACTTGATTTATTTTGGTTGTACTGTGGTAATGCACTGGTTCTTTTCGACCTACCGAGATTTAAAAACAAAACTTTTGTAAACGAATTCCACTTTGACATTGATTCCACTCTCAAAATTAACAGTTATCCCCAGGAGAGGAAGGGACTATGGTGAGTCTACTGTGATGGACATTTCTGCAAGCATGGCAAACCTTCTTCCGACTACTGATCTCCTCGCCTCCTCTTTCCCCTTGCCTCCCTCCCTTCCCCTTTCCCTCCTTCCCCTCCCTTCCTCCTTCCCCTCCTTCCCCTCCCTTCCCCTCCCTTCCCCTCCCTTCCCCTCCCTTCCCCTCCCTTCCCCTCCCCATCCCAGCCCCGTTCCCCTTCCAGTCCCGAACCCCAACCCCACCCCTATCCCCAGCCTCCAGTCCCCATCCCCCATCCCCCAACCCCCAACCTCCAATCCTATTGTGTTTTTTCAACAGCCTGTCATTGATGTTTTTATACAGTGTCCTATTGTTCTGCATGGCCAATCTAAACCCTCCATACTGTATTGTTGTAAATAAAATAAAAAGTTTGACATTTTGCTGTTACAAATAATGCATTGCTGTCAAATTAAGAATAACTGAAACTTGACTGTGCTGTCTTAATTTTGGTTACACTATCATTTTGATGGCGCCACATAACTTTGTAAACAGCAACATGTTGCTGTGAAAATAAATGGGTCTTATATTTCGAACATAGTGGTACTTGTAGAAAAAAATATAATGAGTGCTTTGAGACGCCCTCTTGTGTGACAAAGTGCTACATAAGAACTGTTAAGGCCTATTATTGTTCTATTATTTTGTTCAGAATTCAATATTCTTTACAATTACATAAAAGGGACAGACTTTTGCTGTTTTACTACTTGAGTAGCTGCAGTTTGGTTGCTTGTAATGATCCTTGTTGTTTTGGGTGGGGGGGGAGGGGGAGGGGGAAGGGGAGGGGCAAGATTGATACTCTAGAGTTTTGTAGTTAGTTTTTTAAAGGTTCCTCCAACTACTTGCATGGTGTTCACCAATCTATTCTGTATTTCTGTACTCGGTGTTGTCTGTATTTATGTCCTCTTTAGCTGTATAGTAGCTCAGGCCGTATCTGAATTGGCGACTACGACTACAACTATAACTGTTGCTAAGGGTGTTGCTAAGGACGTCCTATACTTCAATGCACACTGGCAATCCAGCCGTAGCGTACTGGCTATGTACCGCCAATTGGGATACGGCCTTTTAGAAAGCGTGCATGAAGCTTAAAATATACACAATAGGTCTAAATGTAATTGCATGTGTCAGTGTAGTTTAACTTAACCTTTTCGTTGTTTAAATGTATTTACTTTAACGGCGTTTATATCTGAACTGTCGGGTATGCAGCTGCTTTCTTGAAGGGCCCTGTATATAATGCTGTCAAAGTTTAGTACATAAATTGTGATTTTATTTAATGTTGGGCTACAATGCAGTTTTGACGTACATTAAAAAAAAGAAGAAAAAAAGTGTTATGAGCTATGCCTCAGACAAAGTAAGTACACCCTTGCTGTGAAATAACTAATAATATTTATTTGTTTGTTTTCTGTTTCCATAGTTAGGAAAGCCTTTTTGCGGCAACAGGAGGAGATCAAGCAGTACAAAACTCAGCTGATGTTGAAAGATCAACGCATACGTCAACTAGAGAGAGAGATCGAAGATCTCACCATGACCTCGGAAGCTTGAAAATAACATCCACAAAGGTCACCAAGAGAGGGCCCGCCAGAGCCAACGCAATCTATTTTATTACTTAATGATCACAAATTCTTCAAAAATCATATCCCGGAAGTTGCCCAACTTTTTAGGATATGATATTGCAGGCCTAGATAACAATTACCTTTTGTTGTAAGAACTATCGGGTTGGTGTAGTGATATCTAATTTCCTCGCCTTCCACTCTAGGATCCCGGTGCGAATCCCACCAGGGGTGGCACTATGTGGAATTGGGTTTTTCAGTCCCTACCCGATTGTGTGGGTTTTCCCTGGAATAATTCTCTAGGGTTTTTCCCCCACATCTAAAAACTGAAACTTCCTTCCTCGTCTTCTAACTCCCCGATGGGGTTCTTGGTTAGTATAGCGATTAAGTCCTTGGCTTCACAACCAGCAATAGTAAAATGTAATTGATATAAAATAAGATTCTTTTGTTAGTCCGAGCGTTTGGGTGTTGAGATTGAATGGACTATGATATGGGAGAAGCACTCTAGCCAAAGACACTAGGGGTTAGAGTTGAAAAAAATACAAGTTTTTCTTGAGTCTTTGTTGCCGTCATGTCAGGTTGTTTTGTAAACAAGCAAAAGTTTTGTTGTGTTAATTGTGCTTCAGTGTGTGGGTAGAATGCAGGGAGGTAGTTTTGGCAAAATCAGCTTGTCTTATAATAATATAATGATGCAATCTTGTATAGCGCTAAAGCCTGCTTAAAAAGATACTTTAGGCGCTTCACAGAGATGCAATTTAAAAAGCTAAGGCCAAACACAATTTATAAAAACACAAATGTACAGCAAAGGAATGACCAACAATTCTAGGCACATTAAAACAAAACCCATAAAAAAAATAGTGGTTTATTTTTTTTACAGGGACCAAAAGCAGGAAACCAAGAAACAAGTTCAAAGCCAGAAGGAGTTTAATTAAGTGACTAAAAATCTTGTTTTAAGTTATTGTTTAGCCAGGAAAAGTCCATGTTTTTTGTTGGCAATAACTTAAATTTCTTTAGCAAGTTCTGCTGGCCTGAAAGGCTTCCTTGACCAGAAAACAGCATTGGTATTCCCAACAGATTTATTGTTTTATTTTGCCAAAAGCAAAATCTTTCCCTTTCATTGATCAGGGTGCTGCAATTCTGCATTTATTGAAGTTTACGACTCTCACATAAACAGGGATCTTTGAGATAATAAGACCCTATGCTTTAAAGAGAGTCATTTGAATAGGTAGACACTAAAGGGTAACTGGTAGTTGCGACATCGCTTGACCTCATCAATATTCATCCCATGATTGATCCCTAATAATGAGGTCAAGTGAGGTCGCATCTATGGGTTACCCTTTAGAGTCCACTCTGTTCTAAGTTGAGCCAGTGCTTATTGATTCATTTTAATCCGAGAATGGACAAACCAAAGCAGAGTTAAATTTTACTCAGCAGCTTAAGTCGAAAATATCGCAAGCCAAAATCAAACCACTTTTCCCCCTTTAAAAGAAAAAAACATGGTGCACTAGGATGGAGACAACTCCATGTTGTTCCTTTTTATTTCTGTTGTCTGTAAGGTGTTTCCTAAGGACTTTAGAACCAGGGAAGGATAAGTATAAACTTGCTCCTCCCGAGAGGGGCATTCAAGGTCCAGGTTTTTCACTGGCTTGTTGTATTTTGTGGCAGGTATTCTGTATTCAATATCTTTATGATGAGATGAACAAAAGGAATAAATGATGTAGGTAGCTTTGAAAGACTAACTCATTACAGAATCGAGTGTGAGCTTTTAGTAGACAGGCATCTACTTCATCAGATGCAATGAAGGGGACAGTCCAAGGACAGTCTTAATATCAGTCTAGAAGACTCAAGAAGGTTCCGGGTGAATGGTTTCAACGAGCAGTGTATAACACAAGGTGGGGCAGTTAATTGGAGCATCTACTCATCCAAGACTACCTTGGCCATTATGCCTTGTCAAAGTCTGTTTTTAATGAATAATAAACACCTCAAAGAGTTTATGCACTCTAATTGGTCGAAGACTGGTCACAAGGGGGTGTATTAACATGTGATATAAAGACCGGCTATGAGAACTAGTGAATAAATGGCCCCTAAACAAGCACATTGTTGTGTAAAAGTTCTGTATGCACTGTACTGTGTGTGAACTATAACGGCGAAAGAAAAATCACAAATTCTGATGATTTTTACTGTTTTTCAGTTATGCGTTTTTGTTAATGGCAATAACAGTGTCAGGAGCCAGTCTTCACTGCATGGTAATGACCTTGGTTGGTGGCTGGCCGCTGTTAATGGACCTCGTTTTTTGGCGTAATCCATTCACATCAGCCAGCCAGCAACTCGGTCGTTACCACGCTGTGAAGAGCGGCTCCTCACGCCGTTATTGACTAAATAATAGGTCAGCTGAAATGTTACTTTTTTGTGCAGTGGGGCCAGGGTGCAGGCGATCTTTAGACATTCAAATTTTCGACACGCTTTTATTGACTTCTAATCAACGAGGGCACTTCAGACGAAATCATTTCGCAGGATGCTTACTACCATTGCCATCTTTCGGATAAAAGAAAGAAAAACAATCTTTTCGAGGTCATTACCAAAGTATGACCCTATCCTATTAGATTGTACATTTGATGAATTAGTTGCTGCTACGAAAAGCTCATTCTCAATTTTTGTAGAACAGTTTACTATTTTGTGTTACCGGCACCATTTTTTATTTTGATAGTTCTGGTATAAGTAGTGACTTGTAAGTTTTTACAAGTGCAGGAGTATTTTTATATTGTAGATTGAGAGATAGTAGTGTTGTCCTGTGATACTGAATAAGTTGTTGTTTTTGTTGTTGTTGTTGGTTTTTTTTTTAATTTGTATTATATGCCAACTTTAAAAATGCTGTAATTGACTCCAACAACAGTTGGCATTTATTTGTGTTTTGAAATGTAAATCAAATTTAATGGAAATGAAAAATGTTGCATAAAGTAAAAATTGTTATTTTTGTGGTTCTATTTGTAAATATTTTTGTTGAAATAATGTTAAGAGCTGACAGGATAAGTTCAATGAAAGATGGATAATTTTAGGCGCAAAATATGAAAAATCTGAATCTTAAAGAGTTCAGAGATTTAAGGATCTAGGATTCTCTTAAATTGATCCCTAAGTTGTTTAATCAGAGAATGATTGGTCTAGATTTGATTTCAAGTCTGAAAATTGCGGTTATTTTTTTCTGCATCAGCCACGCGCCCATTTGCCCCTATCACAACCCAAACTCCAAGGTTAAATGTACACAGGATTGGTAGAGCTGACAAAACAGTCACAGACATTGTTCATGTATTGTGTGATCAACCATATACATGGAATAACAAACCTTAGAAATTTTGGCTTAATCTGTTGTGTGAGTCAGGAGAAAATAGCAAGAAACCATGCACAGTTTTCAGCATGTAAACACATTGTCCTTAATTTTGGTTGTAAACAACCAAAGTCAGGTGTTTGCATTTTTTTTATTTAGGTTTTCAGATTCAGTTTTCCTGAATATTACTCAATTTCAGAGGGAAATATTCAACACATAAAATGATTCTAACATGAACTTCATAATCAGTAAGCTTTCATTCTAAAACTAAAACTAAACTGATGTTTTTTTTTATCCCTGTACACAATTTGGCTGGAGGCAGACAAACACCACAATCACAGACTTGGACCAAGTCTATGGTTCCTCCTCTAACTCCGGAGAAAACATTTGCACAAGAATGCAGAAGGTTGTGGGGTTCGAATCACACCCAGTTGCCCTTCTACAAGACTTGAAATGCACTGTGAGTACAATGCTTATGGTAGGGCTCAGCTAAAATTACATTACACTGCAGAAGTTTTAGGCGTTTTAAAAGTTTTCTCTGAAGCCCAAATCTGCAAAGTTCCTCGTTCTGAAAGACGTTTGGACGTCTTTCCGTCCCTTCCCCTCCCACCTAAAGACTCGTACTTCGGTTTTGTAAACGGCAAGGCAATCTTTCTTCATTAAGGGCATCTCTTTGAGGGCATAACCAATTTGTATTGAAACATTTCAAAGGGCACCAAGGCAATAGCCAGGGGCACGGAGGCGAGATTCAGACTTCCCTATACATTTGTATTCACCTTTTCAGACTTAGTAGGGTTGTGCTTGCAATAGTGATAAACACTGCAATTTATAACTTAAATCCATTGTATTCTTTTTTTAGTTGCAAAATATATAATAAATGTAGTTTTTTTGTATATATATGCAGTATATAGATCTATCTAATTGTGCAGTTTCTATAGTGCAAAACAAAATGTGTGAGAAGATTAGTGTTAGACTGTTTGACCTTTTAGACAATCAACCGTCAAGTCAGTAATTATCCTCTTAATAATTGTATTAATGCGATGTGAATCCAATAAAACATTATTACAAAAAGGTGAAATTAATCAGTTTTGTTTTCTCCTCCATACTTGTGTCTTTGTCAAAAACTGCATACTTAATTTATGATTTACTTCATTTATTATTTATATCGTTCTGGTAATGAAACCAAGGGACCCCCTCGAAGGTCTGAGAATACCTCGTTGTTTGTTTGTTTGTTTGTTTGTTTGTTTAGATGAGTTTCCCAATAAGGGAACTCTGCAAAGCTCCCACAAGGGGATTTAAACACCAAGCTGGCAACAGTCAATCTCTCTCATACAAACATTGGTTTAACGTCTATGATTATAAACTGCACAAATCAAAAAATTGTGATTCAGTAACTAGACGACAACAGTTATTCCAGTCATTTTGTGCTTGGCTGGATTCGAACCCACAACCTTGTGATTGCAAGTCCTGCAGTCTAGCCACATGACCACAGTGATGTAGAGTAGAGAGGAAAAGGAAGTGACGATTCTTAACATGTATGATAAGAAAGGCCTGTCTAACTAGCAACTCTGCAAAAAAAGATAAAAGTTGTACATCCATCTCTGGTATCAGAAAAATAAATGGAAGTTCCCTCTAATATCAGGGATGTGAGTTATTGTCATCATTCAGCAGATATCTCCTCAAATTGTACACTGCTGGGTTCACTGGTACCACTCCCACCACAGCCCGTCTTTCCAGTGCTGCTGCTTTGAGTTGGTTGGTATCACAGCGTGACCATTCTCGGATGTTGTGTCCACCCTGCGCACCTTTGATTGGCCCACGGAACAACAGCATCCCTTTGGCATCCCATCCACAACAGCTGCCACCAAGACGTCTTGGCGAACCACATGGCCAAAACCAAGCTGCCCTTTCGTTCAATCACAGCACTGCTGCTGAAGCACCATCGGTCGTCGATCATCTCCGTTTGTCTTTCAATTGGTACATGAGAGTCATTGCTGACAACAAATCTCTGAAAGTAGGATCCATAGTTCAGGAGGTACGTTGGAATGATGGCATTCCAACCTCTTTTAGTAACCCCTTGACTCGGAATTATAGACTTCAAGGAGCTTCTGGGAACAGTGTCCTCAGCGCTAGTGTAGTAGATCAAGGAGCAGGGTTCCTTTGTATCTGAAGAAAGTGACAGCTATTTCAGAGATTTGCCAAGCTCCTGAAATGTGACTTGCCGCCTGGGTTCCCCCTTATTCTAGACCTGGAAGCTCCCAGATGTTACAATTCAGGAGGTTTACAGACTCTGTACATCACAAACCCTACAAAACTACAGGTTTGGATTGGATGCAATGTGGACTATTTCTTTCTCCCTTTGGTGATCGCTTTATACTTCTTTCAAGAAAATCTAAAGGCTCAAGGAGTTTTTGAGGAATTCCTTAAATTTCTTATCCCGGGTTATGCAAATACTCAAGATCTACTTCTGCATCTACCCCTTCCCCTGAGCTGCCAACATTTGCATCTTGCAATCAGGGAGATAATTAGAATTACATTCAACATAATAAGAAAAATAGTTTCCATAGTTTGTTCATCAGAACATGGAACGATTGGCTTATTTTCAGGCAACTTTCAGCAAAATCAGGGAGAGTTGGCAGCTCTGTCTCCCCCTCCAGCAGACATTAAGGGACTCCTTAAAGGAACATTACAGAATTGGTAAGAAAAAAACTTAAATATACTTTTGATCACAGATTTACACAAAACTTCCACGGTCTAATGATGATGATAGTAGAAAACATCCTTGAATTATTTCTGTCTGAAATGCCATATTTGATGAGAAATGAATAAACAAATTTTCTGATTGGAGTTTATCGCTCAGTGAGCATTTTATTCACTTGTTGAATCTATATGATTTCATGCAAATGTGTAATGGGTTTTTCACTATTTTCTCGTGACCCAGATGGCCGATCGATCTCAAACTTCTACAGGTTTGTCAGTTTATGTATGTATATGATGGATTACATCAAGTGCTTACACTGCCGGCAACTGTTTTGTTAGCAAAAACTAATTCTGTAATGTTCCTTTAATTAATAGACTCATGGACACCAAATCCAATAGAAACAAACACCCTTGAACTTGGGTTTCTTAAAAATTTATTACAACAGAAAAAAAAACACATCCATTCTGTTGACATGAATTTTGGGACTGTTCCAACAATAAAGGGCACAATATTATACATCAGAAGAAAAAAAATTCAATAAACTTCAAAGGAGCTAACCTGGCTACCAGATAACTCTTGACTTAATGCTGATATACTACATACAGGTACATCCATTCGATGTAAAATACATGAAGTGACTGATGGTAGCCAGGTTATGTGTTTACAAAAAATGAGATTATAACAAGGTGAACTGAGAACGGCGAAAGACTTGTACAAGTCTCTTGCACTGTTAAAATTCAACACTGGGTAACTTGAAAGAGTAGTGGAAGCCGAACATTAAAGGGTTTTTTACAAACTAAATCAACAGACCCATGTGCCAAAAAAATTAATAAACTTAAAGTTTACCTCAACAAAAAATAATAACTTTATAACAAAAATTATAAATTATCACTTGTGTTCACGATCCGAAATAAGTATTTTTGTTGAACACAGGAATTTGGAATTCATTGACAATTGAATTTGAAGAAATTTAATAATTGGGCAGCTTAAAAAAAACTATGAAAAAAAAGAACATAACTAATAACTTAAAACTATACAAATATTCCTAAGTGTCTTGCTACAGTGCACTGGTGCGTCACAGCTGTGCAACGAACCATGAAGTGTTTCAGCAATAATTACTTGTCAGACAAAAATTGTTACCAAAATATGCTTTCTTTTTTTAGTTTTTTGAATATTAAAAAAGAGCACAGTTATGATTCATATCAAATATACTTGCTTAACAATGATTTCCGTCCGGACAAAAGCTATTGCGCTGAAACGCTACCAACACACAAAAAAAACAAAAAAAATTCCAACTCAAGAATTTCCAAGTGATGTGTAAGCTGGAAGCAATGGCTATACTCTACATGAACTAAATTGTTAAAAAAACAAAACTGCAATCTCTGTTTACATACTTACACATGTACAAGCATGGTGTTTTAAAGCCCCTCCCCCAACCTAACGAACCCAAAGCTGCTTCGCAGAACTTGCCTACAACCAAAGAGTCTTCAAATATCTGTCAAAGGGTTCTCCCCAGGTTTTTTCAATATTAAATGTGGACCAAAATTGTGAAAGTTTGGCCTAAGCACCCTGGAATGTTTCTTCAATCAATCAGAAAATTTATGAGGCGCCAATCGATTGCTCGTTGCTCAAAGTGCCATACAATGATTATCTCTCATATTTGATGTTTGTGGTTTAAAAAGCTTTGTGCAATCTTGAGCATTTTAAATGGTTTTATTTTATGACTTTTTGTGAATTTGATCTTAAATTAAACAAATTTTCAATTTTTGTTCACTTTTTTCTTTACAGTAGCCGTTTTTCCAATAGTTGCAACTTTTTTTTTAAGTACCTGAAAAGTACTTCAACATGTGACGCATGCAGGCTTATACTCAAAATAATTTGAGTTGGTTAATTATTTAAATACTCTCAAATTTCAATCAATAATGGAAGGAAAAGACATTTTAGATGGAAATTTGAGGGGTAAAAATAAAAAAAATTGAATCAACTCAAATTTTGTTCCAGTATAAGCCTGAATGTCAATTTACATGTTGAAACACTTATGGTGGCTTCAGGTACTTCAACAAAAATTACAACCCTTGGGAAAAAATTGCTGACAAGATGGGACGCAAAATGGTACCCTTTGTTTCCTGTCGTATGCATCGGCCTGCAATTTGCAGTCGGCTTGAAACGCTAACTCATGCATGGGGGAAAACCCTAAGTAATGCAAAACCTTTAAAAAAAGTTTGAAAAGAATTCAGTTGCCGTGGACTAAAAAGCAATCTCAATAAGCTACTGCAGGGAGACAAGATGTGCAAAATAAGAAACAAATCCTCAAGTTGAAATGTGCGATGCTCAAGACCCAAACCAGACACTCCCAGTAACCTGGTTTTATTTGCTCATCAAACAGCTGGGAATAAGAACGTTCAAATAACACCTAATTAGGGCCTGAAAGAAAAGGTCTTCTTTAAAGACATCACATCACATTGATACCGAGGCTACTGGTTTGGGTTGTCTTCACTTTTAATGTCATTTCCTTATCTCGGAGAACTGCTTAATTTAGGGGTAGGGCGGTACACTCAAGATGAAACGCATTTGTAGTGTTTGGGTA
Source organism: Pycnopodia helianthoides (assembly GCA_032158295.1). Classification (NCBI taxonomy): domain Eukaryota; kingdom Metazoa; phylum Echinodermata; class Asteroidea; order Forcipulatida; family Asteriidae; genus Pycnopodia; species Pycnopodia helianthoides. The sequence goes on from CM063251.1 coordinate 881,324, forward strand.
TGGTAGCCAAAGCTCTTATAGCCAGGTATCTCGACAACGTATACAAGGATACCTCATGTTACCATTTCAAGGTTTCTCCCCCCCCCCCAGATTAAAAATTAAAAATTAGTCTTTTACTCCCTTGGGCACCTCTGAAATTAAGCAAATGAATCTTCACAATCTGGACCCAATTTCAAAGAGTTACTAGAACTCGCTAAGCTCAGGAAAAAACTGTTTAATGAGCAAAATCAGGATACCAACCAAAAGACCAAGTGATGTACAACCGATGTCGACCAGGTTCCCAAGCTAAACTCTGCTTACAAGTTAAATTTGATGTGTTAGGATGTTCCACAGAAATAGCACACCGAGAAAGCTGGGCTAAAAATGTCGTCTGTGTCTGCCATGCACACCCTCTATGTCGGCTGTGGACATAGAGCATCAATAACCATGTGACTTGACTGTATGGCAAAGGAACCAGATCAACCCGTGGGGGAAACCAAACCTATGCCATACAGCTAAATCGGCAGAGCCGACTCAATCAGACTCAAGGCAGCACAGACGTCATTCTCAAAGTTCAATTCCAACGTGGACTAAACTGCAAGCAACATGAAACTGCAGAAATTTGTGTTTTTCGGACAGTAAGGTCTTTGACATAACAATACAAGATGATTATTTGTTTTTGGTTTGTGGGAGCATCTAGCTCAATTCAATTCACATATCTACAATTGCTACTTCATCTGGCTCCCGTCATGAGGAGGAAGAAGAAAGAAGAAAAAAAAAAAAAATCTTTGTCAGTCCTTCAAACGAAGAACTAACGAGACACGCCAGCTCAAGAATCCAAACAGAATTAATATTGAAAGCTGGCCAGCATTTTTCCATGGAAACAATTTACATATTCAAAACCACAGAAATATTATATTTGAAGATAGTACAAGAGGGGTATATCTATTAAACTCACTGTAACAACGACCAAAAAAATTATAACAAAATTACGCATCTTTCCCCGCCCCGCCCCGCCTCCCACAAAAAACACAGGGATCTGGACAACACATTTAAACTCACTCCCATCAACGATAAAAGACAATCTTCCAAATCTCTTTGGTCTCGTATAAAAACTTTATCCCAATCAAGAGCTGCTGAACGACAATAAGGCTGCAGCGAAAGTCACTCCCACCCCTCCCCTTTGCATGTTCACTACACCCCCAAAGCCTTGAAGAGTGTTTGTGAAGGCAACCTTTCCGTTCGTAAAAAAGGCACCCACTTTAAGGAAAAACAAATCGACCCTTCGTACTGACAAGTCAAAGGGCACCAAGGCAAAGACCGAGGGGCATAACAAGTGTTAAGCTCTGTGTAGTTTAGAGTCGTCATTTTTTGTTTTAGTCAGATGAGGTATTTTTGCTGTTGAGGCAAGCAAAAATGGCCCAACTTCATGACCCCCCTCCCCGTTACCCCTTCCCCCGAAAAACCTGAATAACAAACATTACGTTTACCCGCTGATTCTGGTATGAAAGTGTCTTTTTTCAAAAGTCGTAATCACATGCCCTTCGTCCGGTGGGATAGTGCATCTCCGAAAAAACCCATAAAAACTACCTTGCCGCACAGTTCCCTGTCTTTTTGTGATTTTTTAACAATTTTATTTGCCTGTCGTTAGTCTTTCTTTGTACAAGTCCAAGTGAGTAATTTCCACTCAAAATAAAATAAAACTAAACAAAGAAAAGAAAAAAAGGACAGAATATAAAACAACAATTACTGTTGTCATGGAAACTATTCGTCATCTTCTTCGTCTTCTACGTCGGGATCCCGTTTCCGTTTCTGACCCCTCTGCTCTGCATCTGTTGAGAAAAAAAATATAAAAATTAATGAATTACAATCTACGCATAGGTGTACTTTGTGTACAAAGGTCTACAAAAGGTACGCAAAGGTCTACGGATGGATCATGAAAGAATTAAGGGAGACACTTGGTGGCAGCAGACTTGCCAAGTAAAAAGAATAAGGAAATAAAAGGAAAAATGTAAATGGCGCCATCTTCCTAAGTACTTCAGGCTTATTTTTCAGCCCATGGTTTTATTGCCTATCTTTCCAGCCATCGCTATTCTAAGACAAAAGAACGAATCTCAAGACAATCTAATTATTCTCGTAAATAAAATTTGACTTCAAGAGAGCAGCAAGTCAGCGTTAGTGATTTCAAAGGTGATAGAATCATCAGAATCATAACCCAGTGCTAATCATCATTCTTGCATACTCTTTTGACAAAGTTTAGGTTGGCTAAGATGGTTTTTAGGGAGGGACAAAAACAATTAAATTAATTACTTGTATAATTTACTGTAAAAATCTTAAAATCCCACAATTTTTCCTTTAAGCCTGTATTATATATTCCAAGAGAAACACAAATTTATGTGTACAGATGGATTATGAAAGAATTTAGGGGCCACTTATTGGCAGCAGACTTGCAAAGTAAATACAAATGTCACCGTGGTTTGACTGCAGATCCTGCAATCACAAGGTTGTGGGTTCGAATCCTACCGAGCTAACCACTGATCTCACAACGACTAGAATAAGTATCGTCATCTAGTTACTGAATCCCAATTTCTTGATTTGTGCAATTCATAATCATAGACGTTAAACCAATGTTTGTATAGAGAGATTGGCTGTTGCCAGCTTGGTGTTTATATCCCCTTGTGGGACTTCTGAGTTCCCTTGACGGAAAAATCATCTATACAAACAAACAAACATTGTTCTTGGAAATGTTTGTGTCCTTTGCTCAGATTATGCCAACCATAGAAAGCTACCCGATATGTCTGCTGCCACCTACTGACTATCAGTCTCCCAGTGGGCGTAACAAAAGGGGAGTGCATGTGCCCCCCCCCCCACCACGTGGAAAAGACGTAGGAAAACTTATGATGTTCAAGGGCTGACCTACATATACATTATGGTTTCAGGCTTCAATACTTTTCAGGTTATATCATAAAATTTTGCTATATCCCCCCCCCCCGATCAAAAATCAGAATCAGATTAAAGTAGGAAGACCATCAGCTAGCCTGGTAGGTCCAGTAGAGACCCAGCTTTGGATACCCAGGATTCTCTTCTGCTTAACAAGTTTTTTAAACAGAGACAGAAACCCTCACCCCGCCTTCCCTTCCGAAAAATAATAAATAAATAAATAAATAAGGTTAAAAAAACAAAGGGAAAAGAACGGGGAAAACGTTGAGGACGTTGATCTTTGATGATCGGGTTCTTACCTTCTGATGGGAGAGCGTCATCTTCATCGTCGTCGAGATCATCATCGTCATCTACCTCACCGTCAGGGTTGAAATCTTCCTCATCTCCTCATCATCCTAAAATAACAATCGGACGTCAGACTCATAAATACTCCCGAGTGCCAAGCACTTTTCTCTTCTGTTAAAGAAGACTTCTGCAATTAGAGAATGGGGGGCGGCAGGGCAATTCAGTGGGGGCGGTGTTCATTCCCACTGGAACATTTCACGAGGACAGGAGGCACATTTCCAACTTGCCTCCTGCAAAGTATCTGACCTGGTGTTCTGGAAGCGAGGATTACCAAAATACTCATGAATATTGCGAACATATCTCTGTGTCAGAATGCAGCAAGTCAGCATTTATGATTTCAAAAGGCATTCGAATCATCAGACTCATAACCCAGTGCTAGTCATCATTCTTGTGCATTCCTCGACCAGGTCTGTGGCAACAGTCGCCAAAAAAAAAAAAGGACAAGTTTAGAAAGAGTTTGTAAAAGGTGGTGGCTGGTGTGAAAAAAACAGGACGAACCGTGGGTGAATCTCAGAAGAAAAAAAAAAGATTTAAAGTTTCCATCATTTGTGATTAAGTTTTCAATCAACTCTGTAAACCTACCACAAGGTCTGACTTTTGGAGGTAGTCGAGTCCGACCTCCGATCCACTATCGCTGTCTCCATCGTCGACTTTGCCTCCCGTTGCATCTTCGTCATCTTCTTCATCTTCGTCCTCATCGTCGTCGTCATCATCATCGTCGTCGTCGTCGTCATCATCGTCGTCATCATCGTCGCTGACATAGACGTTAGCTTCGTCATCATCATCTAGTTGTACAAAAAACATTAGGGTCATTAGAGGCTCTTTAGAATATCAATCCGTATCTCACCTTCCCAAAGACAATCTCCCCATTGAGGCATAACACCAGAGTAACACCACACATAAAACAGGTGCAATAACACCAGAGTAACACCACGCATAAAACAGGTGCAATAACACCAAATATTACACATGTGTTTTACACTGCATTATACTGGAATAACACCATGCGTTACAAAGGAGTAACTACACAAGCAACACCACCCATACACCCACCCTAAAACAAGGGTAGCACAAGGTATAACACCCAGCCCTACCCTCACTCTTCACCAGATGTAACACTAGATATAACACCAGGGATAATGCCAGAGCCAACACCAGGTTTAACAGCCAGCCTACTCAAAACTCTCGTCTCGCACCAGACATAACCCTTGGGTCGATACCAGGACCTTACACAGTGAAAGGCTCACACTTTAATGACTTTGCTTCCCAGGTCCTTGTTCGTTTTACAGCGCACTGTAATGTGCGTGATTCTCTGGGCACGATAAACAGTCCAAAGTGCAGAGTATTCTTTAGTCTCGATTAAAGCAAGTCAGCATTAGTGATTTCAAAGGCGTTCGAATCATCAGATTCATAACCCAGTGCTAATCATCATTCTTGCTCGAGATTCAAGACAAAGACGCACTGAAAGTACAGCCATTTTGCCTTTCGTTCATTCATATCAATGTATCACCATAACGAGGCCAGGAGGTAAACAGCCTGGTACCTTGACATAGAATAATATGTATTCAGGACAGAATGACCAGAGTACACTGCACGAAACATCAAAACTCTACTCTATTTCAACCACGGTTTTTCTACCATCGTATTCTAGAACCCAGAGCCTGTCGGATGCTTCAGAGGTTTTGACTCTGTGCAGTACCAAAAATACTAGTTTAAGACACTAATTTCTTTCTTCCTTTGAAGTCTGCTTTACTTCTTTCAAGAAAAAATTTGAAGGCTGAAGGAGATATTTGAAAACATCCTAAAAAATAAGGAAAACTCCTGAGAAATCACGCGCCTATCTTTATACCTGAATCGTCATCAGAATCATCCTCTACGACGACATCACCACCGGCCTCTTCATCATCGTCATCCTCGTTCTCCGAGCCACTGTCGTCTCCCGACAAATCAACTACTGAGACGGAAAATGGGATGACAAAAATATCAAACGTTAACTTCTCTGCGAGTAAAAAATGTTGTATGATTAAAAATATAAAAATACTAATCATTCCAGAGGATCAAATGGAATTCTTGTAATTTCCCCTCCTTTTAAAAATCACAAATTCAAAGTATACACTTATTCCCAAATGAAGAATTCTAAACAATTGAACAAATAAATTACAAAACAAAAAATAGCAGGTGGCGGCATCTTCTTATATATTTTAGGCTTATTTTTCAGCCCATGCTTTTATTGCCTATCCTTCGAGCCATCGCTATTCTAAGACGAAAGAACGAATCTCAAGACAATCTAATTATTGTTCTAAATAAAATTGGACTTCAAGAGAGCAGCAAGTCAGCGTTAGTGATTTCAAAGGTGATAGAATCATCAGAATCATAACCCAGTGCTAATCATCATTCTTGCATATTCTTTTGACAAAGTTTAGGTTGGGTAAGACAGCTTTTAGAGAAGGATAAAACTAACTTTTTACTTGTAAATAATTACTGTAAAAATCTTCAAAATTCCACAATTTGTCCTTTAAGCTTGTATAATATATTCCCAAGTAATCAAATTTTAAGTAATCAAAAACAAAATAACCCTCTTCTCCAAAACGTCTTCCATCATTTTCTGCCTGCAATATTCTTCTGAGCTTAGCAAAAATGGTGCTTAATATCAGCTATTAAGACTTTGTCATTTTAGACGCTTTTATTTACACCAAGATTTGTAAGCTTACCATCGTCCAACTCATCTTCTTCTGAATCGTTCTCCTCCTTGTCGAATCTGTCCAGACCGTCCAAGTACTTCAACTGCGGCAGGAGCTCAAACACCTTTTCTCTGTACCCTTCAATATTCGTGACCTCACAATGGTAGAGGTCTATTGCCTGTAGGTTTTCTAGTTTGGTCTGAATTGGGAAGTACAGATACGGCAAAAATTACGGACAGATATTGTCAGAAAGTTTTGTTCGTATCCACTATTTTTGCCCTGATGTGAAGGCATCTCTCGTCTTTAATATCACGCCTGGAGAGCCATCTTTGAGAGGGCAAGGCCATTTATTCATTTTGCAAAGGGGGCACTCCCATTGGAAAAATCTGTCTAAGTTTATATGAGCTTACTTCTGAAGGGGCACCAAGGCCAAGAGCAGGGCAGCCAGAGGCCATGGCCGCCATAATAGTCCACATATATTCTAGATTGGTTTGGGGCATTACAAATAATTTGTACTATTGTTATTGTCTTTGACTCTGCCAGAGTGAAGCAAGTCAGCATTTAGTGATTTCAGTGGAGTTCGAATCATCAGATTCATAACCCAGTGCTAATCATCATTCTTGCATTCTTTCCATGGACAGAGTTTTTTCCCCCGACAAACTTTTTTTCCCTGACAAACTTTTTTATGACATGCAATTTTCTTTAGGATTGTAATACTTTCATAGTAAAAAAAGAAAAAAGAAGGAGGCGCCCTCTAAAAAGGAAGCGGGCGGGGACGCTAAACATTTTTCTTGGAGGGGGGGGGGGCCCTAATGAAATTAAATGAACAGGAAAACTTAAAATTCCGCACTTACCAGTGGCTGTAACGCATCCAGGTCTTTGATTTTGTTATTGCTCAAAGTTATATGTGTTAATTTGGGACAGTTTACCAGTAACCCAAGCCCTGACAATATTCTGTTTTCACTCAATTCAAGCTGCAAAAAAGAGAAACAGGAGGTGGAATAAAAGAAGAGGAATTAAGTTCAAGAAGTGAGGTCCATTAAAGTTTACTTACAAACCATTCTGAACGAGTAAGTTTTCACACAAAACGAATACTAGTACAAGAAAACGCAATCATCGTCTTTTAAAATATGTACTTTCCTCAGAAACAAGACACGTCAAAAATCTCATCTTTGAGAGGGCAAGGCCATTTTCATTTTGCAAAAAGGCTCTTCCATTGTAAAATCTTTAAAAACCATGGAAAGCTTCTGGTCGGGGGCAAAACCTTGTGTAATTCCAGGGCTGTTTCCTTAACTTTTACCGAACCAAACCTTCAAAAATCTCACAGCATGTTTCGTTTGATTCTGTTGGACTGCATCAGTAAACTGATTATGCTTTACATGTGATCAGGCATACCACTGTCATCAGAGTCCAACAATTCAGGTGTTTTTGCGGGCCAGGAATTTAATCTATGAGAGGGCAAGGCCATTTTCATTTTGCAAAGGGCACTACAAGGTCAAGACTAGTGCCATCCCCTCAATGTTTTTTTTCCCCAGGCCTTTATTCAATTCCAGACTTGGTTCCAATTTCATAAAACAGTGCTTAAAAAAGTACTGTACAGAAAAAAAATAAGCAGGATACCAGTCATGGATTGTACATGTGACAAGGTATTTTGGCGGGTAACCTTATTCTGGCAAGTACAACTTGGTTGTGCTCTTAGCTACTTTTTGTGCTTAAGCAGCTCTATCAAATTGGGCCTGGTGTTGAGATACCGTATGATGTTGGATCAACAACAAGTTATTCACCAACAAGTAATTAACAAAACAAAAACAGAGACAAACAAACGAAGTAACCAATCTAACCTTTCTGAGGTTGGGAAGAGCAGGGAAGTTTTTGAGTGTGGTGAGCCCTGTGTTGATGAGGCTGAGGACTTCCAAGGAATCGTAACTTTCGTTCAGCCCTTCAATGGCTCCTTTGTCACTCCGGCAGTTATCCAAATTTAATTCTTTGACCTGTAACAAAATAACATAATAATCAATAGATAAATGTTTCTAGTAACATTCATTTTTGAGCCACAAACTATTAATTGGTCATACCCACAAGTTATTTGATTTTGGGAAGGTATTGCCGATCATTTTTATTTCAATTTATTCATTTATTATAATTTAATTTAATTTTGCATTTATTATTATTATTTAAAAAAAATGTATGGGGGTAGGAGAGAACCATCCTCAATCAAGACATCCCCCTCCAAAATAGCAACAAATCAAAATAAAGCAACAAAATAAATGAAATAAAAAAAATTAAAAAAATGTGCCAATATAAACACTTAAAAAACATAATAAAACAGTTTTAAAATACAAATCTGGAAAAAACACCACATTTTGTGATTAGTCCTCACATCTCAAAAAATAGAGGGAAACCGATTTTTAGACTAGAGTAATTTTGTGTATCTGTCTAGCCATGATAATGCATAGCTGTTATGTAAGCAAAAATTGTGCATCCTTCACGATCTTAAACTTTCAATTAAAAAAAGATGTTTACATAATGAACAAGGATTCAAATAAAATGTTATTACTATTTCATTAATTTGTGAATATATTTTATAATGATTACTTGGCTTCTTATAGTAACATTTCGACTTTGGAAAATCGCCCGCCAAATTTATGTTTATACTACGCCCTCTATTGACCAAAAAATACACCATCTCGAAAAATCCCTGTTCAAAGTTGTTTGTTGGCCTAAAATCTACATTTTCTCCACTCCATTGAGCCTCAAAATCACACACAACTGTCACAAAAAAATAAATCCAGGGGTTGATGCCACTGAAATGGCCTGTTGGGGAATTTTGGCGACTTTCTGGGCCCCGTGTTACGTCCAGGGATCGGTGTCCATTTATTGGGCGCGTGCCCACCATCCCTATAGCGCACACGCATTGCACACATCGAATGCATCGACCATTTTGCCCCCATATACAATCACACACGTTCGTATACACAGAACGCAGTTTGCCATCATGGCGTCGTGCAGTAAACCCACGCCACAACCTGCCAACTTTTCACTCCATTTTCACCCTCAAGACCGCGATGTGCCGCCCGAAAAACATCACAGGAGTCAGGCTCGCACCGTTTCTGTTCTCACTGACATGTTTTGGAGGGACACCGGGGCCGATTCGGGCTGAAAAGTGGTGCAACGTCACAAGTTTTTCCACGGCGTGGCGGCGACACTTAGGGACCATCTCATAATGTCTTTGTTGTTGATTTGTGTGATGTGTGTGTAGGTGGCTGGGTCACTATGTTCCATGTTTTTACACTGCAAGTGTTTTGTGAGGGTCAAATATTGGCTCCGTATGTAGATAATATTTTGAGAAAAGATTTCGTCTGTATATTCCACCCACTTTTTTTTAGCTAGGTTAGGTGTTAGGAAATTTGTTAAGCTTTTTGTTCGGGATATTTTTGTATGATTATACATTTTTTTTTACAAATAATTTTGAGCATGCACTGCACACTGAGTGCTGACTGCAAAGTGCAAGGAAAATTCTGAGCATGCCGAGTGAAACTACTTATGTTATATATTCTATATTTCACCTCCATGATTTCAGTGAAATTATTCCTTGTCTTTAAAAATCCAGTCACTCAGTTTCAGGGCTTCAATTCTCTCTTTTTGCTAGAACAATAGGTTTGATTTTTGATTTCAAAAAAAGGAAGAATAATTAGATTATTTAGAGGCTTACTTTTTTGTATAGATAAAAACACTAGTATTTGAAAGTTTGTTCTCCTTTGAAAAATCTAGATGTATTTAAAAGATGCTGTGTTGTTGCATGGAGGTAGAAATAGTTAGGTTGAAGTGTACAATCTTTGACAATTACAATTTGGTAATCTGCCACTTGGTTAGCAACTGGACAAATAAATTGCAATGTCTATCAAAATTCAAACAGAACTGTGGAGATAAACTATAATGTAATGAATCATTAATTACAGAAATCTAGCAAGGGCAGCATTCTTCAAGAACAGTACAAGAGAACAATTATTTTAAGGAGACCTTTCTTCACTGAAGTCATAACTGTTCTCAACAGACCTCAAGTCAATTTTAAGCTTGTGCTAAATTTAGACTTCATTTTACAGTTGTATTATTACTTGCATGATTTCATTTTAATAATACATTTTTTTGTTGTTTGCAGCTACAGTTTAAGAAATAATGTTCGACCTTTTAGTTGTGACATTTTTCATTACATTATGAACTGTTGAATAATTTGAATTTTGCTGTTCGTTGACTGTGCACTCATGCACTGCATATTGCTCCTCTGGCTCTATGCCAAGTGTTTGTAGTTGATCTAGGAATTGGCTTCAAATTCAACCAATATTTAAAGCAACTAGTTAGTTATTGTTCAACAGCTCATTCTCGCTGATATTTCTCCGTGTCTGACTTTATCGATCTAGGACAGCTGTAATTATTGGCTGCAGTTTTGCAAATGGTTTTGATCAAGGAGAACATAGTGCACATTTATTAAAAACATTTTTGTAGGACTAGACCCAGTACTCCAGTAGTTTTAACTGGGGTGCTGTAGTGTAGGCCTACTCCTTAAAAAAATTTAAAAAAAAAAAAAAAAAAAGGGGGGGGGGTACAGCACCCCAGTTACTTGGTCTAATGTAGGCCTATTTTTGAATTTCTGTAACCGTGGCTTAGTATAGTATATAATTTCTCACTATTTTTTTTCACTGACATAGGGCACAGCGTATTACTTTGAAATAACCACCCCATTTACTTATTTACATTATCAGCACAGTGCCCAAGATAACTTCTCCATTGTTACCCACTTTGATTCTTGACACACCTTACGAAGACCTTCACAAACGGAGAAACAAAATACTGGAATTTTGTTTTTAAATAAAAGCAGACGCCGTGATGAAACACACCGAGCCCCTGACATAAAACTACAACAAAACATTACGAAAATGCCGCCCTAACTCACATGGCACCCACACACACACATGCAATGGTACAACTACAACACACAAACAGAAACACCGATCGCTAGCTACAAACTAAAAAAAAAACACACACACAGCACAGCTCGTTGTAGGAATACTAAACCACAACCAAAAAGAAAACCCTTTTTTTCTTTTACCTTTTCCGGACATTTTCCTCGACACTCCAATTCTATCCGCCTGCCCATCATCGCGGCCCCCGTTCCTTGCTCATTGGTTTGCTCCATGGTTGTGTTTTTTTGCTGCCCCGTACGTGTACTGTAGTTAGCCCTCGCTCGAATCGGCAAGCTCCGTAGTGGTACAACTACCGTACACTCAGCACAGGCGAGATCCTCAGTTGGCCCCACGAGCCGTTTGGATTTGTTGGCTGGATTTTATGAACTGCAATCCACACGCTAATGCGAGACTGCTAGTCAATGACAGTGAATATTGTCATGCAGGCTAGCTATGGACATTGCCCAATAACCTTACCCGTACCATGTAGATAAACTGTAGTGTGTAAATCAATGCATGCAAAGCACACGAGGGCCCGGTTTTTTTCACTGACTCTGTGGGTGAAGTGAGCCTCCTGCTAGCTGCATGCAGTATTACAAAACTTGAACAACCGATTTGGCGCTCTACAACGGCGATCCCTAACCTTGTGTGCTTCAAACACACTGCATTGGTTTTGTACACAGTGCATTGGAAGCTCAGAGACTCAGCGTTCCATCCATCCCCATCAGCAGAGCAGCGGAGCAACATGCAAGCAGCCAACGCGCCAAAGTCAATCATTATCCAGGGAGGGGTACTCGCTATTGAGCAATGTGTGGTCCCCCTTCATCACAATAGCTTGGCCGTGTTGTTGTTGTTTGCGGCGCGGTGGCTGTGTGTTGGGAATGAGTGAATCGCCAAATATAACGGTTGCCAAACTTCTTTTTTTTATCACGATGACTGCAAAATCTGTAGACACGATTATTGTTTTTTTTTATTATAGATATCAACCGTTAGATAAAAATTAATTTAACAAGGAGGTTGGCATTTGGCAGGAAAGGGAAAACGACACAACGACACGAATAAATGATAAATGTCGATCGGGAAAGTGACTGAGTCCGTGCATGATTTTGAACGGGGATGCCAATCCGACCGCTTGTGGACCGGTCAAAAACTTCATCTTCCTAAAAAATAACGAAGGTCAAAATTAGTGAAGAGGCTGTAGGAAATGCTAAGATTTTTGATACGCAAACAAAAGGGGGTGTTTGCTTCTTCAAAATAAGAATCTTTTCTTTCGTGCCGACTAAGGTGCACATCGATCACCGGTCGATGGGTGATGGTAGTTCGGAGGGGGAGGGGGGGGGGGCAAGTGTGCTTATTTTTATCCATTACAATATTGTTGCTGCTTCAGTAGGAATAACTGAGCCAGAATCAACGCTCACTGAGTATCCGTTTCCTGAGACTTTAGTCGGGGAGCCATGGCATTATGAGGCACCCGGTGGCTCATTTACATAATCGCGGATAACTGACATTGTCGTACCACATATAGAACTTCCAATGTGACATCAGTGAAACTGGAAGCATGACTTCTACTAGCAGGGAAGGTTTCTGCCTATTTACTTAACTATCAATTTGAGTTATTGTTATGATTTAAGTTATGAATATTTATTAAACCAGTCTTTACACTATGCCAACGACATCAGACGGTGACTTAATCGAGGGGTTCACGTGATGGGTAACCATAGAAACCCTAAACCAGCCATCAATGCTGGTAAAAAAAACCTTAACATCTCTCCCGCTGCGCGACAATGACATCAATTTCATTCCGAGGAGTGCTCGCCCTAGATTGCCTTGGTATGTGGCGAATACGAACAACCGTCTGTGACAATGCGGAGTGCCCTGGATGCGGGTTGCAAGCATCACACACATGCAGTATCAGTTGGGGGGAGGGGGAGCTTATATTTTTACTGCAATTTTCATCAAGTTTTGATATGAATAGACAGTCGGCCACTTCTCATAACTTGTACAATTCTCTTTATGAGGTAGTGGTGAGAAATCGAGGCACATCGGGCTCGAAGACCCCAGCGATTCCAAGTTAAAGTCTGAGGAGCATTTGTAAAAGAAGGAGTTTTGTTTTAATGATGTAGTGATGTGTGAATGAGCAGCCCAGTGATTAAGCCAACATGTCAACACGAACGGGGAACTAACCGGGCGAGTGTTGCCAGAAGCCGAACACCAATTCATAATTTAAAATCAAACTGTATTGGACAAATACATTTGGTTGTTGTGAATATTTTTTTTCTCAAAAGAATGGACTGTGTCGAGCCTTCCAGACTTGGGCCAAAGTACGAAGCTAACACTGTTTTCAATGTACGTGACATTTTATTGACTTCACATTCCCGTCTTCAGATAATTTATCCCCAATTGTTTAAATTCAAACACAAACGATTGACCTAATTACAGCTAACCCATGCAACCTTGACGGATGAAGTCATCACCTTGGAGATCTCATAACTGAGGCAGGGATTCCGCGTCAGTGGAGTTGCGGTCTATAAACATGTGAAACAAATAAACCATCAAAACAAGTAGCCAAGGAAGATAAGAACATAAAAACATCATTATAGTACACAGTAATGCAGTATATTCCACTGTCTCGAAATGTCATGCCTTGAATTATTAGAATTATCGAATGTGGCAAAGGAACCCAGTGATTAAGCCACGAGACCAGGAAATGAATCCATCTTTAAATTAAACCGCAGTGTTTGTGTATTGCTACTACATGCCCAATCGAGTGTGTGCCGACACGACTTTCCATTCATAATGATTGTTCATGCTTGTAATACTTTATACTCTCTCCCCACTTACGCATTTCATTTTCATAACATTCTCGCATCTTCCCCCATTGCATACCAGTTGCAATACAAAAAGTGCAGCCAAGCTACTTCCCAGCAACCAATAGAGTTGTCCGTTGTACGGCCCGCGGTGATGGCAACAAAGGATACGCCCGATCAAAAAATGTGACCAATAGCAGCAGGCGTTTCATGTTTAGCTTATGAATATTTATAATTAAAACTATAATCTGACTTGGATGGCGGGGAAAACTCGAATTTCAAACATCAATTACCTTTCCAATTAAAGTACAATTGAAAAAGGATAAACATAGATGGGTAAAAGCATTTTAAATGTGGAAAACGGGGAAATGAGATAAGAAAAATGAAAAAGGGTGAATAAAAAATGTTTACATTGGCATGGTTGTCCTCAAAATTTAAGGCAGGGGATACTTTCAATAATGAAACGAATTATTTTTGTGAATTAAAAAATAAAAACATTTTTTTTTTTTTGGTTTGGCTGTCAACTTGATTTTGTTGCGCACTTGCACGGCATGTAGGTCTTTGTCAGAAAATTGTAGTTAAAAGTTGAATAAAACTCCTTTCGGTTTAATTCATAACATTTAACTTAAGGAGTAACGTTTTGGGGTGATTTTTGTTTTTGTCTTGTATTTGTTTAAATTACTATTTTGTTTTGTCCAGTAGAAAACTTGTGCTACATTAAAATTGCTCACACACTTAACTCAACTTTACCATAATGATCCTATTCATAAAAAAAGTCGGACATATCTCGAACTATCAGACAATAATAAAATGTTTACATTGGCATGGTTGTCCTCAAAATGAATTTAAGGGGATACTTTTGAAAAATACTAAAGAAATATATAGCTGCTGATAGTAAAAAAAACATTGTGAGAAACGACTCCCTCTGAAGTAACATTGTTTTTGAGAAAGGGGTAATTTCTCAATGAAATCTTTGTAAGCGGTTTACTTAATTGATACTTAAAATATTTGAATCTGAGAAAGGCTTCAGTTCTCTGGCATCTGAAGCACACAATTCTATGCAACAAGGGTGTTTTTTCCTTCCACTATTTTCTTGCAACTTCAATGACTAATTGAGCCCAAATTTTCATAAGTTTGTAATTTTATGCATTTGTTGAGATACACAAAGTGAGATTTTAGTTGACAATCACCAAAAGTATACCCTTCCTTTAATGTTCTAGCCAGGTGTTATTTGTACTTACTTGTCCCATGATGTGGAGCAACCTTACAACTTGTTTATAACACCCTTGTCCCCCCTAGACCTTTGGCAGATCTTATCATTTTATTTACAAGTCTTCTGAGCTAAACAAAACCCAAAACAAAGTTATATAAGAGTACTAAAACAATAGAAGAATTATGAACAGTCAACAAAAAACAATGAAGCAGAATTGACAATATCCAATTTTAGGAAATGTCCGAACATTTTAAACACTTTATTGAAACATCTTCGTCAAATTCTTGTTATACCTACAGAATTACAATGAACTGTAAAGTATTTTGAAACCTATAGACCATGTGACCTATGACATCACATGTTTACAACAGAGCCACAGAGCCTGTGGACTTCCTGCAGGCACGATTTGTACACAGCTCAATGGAAGAAAACATAAAATCTTACATTTCATTGAGATTAACACTGCAATTTTTGTTCAACTTTTGACATGAAGAAATTAGGGGGCACATCTCAAAACTTGTACAGCTGTTATTTTTATAACTCTCAGGTTTATTTTGAAGTTAAAGGAACATTACAGAATTGGTAAGAAAAAAACTTGTAAAAATATATTTTTGATCACAGATTTACACAAAACTTACACAGTCTAATGATGATGATAGTAGAAAACATCCCTTGAAGTATTTCTTTCTGAAATGTCATATTTGATGAGAAATGAATAAACTAATTTTCCGATTGGAGTTTATCGCTCAGTGAGCGTTTTATTCATTTGTTGAATCTATATGATGTCATGCAAATGTGTAATCGGTTTTTCACTGTTTTCTCGTGACCCAGATGGCCAATCGATCTCAAACTTCTACAGGTTTGTCAGTTTATGTATATGATGGATTACATAAAGTGCTTACACTGCCAGCAACTGTTTTGTTAGCAAAAACCAATTCTGTTATGTTCCTTTAAATGAAACAAAAATGTCCCCTATGACCAGTGTGGTATCTTGCCTGCCAGAAAGGCCCTGGAATGTTCATGGTCACTCTTTTTTGCAAACAAAGGTTACATGTCTATAGTTCTATTTCTGCCACAACAAAATTCAATTGACCCCAATTTACCTGAAGTCATTACTACAATAAATCTTGGTTGCGCCATTTTTGGAGTCAGTTTCCCCCGTGTGTTGGGCTGCATCTGAAATAGCGGCTACTGCTACGGCTGTATCATGCATCATCGTGCAGTGAAGTATAGGAAGTCCTTATGGCAACAACCTTAGCAACAGTCGTAGCCTTAGCCGCCAATTCGGGTACAGCCGTATATGTGTAGTGTGCATTTAAAGCCTTGTGCACTTCAACATGCTCACCGTAATCTTTATACATATGGACTCCCAAAATGACAGACCACGGGTAGACCTAGATGCATGCAACATCAGTGCAAAGGGTCAAATGGTAAATTATTTAAGCCTGGCAGATTAAAAGTTCAAGTGATTTTTCTTGAAAGGAGTGCAGGAAAGTTAATTATTCAAGTAGAACTTGAGCCTATGACCTCCAACATGTTTGTGTGTGGACATCTTCAATACAACACCGCTTAGAATAATGAGCAATTTGATCAGTTTATGAAAACAAATTTGGTAAATTTGCCTTCTTCAAAAATACTGACAATATCTTAAAAGTACATATCGGTATGTCAATTGACCATAAAATAAAAAAAGCCCCCCCCCTCCCACAAAAGTGTTTCAATCACCTCACCAAGTACTTAATTCTCTCTCCCTCTAGGTCAAAGGTCGCAATGAGACTCCGAGAGTCTGTTGCGTCCTTCTGACAGTTGATCTTTCCGGAGAGCACTTCCCCCGCTTTCAATGGAATAGGCTTCCTGAGGAGAAATACTGTCTGTTTCCAATGGGTTCGCTGGCTGCTTGGGCTAGTGGAAAACATTACCTGGGGGAGGGGAAATGCAAAAGAGGGTCAATTACTATTAGAAAAACATTGATAAATTTAGGAAAAATGAACAAATATACTGTCAAATCTAAGTATACAGATAAACCAAAGTACTGGTTATTCTGAGAGAATATGAGGTTTAAGTGAAATGCTGATGAGACCATCAACAAAATTCCCTCTTCAGAAATTGAGCTTGAATTTGCTTTTAAAACACTGTTATAAAGGCCCCTTTATTTCCACTTTAACCAAACCATGAAGCCAGCCCCTTCTTGACTTACTGTCTTATCGCAGTTCTTCTCAAAGATGACGTCAAAATATCCGACAAGTGCCTGTGAAAAGAAGTACAACTTGATAATAACTAAATCAAAATCAATAACGGATATAAGAACTGAACTAGTCGAACATTATGTTAACTTTGTGTGGTGTCTTGATGGGTATTTTGTTTTCGCCAAACTTGGCATCTTCATGCTTTTGTGTTTCATCCCAAGACTTGCCAGAAAACCAGGGTCTCTTGTGTGTCTCTGGCTCAATTACTGGCTCAACTGACGAATCCCTTTCCCTTTACAAGAAGTTGTTTCACACAAGAGGGCCTTATCTTTGATATCTAGAAGATTTGACGGGTTTATCTTTCTTACAATCCCCTTCCGACCCCATCCACCTGGGGAAAAAAAAGTAACATTGTGTAGATCGCTTGTAAACACGACCGTTGAACTTACAGTACACTCTCCGTCCCTTGATGCTCTCAGTCTGAAGTCCGTTGTAAACTCAAGGTCTTTAACGTTCACGCTGGTCACGTCTAAACACTGTAAGATTGAAAGACAACTTGACATCAACATTTGTGACAAATAACGATTGCTCAAAATGCTCTAAATAATGATATCGCTGCTGTTTGAATTTATAAAAAATCCACTTGAGTTTTGCTAATTCTTAGTGTTGTTGTTTAAACCAAAATACCCTGTTCCGACTTTGCCTGACACCTCAAATACTGTACTTCTTCTTGACTTAAAAGAGAACAATTGTAGGACTTCTGTACCTTAACTTGATTCAAAGAAAGTAGTTATTGCACTTCTATACCTTATCTTGATTCAAGGAGTACATAACTAATGCTGGACTTTTTAAATAAAGGATGTATTCATTCCATTAGAAGCACTTTTTTTCACAAAAGGGGATTTTTCTGGCATGTCGTGGCTGAGCGGATAAGAGCACCGGACTCAAGCTCTGGTGTTTCTGTTCAGCAGAGTGTGGGTTCGAGTCCCGGTCGTGACACTTGTGTCCTTAAGCAAGAAACTTAACCATTATTGCTGTGGATGGGACGTAAAGCCATTGGTCCCGTGTGTTGTGTAATGCACGTAAAAGAACCCAGTGCACTTATCGAAAAGAGAAGGGGTTCGCCCCAGTGTTTCCTGGTTTGATTGGCTGCATATTGCACCACAGCACCTTGTAAACCATTACAAGGTGCTATGTAAAGGAATAGGTCTTATACTTCAAAACGTAGCTCCACAATACCTTGCGGGAAAATACTGAATGTTAAGCGCTTAGAGGCTGGCCTGCAGTAGGCGCTATACAAATAAGTTATATATATTATCATTTCAATATCACCTTTGTAACAATATCTGTGTTTACCCGCCAACAGAGGGCGCTGTTTACAGTGTGATTAAAACACGGCTTCTCCATAAATAGTTACTGCTATGTGAGTCTCTACTTAGACATAACCCCAGCTAGGTCAAAGAAGAACCCCGATCTTTAAACAACCTTCACCTTGTAACATGTCGGCACCACCTGAGGCAGGTTCTTGTAATTGTTTTGTTTACAGTGTCGCATTCATTGTTTACCTTAACCATTGCTGCATCGGACATGACAGTATCAGCGTTGATATAATCAACTGACGTCTCCTCCAGCACGCAAGACTTCATGCACGTCATTCTAAATCCGTACACGTCGTCCCAGAAGGCTACCCTGGAAGCGTGGCTGTCTCTGTCGCTAACGGCAACCAAACTCAGGGTGCAAAGATCGGGGTAGACTAAAAGAGAAGTTTAAACAAAAAATTAGTGTGTCTACTTTGATACAGTGCTGCACATAAAAATAGACTGGTACACACTATGACCACAGACTACCACAACTGGACATAACAGTAGTCCCGATACTTCTATCTTGTCAGGGCAGGACAGTTTTTCCTCTCTACAGGGCATCCCTATTGCACTGTGGCAGTGACCAGGGGGCATGGAGGCAACTGCGTCCATCAGTGGTGTAACTTAGGGGGGGGGGCATGTGCCTCCCCCAATTAATGTCCATTTTAAAAACCAAGTTTTTATCCATTTACACACAGGCAATGTATTTGTTTTTTACATTCTTGTCAGATTATAAAAAAAATAGTAAATGCAATACACAAGAGCTCCAAAAAGGGGATTATTCAAGAGAAATGCAAATGGAAACTACAGTTTTCAGTTGGCCAGATGTGCCCCCCCCCCTAGAAAAAATGGTGCACCCTCTTGTACCCCCCTAAAATTTTACCCTAGTTGCGCTGGCCTCCATTGCTGTCAGCAAGCTGATTAGAACGAGAGCAGTTAGCTAGTCTGTCGAACTAACTGAAAGAGTAGGCCCAATTTCATTGAGCTAGTGCTTTACAAATTTCAGCTAAGCGAAAAAAACCAGTTGCAAACAGAACACTTGACTGGGGTACCTTTTTTCTGGTAAGCACAATTTGTTGTGTGCCCGGAAACGCCCTTCTTCCAGTGAAAAATAGTATTTGTCCAGTAAAAGGCCATAAGCAATACAATGGCTCCTGACAAAGAAAATATGGCATTACTGTTTTATTTTTTGCTGCTAGAATCAACCCCACAGACAAGGGTCCCCATTCCCATGCAGAATTTAACCATCCTATAATGACTTACGAAAGGCAGAAAAACTATCAAACATTTTTCCTGACATGCAACATTACGCATTAATTGTTCACGCCCTGTCTTCCGTAGCTGTTACGCCCCTTCTTCAGGGCACCCCACAAATTGTTTTGCAGGATAGAGAATTGGAGAGGGGGACAGGAAAACATGAATAACATGACCTACCCATTCCTCCATTGGCCAAGTACTTGTCCCTGGCAAAGAGAACAGTATCCAGCATCGACTCAAACAGAAGGAAATATCCCATCCATTCTGATATGATCACATCGACCTGCGCAAACGAAGAAAACAAAACTAACTTGTAAAAAATTGTTGCGGTGCCCGCCGCTATTATGTGGAATCCAAAAACTGGCCTCTTGTCACCTGGGCCCAATTTCATAGAGCTGCTTAAGCACAAAAAGTAGCTAAGCACATCAAAATTATGCTTACCAGAATAAGGTTACCAGCCAAACTATCACATCACATGTACAATGTGTGACTGGTATCCTGCTCATTTCTGCTTAGCAGGCAATTGTTAAGCAATATTTTCTGCTTAAGCATCTCAATGAAGTTGGGCCCAGCACCCACAGGGGTCTAGTTAGACAGAGGACAATGTACTAACTTGGCCTTTTTGTGTACAAGATCCTTACTGATCTGGCCCCACCCCCCGTTACTTGACTGATCTGATAGAGCTATACACACTGGTACACAGCAGTCTAAGATCTTCAAACCAACTGCTTCAAGCTGAGCACCAATCACGCAATCACTGGGGTGAACGATCTTTCAGATTTGCTGCAGCCACCTTATGGAACTCATTCCCATCTCATGTGCGTCTTTTGCCAAGTTTTAAGAAGAACTTCAAAATCGTCCTTGTTCAAGGAAGCTTTTGAACTGTATTGAACAAAATCAAACATTTCTCTTCTCAGGCTGTGCTCCGTGGTCATTATATGGGTTGATGTGGCTGGCTGCCAAAGGCGCCTTTACATGCCTGCGGCTCAAACACGTGGTAGCCACGTCCTTAGCAATTCAGCTTCTCAGCTGCTAGTAAAGATGATAAGCCTCCCAAATTATTTTTATGATTAAGACGTACCTTCTCAACAGGGAGCGTGATGTCTTCAACTCTTCCTTTGATTAACGTTACGGTACTCTCAAGTTTATTCTGTCTATCAAGATAAAATACAAATGTCAAAAAAGATATTAAAACCATATGAAGCATGATAGCTGAAGCAATTTCTGAATTTACACCAGGCTCAAGCTCTGTTGTTGCAAGAGCTAGGGTTAGGGCTCTGTCATGAGACTTGTGTACATATTAAGCAAGACACTTAGCCATACTTGCTTTGTCCTTTGGATGGTTTGTAAAGCGCTGTTTGTCCTGTGTGTTGTAATAATAAACTTGAAGAACACTTTACAGTCATAGTCATGCAAAACAATTAAGTTGACAAATTTAGTTAGCATTGGCCGTCATTTCTTTGCTCATCCGGCAAAAATCAAAGCAATGAAAGACAAGCCTCCAAGTAAACTTACCTGACGATATCCATGGCTTGGTAGACGATGTCCGATTGGTCAACCCCGATCACCTGCTTAGCACCCGCCTTAGCGGCAAACATGGACAGAATGCCGGTGCCACACCCGACATCCAGCACAATCTGATCCGTGTAAATAAACAAACAAATGATAAAAGAAGAAGTCATATTTATGCCAAATTTGTTGACAAAAATTGTTTGATAACATCGTGGCCAAGCGTAGAAGAGCACCGGACTCAAGCTCTGGTGTTTCTGTTCAGCAGAGTGTGGGTTCGAGTCCCGGTCGTGACACTTGTGTCCTTCAGCAAGACACTTAACCATTATTGCTTCGTCCTTCGGATGGGACGTAGGTCCCGTGTGTTGTGTAGTGCACGTAAAAGAACCCAGTGCACTTATTGAAAAGAGAAGGGGTTCGCCCCGGTGTTCCTGGTTTGATTGGCAGCATATTGCACCACAGCACCTTGTAAACCATTACATGGTGCTATGTAAAGGAATAGGTCCATACTTCAAAAACATAGCTCCATATTACCTTGCAGGAAAAATACTTCACTTTGCTCAGCACCTCGGAATAGGCAACTAGAATGATGGCACTCTACAAATGCCTAATGATTTAATGATTATGATGGAATGGTTTTATTGTGACACTTTTTAAGTTTCTTGTGGAGGGTTGATGCCCGTGGTGGTCAAGGACACCAGACTCAATTATGGTGACTTAGAACCTTTTCAAAAACCATGGATTGGACTTTCAGATTATGAAGTTCATACAAGAACCATTGTTTCTGTGAAATGTTTCTCTCTGAAATGAAGTCATATCCAAGAAAACTGTACCTGGAAATCTTAAAAAAATGCAACAGCTGATATCGGTTGCAACAACCAAAATTAAGGACAATAATGTGTTTACATGGTGAAAATTGTGCATGGTTTTTCACTATTTTCTCTCGACTCACACAACAGACTTGGCCCAAATTTTGTACAGGTTTGTTATTTTATGTATACGGTTGATCACACAAAACATGAATACTGTCTGCAACTATTTCAGCTCTATCAAGTCTGTATACTACCTTAAAATTAACCCTGCGAGTCATACCTTGTTCTTGAAGATGTGCTGGTTGTCGTAGATGAAGTCTCGGTAGCTCTCTGTCCTGACTTTATCCTTGAGCATCTCCTCGTGGATGCCATAGTGGGCGTAGGAGTCAAAGTAAGGCTGGTCTTCCTCGGGGGTCTTATCTGGGGCAGCCGAGGAGGACAGCTTCTCTCCATCACCGTCTGGAGAGGCTAACACTTTCAGGGCAAACTCTCTGTGAAGGAAGAAGGCCTTGTATTATTTGGGGCTCAAACAAATGAAAAACAATCAGGACTGTGTTTTTTTATTCTTTTAGCAGCTGGCAATTTTTTCCTGAAGGAACAGAGGTACTGTGGTCACTGTGACTTGCAATCATAAGGTCGTGGGTTTGAATCCGGCAAAGCTCATCGCTGATTTCACAATGACTAGAATAAGTATTGTCGCCTAGTTACTGAATCACAATTCATTGATTTTGTGCAATTGTAATCACAGATGTTAAACAGACTAGTTTAAGGGGAACTACTTCTAAACCTTACTTAGTGATGCTGAGATCTTCCATTGCTCTTGACAGTGACTCTTCAGCAATGGCTGCTCTCTGCTCGGCCGACTGTAGCCTCTGAAGGAGTGCCCGGTACTCTGCTGCTGGAACTGATATAACGTCTTGACGACCACCTGACAAGTCATCTGGGGAAATTTCTGATAAACTTCCGCCATCCAGAGATTCAATATCTGTTGGAAAGTAGCAGAGTTACTGGAAAGTAAGCTCAAGAGAGACCACACACACCAAAGCCCCACAGATATGGACACCGAAATGAGAAAGGTCGGGCACAAGAAGAAGAAAAAAACTGACGAAAATGCCGCACAACAGATGCATTTGTCGTTATGCCACTGGTCATCGCCTTGGAGCTCCTTGAAATGTTCCAGTAAAAAGCGACGGTTTTTCCCTCATGGGGCTGCCCTCTAGACTCTACCAAGGATCAGTGTTTTTTCCCTTACAAAAATGCAGAGGCACTTAACCCTCCTACTGTTTGACTATTCAATATCATCCAATAGATTAACTGTGCCAGCCTGCAATACGATACCTTGTGATGAATGCATCTACTCAGTCAGTACACGGTCAACCCTCCTACTGTCTGACCATTCAATATCATCGGGGAGTGACATCCACTGTGGTTTGGAATGATAGATAAACTATGCCAGCCAGCAATATGATATTATGTAGGGGTTAACCCTGGTGTTTCTGGTTCACTTAGCAAGCACTCTTGTTTACAGGTTTCCTCAAACTTGCGAGCTACAGTGATTATGTTCACTTATGAGACAAATGGTGGGTCAACTCGCTGGAAAAACGTTACCAAGAGTAGGAGGGTAAGAGTAGGAGGGTTCTTATTGCTTACCGAATAATAACAAAGAATCATTTTCCATTACAGGCTTCATATATTCATCGTTGTCCCACGGTGCATTGCTCGTAGGGTTGATGTTATTCACATCCGAACTAGATAGATTCTTGAAAGCAATCACAAGAAACGTAAAGTATGAAGAACCTAATACACCCGTAATAGTTTCACTGTACTTTATTAATTGATGAAAATAGAAAGTGGCACAGTGTGTCCATTTTGAAAGGCTGTGCCAAATTAAGTACAAAGCAAAGGTCAAGTTAAAGGGTAAAAAAAGCATCTGAAAACCGGTTAAAACACCTGGGGACCAGTTAAAATTCTCTATACGTGGCCCAGCTGGCAATTTCAATGTTGAAAAGCATTCCTTTCAACTAAAAGATTCTCTATAAGATTTGACGAGAATAATAATTGTTTCTGCACAATCCATTTCTTTGAGGAATGCGCATTTCAAGAAATTGGTTTGTTTATCACAATTTTTACTACCTTGGAGCGAATTAGTTGACCATTTTGATGAAAGCAATGCAGTCTATGTCTGAAGAATTTCAAAAGAAGTAAAAGATGAACTTGAACAAGAGTTCAGAACACTTTGCAAAATCAAAGTGTGTTTGATTGTTAAATCATTTTGAAAATAATTAATTAGCCACAAGATCTCATAAAAAAGAGCCTACGGTTTTCTGTTTGCAGGAAAAAAATATACAAATTAATACAGTGCATGATCTAATAGATTTAGTTAGAAAAAAATGTTTACTGGAGCCCTGAAGGGTCTGAATCAGAACAACATATTTTGTTGACTTAAGACCTTTATAAGGTTTGATTTCTGAAAAAGAGCAAACTTTTTAAAGGAAAAACCATATTTCATTTCCCTTTTTTCTGGTTGTGAAGCCAAGGACTCTCTGAAAAGCAAATGAATCACTATCTACCAGAAAGACAAAGAAGGAATTTTCAGTTTAGAAAAAACCCCAGATAATTATCCAGGAAAAACCCATGCAATCAGGTAGGGACTGAAAACCCAATCAGTGCCCACGGCGGGATTAATGCCTGGGTCCCAGAGGTGGGAGTCAAGGAAAGATACCACTCCACAGCTAACCTGACAGCCCTAAAAATGCAGGGGTCATGTGTTCAAATCCCACCCAAGCAGCCTGTGGTTTTTCTCTCTCCACAGAAAGTTTTGTCAGGAAGCACTGAGTGCTTAACACAAGTTGGTGTAGGGTAAAACTAAAGACAATCTACCATATTTTCTTTTGGTCAGTCTGATGTCAAAGTCATGGATCTGGGACAGTGATTGAAGAGGATTTCTTCAGGCGATGGTAGCATGGCCTCACAGAACAGACATCTTGCATCTTGATTGCTCCCCTCTGTCTCCTCATCACATTCTATCCATGTTTCATCGTCGTCGTCATCTTCCATCTCATTCAAGAGGGTTTCATCGACGTCTTTCTCACCTGATGGTAGAACAGAAAAGATTAATTCTTCTTCTTCTTTGTATACTCGGCAGGATCCATAAGTTAGGACATAAACGCCAAGGAGCAATTATAGTTAAGTGTCTTGCTCAAGGACACAAGTGCCGGGACTGAGATTTGAACCCAAATAGTGTTGCCCACACACGTTACAAATCAGTGGAATGGTTGGTTTAGTTGTCCTCTGCTTCACTTACTCGGCTGTGGGAATGGTGGGGGTAATGTTCATATCCTTGCTGATCACAAACAATATCATGATTGGGTGGAAAGAATATGTTTTTTTGTGATGGTCTACTCATCCACTTAATTTCTGTACTGTGGGACGAGGTTCAAATCCCCATCTGAACAACGTATAAAATGACAGATTCCTGTCATTTCAATATCTGAAGGAGTATTGTTAGACCAAAGGAGGGTTCTGTGTCACATTGAAAATTATTATTAATATTAATAAAAAAACAAAAAAACAACTTGGGTGGCAACAAGTTAGTGATGTGAATCAGAGGAGCATACAAATTTGCATTTTCTTTTCAAACTTGACAGATCAAACTAAAAGTGTTGTTTTGTAAATCTATGACATATGGGGAAACAACCTATCATAAAGGTGAAAGGAGTACCCGAGCCAAACAAGTTCTATGTCAATTAAAAAAGTAAAACCAAAGTTTAATAATAACTGTTTCTAAACTGAAACTTAAGCTTTCAAGTTTCAATTTCAGTATTTTAAATATTTTTTTTAGTTATTAAAGTGTCAGTTTGGCTAGTAAGTAGTAGTAGCATATCTGCATATATAGGCACTTATTTTTCACTATTTTGTAAATGTATTTTTAACATTATAACCTTTTTATCGAACCCGAGAAAAATGAAATGGAGGGAAGGGGCGGGGCTTCTTGACCCACTTCACTTTGTTTGTGGCCTACTTAACTTTCACTCCAATTGTAGCCCTTTCTTCAGCAACATTATTAACAACATTATGGGAAATACAAATACATTTGAAAAAGTTTAAGAATAACACATCTACCATGGGGAAACACAAGCCACTACAAAGCAAAGCAGTATCGAGAAATAAAACAGATATGCAGAGAAAAGATTCATGTAACTTTCTTGTGTTATTTACCATTACTGGATAGGAAACATGTGTCTTTCGTGGGTCTCGCCATCTTTAATGCAAGGAATTCTATTACCGTGCAAATCACATGAGGGCGCACTCCAACTTTCCTGTCCTCAAAAACATGGTGCTGAGGTGGACGTGCTGCCGCGCTGTGTTGAGGTGAGTTATTCTCGACTCAATTTTCCTTATTTTTAAAACCTATTTTCACGAAAAGGACTCCAGTTTCCGTTTCACAGTTGCTTGGAGATGGTTTATGTCAAAACAATAGCCACGTCAGTACCGTCACTGGACGGGTTAACCTTGTTTTTTTATTCTCTCGACGGAAATGACGAACTGTGGATATCGAGTGACTCATCATCAAACACTAACACTTCATCATGGTTCAGCCATGGTTCAACAAAACAAAGTGTTTGTGGGTCAACTGGCGGTTAGGTTGAGTTTTAATTTAGTTCATGTGGTCCAGACTACTGCTGCCCACTTTTCCTGTCTATGTTACACCCGTTTTTATTATGTATTGTTGATAGTTTGTGCTTACATTTACAGTTGGGGTGAATTAAACTTTGGAGCTTTAAATTAAATATAATTTATGTCTGTGTTGGTTGGTCTTCCTTTGTATTCTCACAAAAGTCACATTCATCTTTCTTTGTTTTGTAAACCTTTTGTACAATGAGTGAGTTTTTGCCGGCACAGAATCCGTAACTTGGAAATAGTGGTAGGTGATGTAAAGTTTAGTAAGTGTAATTTTGTTTCTTCAAAAACATTGTCAATGTTGTTCACTGGCCCAAAAATGTCAACAAATTTCATTTTAGACTTGTTCAACAATTATGTATACTGAATTATAGTAATGTTTCTGTGGCAATTGATTTGCCAATAGAAAGAGGGGTTTTCCAGAAGAAAAAAAGGGGCAAACCTCTCCTCAAACCCAACAATAAACAAATAAAAAATAAAATAGTCAAAACAAAATCACCTATCTTGACAGTTACTGGTGCCCTGATCGATTGATTGACAGTGTTCTCTCTTAACACTAACAGTGGTCTGCTGGCCAAACACCATTGAAGACACCTGGGGACCAGTCAACATTCTCTCCAAGTGGTCCGGCTGGCTATTAAAGTATTGATAAGCATCCCTATTATAAGTAGGAAATACGGACTAGTGGAAAAGCTGATGGACTATTGAAATGACAAGCTAACTGCAGACCTGGAATTTCATCTTTGAGAGGGCAAAGCCATTCGCATTTTGCAAAGGGCACTTCTATTGGAAAATCTTAAAGTCTATGAGAAACTTTTGAAGGGGTACCAAGGCCAAGAGCAGGGGGCAACAGAGGCCATGGCCCCTTGTAATTCCAGGCCTGTAACTGGTCTAGCTCAAGTTAAGGACAAACCCTGATTGACGATTCGCTTGTTTTTTATTTTGCAGCTACTGGCACAACCACTGACTTTAAGATATCCCATGAGATGCAACGCTGCCAATTCCAGACTTCACTCCAGCAAGTTTAACTCCAGCTCAACACAGCAACGATCCTGAGGATTACGGAAGGAAAGAGAGAGAGAGAGTAACATCTAAGACAAAGAAAACTAGAGGTCAGATGTCACCGTGAGACAACCTCTAAAGAGCAAACTACAGTACTTCACTTAAGGTAAGCCATCCCCTTTTTTACTTGGTTGTTATTCCAGATGTTATGTGTAAAAAATATGATTAAATTTTCTAGGTTGTACTTAAAAAATTAGAACCTATGACCAACTGTATGTAACCTGGTGTAGAGATTTTGTTTTTTGTACCTGACATACAGATCTTACGGAAACAAACCACCAGACTTCATCGAGTATAATTAATAAATTATTGCATGACTATTTCCATGAGAAAATGTTAAAATCTTTTTGAACTAACAAAGCTTGTGACCTGGGCATCTCGCTGAACGTGGATGAATTCAACGTTTGTGTGAAAATAGCGTGACAGTTTTTGGCTGTTTTCTCATCAAGTAGACACTGTATTCAGCTGAAAACATTCACATGTTGTATCTTTATAATTTTGCCTGTAAATCAGTATTACGTTCACAAAAAAACAATCTGTATGACTCTACCTTTGATTCTCTTTGATTTGACAGTTGTGAGCTACCAGGATCGTAATCAAAGTCGGCAGCTGTCTCGGGGAACCAGAGTCGACGGGAACCAGAAGAAAGAGAAAGAGGCCTTGACATCATCATCTGTCTTTCTTTCTTGAAAGGAAAAAACTTGTTCCAAGAACTCGCCGGCCATCATGGCATCTAGCCCATCATGGAAGGTCAGTCTGGAGATTATTTCCGAACCTTTTGCGATTCTGTTTTGGTTTTTAATTCATTTCAAAAACTTTGGTTTTCATTTAAAAAAACTGGTACAATCTGCGGAGTCATGTGTTGTATTTCAGAGTTTTTAGACTTGCATTTTGATGGTAGTGTAGTGATTGTGCTTGGTGTTACCATAAACCTCTAAAACGTTACTGCGGCTGGTCAGCGTAAGCGGACCAGTTGTGAGCCAGTCTTGAATCCAGTTAGCAACCCTACCAGACGTATGTCCAATTGTGTCACTATTCCTGGACTCCCAAGACTCGCCCTTGTACCGGTGAAATACCACATTAGAATCTGGAAATATTTAAGAAAGCATTTGGTGAAAAAATACTCCCAAGTTTTGAAATGAGGTTGCGGTAGAATCTTGTAATATTCTCCTGTGAGTTTGAGAAGAACGGATTGTTCTACTCTCAGTTTAAAAGTTGAAGGAAGATTTATTATTGTTAACGGTATTATGCAGGATTGGTAAGGATAAAATATCATTGTTTAATTTTCATCTGAAAGCTTACTGATTATGAAGTTCATGCTAGAACCATTTTTTTGGTGAAATATTTCCCTCTGAAATGAAGTCATAAACGCAACAGCTGATTTTGGTTGTTACAACCAAAATTAAGGACAATGTTTTTCGCCTGACTCACACAATGGATTAAGCCCAAATTTTCACAGGTTTGTAATTTCATGTATATGGGTTGATCACACAAAACATGAACACTGTCTACGACTATTTTGTCAGCTATACCAATCCTGTATAGTACCTTTAAACTTATTATTTGTTAGGCCTATTATTTAGTTTTATCTTTTCACCGATGTGTAATGCACTGTATACTCGGTACTTCCCCGAGTTCTGTAAACAAAATCCACAGGCATATTACTCGGGTGGGATTCGAACCCACGACCTTTGCCATTCTAGAGCAGATGTCTTACCAGCTAGACCACTGAGATTGCCCTGTTGCTAGAGGCAGTTTGAATCCTATATCTTAGCAGCGGGTACCGCAACAATTTATTACTTGTTTGTTTAAAGAATTCTTTTTTTGTTGTCTGCAGAGAATGAGTTCCCAAGACTCACCTACCATCATCAAGCCTTTCCACCCTGCTCCCCAACTGCAAAGATCTGCCAGCTATCCACCTCAAAACGGGTAAGTCGTTAGGTTAGTGTAAGAGCTTGAGTCAATGGACCTTACGCATTGACGTCATCTCACCGCCATCTTAGAGGTAAAACGATGAGGAAACAAAGGAAATCGAACATCTCTGTTGCAGGATGGGCCAATAAGCAACCTTCTTTTGACCTCTAGTCGAGGGCGCCCTACTCAAATGACATCATTTGCATAAGGTCTGTTAGGCCTAAGCAAGTTCTAGACGTTGTGTGCAGCTACTTTGTTCAACCATGCCCATTTTGTCATCATTGTCCCGAAGTGGCCAATTTGCACCTCCAGCCTTTAGAGAAAATCGCGTTTGAAGTTAAACTATTTTTCAAACTGCTGTTTCGGAGACTACTTCTTCAGTCATACAGAATGGTCAATATGTTTTCAATCTTGCCACTATTTTGATGATTTTTTTAATTCCTAAACACATTTGTCACTTCCTGGAAAAAAGACCCAAAGAAACATGCAAGCAGAGCACTGTGTACACACCAATATATATCGAGATTCGCCGATTTATGGAAATGCTTAACTAATAGGTGAACAGATTCAAGAGTCACACAATGCCAGCGCTATGTAAGTCAATGGATGTAGTTACGAATCTTGAGTCGCCACTTTGTGGAAACGCAAAATGACAAATCTAGTGATTTGTCTGTTACGCTAATGAGTGTCATTATGAAACCATTCTGTGTTAGGTCCTGAAACTTGCTGAACATGGTAACAGAAATGAGTACGTCATGAACTTGTACAAAAATCTATTTGCCAAATTTGTTGATAGGAGGGGAGTGGAAGTTCCTTCTGGAACATTTTGAGAGACACCAAGGCAATGAGCGGGGGCATGGAGGCAGTTATTGTGAGACACCAAGGCAATGAGCGGGGGCATGGAGGCAGTTATTGTGAGACACCAAGGCAATGAGCGGGGGCATGGAGGCAGTTATTGAGAGACACCAAGGCAATGAGCGGGGGCATGGAGGCAGTTATTGAGAGACACCAAGGCAATGAGCGGGGGCATGGAGGCAGTTATTGAGAGACACCAAGGCAATGAGCGGGGCATGGAGGCAGTTATTGAGAGACACCAAGGCAATGAGCGGGGGCATGGAGGCAGTTATTGTGAGACACCAAGGCAATGAGCGGGGGCATGGAGGCAGTTATTGAGAGACACCAAGGCAATGAGCGGGGGCATGGAGGCAGTTATTGAGAGACACCAAGGCAATGAGCGGGGGCATGGAGGCAGTTATTGAGAGACACCAAGGCAATGAGCGGGGGCATGGAGGCAGTTATTGTGAGACACCAAGGCAATGAGCGGGGGCATGGAGGCAGTTATTGAGAGACACCAAGGCAATGAGCGGGGCATGGAGGCAGTTATTGAGAGACACCAAGGCAATGAGCGGGGGCATGGAGGCAGTTATTGTGAGACACCAAGGCAATGAGCGGGGGCATGGAGGCAGTTATTGAGAGACACCAAGGCAATGAGCGGGGGCATGGAGGCAGTTATTGAGAGACACCAAGGCAATGAGCGGGGGCATGGAGGCAGTTATTGAGAGACACCAAGGCAATGAGCGGGGGCATGGAGGCAGTTATTGTGAGACACCAAGGCAATGAGCGGGGGCATGGAGGCAGTTATTGTGAGACACCAAGGCAATGAGCGGGGGCATGGAGGCAGTTATTGAGAGACACCAAGGCAATGAGCGGGGGCATGGAGGCAGTTATTGTGAGACACCAAGGCAATGAGCGGGGGCATGGAGGCAGTTATTGTGAGACACCAAGGCAATGAGCGGGGGCATGGAGGCAGTTATTGTGAGACACCAAGGCAATGAGCGGGGGCATGGAGGCAGTTATTGTGAGACACCAAGGCAATGAGCGGGGGCATGGAGGCAGTTATTGTGAGACACCAAGGCAATGAGCGGGGGCATGGAGGCAGTTATTGTGAGACACCAAGGCAATGAGCGGGGGCATGGAGGCAGTTATTGTGAGACACCAAGGCAATGAGCGGGGGCATGGAGGCAGTTATTGTGAGACACCAAGGCAATGAGCGGGGCATGGAGGCAGTTATTGAGAGACACCAAGGCAATGAGCGGGGGCATGGAGGCAGTTATTGTGAGACACCAAGGCAATGAGCGGGGGCATGGAGGCAGTTATTGTGAGACACCAAGGCAATGAGCGGGGGCATGGAGGCAGTTATTGAGAGACACCAAGGCAATGAGCGGGGGCATGGAGGCAGTTATTGTGAGACACCAAGGCAATGAGCGGGGGCATGGAGGCAGTTATTGTGAGACACCAAGGCAATGAGCGGGGGCATGGAGGCAGTTATTGTGAGACACCATGGCAATGAGCGGGGGCATGGAGGCAGTTATTGTGAGACACCAAGGCAATGAGCGGGGGCATGGAGGCAGTTATTGTGAGACACCAAGGCAATGAGCGGGGGCATGGAGGCAGTTATTGTGAGACACCATGGCAATGAGCGGGGGCATGGAGGCAGTTATTGTGAGACACCATGGCAATGAGCGGGGGCATGGAGGCAGTTATTGTGAGACACCATGGCAATGAGCGGGGGCATGGAGGCAGTTATTGTGAGACACCAAGGCAATGAGCGGGGGCATGGAGGCAGTTATTGTGAGACACCAAGGCAATGAGCGGGGGCATGGAGGCAGTTATTGAGAGACACCAAGGCAATGAGCGGGGGCATGGAGGCAGTTATTGAGAGACACCAAGGCAATGAGCGGGGGCATGGAGGCAGTTATTGTGAGACACCAAGGCAATGAGCGGGGGCATGGAGGCAGTTATTGTGAGACACCAAGGCAATGAGCGGGGGCATGGAGGCAGTTACCCTGTGAAGTATTGGGCTTGTGCTTACATTTATCAATACCACCTCTAATTCTATGACATGGTCATGTGGCTGTTTCCACAAGAGCATTGCAGAGTTCATTTCCCTATTTTCAAAATAAACTAAGATTTTTTCTTTTTTCTTTTTTTTCTTTCAGAGCATCATGCAGAGAAACGGGAATGATCGAGAAGATGTTGGTGAGTTTCAGAAAGAGCGGCGTTCATTTCTCTGTTTGTCTGTTTTGTGTGTCTTATCTTAGAAACTTAATTTTGGGTTGAAGAAAGAAAAAATGACTAGAGCGGAACTTGAACCTGCGACCTCTGGATAAACGTGCCGGCGCTCTACCAACTGAGCTACCTATTGTAGCCCTATGTTGGCAGTCTCCCTATTTTGTCGATATCTTTGTGGTGGGGGGGGGGGTTGTATTTTAAATTGGGGTTTGATTTCTGGCTATACTGCATTTACAGGATGAATGGCTTCTGACTGGCACCTTAAGAACAAAGATATTGACAAAATAGGGAGACCATCAACATAGGGCTAGATAGCTCAGTTGGTAGAGTGCTGGCATGTTGATCTGGAGGTGGCAGGTTCAAGTCCCGCTCTAATTACCCAGTCAGTTTCCCTTGTCGTTTATTACTTGATATCTTAAAAACTTATTTGATTTTCTGGGTTTCTTTCACTGTTAATTGCTGCTAAAAAGAAACTATTCACATTCACAAGGCATAGTTCACATTCACAAATTGGGGAATGTCATAGAAAAGTTTGGTTTTGTACTAAACAAAGATGGCACAGGGAAGCTGGAAGTATAGACTTCACTCACCACTGGCTCTTCTGAGGAAACCAGTTTCACTTCAAATCTTTGAATCTTATTTAGCATCAATCTATAGCTCATTAACTTTAATGAGACTTAATTTCATTGGTCGACAGGGTTCTTACGGCTTCATCACGTGCTGCGATCGTGACGGACGTCTATTCTTCCACGGCAGTCACTACGACGGCAACATGGAGAATCTTAAGATTGGTGGTGAGTAGCTCCCCTCAGGAACTCGTACCCAAACACTCTACCTTATATCCACAACTCATATCCAATCTCATTCTCCAACTACTCCACAAATTGTTGTGTTAATCCCAAAAGGTTTAAACTCGATATTGTAATGGGGCTCTATGCAAAAATGTCATTGGGTTTGTGTATGTATCTGTGATAGTGTCAGAGGACAGCGTGTCCACAAAGCTTTCCAGTAAAAAATAAGACATATCATGTGACATGCCCTAAACCAATCACAAGGCATATATTCCTCGGAAACAGTAACTAAATCCCAACAACCTTTCCCCCTAACTTGATTTTCAGATGCAGTAGAATTTCACACGATTCCCGACTGTCGTTTGCTATCATCAATGATATATTACTCAGAAACAGTAACTGATCCCAGCAACCCTTCCCCAAACTTGATTTTCAGATGCAGTAGAATTTGAAACAATTCCCGACTGTCGTTTGGTATTATCAATGATATATTTCTCAGAAACAGTAATCACCAAACTTGATTTCAGATGCAGTAGAGTTTCACACGATTCCCGACTGTCATTTGCTATCATCAATGATATATTTCTCAGAAACAGTAACTGATCCCAGCAACCCTTCCCCAAACTTGATTTTCAGATGCAGTAGAATTTGAAACAATTCCCGACTGTCGTTTGCTATCATCAATGATATATTACTCAGAAACAGTAACTGATCCCAACAACCTTTTCCCCAAACTTGATTTTCAGATGCAGTAGAATTTGAAACAATTCCCTGACTGCCGTTCGGGGTAAAACCCATCGCTAGTAAGATCATCAAACTCAGCCAGGGAACCATCTCTAATGAAATCATCTCAGAGGAGCCCCTCTCGGGTCTCGTCGTTCTTGAAGCCAAACCGAGCAGACAGAAGACAGTGAGTATTTTGATAGATGTTAATTTTTGCATCGGGGATAAAGAATTTAATTTGGTTTTACCCTGACTCCGATGTGTATGAAGCACTGTATACTCAGTACTTTCCCGAGCTCTGTGAGAAAAAAAGAAGAAGAAAAAAAAAAAAAAAAAAAGCTCGGGAAAGTAGTGAGTATACAGTGCTTAACTCTCTTGCTGTCTGACCATTCAATACCATTCACTGTGGTTTTGAATGATAGATAAACTATGCCAGCCTGAAATATGATACCATGAGGGAATGCATGTACACAGTACACAGTTAGTTCTGTGCACAGTTGTGCCACCGTACACAACCGTGGCAGTCGAATGGTTTCAAATGGTTGGTCAACTCACTGGAAAATGTTGCCAAGAGTCACTGACAGTAGGAGGGTTAATACACAACAGTGTAAGGGTAAAACCAAATTAAAGACAGTGAGTAGTTTGAACCCCGAAAGTCTCCTCCGAGAATCATTAAAACTCAAGATTTTGGATAAAAATAGTTTGAAGTCAAGATAAGAGGAGCAGGCTAGATATTCTTCCTTTTCAAATCTGATTTCCGCTTTCATTACCCTTAGAAAATCAACATGGTTATTATGATTAAAATAGCCTGGAAAATAGACTAATCCTGTGCCATATGTACGTCTGCCTTTGTATGCAATAAACTTCTACGCTTTTTTTTTCTTCAAGAGTCAAATATTTTGAGGAAGAAAACAATTTACAAAAAAGTATTTATAACCTAAGCTTAAAATCCATGCGTCTGGCCTTAAAAGAAAAAAAATTCAGCCTTCTTATTAAAAGCAGTGAACAACTGTCTGATTTACTTAACAATAGTTTATGAATTGCAATTAATTTCTTTTGGTTCCATTCTATGTGGGGGATAAACCCAGCAAATCGTTTTGTCTTTTTTTGTCTTTCTTCACAGCCAATGGGTTGTCCAATGACTGCGGAATACGGCCAAGTGGCGTATGAAATGAACGGAGTAAGTTTACTTTCCATCCATCAAAAAACCCCCTCCCATCTCTCGGCTCCATCCGAATCTTACAGCAGGGTCAAATTCTTTGAGCTGTTTCGCGCTGAAGCATTTTGCTTAAAGGCCCTGTACACTATTGGTAAGATCGAAAAACACAATGTTCACAGATTCACACATAACTTACATGATTTAAAGTAAGTAATGGTAGAAAGGGTTCCTTAAAATATTTCTGCCTAAAATGCTATCGTTTCCGAGAAACGAGTAAAACAGTAGTAATTATCGCGCGCGATAATTTGAAAAAACAGAAAACACATAAGATCTCTTTTCACTATTTTCTCGTGACCTCGATGACCAATTTAGCTCAAACTTTCACAGGTTTGTCTGTTTACGCATATGTTTAATCACACAAAATGTGGACACTGATGTTGAGCTGTTACCAAAAGTGTACAATACCTTTAAACCAGATGAAGGTTACCTGCCAAAATGCTGTACGCTAAGTTATATTCGTAGCAGGTTTCCTGCAAATTTTTTGCTTAATAGCAGAGTGAAGACTAACTTTCTGCTTAGAGCTATTATAAAATCAAGCCCATAATTTCCATAAACGGGGCAATATCGTAACGCTGCTAAGCAGAAATAGATGCTAAGCACAGTAAATCAGTGTTGAACAGAAAATCGATTACCACCCAAACTCCAAACTGGGTTTGTTTGCTCATTAATAAGATATGAAGAAGAGCTTTCAAATAACACTTAGAGGCAGGGTATACTTTTGGTACTTGTCAAAGGCTAGTATCCTCACTCAATATCTTTGTACAGGGGTGCCAGTCAGAAGCCATACAATCTCTAACCGCCGTGTAGCCAAAGATCACACCCAACAACCCAGGAAGCCACAGCCAGGGGATCACCTTAAGGGGATATGACTTTTTTCATTTAAAATATCAAGTAACAAACCACAGGGGAAACTGTTTCCCTTGTGGTTTATTACTTGATGTAATGAGAGAGTTGTCAAGTAAACTGATATGTTTTTGTTGTTGTGTTCTTATAGGAAAGCTTTTTTCTTGCCTATGGCATGGAAGACATGTATGATAAAGGACGTCCACTCAAGAAAGGTGACAAAGTGGCGTTCTTCATCGCCACTGACAAAAGGTATGTGACATTCTAAAGTTGAACTAAGAGAGGTTTGCGGTAACACCATGTTAAAGTCTCTTTTGAGGAGTGTTGGTTCTGAAAAGAACCGTTGGAGTCGTTAACCATCGGTTCTTTTCAGAACCTTTTCAGAACCAAGAGATTTTAACATGGTGTTACCGCAAACCTCTCTTAGTTATACTTCCACCATGCAAAGTTTCAAATCCTGCTTATTCTAAAGTTTGTCTGTAAAGTTTTTCCTTAATTGTGAATAGTTGTTCACAGTCTCTCAGGTGTTTGCCGCTTTGCCAAAGCTTGCCCCTGAAGTATTTAAAAAAGCAAGGGTCCCTCGCTTAATTTTAGCGTGATTGCAAAATTTTACAAAATGCACCTCATGTGAAAGGACAACAGTGTTTATACTGGCCCTAAAGGGTAGGCAAATTTGAGAAGATTTCACTGTTGGAAAGTCCAAACATCGTCATTTTACAAGTTCAACTTGTAAAATTTCAAAACCATGCTCAAATTAAGCAAGGGACCCTTGCTAAATTGCTGTCAGGTGAAAAGGGCTTCAGTAGTAGTAGTAGTAGTATTATGCAGGCCTGATGTTTTCGTTTTTGAAAGGGCATAGACACCAAGGGGATTTTCTCATTTGTAAAGAGCACCTCTTTGAGGAAATTGTAAATTTCTATTGAAACACTTCAAGGGGCACCAAGGCAATGACCAGGGCATGGAGGCAATTGCCTCCGTTACCTCAGTGGCAAATCAGGCCTCATCATGATAATGTTGTCATCATTTCTTTCTTCAGGAACGGTAACGTCCAAGCTCGTAGGATCCGTATGGTGGAACCAGTCCAAGTTCCAATGTACCAGGGAGTTGTCTGCTCCATGAAAGAATCCTTCGGCTTCATCGAGAGAGCAGATGTCGTGAAAGAGGTGAATCTTAAAGACTCTTGTTTGCAAAAAACTCTGTCAATGCATCACTGAGTGCCCTGATGGGATGAAAGCTTAGTGTAACCTTTGTGGTAATAGCCCTAACCCTTTTGGTGATTTACCAAGGATCCTTCCTCACTCTGACAAAAGCCAACAAAGTGATAACTGGACACCCAAAGTACTGGACTCTGATTATGGTGGTATGCCTGATCCCATGGAAAGCATGATCGGTTTACTAGTGCAGTCCTCAGTCCAACAGAATCAAACAAAACATACCAAATTGACTCTGTGGGATCTGAGCAACAGCCCCCAGATTAACATGCCGGCTCTCTACTAACTGAGCTATCTAGCCCTATGTTGGCGGTTTCCCCTATTTTGTGCCAGTCAGAAGCCATACAACCGTTAACTGCCGTGTAGCCAGGGATCACATTTAGGGGATGCAACTTTTTATCTGCATGTTAATCCAGAGGTCTTAGGTTCAAGTCCCGCTCTAGTAAATTTTGTCTTTGTTCAACCCCAAATTATTGAAGAAAACAAAAAATATATATATTTGTAGTAACTTAAATATATTTATTGTTCTCCTAGATTTTCTTCCACTACAGTAGCTTTACCGGTGACATCAATGATCTACTACTCGGAGACGATGTGGAGTTTGAAGTCGGCCACAGAAATGTAAGGAGGCTGTGTTCAAATTGGCGGCTGCGGCTACCGCAATGGCTGCGGCTGTCACTAAGGGTGTTGCTAAGGGCAGCCTACGCTTCAATACATTTTATGTGGTGATCTAACTGTCTTACAATTATAATATTCTTCACTTCAAGTAAATTTAGAAAATTTTGCCAAATTATCAAGAAAGGTACAATAAAAGTCACATGTGAAAGCTTCAGCTGAATACAGTGTCTACTTGTCGAGAAAACCGCAAAAAACTGTCATGGTATCTTCATAACTTACGTGTTTAGCAAGAAGACAGCGGGTACCAACCGCACCTCTAGTTGCAGCATTCGCAAACGGACACCAACCCTCAGAAAATCTGAGAAAAGGATCCATGCATAAATCGTTTCTCAGATTCAAATGTTTTTGTGAGAAAAATTCTCGGTCAAATGCCAAAGAAACCGGATATAAACACCGGCCTGATGAGCCATTGGCTCGGAGAGGGGGGGGGGCAGACTTGACTTTTATACATAAGAGTAATAAGAAAAATAACATTTATGTGACGTCTCCATTTTTTTTCTTGGACCAGGATAAGGAGGTTGCAGTCACGATAAAGAAGCTTCCCACTGGCACCGTCATCTTTGAAGACATCGGGGAGAACGACCAGGGTGGCTGCATCACCAAAGTCATCCCTCGCTTCATGACCAAGAAGACCAACGACCCCTTCCCTGGAAAACTCATCTACGTCTTGGAGGATGGAGGGTAGGAATTACAAAAGTTCAAATCAAAAATATTTGATTTTGTTACCTTGACTTCCCTTTTAATTTGAATCGTGAAATGAAAATGTCTTTTCGCTCTTCAATGTATCAAGTTATAAACCATAAGGGAAACTGACTAAGTAAATTGTAATTGATTTTGGGTTGAACAAAAGAAAAATTGACTAGAGCGGGATTTTAACCTGCGACCTCTGGGTTTACGCGCTGGCTTCAATGTATCAAGTAATAAAACTGACTGGGTAAATTTTAATTATTTTGGGTTGAACAAAAATAAATTGACTAGAGTGGGGATTTGGACCTGCTACCTTCGGGTATACATGCTGGTGGCACTACCAACTGAGCTATCTAGCCCTGATGTTGGTGGTCTTCTTAATTGTCAATATCTTTGTTCAGGGGTGCCAGTCAAAAGCCATACAACCTGTAACTGCCAAGACCAGGGGTAACAGAGGTCATGACCTCCGTGGCCTTTGTGTAATTCCAGTCTTAGTTGTTGGAGAAATTAATGGCAAAACCCTGTCTTTAAAGCTAATTTTTTTCTGCACTGTCCCAGAAAACGTGAATTGTCATACGGAGACAAGGACCTGGAACATTCGTACACGCTGTGTGTGGGTGACATTGTTAACTTCAGAATTGCCACGGACAAACGAGACCATCTACAAAGAGCTACAAACCTGGAGCTGTCTGTAGCTACCTTCAAGGAGGGCAAAGAAGTTAGGGAAACGGTGAGTTACTTGAAGACTTTTTTTGCGGGGGGAAATATGCTCTCTCTGTTTCTACATGTGATCATCCATTCTGCTGTCAAAACTTCCAAGGCTATTATTCTAACCGATTCCCTAGGGACGTTTTTAAAAAAATAATTTCTAAAATCTTTTACTTGTTTTAAGGTAGGGTCACAGATTGGTATTTCGCCAACGTAATGGTGATTTATTGGCAAAATTATTAAGAAAGATTTAATAAAAGTCACGTGTAAAAGTTTCAGCTGAAAACAGTGTCCACTTGCTGAGAAAAACAGCAAGAAAACTGTTATGGTATTCTCACAAGAATGTTGAATCTATCCATGTTTAGCGACGTGACAGCGGGTACTAATCGCATCTCTGGCCGCAGCATTCGCAAACACCAACCTCGGATATCTGAGAAACGATTCATGCACGAATCTTTTCCTGTATTGATATTTTGTCGGCCGAGTCATCAGGGTTCAGGTTCAAATCCCGGTCATGCGTGAGGTCTCAAAATCAATTCAGATATTTACTTCTCCAGCTTTCTTACAGCTCTCCATTGCTTGTTACCGAGTAAGTTTTTATGTTAACAATTATTTTGAGTAATTACCAATAGTGTCCAGTGCCTTTAAACTTCAATTCTTGTACTCCCCTTGACTTGACCAGGGCATTATCGCAGCAGTCAAAGAGGGCTTTGGGTTCATCAAGTGTGTGGATCGAGACGCAAGAATGTTCTTTCATTTCAACGAAATGCTTCTCTCTGTAAGTACAAATAAAAAGCAAAACCAGTCCCCCCCTCCCCCCGCCCCCTTTTTTTAGGTTCTTCTTTGAAATGATCTGAATCAAAATTCAGCCATTTTGTATTACTTACATAAATGAAACCACAATATCAAAGTGAGACTAGGAGGGAGAAAGTCTGGTTCAAAAAGCCTGAACTATGATTTGATTAAAACAAAAGAGGATGAAGACTTCAATATATAACTTTTCGTAGAAGGTAAACTATAAAACGTGTGACACTTTTTCATAATCGACTATTTATAAAATGGACTATTTTACCAAGTTTGCTTGAGTATTTTTCCCTAATTGTGAAGATTAAGCTTAAATCCCCCTGGATCCTTCTTCACTCTAACAAAAGCCAGCACCGTTCAGTAACTCAACACCCAGTGCAGTCCTCAGTCCAGAAGAATCATATATAACATGCCGTTTTAATTTTGATGGGTTGAGCGATGTTATTTCATTATACATATATATATTTTGTTTCATTCTGAGGAAATAGATACTACATACAGACCCGATATTTCCTTGGTGCCCCTTGAAATGTTCCAGTAGACACTAGAGGTTCCCTTACTGAGGATAAACTATCTTGCCCTGACAGAAACAAAGTATTAGGACATTTCCTTTTTAGATCCTTGACAAGATTTTCTGATTTTTTTTTAATTTCAGGGCGACATCCATATTTCTGATGAAGTGGAGTTTTCAGTTATGTCGGTAAGTAACTTACCCTGAAGGTCCAACTTTAAAAGAATGGCTTGTTGGTGGCTGCGGCTGTTGTTAAGGGTGTTGTTATGGGCATCTGGTGACGATCAAGCGGTATCCATAGCTGCTAATTTGTGCACAGCCCCTGGCCATTTCCGAATTGGCAGCTACGGCTATGACTGTTGCTAAGGGTGCTTCCTATACTTCAATTTATGATGACTGGACGATCCGGCCGTAGCCATAGTCTAAGCCGCTAATTCGGGCACGGCCTAACAAACGATTATTCCAGGGCTCAATTTCACAAAGAGCTGAGACTGATCTTAACTGCAAATCACTCTTAATTGCTAGGCAAAGTGTGATGTCACAATACAAATCACTATGGTGATAATGAAAACTCATCTTAAGATGAATCTTGGTGCTTTGTGTAATCGGTCCCAGGACCTCCATAACTTTATAGAATCTGAATCTTTGAGTTTCTGAAATTCTGATCTGAGGAGGTTGTTACCGTTTTTATTTTTGTTGTTGTTGTTGGAACAGGACCCAACTCAAGCCCAGCGTCAGATCGCTACCAGGATTAAGCAGCTGCCTAAAGGCAGCGTCACCTTTCAGAACGTTCTGCTTCAACGTCATAAGGGAGTCGTAGACAGACTCCCCGATAACTTAGTAAGTTTAAAGTGACTCTGTTTTTTATTTCTTTCTTTACTTACCCAGGGAGAGCCACATCGGTACAAACTGGTTTCCGTGTTGGCCATGGGTGCTAGTTCTTTCAAGTAAAGACCAAGTAACCTGTGACCAGTTAGGTAACCAGAATGGGG
This sequence comes from Pycnopodia helianthoides, assembly GCA_032158295.1. Classification (NCBI taxonomy): domain Eukaryota; kingdom Metazoa; phylum Echinodermata; class Asteroidea; order Forcipulatida; family Asteriidae; genus Pycnopodia; species Pycnopodia helianthoides. Next base: position 923,270 of record CM063251.1, read on the forward strand.
CAGGGAGGACGGGAACCCTCGCCCCCCCCCCCTAAAAAAAATATATATAAAAAAAAGTAATAATAAAAAGATATGAGATCAACCAAATTTACAATGAATGGTTCGACACTTTAAATAGCCCCCACTCGCCCCCATGAACTAAATCAAAATGTCTGGTTATGCCACTGTCTGTGACATCACATGCTTACAAAAGAGCCACAGAGAATTCAAAGTTTGTCTTCCCCCGTTTCAAAAAAATTGCTTGGTATCAAAAAGATGAGCCGAATAATTGCGTTGTTGAATTTTGGAGTATGTTTTTTTTTTTTGAACAGTGGGGTCGGAGTCCAGGGAAGAATCGTGACCACACACCAGAGCTGGGTCTGATCCGGTACCAGGACAACGACAACGAGGTGTCCGTTAAGTTCCATGCCAAGGATACTGATGTGCGTATCCCTCCAGATGTGAAAGATGAGGTACGGGTACCAGCTCAAATTAATCGAAGATATTCATTATATTTTCAGTGCTCGACTTTGAGTGAAAAGTCAACGAGACCGTAGGGCTTGTAGCTCAAGATGTTTATTGGACCAGAAATGTTTGTAACAAGACCAGCATCAAAATGAGAAAAAAAAACTTCCCGAATCGTGGCAACATACATTTAACTGTTTTTATTTGAACAATAATTGCACTAAAGACATGTAAGAGAAGATTTATCCCATTTATTTCTTTGGGTATTTGGTATATTTCATTTACTCAATAGAATTGAAAGATACTTAAGTCAACATTTGAACATAGTTTGTTTCTTTTTCACAGTGAGGTACATGTGTTGTTATTCAATTGAAAAGACCGCTGGACTTGTCATGGCATTAGTTTATACTGGCCCTACACTAAAACCACTGGCCTAGGGCCTTCAGTCCGGTGTTAAATTTGAGCTCTGATTTAGAGGGAAATTACATCATTAGTAATTGCTGTGTTTTTTTGAGAAATATTGATTTGTTGGGTAGGATTTAGTAAGAAATATTTGTTTCCGCTGACCTGTTCACATTTGTTCGTCTGTGACTGCCGAGACAAATGAGAGCAAATGGTGACGATTTTAAGCTGTCAGACTGACCTTGTGGTGTTAAAAGTCACACGTTCAAACCATCGCTTCAAAATGATACAAATTTGAAAACAACACCTTGCGAAACAATTTCAGTGGATACGGGAGAGTAGTATGTACTTTCTGTCAAGTAAGTTATTCTGTTGCAACTTGGAAGTACGTTTGTTTTATGTTTGCAAATGATGTAATCTACCTTTAATGGAAGTTCAACTTGTCGATTGTTTTATTCTCATCTTTGTTCAAATTATCATAAGTTCCTTAACCCTTACAGTGCCAGCCTTGTTAAAGGAATTCTGTATCCACAGGCCAACCATTTAAAAAAAATAAAAATAAAAAGTTTTATGTCGAGTAGTAGACCGTAAGGGAATGTTGGCGGCCTGTAGATGGAGATTCAGTATGGCATTTCAGAACGTTGGCGGCGCTCGAAGGGTTCCGTGCTGGTCGTGCATTGGCAATTCTTTATCCAGAGGGCAATTATATATTTTTGGGGGTCGAGTAGTAGAATGTATGGGAACGTTGGCATCCTGTGGATGGATAACTTTGTTTGACGTTTCAGAACGTTGGCGGCACTGGAAGGGTTCCGTGCTGGTCCTGTTTTGGCAGTTCTTTATCCAGAGGGCATTTATATTTTTTTGGGGGTCGACTAGTAGAACGTATGGGAATGTTGGCGGCCTGTGGATGGATACTTAGTTTGACGTTTCAGAACGTTGGCAGCACTGGAAGGGTTCCGTGCTGGTCGTGTTTTGGCAATTCTTTATCCAGAGGGCATTTATATTTTTTGGGGGGTCGACTAGTAGAACGTATGGGAATGTTGGCGGCCTGTGGATGGATACTTAGTTTGACGTTTCAGAACATTGGCGGCACTGGAAGGGTTAAGAGGGAGTATAAACACAGAAAGAGAGATTTGCTCTGAAAGTCTCGACATCTTTTTTCCCCCCGAAGGTCGAGTTTAACATCGCAGAATTGAAGCGTGACAAATCCCATTTGGCTGTCGCTATCGTCGTGTTGAACCGCGGTGCCAAGACAGACAAGCAGGGCTACATCGCCGTGCTGAAGGACAGCTTCGGTTTCATCGAGACGGCTGAACACGATCATGAAGTCTTTTTCCACTACAGGTAGGGAAGGAAATTACATTTGTTTGACCTTCTTCACGGCAATTGCGTTAGCCGCCCTTTTATTCCAGCCCAGTGCCTTTCACATAAAGCTGCTTAACACGTAGATAATGTTGCTTAAAAACTAAAGCAAAAGTAAGTATGTCAGTGAGTGATCGATAGTAGATTGTGTATGTACACTCGTTAGTAATGATCGATAGTAGATTGTGTATGTACACTCGTTAGTAATGATCGATAGTAGATTGTGTATGTACACTCGTTAGTAATTCGTAATACAGGTACAATATTCTTCCTACTTAATTCTGATTTCCAATTTTTTGCACTTTGGGAAAATCAGAAAATTTCGATTGAAATCAAAATGCTTTATACCATCGAAAGTTAATGTACTTCTAACCAAGTAAGTTTTTACCAATCGTATACCTTCCCTTTAACCACCTTGACCCGGAGTCATGTTTGTTAACAACACTAATGTATGTAAATTTGTTTCTGTGATTGCTTGCTGATTGGTTCCCTAGGAAAGACTGGGGAGAAAATTCAGACTTCAGGTATCAACAAGTTGAATTCCTTCAGAAGGGAATCCTTGAGAAAGAACCAGTTGTAACACCTCTTCAGACACCCAATTTAAGGCATTCTGTGACATTGACCTTTTGTCGACCTCTCTTCTTTTTGATTAACAGTGAGTTCTCCGGTGACGTGAACGACATCGATGTGGGAGATGAAGTAAGTTACTCCGTCATTAGGAAGGGACCGAAGATCAGCGCAGAGGAAGTCTCCAAGTTGCCCAAAGGAACTATCACAGTGGAGGTACAGAGGCTTATTTCAATTAATCTGTTGAGGGGGATCGGCTTTTAAGGTATAATGCAGGATTGGTAGAGCTGACAAAATAGTCGCAGACATTGTCATGTTTTGTGTTATCAACCATATACATGAAATAACAAACCTGTGAAAATTTGGGTTTAGTCCGCTGTGTGAGTCGGGAGAAAATAGTGAAAAAAAATGGAACAATTTTCAGCATGTGCACTCATTGGCCTTAATTTTGGTTGTAACAACTGAAATCAGCTGTTGCATGTTTTAGGTTTTCAGATACAGTTTTCTCGAATTTGACTTTAATTCAGAGGGATTTATTTCACAGAAGAAATGGTTTTATTATGAACTTCATAATCAGTAAGCTTTCGGACTAAAATAAAACAATGATGTTTTTTATCCTTACAAATCCTGTATAATACCTTTAAAGACAGCCCTTCTCTTAAAAACAAAAGATTTATTTCTCCTTTAGCATTGATTCTATTTTATCTTACTATATGACTTCATCAGACCTTGTGATAAATGCAGACACACCCAGTGATTTTCCCATAGTTATGCACTTCAAGAATAATGGATTTTGTCTCATAAAGCACGCAGACAACCCTGGTAGTTGTCAAAGACCAGTATCCACATTTTACGTGACCCAACAAGTACATGAAATAATAAAACCTGTAAACGCTTAAAGGGAGGGTATACTCCCAAAATGATTGACAATAGAAACTTGATAAGAAATACTGCAGCTGTTGATAATGGATAACATTTTGAGAAACAATTCTCTTCAAAGGAATGTGATTTTAGAGAAAAAGGGATTCAAAAACATTTCAATCTGAAAAACCTTTCTGCAACGAAACTATCTCAGATTGTGTATTCCAATTACGGATTATTCTTCCTGCGTGGATATAACCGCTCCAGATTATCGGTGACATCTCAAAAACGTTACCACCTTTTGAACTGAAATTTTCACAGGTTAGTTTTGTTGTATATATCTACATTTATATAGGATTAAAAACAATCAAACGGTTCCAAAAACCAAAGGTATACTTTGCCTTTGAGCTCAACTGCTCAATCGTTCATCGGAGCCACAAGAAATTAGTGAAAAACACGTTAATTTGTTTTCACCTTTTTCAAACATCAAGTTTTGGTCTTGTTAGATCAAAACTAATTGTTTAACTAATTTCTCAAAAATATTTCAAGGGAAGTTTTCTACCGTGATAATCTTTTAACGAATCTGTGAGTATTTATATTTTCAATCTCACCAATGTTGTTCACACCCTTTAAGTTTGACCTTGTGTATCTCCCATCGACCCCCTGATCAAGTGTCTTCATTTTTTGTTCTTCTGAAAACAGCCCAAGAAACCTGGACTTCTTCAGGGCAAAGTGACTCGCCCTTTACGGAATATCGACCCCCAACAGGCCGAGTACAATGGTCTCATTCAAGTTATTAACGAAGGTAAGCAGAGAGCTTAGTCTACCATAGAGCTTCAATTCCTCAACTACAACTCTAAACATAACCTAATTATTGCAAACCAATCAAATTGACCCACATGCCATTTTGGGAGTCAATGTTCCCATAGGTTACACATAAAAGGGTAAGCTTTTTAGGCGATGCAGCAACTTGTAGCATAACCTGTGGCAGGGCTGGACCGCTGGCCCGAGGCCAGTGATTTTAGCATCGGGCCAGTAAACTCATGTCCGGACAAGTCCGGCAGTCTTGTGTTTGTGTTCAAATGTTGACTTTCAGTCTGATAAATACAATTCTGTTGAGTATCGAAGACTACTTACCATAATATACAAATGAGATAAATCTTCTCTTATTGCTTTTTTTCAAATTCAAACAGTTCAATTATTAACCTGTGTAGGCAATTCCTCATTTCAATTCTGGTCTTGTACTCAAAATCCCGGTCCAGTAAATATTTTGAGCTACAAGCCCTGCTGTCTTGTGGGTTTTTTCCCCTAATTCTAGCCCTGTGTGGTATAACAACTTCACTTCTCATTCAGTGTACTAATGCTCTGGTCTATTCTATTTCTACAGATAACAGCGACGGTGCGGTGTTCCCCTACTGCATCATCAGCCTGACTGATAACCACGACTTCCTGCAGAAGGGCGACCTCGTCCAGCTGCAGCTGTGCACCTCCAACGCCTCCGGGAAGGATTGGGCTTGCAACGTGGTCGCCATCAGGAAGATACTACGTACTCACGTGGATTCCATCAAGAACAACGTAAGTATCTGAAATGCGCTTTGTCCCTTTGATCACCCGGGGGACCAATCTCGTTGCGCTGCTGAACCATTCCACTCATTGATTACGCAATTGGCGTGTCGTGGCCGAGTGGTCTAGTTCACCGGACCCAAGCTCTGGTGTTGTCAGCAGCAGAGTGTGGGTTCGAAACCCGGTCATGACACTTGTGCCCTTGAGCAAGGCACTTTAACCTTTAAAATTGGGAAGGTAGTGCATTCTGCTCTACCAGCCAGGCTCCTAGTGGATGATACCCATGCCTACATCCTTACAGACTGTGAAGGGGGTAACCCTGTTTCAGCCCCAGGAGTAGGTGGCAACGTGCCCCTGGTGTCAGTTGATTTGCGTCAACAGCCCAAATCAGTTAAGTGTAGCCCTCACCTTGAAGTGGCCGTTCGGCCTTGTGAGTTAGGCAATATCTCATTTAAACAAACAAAAAAATCCTGATTATCATGCAGCTGCCCTACTAAATTGTTTAGCAGTCTAGAAAATTGTATTACACCCGGGTATGCAGCTCCTTTGACATTATTATCAAGCCTTATGCCCCTCAGTGGGGCTTGAGAAGCTTATTCCCCTATAAAAAAGTGGAATAGTCTTGCTCTTTTTCCCCTCAAGCTGTTATGAATGGTTGATGATGACCGGCAGGATTGCCGTGAAGCCCCGCCTCCCCTTAGCCTAACCAACTCACAGAGCCCTGGGCAAATAATAACATACCTCTAGCATAAAGAATCTCCCCTTGTACTGCCCAGGCTATTTGTGATGTCTACAAGCTACCCTACCCCCTAGCTAAGAATGATTGATGTTTGTTATTAAAACAACAAGGCTGAGAGACAGAAATGTATACAGACCAATGCTCTGTGCACAGAGTCATGGGATCGTGTACAAAAGCAAAGGAGAGTGCCCCGACTATGATAATTCACTTCAATATCCTGTGATATTGTGTGGTTTTGATGTCATCATTTTTAATGACAGAACACAGTCGATTTTATGTAGAACAAGATTTTTTACTCCACAAAATGTTTGTTAGCCCAGCAATTCAATTGTTACTAAGGATGAGAGTGTTGCTTTTGGAAGAGTTAAATCAAACGGGTTGTTCTCCTGTTGCTTACCCAGTTTGGATTTCTGAACTATGACACCGGTGAAGGCAAAAAGTTGTTCTTTCACATGAGCGAGGTCCAAGAAGGATGCGATCTCCATCCTGGGGATGAAGTGGAATTTGTGCTGATTCAGAACCAACAAAATGGCCGCCACAGCGCCATCAATGTCCGACGACTCAGGTGGGTAGAGAAGGAAATATCTTATATCTTTTCTTTTTTTTCTAAAGGAAATACAAAATATTGAAAAATGGCTGTTGAAGAAACTTAAAATAATAATAATTATAATATATAGCGCATCAGTAAGTAAAATGGCAAAATAATGTTGTAATTTATTGAATTGTCCTTCAGTGAGATTCAACGTCCAGGCCATCTGAACCGCTTGAAGAGCGTCCCGAGTGAAGAGAGGGGACCGAAGATGTCCGTCATCAGAACACCTAAAGGGCCCGACGGTACTAAAGGCTTCAACCTCGAAAGGACCGTCCTGAACGGAAACGAAGAACGGAGCGTGTAGAAGGCAAACATCTCAGAAAGGTCGCTCTCTGGATGTGCCTGGACTCAACAGGTTCCGGTCTTGAAAAGCAAATTAATAGACTACCAGTTGTCCAATGTACATGTATGTTATCAATGATAATTTGGCTGGTAACCATGAATAACTAACTAGGCTCTAAAGCAGTTGTCGTTTGCTTTTTGTGAACGGAGTACACATTATGTGAAGGCTAGTTGTTTAACTGGTTACCATCAGATTAGCTTATATATCAGCTAAGCAGTTGTCTTTAGCAAAGTACCATGATGACAGTGACTCCAGACTGTTGACTTGGAATGAATTAGGGATACGTAAATCATGTATCTGTCCTTACAGAAGAATCGCTTAAAACAATTTGTTAAACCGAAGTTTGTCAAATTTTGAGAAAACCAGTGCGGAAGTTTAAGGAGGTAATATTTGTCAAGTTCATGCCTCTTTGAAATCTAATGATTGGCAACTTTATTAAAATTTGAAGTTGATTGGGGAGGATTTGAGGCAATATTATATCTTTTTTTAATTCAGCATTGAGCGGTTTAAGAAATTGAGTTATTTTTTTCTTCTCGCAATTTTTTTTTATTTATTTAATTTTGTTTACTTTTTTTCCACCCCCCCCCTCTGTCTATGAAAAAAAATGTGCTGCCAGTAAGTGACGTTGATGTCTTAGAAACCAAGGAAACTAGACATTTCAAAATGGAAAAAAGCTTTAAAAAAAAAAAAAAAAAAAAAAAAACGAAGAAAAAAGTAAGGAAAGGAAGAATTAAAAGAAAACACCAACGACGAAGAATATCAAAACAAAATTGCTAATGAAACTTTGTGAGAAAAGTATTAAAATGTTTAAAATAGATTAAATGAAATTATGAAGAATGAATTTTGCCAAGATTTGTTTTTTTAAATAAAGCTTGGGCAACACATTTAGGGTTTGAAACATTTTATCCTTAGGAGAAAACTCAAATACCTGGGGAAAATAATCGACAAATTGTAAACTAGATTGATAATCGCTCCCTTAATTTTTAAATAAGAGTGTAATAGGGAATTCACACGATAACTTAAGTATTGAATCTATGCCATGAAAGACGGGGTTTAATTGTCTGAAACCTTAGGATGGATTGCAATACGTGTCATTGACCACCATCTTTGATGAATTGTACACGCGTGAAGAGCTATCATTGGCTGAGAGTCGTGCGAAGCGCGTACACGCGTGCACTTTTCCATCGTTTCACACCAAAGATGGCGGTCAATGACGCGTTTTGCAATCCATCTATTTAAATATTAACCCTTTGGTTGACTTGCTCTGCAGTACTTAATTGTGGGCATTTACTTTGTAAATGCAAAAATGTTGAGCTGTCCACCATAAGAGCCCTCATTCTATCAGGTAATAGGAATTATTTTTTTGAGGCAAAAACTTCTCCCACCAAAATCCTTGAACATGGCAGATAGGTCATAGGAGGTGAAACATTTGTGATACTGTAGCCGGCCAGGAATGACACGGATTTGTCGAGTAACTCTAAACGAGACACACTGCCTTCGGATTGGGCGCTTTGGGCTATAATAAGCGCTTGTTATGAAGTAAATACGGTTGGAAAGATATTTTAAAAGTTGTATATAATGATTAATACAAACACCCCTTGAAATTGTGTGGTTTTACTTTTACTTCATGAACTAACGTGGTCTGCCATTTTGCAGAACCAAATTTTTTTGACTCAAGGAAGTACAAGGAAAACGACACAATTACGGGGGATATTTTGTGTGAATCTTATATGCTACTTTTGAAACATCTTTCCTTTCATAACAAATGCTTTTTAAAGCCCAAAGCACCCGATCCAAAGGCAATGTGTCCCTTAGATGCTGCTGGCTCGACTCAACAAAAAAACTACCTCCAAGTATGAGCAACTCCTGACCGGTTGCAGTCTATCTTACACTTATTTTTTGCATTGTTCCGCAATTGTAAATGATGACAACTGTTGCAATATTGGTATTGGGGAATTTGAATCGGGGACTGGGATGGGAGGGAACTGGTTCGGGAAGTAGGGGCTGGTGAAGCGGCGAGAGCTTGTCAGCCAAAAATATACTATGAAATAAAAAACAACTCTTACGTTAAACATGTGATTCGTTGACTGCTTGGTGATCTTAACTCGTGAAGTTTTCAAACCTTTCCTTCTCTTGTTTTGTGTTTTCAATTTGGAAATTTGACATGAATGTCGAATGTCAAGCAAATTGCAAAGTTTAATGCGATTTAAACTTTATATATGAGGTAATGGTTGACGGCAAAGGGTATAATCACCAAAACTATTATACTGGGACAAGTTGAATGAAAAGGCATCAGTAGAGCCTACTGCATCATTTTAGAGCCTGAAATTGCAACTTAAAAAATGACCCCAAATTGATAAAAATGCTGGACTTACCCCTTGTGAATTTTTCAATTTTGGGCCTATTTTTCAACTATCAATTTCTCCCAAATATTAGCTGATATCTGCAGTCAAGTTGAATGAAAAGGCATCAGTAGAGTCTACTGCATCATTTTAGAGCCTAAAATTGCAACTTTAAAAATGACCCCAAATTGATAAAAATGCTGTACTTACCCCTTGTGATTTTGTTCAATTTTGGGCCTATTTTTCAACTATCAATTTCTCCAAAAAATTTAGCTGATATCTGCAGTCAAGTTGAATGAAAAGGCATCAGTAGAGCTTACTGCATCATTTTAGAGCCTGAAATTGCAACTTAAAAAATGACCCCAAATTGATAAAAATGCTGGACTTACCCCTTGTGATTTTTCAATTTTGGGCCTATTTTTCAACTTTTAAATTTTCCCAAATATAGCCGATATCTGCACTGAAGCTGTATGAAAAGGCATCAGTAGAGCCTACTGCATCATTTTAGAGCCTAAAATGGCAATTTAAAAAATGACCCCAAATTGATAAAAATGCTGGACTTACCCCTTGTGATTTTTCAATTTTGGGCCTATTTTTTCAGCTTTTAAATTTCCCCCAAATATAGCTGATATCTGCACTGAAGCTGTATGAAAAGGCATCAGTAGAGCCTACTGCATCATTTTAGAGCCTAAAATGGCAATTTAAAAAATGAAAAAAATTTGATAATAAAGCTGGACTTACCCCCTTGTGATTTTTTCAGTTTTGGGCCTATTTTTCAACTATCATTTTTTCCCAAAAATATAGCTGATATCTGCAGTCAAGTTGAATGAAATGGCGTCAGTAGAGCCTTCTGCATCATTTTAAAGCCTTTAAACCCCAACTTAAAAAATTAAAAAAAATTGATAAAATTGCTGGACTTACCCCTTGTGATATTGTCAGATTTTGGCCTATTTTTTACTGTGCTTATAAATAAAGCAGGAATCCTCACTGATGCCATTTCGTTGGACTTGGCAGATTGCATCTTTCATAGTTTTCAAAATATCAAGGATTGTAAACATCCAGAAAAGTGACTCAGAGCGATAAATTTGTAGAGTTGAACAATTTCTTTAATACTTTAATTTCTTTGAAGATGACTTTTGCAGATAGCAATATCACAATAGCAATAGAAAATGTAAAGGTTACACAATATTTTGTTATATTTAACCCAACAACTACAATATCTAGTACACTTCAGCACTGTGAGTTTGCCTTCAAGTTCAATTCGATGAATCGTAAATCGCGGTTTCAGTCAAAGGAATACGACGTGAGCTATTGCTCGTTGAATCTGCGTCCGGCTCTACAACGTTGTTCACAGCCAAGTGTATAGTGACGCTGCTCGTAAAGTTGCTGTTTCTTGGGTCTTGAAGTTTCGCAGGGTGGTCCTGCCGCCTCACAGGGCTGGTTAGAGCTGGCCTACTACAATCAGTAGAACTTAGTCAATCATCAATGTAAAGGTAGGTATCTGTAAATCCAAGATCTGATCCAAGATCTGAGAATTCAAATAAAGATCAAAACATTTCAATAGACATGCCCATGTGCTGGTCATATAGGGCCTAGTGTTCTTAATATAATCAAAGCATTAATCAAAGAAGGTAGGGACATAGATTGTTTTTTTGTCATAGTAATGCTTTTAAATTTATAGGCAAAATTATAAAGATACAATTAAAGTCACATGTGAAAGTTTCAGCTGAACAAAGTGTTTACTTGCTGAGAAAACAGAAAAAAACTGTCACTGTATTTTCACAAGAATGTCAAACCCATCCACCTTTAACATCTCTGGCCGCAGCATTTGCATTCCAAATCTACAAATGATTTATGCATGAAATGTTTCTCGCATTCAATTATTTTGTGGTAGTCAACTATCAAAACCATATTACTTTGAAGGGGAATGGTTACTCAAAATAGTTCATACTATCAACAGCTGCACTGTTTGTTTCTCACCAAGTAAGTTCTTGGCAGCACCGGCTGCGTACTCCCAAGGGAGCTGAGATGGTCTAAGGAAAGAAATAAATAGTTTAACTTCGTTTAACTAACAAACTGCTTGTGAATGCTACCATTAATCAGAAAGATACATTGATGACAAAACATTCTTAAAAATGTGGGCTACTAAAACTTCCTGGGGACAAGTGAAAGGCACTGTTTACTAGACATTGTATGTCAGGTTAGATTTAGGGGTGAGCCAATCTATGACCCTACCTTTAAAGTTTAATTCCGTAAATCATAAATCAAAAGGACAGGATTCAGGGGGGGGGGAGGGGGCACTGCCTTTTTGGGGTGGGGGGGGTGTGAGGCCCCTAGGTATGCCACTGCGTGACTTTGTTGTTCACCTACTGAGGCATACACATTTACATTTACAAGCCTCTGCGAAATATTTACTTAATTCATCTTCAACTATCGATATCCTGCAGTAATCAGTTTTCGACGATTGAAGACTACTCCTTTTAAATGAAAAAAACCCAAAACAAATGAAACTGATGTCCTAATTACCTTCCTTCGTTAATGTGAAGTATGTAAACAACTGTTAAAACTTGGTCAACGTCACAACTGTCACACCACGGTCCGATGACAGGCTTACAAGTAGCGCCACCCATTGTTAGTTCACTTTATTTTCACGGGTCGTCCTGAGTAAGGAACAAAATGTCTGCAATTGTGACTCTAAGTGGTATGGAAGACTCTGTATGGCTCTGTAACAGGCAGCCCTCTCAAAAATTTCCAAAAGAAAATATATAATATACATGTACTTTAAGAAATTATCATATGAGATTAAACTCAAATGAAAAATTCAAGGGTAGCCTTCCAAGGAAGAATAAAAACTCTGGGAATCGACAGTTGATTCTTTGGAAAAAAGAAGTTTATAATCAGTTTATAATTCCAGAAATGAGAATCCAAAAGCAAAACTAGTCGAGAAACAAATTCAACTTCAGGGCTCACCCTTAACTCTAACCTGGTGTACACTGTCTAATAAACTGCGGCCTTTTACTTGTCCCCTGGAAGTTTAAGTAGCCCACATTCTAAGAATGTTTTGTCATCAATGTATCTTTCTGATTAATGGTAGCATTCACAAGCAGTTTGTTGGTTAAATGAAATTAAACTATTTACTTCTTTCCTTAAACCATCTCAGCTCCCTTGAAGGTACGCAGCCTGTGCTGCCAAACATGTAGCGCACAAAGCTAGTTCAATCACAAGAACCATCTCTGCCCTCACAGGTACTCGTCTACTCCTGGATGAAGAGAAGCAATTAAAGTTTAGAAGTGTCTTGCTCAGGGACACAAGTGTCATGACCGGGATTTGAACCCACACCCTGATGACTTAGCCAATCCCTTTTCAATAGAAAATAGGGAGGAGTAGCAAAGCTGACGGACTAGTGAAACAACAAGGTAAATGGTCAAGTTGGTTAGTCACTAAAAAATTTAAGGGCAAATCCTGACAAAAAAACATCCACTCCTTAAGTTTCTCGGACAGTTCTGGATCATGTTAGACTGAAATGAATCATACTTTATTGTAAAAAGTACATCTGGTACATTTAAATCTCCACTCTTCATTGCTAGCGAAGTGACCCTGTGTCCGCCATGAATTTTACCATCCCTATATCATAATCAGGGGTGAAAGGCAATGCTGACAAGTAAGTCTGCAGCTGGGATCCAGATCTTAAATTAGTAGGTGCGTTGTCATGATGGCATTTCCAACCTTTTGATAACCCCCCTGGAGTTATAGATTCCGACTGTCAAGACCGGGACTCGAACCCACACTCTGCTGATCATTCAGAAACACCAGAGCTTGAGACTGGTACGCTTGACCGCTCAGTCACGACACTTGGCACAGGAGACCGCTCAGTCACAACACGTGGCACAGGAGACTGCTCAGTCACGACACTTGGCACAGGAGACTGCTCAGTCACGACACTTGTCACAGGAGACTGCTCAGTCACGACACTTGGCACAGGAGACTACAGCTCAGTCACGACACTTGGCACAGGAGACTGCTCAGTCACGACACTTGGCACAGGAGACTGCTCAGTCACGACACTTGGCACAGGAGACTGCTCAGTCACGACACTTGTCACAGGAGACCGCTCAGTCACGACACTTGGCACAGGAGACCGCTCAGTCACGATACTTGTCACAGGAGACCGCTCAGTCACGACACTTGGCACAGGAGACCGCTCAGTCACGACACTTGGCACAGGAGACCGCTCAGTCACGACACTTGGCACAGGAGACCGCTCAGTCACGACACTTGGCACAGGAGACCGCTCAGTCACGACATTTGGCACAGGAGACCGCTCAGTCACGACACTTGGCACAGGAGACTGCTCAGTCACAACACGTGGCACAGGAGACTGCTCAGTCACGACACTTGGCACAGGAGACTGCTCAGTCACAACACGTGGCACAGGAGACTGCTCAGTCACGACACTTGGCACAGGAGACTGCTCAGTCACGGCACTTGGCACAGGAGACTGCTCAGTCACTACACTTGGCACAGGAAAATCATAGTGGTTACAATGTGGCATGTCATCAGAATTAAAAGCAATGAATGTGCAAATCTGATGGTACCGGGAACAGCTTGCCCCTCCAGTGTAAATCTTATAGCCTTGCTGTCTGTCGAAAATATCATGCACTCATCTGGAAAGGTTGCACACACATCTGTCGAATAGATACTACTGCAAAGTGACAATGTGCATCACAATATTTGACACCACAGTTAGTCAGATAACTTGATGAAACACGTTGCCAGATCCCACCGCTGCCACCATGTAATAATAATAGTAGACAATTCTTGTTCACGGAGTCGATGTGTATTTTGTTAACTTTATGTTAGTGAACAAGACAAAAGTCGTACAATAACTATTGAGTAGCAGAATGCCTCATTTGACCGAGCGATGTACAAAAGTCAGAGTGCATATAAGTGCTTTGCATATTAAGTCGTTCCATTACATCCTTGTGATTGGAAACGATCACGGGTGTTTTGTCTGGCTGGCTTTATAGCAAGTTGTAAATCTTGCTGTGGGAGAAGTGCTTGAGTTCTAGCAATTTAATTTCTATCTTTCGGATGTGGTCAAGTCTCACGTACCACAATTGTTGGGCGTGTTGTGGTCGAGCGGTCAAGCGCACTGGACTCAAGCTCTGGTGTTTCTTATCAGCGGAGTGTGGGTTCGAGTCCCGGTCATGGCATTGTGTCCTTGAGCAAGATACTTTACCTTTATTGCTTCGTCCTCTGGATGCAGTAGTTCAGGTGTGTTGTGTAATGCTCGTCCTTGCTAAGGGAAGGGGCCCCACTTTTCTGGCAGCAGGTGCTGAATGCATCGCATCACCATATAAACCATTTGAAGGTGAGCTACATAAATGGGTCTCACAACTATCCAATCAAACCATACTAACTCTGCTTAAATCCTGTTGAAAAACAAATAATATGGCTTTGATATGCCCCTAGGGTTGTGATAAAGCACTATATATGAAGTCAGTATCATTATTATTATTACAAATGTTAAACGATTTGGACGGCCCCTTACTAGGTCTATAAACATGATAAATATCCCAACTTTTTGCAACTTTACAAAGAAAGACTTACCAGTGGAGCATTAGCTTTCTCTAAGTTTCGGTCAACAGAGAGGAGACTCAATGACAATGTTTGGCAAGCAGAAAATGTTACCTAGGGGTTAGGGTTGGTTTACTTGCCATGTGCAGTCCAACAATATTGACATATAACACCATGTATTAAAGACTCTTACGCAAAAACTGAATTGTCAATTACACAACCCTCTCCATGATCATGATGATTGATGATTTATAATAAAAAATCAAAATGAATCTGAGCTATTTCTTTTAAAGTTAAAGTTCAACCAAAAATTATTAGGCAATCAATTAAGAGACCATGGAAATGCTTTATCCATAGTAATGAGCAATCCACACATCATTGTCATTGACCCTGGTTATTTTATAAACGAAAATTATTCCTATATACACAAACCGTACACACATAACGTACAAAACACTACTTTGAGTAGTTACTCAGTCATACTCTACAAAACAAACCTTTAATTAATCTGATGAAAAAAATGCAAATTACCTTCCTTCCTTCCTTCCCGAGAAGTGCATCCTCACAAATGTGAGGATAAGCCAACAGTAATCAGTGTTTCTGGAACATATGATGTTGATAAACACATGATTAGTAAATCAGTTTCAACAAAATTACAAAACTTTCAGTGTTTGATTTTGGGAGTAAACAACAAAATAATGGCGACTTCTAAAAGTTTTCTGTCGCTCTCCTCTTTAACACAAGAGGGCGCTATCGTGCTACATAAATAATTGATAGCTTGCTAGCTTTACTCACTGGGTAAAGTTAACTAAAATGTCATCTTTGTATTGACATTTTTAAAGTATAAAGTTGCACCTTAATTAAAATCAAAATCGATAAAAGTGCTTGACTTACCGCATATGAGTTTTGCTGAAACCATAATTTGCCACCAGAGCTAGCTATCGACCAGTTTCACCGATTGCGAAACATGACCTGACAAAGACACCTGCATGGTATTGATATCAGACGTGTTGGCAATTGAAAGATGACGCTCCGCCATTGACGGGTCCCATCCTTGACTAGACCAAGAGGGAAACGCGCATCACTGTTTCTGGAGGTAGATTCGTTCTCACACTCTTCCCTTTTGCTTTTTAAGGTTTAGGTTCGAACCAGAGTCCGTGACGCTTGTGTTCTTAAGGCAAAGACACTTGATCATTATTGCTTAATTCATCCTTCGGACGGGACATTAAGCCGCACAGGTCCCGTGTGTTGTAATACATGTAAAAGAACATAGTGGGCTTTATTATAAAGAGAAGGTGATTGCCCTGGTTTTTCTTACATCGCGATCGTCTGACAGCAATATGCACCACCTCACCAAGCTTGTTGTATCCCTTTCAAGGTGTTAGTGCTTCGTCTCCACATAAAATCAATCTTATCAAGTTCTGCCAGACTTAATCATTCGGCGCCAGGAGTTCATTTATAACGAGAGACCATGGAGCATTTTAAATGTACAATAACAGTAACAGTGTATTACATAAAAGTGTACACAGTCAGTTTCCCTTGTGGTTTATTACTTGACATTAGTAGAGAATCAATGAAATGGCTGTAATATATAGCGCCCTCTTGCGGGCATTTTGTTAAGATTAACCTCTACACCAGGTTGGGTTACGAGTCCGTAGTAATACATGAAACCGCAGGTATTATAAGAAAAATGCAAGTATTATGTATTGTGTGCGTAATTACTACACCAACACCGACGTCCGTTGACTCAGCATTTGACAAGCTGGCAAACCAAAATCGATCTTTCGGATTGAATTGCTTTGTGATAAAACGGAAGAAGCCTCTTGCGAAATATTGTTAGTATAGCCCGTTGCCATGGTAACAATTTAGCTAGGTCTCGGAGAGGCTCGATTTGCATATTACGGACGATCTACCATTCCCACAGGTTAGCAAAAAAAATCCACGACAAAATATTGTGACAAATAGTTGGATCCGTTTTTAGGACACAAGTCAAACGAAAATAGAAACGTTGTGTAATAATTTCCCACAAAATAAAAGTTAGGGTCACTGCCTTTATGGGAAGTGGGGTGGGGCTGGGGTGGGTAGGTGGGTGGTGCAAAATTCATCAAATCGAAAGCAAGTATCGGCTGGGTGTTACCCAGAACGTTTTTCTGATTCGGGACACTTGATTGATACCCCGATTGTGGGGAGGAGGGCTTAAATCGAGGTAGAAGTTTACCCCAATTGTTGTTTTACACCCAAACAGGTGAGTATTTGATCGACACTGACCATAAGCCTGAGTGCGGACATAGCCACGGGCAGTTTCACAATTTGTAAATGCGAAATGTATTCCGACTGCACAGGAAGAACATTATAGTTATTGGGAGAGAGAGAGAGAGAGGAGAGGAGAGAGAGAGAGAGAGAGAGAGAGAGAGAGAGAGAGAGAGAGAGAGAGAGAGAGAGAGAGAGAGAGAGAGAGAGAGAGAGAGAGAGAGAGAGAGAGAGAGAGAGAGAGAGGGGGGGGGGGTTCTAAACCGGGTAGATTATCCAAACTGGTAGACTAACGATTTCCAATTGGGGTACACTTTTACCCCGATTGGGTAAAAAGATCATGATTCAGGACATTTGCTGTCAACTTTTGTTTCCAATCGGGGTAGAGGTGTGATCCCAACAGTGGATAGGGACCCTGATTTGGAACCGTTCAAAATATATATCCACATCAGGAACAATACAAGTTTTCAATCGGGGTATACACTTAATCGAAAACCAATGACACGCGTAATCGAGTCAACCAAAATCAATTTAATTGAACTTTAATCTATTATTTTATCTATGATTTGCAACTACATTACATAAAGATGTATATACAAACACGTTTAATTTCTGTACAATTATTTAATTAATACATTCATTAATACAATGGTCAAAGTTGAGGTCACAATTTACAACACAGAATTTACAGCGACCAACAGTGTTTACTTATTTTTAGAATATACATTTTCAATAATTTTTTTTTAAAGTGTTGGTTACGAAGTAGCTGTGCATTTTTAAGAAACATTTTTTTCCTAAATTTAAACCGCGTAAATTTAAACACCGTGTTAGTCACAAGTCCTAAAAAAGCCCAATCTGCGCTGCCGCCATTTTCGTCTGGTTCCCCGTTTGTGCAACCGCGCAATCACGGTCACTGATTCATACATGGTACGGAGGTACCACACTATTTACGATTTTGTCTTCCAGCCTCGGTTTGGATACACTGATTCGAATAGCTTTTGAAAATATCGTGCATTGTAATTCTCTAAATTCTTCTAAATTCACCGATTGAAGCATAATTGCAAAAGGACGGTCCACTATAGATTTTGGGAAATGGTAAATTCATTCCCACCCTCTACTTTTCAACATAATCTCTGAGAATTTCATACAAATAATGTTACTGGTACGTTTTCGGAGAAAACAAAACAAAACAAAACAAAAACACTATGGTTACAATTCGTTGGCATAACTGTACTACTTATTTAAATGTCACAGAAATGTTGAGGAAAAGCGAATTCCTGCAAAGTTTCCCCCCTTGAAATACAGAAGTTCAGACAGATGAATTCCTGTCAAGATCATCATATTCAGTGTGACCTTCATTTCAAGCCAATATTTCAGACAACAAAATGTGACAAGCGGCCTTCCTCGACCTTCAACCGTCACAAAACCATCTCTTACAATTTCCATCATACTCCAGAGTGAACGTGTCACGAGGCACTGTCAGAACGTTGTTTATGTCCGTCAGAAGGGTACAAGGAAATATTGGGTACCGTCTCGAGTGGTTCTCCCCAAATACTCTTTGTTGACCTGAATCGTTTCCCCCAAAAGTAATTATTTCCTTTTAATTTGAATAAAGACGTCCTCATTGTCGTCAATAAGTCAGTTTCTTAAAAAAAAATAGTTGCACAAGATGTGGATGAATCTGTAACAAGACAGAGGAAGCTGATAAACTCATTTTACGGGCGATGTTGATGTCAATTATTTAGTTTCTGTCCGACTACTTTGTCAGTGTACAAACTTCTAAAGATAACTGTCCGATAGTGCAGCGTTTACTGATAAGTCTGGTTTAAGTCTCCGTCGCTTAAAGTTTCGTCCTGTCGTAAATACTCGTCCTGTAACAGTATTTGTCCGTCATTTTGTTTGTCCGTGAACAATATTCTAGAACATGGGGCCCGGTACACTCTAAAAAAAAACCCCGACAACGACAACCTCTCGGGTCAGTTTTCACCCTGATTCTTGGCCCCGGGGGCCCGACTCATTGTTTGGTCAGGCTAATCCATGGAGCTGGTTTAAAAAGTGGGGTTTGAACTCTTATTCTGCGTCAGTTCGACCAATTGCTGAGTCATTTGGACACAGATTCCGGGGTCACATGGACTCAGAAATGGGTCAGGCCCCAACGGGCCCGGAACCTGGGATCAATTCTGTCACGGAAGCTCTTTTGAATGTTGAGCGTAGTCCGAGTTTGCGGACACCGTTCCCCCGTAAAAAAAGAAAGAAAAGAAAAAAACCGCACCATTGAAAACGAGCATTGATTAATGAGTTGGAGGCAGAGTGACTATAGACTAACCAGAAAACAGTGTGACAGTGTGTGACGTAGGTCTCGAATTTACTAGATTTACCATGCTCCAGTGCATGGTCGTGCTAGTCAATCTACCCGTGCTCTATGGTTTCTAGTAAGTCTAGTCACTCCAGTCGCCCACCCGAACTTGCTCTTGGTGTCTCTGCACTGCATGTTCAAAAACATAATGTGAAAATACAGCCATCTCTCTGATGGCACCAATTTTTTTTTGTCTGGCTATCCTTCAGTTTCTTCTCCTGAGCACTTTACCCGAATCATCTTTTTTTTCCTTTATTAGTTCCAATGTTGTGATAATGTTTTGGATGTAGGCTGTATTAAGGTAGCGTCAACGTCATGCGTCTGGTTGTCTACGGGCCGCATACGGGGAAAATTGGAGTGGTCGATTTCGTCACTCGATTCGGGAAATTATATTAGACAAATTAGAGCATGCATAAAAAAAATAGGGTTTCAATTTCCAGGTTTGAGCAGACAGTGATCGCGGGAGGCCGGCCGACTGATACTCTGTCTACGAGCGACAAGTACATTGCGTCACTGTGACGTAGCGAGCACCGAGAAAGGTTCTAATAATGCAATCGAATGGCTGATAATTGTCTGGCGTCCAGCCGGCCCCAGAGCAGTGGGTGATTGACCCGGAAATACGTCATACGTAAAAGGGGCGTTCTTCCCGGAAGTGCTATTTTTTGATCCCCGGTTTAGGAGTGTGTACGGCTCGGACTTAATAGGAAGCGGTATAGGCCTATTGCTTGTCAAGTTAATCTTGGTGTTATTGTAACAGTGGCATTTAATTCCTTCCGGGGGAAAAAAATACTTCTCCCAGAGGTGACATAAAAGCTACCTTTGTTTCCAGCCATGCCCAAGCTCAAGAAAATTAATAACTTATAGTTGACACAACTTTCTACTTGAGGGCTGAACTGGGAATAGCGGTTGACACATTCTGAGAAGGGTATTTTGGTCTCTCGTCCCATTAGGGGACCCGTGAGTGCGTTAACTTGTTTGGTCAGTCAACAAATTGCAGAGGTCCTTCCGAACTGCTGTACAAATACCAACGCCTCACCAAATAATAGTCTGTTACAAAAATGTTAATATAAATAGGCAACATTCGGAAATGTTCGGGTTATTCGGGATATGTACTCCTGTATACGTTGTGTTTAGTTTTTTTTTTGATGGGCCATGGTCGGACGATATGTCAGATATCCATGGAATGAAGAATGATCAGCTAGTGAAAAAATGCAACACCTCACGACGGTGTCTGGAGTGCATTAAACAACACCGAACGAGCGTGACAGAAATCGAATCAAGTCGTCCCGGTGTTTCGTTCCGTTCGACCGCTCTCGATGCTTAGGACGATCGCAACGGGGCAATTTACACCGATGCCCATGATAACAAACACGAGTTGCGCAATGGTGCTTTTGTCTTAAAAAAAACCAACTCAACTTGACACTGTTAAACGCCGTTAATTTGACCCGCGGGTTGATACTGCGTACGTTGCTCTGGCGGGTCACCAGCGGATTGTTATTAATCGCTATTGCATGCCAGACATAATTTCGTCAATTGGGTCAACCATCTGTCCCGTCACTCAAAGATATTAATATTGAAAATATAAGTTGGGGGGAAGGATGAGGGCAGAGATAGTCAAAATAATAAATAAAACTTACGGACAGACAAACTGATAAATAAGCCGATGGGGTAAGGTTGACGAGTATGGGAAGAATAGTAGATATGCAAACTGAACCCACCCAGCCACAACAAACTAACAAACAAAAAACCCTCAAAAACTTTAAAACAAACAGACAAACAGACAACGTACATCCCCATCAAACACCACATCACATGGATAAACAGTTCTGAGCAATGGGAGAAAACAAACAAAGGGTAGAATGAACGAACGGACGAATGGAACAAACAAACACGCCGTGACAACAAACAGACAGACAAAACGACGCAAATTCGTTTTGTACCGAAAGTGATAACTATTGTTGCGGGCGAGTGACGTCACGCATTTAAAAGCTTAAGTGTGTTTCGTATGCATTTTATTTTTAAGGCCATACAATCATAATGCCCATGCAGCTTTTTTACTGTCGGATGGCACATGTTCCTTTAGCACGCAGGATTTGAAGTAATTACTTCTTTTGAGACGTCATTTGTTTCGGTAACAAAATGAATAAACTTGAACTATTTCTGTGTGGTGTATGATGAACGGACATGTTAAGACATAGTGATATGGCAACGACGCTGACGCAACCGATCCCTACCGTCATTAACCGATCCCTACCGTCATTAACCGATCATGTAGGGCCGATATTACCCTCAAGTGACCTTGATCGAGTATTTGCTCTGCATGTTCTACGATTTGGACCGCGGAGAGCGCCGTCGAGCAACTATTACAACCATAAGAGACAAGGAGCTGCCGCTGCAGACAGTTTCAGACATACATCACCCAAAACCTCCACACGCGTGACTCCAAACAGTTTATTTTATGTTATGTTTGTTTGCTTCATGGAAAGACGAGTACGTCACGGTGCCTGTCTGGTCGAGTCAGTTCATAATGTCAGTTGTGTTTATAGACTAAATAGTTGTGTAATTTTTGGCGTGTTTTTTTTATGGGACATCTACTTGGGTTATTTGCATCTAGATTTATTGGGTACTTCGATCTCGTGTGATATTTGTGAACTACTTTAAAGATAACCTCTATGATCGACGTACCCGGTCAATAAATTGGTTGAAGTAATTACAAATAAAATTACATTAGGCCTATTTGTGGAGCTTACCAGTACTTGCTTACATTATGGCAACCTACTCCAATCAAGGAAAATGGTAATCAAGGAAAATGGTTACTTCATAAGAAACCTCACTGTAAGCATACCCTAAGGTGTGAGAAGAGAAAGGTTGACCCAAGGAGAAATTCTCGAGCAGAGCCCCCCCCCGAATACTCAAAGATTCACGACGATAACCCACTAGGGTACACTTATAGATTACTCTGCTTACCGCGTAGTTAGTCGCTTACGGCCACATTTCCCCGCTAACAGCAACAGGGATAGCGATAACTTTCTGCGCAAACAGGCAAGCACTCTTTGCTAACCTGTGAAATACGCTTACGTTTAAAGGGTTGCACAACATTGGTAAGATTGAAAGTATAAATGTTCACAGATTTGAACATAACTTACAAACATGGTCATGGTGGTAAACTTCCCTTGAAATGGTTTTTGCTTGAAATGCTACAGTTAAAAAAAAAAAAAAATTAGTAAAACAATTTGTCTTTATCACGCGTGTCCAAAACCCGATATTTGAAAACAGTGAAAACATTATAATGGGGTTTTTCACTGTTCTCTCATCACTCCGGAGACCGATTGAGCTTAACATTTCACAGGTTTTGTTATTTCATGTATTATGTTGGGTCACATACAGTGCGGATACGGGTCTTTGAAACTTACCAATGTTGTACATGTAATTTTAAAAGTGGATTTTCAGCTGGGGGTAAGCGATGATTTTTTTCGCTTACAGTCCCAGCAGAGCCGTGATATTGAGCCCTGCTGCCTCGGAGGTTAAAGTATTTCAAATATTTAATATAATACATGATCCAAATTAATTTGGGAGCAAAAGAGATTTCCCATAACATCGAATACCTTGGGATTATTTCTTAAAGGTATTGTACACTTTTGGTAACAGCTCAAAATCAGTGTCCACATTTTGTGTGATTCAACATGCATGAACAAATAAACCTGTTAAAGTTTGAGCTCAAATGGTAATCGAGGTCACAAAAACATTGTAAAAAGAGACCTTATGTGTTTTCTGTTTGTTTTCAAACATCGAGTTTTTATCACGCGTGATAAAAACTGATGTTTTACTCATTTCTCAGAAACGATAGCATTTTAAGCAAAAATATTTGACGGAACCCTTTCTACCATTACTTACTTTAAATCATGTAAGCTATGTGTGAATCTGTGAACATTTGTGTTTTTCGATCTTACCAATAGTGTACAGCGCCTTTAAGTTAACCAAGGAAAATAATAGTTTTATATAATTAAAATACATATCATTCGGTGTCTCGAAACTTGACTTTATGAAGGTCATACCACTAAAAAACCCTTTCACTGTTTGGCTTTTCAATTCGAGATATCGTGCCGCATACTATTAACATAACTATTAAAAAGCCACCATCTTGGCAATAATTGACATTTGAAAAACAAAGCACGAAAAGATGGAAATGTGAGTTAAATAAAGCAATATTTCTTTTCAGCAAAAATCCTGTTTAATCTCGTAAAAAAAAAACCAAAACGCATCCTAAGTTTTATCCTCTGTGCTGTGGCGATTCGATAAATCTACATTTTATACTACCAAGAGTACATGCATGGCCAAAACACGTGCCCTTATATTTATATCAATTTTTGTTAAATAATGTACATCCCAGTTATTGAAAATCTACATCAATTTTAAGCTATTCCGTAATGATTCACGTTTTATTTTGTTTTAATCAACAGCCGTTAGTTACACATTTTTCGTTAATATTTTAAGGCTTTGGCACACTCGACACGGAATCTGCAATCAATAGTTTGTAAATTCACGGTGAATTTGAAAATGATCGACGGCATTAAAGACGACTAAATCTTTTTCAACCAAATACTTGCTTCGCTAGATGTAGACTTAGTATAAAAACATGTATCTACAACTGAGGTCGCCTCCCCGTTATGTACAATAATGACCGACAAACAGGCAAACGGTTACTCTCCGTAAGGAGCAACGTATCAGTAGTATGGTGAAATCCGTTGCAACAGAAGGGCACCAGACTACGGTTACGTCACTTTTTACGACCCTGAGATGTTAAACTCCGTCCTCTCTATTTCCGTATTAGATTGCATGCGACTCAACGGAGGCTGAACATAAAACGAAATAGTCTGGTATCAAACATTTGTCAAAAGATGGCCATGAAAGAGGGTATGCGGGCAGCGCCGTAATGAGATGGACGACCTGCGTTTACGTGGTCGTGACGTAATGACCGCAACACATGAAACGTCACGTTTTTGTCCCACATTTGTATGATCTTTCATTCGCGCCAAAATACACGGCGCCTTGACCATACTGAATAAGGATCATTCGTAAAAAAAAACCGTTCGGAGTCAAAACTGACAAGATGGGCAAACCAGCGTATCCGACATTCGCAATGACTGGAAAATAAATAGAGATAGAGAAAGTCAACTGTAGGTTACCAGTGAAGACAGTTTGAGGTATAGGTTGATACTAAAGCTGTCAAATGACGTACATGGCACCATGCCACATCGGCTTTGGGGGAAAAGAAAGACACACGTGCCTAAAATACCATGAAGACCCGAAAGCCAATGTAATGCAAGAGGCTCTAATGGCCGCAGGCAAGAAATACTCCTTGTGGGTCATTCCGATTATTTCAGCTTGTATTCACGATGTAGGACTGGATCATCACTGCATGAAAATAATATCCCCGTAACGTGATTATCTATGCATATAAATTCGGTCTCGAGAGAGGAGTGGGTATGATTGAGGAACTCGAGGCTGTGAACATCCTAATCGAATGAAGAACACAAATAAATCTCTTTTTAGAACCCCCCTAAATATAACCGTACAAATCCTTAAGGTTGGTTATTTAGCCTACTTTATGGAGTACCGAATGTTTCTGGATTGACAAAAGCTGTTGAAATGCTGATTACCAAAAGCTGTCGAAATGCGGATTACCAAAAGCTGTTGAAATACGATTGACCAAAAAGCTGTTGAAATGCAGATTACCAAAAGCTGTTGAAATGCGAATTACCAAAAGCTGTTGAAATGCGGATTACCAAAAGCTGTTGAAATGCGGATTACCAAAAGCTGTTGAAATGCGGATTACCAAAAGCTGTTGAAATGCAGATAACCAATTAAAGGTAATACCAAGAATATTAATCTACCGTTTAGTTACCAGAGGAATGAGACTTAGTGATGTCATAGTTGCGTCACGAACTTACCGGACCGTCTTAACCATTGTATAATGGTTCTTGAACAGATATATAAGCCATGTGTGGTTTCACTAAAAATTTAACACCACTGACGAGCAGTAATCAAGGCGTTAAAACTCGCCAGACGGTTGTTTACTGTCATGGATCACGAGCTCAAGACATACCGTTAAATAGAAAATAAACCTTTACAAAACGACTGATGCTTGATTACTAGTAATACATCCACGGTTCACTGTCAGCGACTACAATTCACTTTAATATATTAAGGACGGTCCAATTTAAGGACATAACTTGGACTTGGCAAGGATGAACACATTCCGAATCTTCGAAACAATTTGTTTGTTTGGGTGTAATATAAATTTGTTTCGACGCCATTTTTGTTTTTTGGTGTAATACAAATTTGTTTTATACCAGTCTACATCGTGCCAACGAGAGATATAGAGAGAAAGAGGTAGGGGTAGTACAAACCCGAAGAGAATTGTGACATATATAGACCTTATGCACATGACGTCATTTGAGTAGGGCCCCCCTCAGCTAGAGGTCAAAAGAAGGTAGCGCATTGGCCCCTTCCTGTACGCTGGGCACTAGCTGTGGAGACTTTTGCACAATGGAACAAAGGTCCCCACAACGTTTTTGCCTGTTCAACTTGGTCTCCATCACAGATTGAAAGTATAAATATTCACAGATTTGAACATAACTTACATGGTATAAAGACTATTGTGTGCTCTTCCCATCGTTTCACCATCGTTTTACCTCTAAGATGGCGGAGTGATGACGTCAGGGCATAAGATCTGTTGGGAACACAATCTGATCGCGTTAGGAAGGAGTGTGTTATTTTTCACTTACAGGAGTGGCTGACGGTAGAAGCTTTGCTTCTGCGCACAGCTCTTGTTCACAACCATTGTTTAAATGTGACGAGCCCTCGAAAAATGATGACGAACAAAAACCCAGTTTAGGGGGTGTGGAAGCGTAGCAGGAGGTGTGTTGGCGATATTATGTTCCACAGTTTTTCTATCCTCAAGAACACCATTTTGGTTAAATGAAAGGAGAAGAATTATGTCTGATTGTTATTTTTCTGCGGTTAAAGTTGTTCCAATACCACTCCGAAAGATAATACACTTTTAGGCCTATATACATCGCCAACGAAAATGCGAAGTATTAGAAGCAGCCTGGCCAAACACCCTACCACTTCAAACAAATCAAGTTGGCGTTCTAATTAAACGTATTTACATTTATCAAATAAAACTGGTATCAAAGTTTTTTTTAGGAGTCTTACAAAAATACGCTCTCTGCTTTTGCGTCATAAAGGCCTAGCTAAGATTATGACAGCGCTGGACGAATGTTACGGTAACGGTTGATTTAATACTCTGCAGAAGTCTGCAATGGCGTCAAATGTTTGCGCGTTTTGAGCAGCATGGGCGAATCTTCTGCACCTGGTACAGTGAGACACAACCGTTCGGATACCACGTACAATTATATGATTACGTTTTTTAGTCAGAAACTCGAGCCTTACGTCGTCTTCCGCTGACGTAAGAGCCATTAACAATTATTACAAAACGTCACATAATACGGTCACATTATTAATCTAGGCCTATGCCCGTAATTAGCTCCGGGGAGAGCCGTCAAACGTTGGGTCCCACAGGGAGGGATTCGTCACGTTAATGGGACGTAAATTAACCACGTCTAAAAATGGTCGGTAGCGTCAAAAGTGATTTTCACTTGGTTTCAGCCCACATGCTGGCGGTGTACTTGGTCGTTTTGCGGTTACAACTCGACTGTTCGTGGTTCGCCTCCCCGCGCTTCGGTAGACAGCAGAGAAACGTGTCGTGGAACGCCTGGCGGTACCTGTCGCTCATTATATTGTAGATGATCGGATTGACCGAGCAGTTTGTGTACAACATGATGCGTCCCACGTTCACCAGCACCCACTGCGAGTTGGGCGGGAGTTCAAAATCGTATATCGAGAACAGGTTCAGAATACGGAACGGCGTCATGCAGATGACGAACAGCGTAATCGTCACAATGAGCATGCGCACAACCTGTTTCTTCATACGTGTAGATGAGCTGCTGCCAGCGCCCCGGATCATGGTGGACTTTGCGAGTTTCTGAAGTTGTAACACGATTAACGAGTACATCACCATCGTTATTGGAATAACCATGAGTAACAGAATCTGGTCCAATGTCAGCGATTTCTTAAAAACTCTGCACATGTCAGAAGTCCTTGGGTAGCAGAAGTTACACACGTACATAGAGTCTGGATAGTCTTCCTTCGGGCCGCTAATTAACCAGACAATGGGCGTTTTAATAGCAGCGGAGAAACAGAGAGCGGGGATTTTGTACCCGAGCGCAAAGATCCAGACTAGCGCGCAGAGGAGCACGGCTCGCGGTCTGGTGCTCAGCTCCTTGAACTTGTGGGGCCAGCATATGGCGACGTAGCGCTCAAAAGTTACCAGGATGACAGTGAAGCAAGAAGCTATGATACTAGACTCTGTCAGGTAAATCATCAGTTTACAGTAGCCCGTCTGCAGGACGCGGTAGTCCGCTATGACGGGCGACGTTATGTACATGACCCAGAACTGTGGCACGGACAGCACCAGGAAAGTCAGGTCGGCGATGGCGAGACTGACCAGATAGTGGTTGGTGACCGTCCGCATCGATCTCACGCGGATAAACACAGCTATGACAGCGAAATTTCCCATGACACCGATTGAGAAAATTAACGGCATAGCTACAGTTACCAGCAAGGTATCGACGGTTGTGTACAAAAACATGTGGAGATTCTCGTCCGTGACGTTGATTGGCGAGTCGGTCGGATCCGGCGCGGACCCATCGTCGGGAAAGTCTACCACCGACCCGCCGAAGGTGCTGTTGCTGATTGAAGTGACTTGTTCGTCCAGTAAAGTATATCCCTCGGTCTCCGTCATCGTGCCTGATGGGAGTCAAGGAACAGTAGGATCTGGAAAACAAGAAATCAACAGTAGCTATTTTGAATAAAAAGCACGGTATATAGATGTTCACAACACTATAGAGACTGTCTGATAAAGATAGGGAGTTCTTGCTTTTTTTTGATGCGACGCAGGCGCCCTTCCAATTGCTTTGATTTGGAGCACAGCACCGGACTCAAGCTCTGGTGTTTCTGATCAGCGGAATATGGGTTCGAGCCTCGGTCATGGCACATGTCTCCTCGAGCTAGATACTTTACCATAATTGCTTTGTCCTTCGGATATGGGGCATTAAGCCCTTAGGTCCCGTGTACAAGGGTTGGTAGCGCTCGTAAAAGAACCCAGATCACTTATCATGGAAGAGTAGGGGGTTAACCCCGGTGTTTCTGGTTCACATGGCAAGCACCCTTGTTTACAGGTTTCCCCAGGGCTTGCGAGCCAAAGTGATTAAGTTAACTTGTGAAGCATCCTCGGTTTCATTACCAGAAACATATAATGATAATAATAATATCTCCGGAGGCAACGGTAGCCAACAAGAAGTTCCACAAAGACCGTGTCCGAATCAACGACTTCGGCAGTGGCCCTCTATAGCCGGATCGCTGTAATTGCAAACTCTCAAGCAATGCCGTATATAGCAGCCAACGGCCGTAGCGTTTTAGAACACAGTTGGGCTGGGTACTATTATTGGCGCCGTTTGCTTGGTTTTGAGCAGAGTCGTATTTATAGGGAGAATTGCGACATGATTAAGAACTGGACTGTTTAGTTCAAACAATAACTGGGGGGAACTTGTAAAGAAGAGTCTGCTTCGTAATTACCAGACTCCCTCAATGCACAGCGAGTCTTCAAGAGGACATTGGAGGAATTTAACTGTCGTTTTAAAACCGCGCACGTCTTTCTTTTTTTTAGACAGTTTATAAGTCCTTATCTTCCCACCCAAAAGCTCGAACTAAAATCTTCGACAAATTGCACAGTTTACCAAAGGAACAGCAGGTAAATAATGCAGAAGACCTTCACTTCCGACGCATCCGGCACGCACATACAATGCATAGTATAGTGTGAGGGGAGACGAAAGGAGTCCGTGGCTAGACGTCGTGTCTAGACCCGTAGAGAGGTTCAAACAATAGAAACTCGAGTTCGCGAGACCCGTGGCGAGACTACACACTCGGTAATAATTAAACAACACGTTTAGACGCGAAGTAAACGCAAGGGCGCCGCCAAGCTTTAAAGGAAAATAAACACGATTTCCCGCCTTGCAACAGTATGGAAGTTCGTCGACAACGAGTAGAATGTAATTTTAGCTCAATATTTCTTCACAACAGAACTGTTTAAGGTTGGTCTATACAAAATTGTGCCAGTTTTTAAGGTCGGCCGTACCCTGTTGTTGTTGTTTTCCCCCCGTAATTAACTCACAACGCAATTTTACTTTGTGATTTTCTACAATATAATGAATTTGTTATAACTATTTTTAATATAAGTATTGTTTGATGCTCTATATGTGTGGAAAAATAAGAAGAAGCCATAAATAAATAGTAAACTTGCGGGTACAACCATGTTTAATTCTCTTTTGTGGAAGTGTTGGCTCTGAAAAGAGCCGGTGTGGTCTCATCGGGTTTTTTCAGAGCCAACCTTCCCACAAAAGAGATTTACATAATATGGTTGTACCCGCAAGTTTACTATCTATTTATAGTTTCCTTCTTCTTATTTTTAATCTGTCTATATACTCTTGGCTTGGTCTGCAGACTGCAAAAAAATCATTTAAAAAGAAACGAATGGTTTAACAAATCAGAGACTGTACATGGTTCGATACATTACGCAATCAAAATCAACACCCGGTTGGGCGTCAAACATCTCTATGTGGTCTTCCTACGCTCGCGCTATAAATTACTACTGGCTTACTAATCTTCATTCGTCAAATTAGTTCACACAATCTTTGCCTAATCAGCATCTATTTTTAATTGGCTTTCCTTTTTGTTTCATTCCCTTGATCCGTTATGCTCTCCCCTTTCCCTCTCAATTAACATGTTTTAAAGACTTCATTAATTTGTCTTCGCCTCAGGAGAAGAAGGTTTAGGTTCGACAACAGGGACCACCTTCTGGATTTAGTTCGTCTAGTATCATTACTAAACATGTGCATTTTGACTTTGCCGAAGTCTCGACCTTTAACCCGAGTAAATTATTCACAAGACTGTAAATAGCGATGTGTTAAATGTAAATTACAAAAAAAAAATCGTGCCGATTCCACCTACTTCTCCCTACGTTTTATCGAGAGCGAAAACGCTGCAAGCGAGAGACGATGCCTGTAAAGACATCACCAACATCCTGACTGATTCACGCCGTGATCTGTTTCGAGTGGACACCGTCTTCTGAAACTCACACGTCCGGTATACATGTCCGGAGTCATTAAAGTCGATTTAACATGTCATTCGGATGACAGTTGATTCTCATGTTTCCACAACCATTCTTCAGATGGCATTATTTTGCTGAAGATATAGGCTTTACTATTTCTGTGATTGGTATTTGAGGTGTTCTCTTTTCAAAGAAGACGTGCGTGATTGGTAATTTAATAGGAAAACGAGTATTATAGGATCTGAAAGGTCACGGATTGTAAAGTTCATAATAATAATAGTATTTATAATAATGATAATAATTGGTTCTTTATAGGATATCCTAGTAGCTTGATCAGGTGCTTTATCGGTATCTATTTTGACTTGACTCCCCAAGTTGTTCATCGGGCATACTTTTTAGACATCTATTTTTCTCACTTCCCTGATGGGGAGTAAACAACCCAAAGCTGCTTAAATCAGCGCTAAGGGGGTTAATCAAACACAGGATCAGCAGCCCTCTCAGGTTCCCGTTTATACACCTGGATTAAGAGAAGCAGTTATGGCTGAGTGCCTTGCCTTTAGGACACAAGTGTCATGACCAGGATTCGAACCCACACTTCGAGATGATTCAACCATCGGAACTTGAGTCTGATGCTACAGACCGCTCGGCCACGATACACCACATCCACCCCCACCCAAGAGAAGTATGTCAGGCATACTCTCAAAGTCTCATTTGAAGACCTCTAAGATCGCAATTGCTTATTTTGATTGCAGTAATTGAAATAATCGAGTAACGAACGTGCTCTAAACTCCACGGGTAATACAATTTACTCTGTGCCTGCTTTCACAGCAACGTGACTCCCCAAGTTGTTGAAAATGTCCACAGGCTAAGCATGAATATAGAATGATTATACGAAAGCTAAATTTACCCCTCCAAAAAGCAACGGTGCATGCACTGAGCATCCCTTTAAAAGATGGCCCTTGCTTTTAATATAGACGGGCTTTAAACTCCGCATGATACCTGTCTCAAGACTGGAGTTATGGTGCCCCCAAAAACCCAGGGACACACACGACCCACCCCCAAAGGGACAACTAATAGCATGGCGCTCCGACCTGATGGAGTGAAACCCTAGACCAGCCCAGGAGAGAGAGAGAGAGAGAGAGAGAGAGAGAGAGAGAGAGAGAGAGAGAGAGAGGGACGACAGACAATGAGAAGCAAATGTTCCGGGGAACTCTAATGATCAAGGCAACGTGTACGCCGTTCACGTTCGGGGATTTAGTTTTAACGGCTCGACCGCGTGGCCGGCCAAATTTACTCAGCACAAATTAAACAGAGTAAGTGACGACTGATTAAATCTTAAGTTACGTTATGATAACCGGCCCAGGGAGTGTCATGACCTAGATTGTTGATAACAATATCAACTCTGGGTAATGTGTAATCGTGCTTCTATACTTATATATAAATATCTTCCGTTGAGGGCACCATTCCGTAAAATGTGTCCTTATATGCTGCTATTTGTAGGTTTTCAGAAATCGAGAGCAGATGTTCGGTGCAGAAACCGTCTTGTGAATAATTCAAGTAACTTAGTTATGCCTCTGCGGATACCGAGAATGCATTCAACCTTCTCCTTCCTGCAACGGCATATCAGATGATGATCCAATCAATTCAGTCATGCTTTCAGGAAATATAAAAAAAAATCTTACAAGCAGAATACATTTTCTGTAAGCTTGGGAAATTTTAGCTGTCAGCTGTAGGGAAATAAGTTCCTCACGCAGCAATGATTTTTTTGGACTGAGATAATCATGACACGCATCGATCTTAATTCCTAAGCAAGTTTTATGCATTCACTTTTTAAAGGTCGCCTTGAACGAAAACGGCAACAAGTGATCTTTGCCAAAACATTTAAAATGCTTTCTATCAATTAGGAAGCTGGGTTCACATGAGATTAAAACAGATTTTAATAGTGTAAAAAAACAGTCATTTTGAATACACTTCCCCAGTGCTTTTCAGAAAGATTCGCGAAAAGCCCTGTTACGTCATCACTCATGTTACGCCATTTTGTGGGAGCTCCATTTTGTATAGCCGCCTTGTTGCAACATAGAGGTATAACAAAGCAACATCCCACACAAAATAATGACGTCAAAGTATTGTCATTTTTTACACACGCCGTTAACGGCAGAAGTGTAGCTAGTTTTGTCATTGAGATTGGGCCTAATTTTTTTGATCGATAACTACGAACAATTCAGAAGTGTAAAAATTATCCAAATTACAATTGAATGATAAACAAACACATTTTAAACAAGTTTATTAATAGCATTCCGTTAATTTGTTTTCGCTCAAGTAGATGTTTAAGTGAGGAAGTCGCCCCAGGAATTACACAAATGCAGGAAGGCTCCACTAGTTACTGGCTTCCCAGTAAGCCAAACAGTTTTATTGGCAGAGAGAAGGGGCGCTGGAAACCACAGAACCTAGTGCACACTGTCAGCAAGACATCTGGAAGCTTTGCTAAAAAGAACAGATAGTTCCACTTATCACAAGGTTAAGATCTGGTTGGGTCTGTCTGTACAATTTTGCATGGAGTATTTGAGTGAACTTTTTGTTCAGCCCCTCAAAAAACAAAACAAAAACTACACAACTTTGGGACCTGACCCCCTCTTAGATATGTGGAATAGGTCCAGTCCAGGATATCAAGGACCTTGACTCCCCCAGGGCTTTGCATTTTGGAGAAAACAGTGAAGTAAATAACATGTGTCATTGACTTATATATAGTGTTACCAGCCCTCACTCAAGGGTTTTAGTAATGATGAAAAAAAACAGTTCAAGAAATTAAAGTTGAGCCAAAAAAAGGGCCCAAGTTTGTCATCCCGAAGACACAGGCACCTCTCTGAAATTCCACCATCCCTAAGTCTGTCACCCAATATCATGTACGCTAACTTCAATGCAAATGCCACGAGCTGCCTAGGATTTGTCTAGTATCCCACCTGTGAACCAGCTACGGCTGCGGCTACGGCTAGAGGGCGCCATCATGCGTTGAAGTATACGTTCTTAGCAGCACCCTTAGCAAAAAAACAAAACAAAACAAAACAGTCGTAGCCGTAGCTGTAGCCACCAATTCGGATACTGCCTTCGGTGCAACCTTTAATATCAATGTCGCACTTCAACAGAGTGCACGCAACATCGACAACTTTAGACCTAACGGACACCTCGCCAAATCTTATTTGAAGACACCATCAATAAAATGTTCAATCCTTTTTAATGTGACAGTCTTACAATGAAACTATTCAGTATGCCGTGTTCCTACGGATGCTTTCCCCGCCAACTTGGATTAGAAAAAAAGCCGTTTATTAAAGGCGCGAAGGCCATCGCGTTTTGTGCGATAACGTTTCGGGGTATCACTTCTGAAAGCGCCTGGCAGCCTCGTCGTCAACAAACGGGTCCAAGGTTTCCAGGCAAATCGGCGTGTTGGGTTTACGTAGAAACAGACAAATCAAATTAAGTTTATGTACCCACATCCCCCGCCACGGTCCACCCTTTCTGACACACGCCACACCGATGGAGGGTATGAAATACTCAGGGTGCTAACGAAAAACGTAGTGGAAATCCATCGTGTTGCCCGACCGCTAATTGTTTGATCAATAGAAAGCAATTAAGCGCCGATATTCAATTTAAAGTCTGCGGCGAGAGGGTATCCGGAACGTGGGCACTGACCACAAGGAGTTGCTAGCTACCCTGGTATGGCAATTTTGGTTCGCCTCGTTTGGGGGGGGGGGCTCTACTTCATAACAAATATGAAAATACAATGGTAACTCGAATAGAAAAACAGAATGAAACAAGAATGGCTTAATGCACAGTTGACAAGTTAATGAATAGGTCAGACACAAGGAGTGTGAGTACAGAATGGATAGCATACGTCTTTGACAATAGTCACGGAAAGCTTCATCAATTTTCAGTTGAAGTCAACAGTGTTTGCGAGCCTTTAGTTGCAATTTCACCAAACAGTTTATATTTGTTGGGGGTGGGAGGGGGTGGGGTGGGGATGGTGAGACCGGGCCTCGTTTCACGGCACTGTTTACCACAGAAATATGTAACTTGTGGCACCTTGTAAAGCACTCAAAACCTCTGTGCCGTAAGCGCAGAATTCCTCACTGAGCAGAGCCATGAAATTGGGCCCTGGTGTCCTTAACCAGGGTCAGAGCCATGAAATTGGCCCCTGGTGTCCTTAACCAGGGTCAGAGCCATGAAATTGGGCCCTGGTGTCCTTAACCAGGATCAGAGCCATGAAATTGGGCCCTGGTGTCCTTAACCAGGGTCAGAGCCATGAAATTGGCCCCTGGTGTCCTTAACCAGGGTCAGAGCCATGAAATTGGGCCCTGGTGTCCTTAACCAGGGTCAGAGCCATGAAATTGGGCCCTGGTGTCCTTAACCAGGGTCAGAGCCATGAAATTGGCCCCTGGTGTCCTTAACCAGGGTCAGAGCCATGAAATTGGGCCCTGGTGTCCTTAACCAGGGTCAGAGCCATAAAATTGGGCCCTTGTGTCCTTAACCAGGATCAGAGCCTCGAAATTGGGCCCTGGTGTCCTTAACCGGGGTCAGAGCCATGAAATTGGGCCCTGGTGTCCTTAACCAGGGTCAGAGCCATGAAATTGGGCCCTGGTGTCCTTAACCAGGGTCAGAGCCATGAAATTGGGCCCTGGTGTCCTTAACCAGGGTCAGAGCCATGAAATTGGGCCCTGGTGTCCTTAACCAGGGTCAGAGCCATGAAATTGGGCCCTGGTGTCCTTAACCAGGGTCAGAGCCATGAAATTGGGCCCTTGTGCCCTTAACCAGGATCAGAGCCTCGAAATTGGGCCCGGTGTCCCTTAACCGGGGTCAGAGCCATGAAATTGGGCCCTGGTGTCCTTAACCAGGGTCAGAGCCATGAAATTGGGCCCTGGTGTCCTTAACCAGGGTCAGAGCCATGAAATTGGGCCCTGGTGTCCTTAACCAGGGTCAGAGCCATGAAATTGGGCCCTGGTGTCCTTAACCAGGGTCAAAGCCATGAAATTGGGCCCTGGTGTCCTTAACCAGGGTCAGAGCCATGAAATTGGCCCCTGGTGTCCTTAACCAGGGTCAGAGCCATGAAATTGGGCCCTGGTGTCCTTAACCAGGGTCAGAGCCATGAAATTGGGCCCTGGCGTCCTTAATCAGGGCCCAATTTCATGGCTCTAGGCTAACCGCCGAATTCTGCGCTTGTGATCACCATTCTCAGCTTACTGTGCAAGCGCCGAATTTCTGCGCTAGATGTGAAAGCAAACAATGCCTGGTAACGCGGAGTACGCACGCGCACAAACAAACATTTTCCTGCTAACCCGTGAAATTCGCTTGACGTATAAAAGCACGGAATTCCCTGCTTCCGTAAGCGCCGATTCTTTGCTTACGCTAAGCAGCCATGAATAATTGGGCCTAGGTTATGGTGATGTGAATGTATCTGTAAAGGCAGGAGGCAGAGAGTTCTGCTGCATGCATTTTTAAAGCATTTCGAAAATTCTAATCAGTGGATACCGTATGTACATACGCATATAGAATTGACCTGAACCTAATGCAGCTCAGAAACTGTATACGGCGTGCACGACATTAGACTTGCAGGATGGGGCGGCATGAATTGCAAAGTATTATTGGGTTTGTGATGGTTAATATTGACACACGCTGCCCCTGCTGGTGGAATCCATGATTGATATTTGATTACTCTTCCCTTCCTATCCCCGACGATTGTTATCCCGCTTCTACAAAACACTGCCCTTGCCTGCGTCAAGATGAACGGCCATTGTCAGCAACCGTGCCTCCACAGAGACCATGGCTCTCCCCTCCCATTAAAGAGGTAGGTATATGAAGTCGTCGTTTTGAGAGTTTTGAAGAAGGACATTCATTGTAAATCTCATCTTTAAAAAGACCCCAACCCCTACAACAATATGGATGAAATACTACTGACAATAATGCTTTCGTCAGCTTGCTTCTCGTGAGCTCATTACATTACACAATATCTTGGTGAGGTAAAACAGCACCCGCCATTCATAAAGAACCGCTTCAAGTTCACGCCTGACGACCACGGTTTGACTAGCGCCCTCAGCGGGGTAATTTATCCGAGGTGGTTGCAATTGTTTCCCCAGGGAAGCTGACTCTCGTTTCTTTTGTCAACAAACACAATGGGAAGGTCGAAGAAAGACAATGATTGTCAGGCTTCATTACACTTGGGTATAGAACCTTTTACTGCAACACATTTTACCAGTGATGTAAGAGAAGGCTAAAAGCAATAAAAACGAACCAAACAATCTCGGCATTAAAATTGACCCAATAAGGGCAGAGTATTCTTCTGATAACAAAAGAGTACGGATTGAAACAGAAGACACACACAAATTGGATGGTTGTGTTTTATGTCAGTGACGGTAAAAAGTTGTAGTGGCAACATGGCTGCATTGGCGGGTACGACCATGTTAGCTTCACAATACATGGCTTTTGGAGTGGCAACATGTCGTCAAGTGGCCGTATTTTACGACCAGCTACCCAGTCACTGTCAGCATTACAATACGTGGCGATTAGAGTGGCAACATGGCTGAGATGTACGATCAGCTACCCAATCATTGTCAGCATTACAGTACGTGGCGATTGGATTGGCAACATGGTTGCAATTTACGTAAGGCCACCCAATTCTGTGTCAAAGTTACACTACGCTGTTATTGGAGTGGTAACATGTCACCCATTGGCTGTAATGTAAAGAAACATTGATCTAACTAGTTATAATTATTCATTTTTGAGCAAGTTTGGGGTGCTGGCCTTTAGACAATTTGCAATTTAAATCACGCATGCGTGGTCTGCGTTTAACTCGAATGATTGACTCGTCAAATCTATAGTTAGCCCTTGGCAACGAGCTGACGACATGATTGGCAGATGAAATGTGTTGCCCCTCGTGTTAATTTTTCTTTTATTTCTCTAACCCTTATAAGTTATAGTGCAAGAATTAAATAAATTGCCATATTGGCAAAACAACTACCCTTTATTGTGAAACCATTTGTACAAAAAGTTTACAAAACGTTTTCCGTCACGTAACCTAGCCGCCATTTTGAAACGGTGACGTAACTTCGCGAGTTGACTAGCGAACCAGTGCTCCGGGGCTAGGTTAGTCCAGTTGGACTAGCTCAGTCAAACCACAGTGAAATTCGAGTGAATTCTAGACCGACTATGGTAAAGTCTAGTCGACTCACCCCCAACTTGCTCATTGCTGGTTAGAGTGGTAACATGTCACCAGGTGGCTGCAACGTACGGAGACGACTGTCTATAACCAGTCACTGTATAAAGGAGACGGCCACAAAAACAGGTCTGTGTCGGCATTGCAATTGTTTGAGTGGCAACATGTCCTCATTTTGACTTCAGTACACGAGCACGGCATCAATACAATCAATAGTACGCATCAGTGCCCCAAAGCAGTGAGCGCAGATCAATAATGTCAAAGGTCGTCAAAATAACAGCCTCGCTGACTTGATTTCTTTTCCCCTCAGATCGTTTATTTCATTCTGATACCGTATTCAATATGTGCGGAGAACATTTCAAAATGTAGCACTCCGAGGCATTTATACAAACCATAGTAAACAAATAAAAAAAAACCTTTGCCCCTCTCCCTAAAAGTATGTTTTTTTCCTGACATTTTGCGCTCAAAAGATTCCAGTGGGTGCAGCACACTTTTTTGACATTCCGAATCAACAAAAACTCTCTAACCTTGATAACATTCAAAACATATTTTCGTCGAGTGCAGCGCACATCACCCTCGATCATAAACGAAATTTGATTTTTTTCCCCTCTCATCGTGAACTCTCGAGCTTTTTTTCTTTCCATCGAGAACTCTAGAGCTCTTCGTGACCTTTTCCCCTAAAAAAAGAAAGAAAAAAAAGGACAGCCCAGCAATACATAATGAAGTGACTTTCTACATCGCTGTTTAAACAAGATCCCACCGGTCAAACTGCGGTTTCCGTATCACGTCTATTTTCGAAGTATTCAAAATTCTGGATACATTATGTACACAGTAAGCAGATCCACCGGCTCGGACCTTTTCACACAATTAAAAAAAAATGGTGGGGGGATATTTTCCTTGTTAGAGACTAAAAGTAAAGAAGGGGGAGAGAAAAAAAGAGGCGGGGTCGGGGAAGATCTCGCGTAGCAAACTAAAGAACTCAAGACGTTTTCCATTGAAGCGCGAACACTGCATTCGTGTAACAGTAGGAGCCGCGGGGTATCTGAAGTCAATATCAAAGGTTATTAATTTAGAATGATATCGAGGGGGAAAAAATCCATAAATGGTAAACTAAACACGCGTCTGAATATCGGTTCAGTCGGGTGCATTACACTCATATCACTTAGACGTCTCTATCTGACTATGGGGCGACCTTAAAGCGATTGTTTTTTATCTATCATCGGTTTCATGTAAGAGTATAATTTTGTTCCTACACCAATCACCTAGTTTTCAATATTAACGTGATACAACCAACGCGCGTTGAGCACTCACCGTTAACGCTGTATGCTTGAGTGCACGTTCTTATACCGATTAAGCTAATCGAAGTGAGAATTTAGCGCCGAGAAACAGATTTCTTGCATATGGCATGTGTTTCAAGCAGAAATATTTCCCAGGATTATTTATATGGTACAGAGTTTAAACAAAATCTTTCAGGCAAAAAGAAATTCATAACTCTATAACTTATACATTTTACCTTTAATAGTTTAAACAAAATCTTTCAGGCAAAAAGAATTTCATAACTCTACAACTTATGCGTTTTACCTTTAATAGTTGGGCCCCTTTTTTCGATGCAAATATAATATGAAAAGCACAGAGCGTGAGCATGAGTTAATATGTAAACTTGTAAACTGAGAAATCAATATGTTTTTGTGGATTCCAATTTCAAAGCTCAATATTTAATTGAGTTTTCTTCAAAAATGGTTTTGTGAAGACATCCCATCATGCGTCGGCTCACTGAAGGACGAGGAATGTTAAAACGCCAAAAAGATGAACACCCCAAGTATTTCATAATGGATTGAAATGTGTCTATATTTTCCCTAAAAAGTCCCCCTTTTATTCACAATCGTTGTTGAACCTCGAGAAGAGAGCAAGAGAGAGAAAGAAACAGAGAGAGAGAGAGAGTTAACAATTTATCTTGTAAAAATCGTGCCCCTTTTTAGGCCTAAAGGTAGTTATTCAAATAAAAAAGTTGAACAAAAATCTAAGTTTCCACAATTAAAAAAAAAAGTCTTTCAGTAGTATAAATACCCTAACTTGATATATTTCTTTTGTCTGATTTATTTTCATCGCGCTCTCTCAGTTTTTCTCAGAAATGTCGAGGCGGGTGCCGAAGCTGGGACACGTTCCCTTGTATATCGATTGTTATTAATCTAATTACTTAAATCCTGTTAAAATTATAAAAGACAGTAATTGTAATATGATTTAAAAAATAAATAACTCTGCCAGCGCTAGCTTCAATATTCCACAACCTACTCCGTCGTCTCGTACCGCAAAATCATAGGACTTAACTAAATTATTTTTCAAAATAACAATCTTTTAAAATTTGTTGTTAAACATTTTGAGACAAAAAATTGCAATCCACACCCGCGGGCTAAACGTTCCATTATCATGTCACGCCCTAAATCTCGACCGTATTGGTGTTAAGAGTCTCACCGTAGGCACGGCTCGCCGGTCCCCGGTGGTCACGGCCCCAGAATGGGGGGCTACATTATAACTGCTATATAGAAAAACTCACCTGTACACAGTTAAACGTTTTTTATGTTTTGAAATGTGGAATTCTTTCTCTTAATTATAATACTACAAGTGTTGCCTTTATTGTATTGACGATGTGGAATCTCCCAGGCCATTATGGCTCATCATTAGGGAGTTCCGTGCCCTGCCATCCCTTGATGTTGGCTCACTTTAGAGCTATTACTAACCTGCTTTTCGCCTTTATCAAAGGTAGAGTAAATGGATTTATGCCGTGAACAGGAAAAACAAAAAAAGAGAAGAAGAAGAAGAAAAAAAACACAGGCTTGAACGACAACCTCGCGGGGAGAACCGTTCTTAAAAGTGCCGGCGGTACATATGCAGTGTCCGGTGCTATCCACGCGTTCGGGAAGTTGGAGAGCGGTAGATATATTGCACTTATTGCTAATTACATAAATGCATCTTCCATTTACACTTCACGCCGTCGTGTTACCATCAGACGATCGTCTCAAGTGTCGAGTTGGTTCAGAGAAGATGCTGAGATTGGGTAAGATTTCATCTGTGTGTCTTGAAATGGACTCTTTTGACCTTTTCGTCATTTTGTGTCAGCGTTTTTTTTTTTTAAATACATTTTATAAACCGTGGATTATTTTATACCTGAGAGAGCATAAAGGGGAGTGAACATTAAAAAAAAAAAAAAAAAAAAAATCCGTCCGTGTTACAGGATGTTGCTGTTGGACCAATAAACATACAAATAAATTATGATAATAACGACAAAATTGATTCGTTTTCAACCAGAAATCTCAACGATTCAAACTAGCACCAATCCTTCAGAGACATAAATCCTGTAACAATGTTAAAACAAAACAAAAAACAAACAAGCAACCAATACATAAAGAACATAAAAAACAAACAAAAAACATGCAATATGATTTTTGATGAACCCTACATCCAATATTTTATTTAAGTTGCTGCACAAATTCCCCGAAAACAAAACGCGTAGGAATAGAGGTTTGGCTTATTCTAATATCAAACAGATTTTTCAATCTGACAATACTAAAAAAATTGCCGTGTTAGTCAGATAGATACAACAAGGAAGGTATAGTGGTAGCACTTAAAGGAACGTTACAGAATTAGTAAGAAAAAAACTTGTAAAATATACTTTTTTATCACAGATTTACATAAAACTTACATGATCTAATGATGATGATAGTAGAAAACATCCCTTGAAATATTTATGTCTGAAATGCCATATTTGATGAGAAATGAATAAACCGATTTTCCGATCGCTCAGTGAGCGTTTATTCATTTGTTGAATCTATATGATTTCATACAAAATATGTAATCGGTTTTTCACTATTTTCTCGTGACCAAGATGGCCGATCGATCTCAAACTTCTACAGGTTTGTCAGTTTATGTATATGGTGGATTACATAAAGTGCTTACACTGCCAGCAACTGTTTTGTTAGCAAAAACCAATTCTGTAATGTTCCTTTAAAGACTAACTATAATTACATTACAAAAATGAATTAGCTTTCGTAGCAACAACTTAATCTGGTAGTTGAAAGTTCCACCTGTTATCAGTATTGTCCGTAAATGCCAAGCTGTCCATGGTTTGTTTCGATGTGTAAGGTGTTATGAACAAATCCTTTATTTAAATCTACCTTGGAAGAAATTACACTGCAATTTCGTTTTCAATTTGAATGTCGGTCGCCAGGGAGGTGTTAAAAACCACGACACTGCAAATCACCATAGCTTATATAACTTCATAATGACATTTGTACACGGTCTGATTTGTATGCAAATTAGTGTCTCGTCGGATCAAAGGCCATTTAAAAAACAAAAAACCAACCTGTGTTCTTCCATGTACAGTTAGTATAAATTGCTTTT
Source organism: Pycnopodia helianthoides (assembly GCA_032158295.1). Lineage (NCBI taxonomy): Eukaryota > Metazoa > Echinodermata > Asteroidea > Forcipulatida > Asteriidae > Pycnopodia > Pycnopodia helianthoides. The sequence continues at coordinate 965,497 of CM063251.1, forward strand.
GGATTTGCATAATCTTTAAGTCCGGTACATCACAATAAAGCTCATTGAATTATGGCAAAGTTTTCGGCACAGCTGTCTCCTTATTTGTTTCTTAATCTTATGATTTCAGTTTGTCTGGTTAGTGATCCTACGTTTGTTTGACCCTTTAGTTTTTTTTAAAAGATAGTTTCTGTTTATACGTATATATATTATTTTACTTGCTATTTTGGTTTTACTGTTTACTCTATTTCTAGATTTCGGTGTGTTTTGTTTAAAATGAGCATGGTTTTGGAGGGCACATGTTTTTGGATGCCAGTTTAAAAAAAATTACCTTTTCCCTTCCCTGAACGGCCGTTGCTCATTTATTGTATCGTCCAAAAGATATTAAATTAATAAATATAACAATACAATATCTCATGATGTTCTCTGTGACTCAACACTCCCTTCGGCCTTTTCTTTGTAAAAACACCTCATAAATTAGAATCACAACGCACAATGTTTATTACAGCCGATTCAGTCAAACACAAAAGCGAAGGAACCCCCCCCCCTATAAAATACGGTGAATTAATTATATTGTCTATTCTCGCCACATCATTTAAAAAAATTGTTTCTTTTGTACAAATCTTAAAAAACTCTAACAACAGTGATAAGGTTAATGTATTCAGTTTTGAGGGCTATTTTTGGACGGTTTAAGACAAAGCGGCCTCCTTTTTTTTGAACTTCAAATGTTCTATAAAAACGTGTGAAGAGACACCTTTCCCAAACCTTAAAAGCATTTCGGAATGAATTAAGGGCTGATCAGACGCTCTGCTCCGTGTGTTCGGCTTCATCTTATATTCCCTCTGCTCAATACAGCACATTTTTATAATGCTGGTCCGACCCTTTATTTCACGGAGGTTTTAAGCGGGTACAATTGATTACGGCATATACTCAATTTGCCGCATCGGTTGACTTGAAAACTTACCCCTAACCCATTTCAAGCTCACTGTATCAGCTTGCAAGGGGCCTCTCTCTTTGAGACGAATTCAATTATACATGGCTCTAAAAGGTTTTAATCGAGGCCATCATTGGACGTGAAGTTTGTGAATAATACAGCTGCTCGTATAAAGCCATGTTTCATGCGAAATCATAACAATGAGATGCATTGTTTCCCTGCATTAGCATTAATAAACCATATTGAGGATATTTTATGTCCCCCATTTATTAGTTCTTTACGGCTGATGTAAAATCACTCGTGTTAACGGTACTTTGTGAAAAAGAAGAAGAAAAAAAAATCCCCGGCCGCCGACTCCACCCCCCATGTTTGCTGGACAATGTTTGTGAAGATTATTAGAATAAAGGCGCTGCAAAATAATTGTCCCGCGTGCATGATTTACGTTTATTTTTCCAATTTAACAGCAACATGGGGAGTATTGTGTGTCTACGACTCACGTTCAAGTCTCCAAGTATAAACATGACCGGCTTCGCCTTAACAAAATAAACATTGTGCTCAAAGAGAAACGATTTGACTGCGTGGAAAAAATTGAATCGAACAGTTCGGAAAATAGGTCTAATTTCTATGGGAAGGTAAGTGCATTTGGGGCACGAACCGAGTTGGATGCTGCCATTTTAAATAACTCTAAATTAAATTAGCTATGTACTTAGACTCAAACACAAACAGAGAAAACTTGTTGTTGTTGAGAATGAAGTTCATCGGCGACTTCAATGGAAAAGCAGACCCCGCCCTGACCTCGACATCCCTTAAAGGCACTGGACACTATTGGTAATTACTCAAAATAATTGTTAGCATAAAAACCTACTTGGTACTAACGAGCAATGGAGAGCTGTTGATAGTATAAAACGTTGTGAGAAACGGCTCCCTCTGAAGTAACGTATTTTTTGAGAAAGAAGTAATTTCTCAGTAAAATATTTGGATTGATTTTGAGACCTCACGCGTGAGGTCTCGAAATCTTGCATCTGAAAGCACACAACTTCGTGCGACAAGGGTGTTTTTTCTTCTATTATTATCTCGCAACTTCGACGACCAATTGAGTTCAAATTGTCACAGGTTTGTTATTTTATCCATATGTTGAGATACACCAAGTGAGAAGACTGGTCTTTGACAATTACCAAAGGTGTCCAGTGTCTTTAATCGCCCTGTGGGTAGGGGTATACACATTCAGACTGGGTATATAATACAACAAGGGGGCAATAGGACCCAGTTGGAAAGTGGGTACTCATCTAATGGGAGTGGTTGCCCCCAAAACTGACAAAAGAGGGACAATAGGAAGGCCCTCGATTGCAGGTGTTTACACACTTGTTTAAGCGTTACATATGAAGTGTGGAACTGAGATCAAAAAGTAGTCCACACAATGCAGGAACTTGAAACACTTTGTGGACTTACACACGTCCACACTGTTTTTTGTATTACCTTGTTGACGATAATGTTTTTTCTTAAGTGCACAGAGGGAATGTGCGTCCACAGAGTGTATATAACATGGAGCTGTGGGTTTACGCACGGGCCCTTGTGGGGGTATGTTACACAATGAACAATGGACCCCACAACGTTTTTCTTTGTTCAACTTTTCTTCAGAAAATGGAATATTAGAACAATAGCAGGACCCCCACAAACCCGAGCCGTAAGGTCGTGTGTGGGTAGGTTTACACATTCGAACGGGGTACCTATAACAAAAGAGGACAATATATGTTCCCGGTACGGTAAAGGTCCCCAGTTGGAAAGTGTGTACACAACCAATTGGAGCTGTTGCTGCAAAAAATGTTAGTGCACAAACAAAAGAGGGACAACGGGAGGTCCCCGATTGCAGGTGTTTGCACACTTGGGTATCCACATTCAAACCGTGGACCTATAACAAAAGGGACAATAGGTCCACGGTTGCTATCACAAAGGAAAACATTGTGGTCCACGGTTTCTATCACAAAGAGTTCAAAACAAAGGGAGGGTCCACGATTGCAGGTGTTTATGCAGACGGACATGCTTTAATACTGGCTATACCTTATGGAGACCGAGAAGAAGAAAAAAGAAGAGAAAATAAAAGGTCTCCATTGGGGAATTCTAAAGACTGGGCTGCTCCACAAGGAATGATGTGTATAAAATCAACGAGAGGATGGTTAAGTACAGGGGCAAAGGGAAAGAAGAAATATGTCTCCACGGGGATGTACAAAATAGAATACATGAATTAGGGAGTGTGAGTGGGGGAGACTTTAGCAGATTGTGATCTCAGACAACATCGCAAAAAGCCATCCCGATTGCGCTCATTTTCCGGTCCTCAGATTTGTAATGACAGTCTGACATTATCCTCCCCCAATGCTGACATGTGATCCATTTCGTTTTGCAACCTTCCTCGTGAATCTAGGCCAACATACTTAAACCTTGACGTTGTCTTTACTAAAACCATTCCTTGAATATTCAGGGTAATCAAGAGACCTATGTTTGCGTGCGGATTTTTTTAAAGATATGGTTTGCACTTTAACCTTGAATATTGTATTTCTCGTTAGTTTTGTAATCGTATTATGCCTTAATACAGTAAACCTGGGGTAGGGGGGATGGGAGATGTCGTTAGTCGGTTTGTAATATATATCCCTCAATTTTCTGATTGAAACGTCTCCGAAATTATTTATTTGTTTTAAATCTTCGGATAATAATATGTTTTAATTAGGAGTAGTCAAGGGAGGTACACAAGTTGAACAACTATCATCAAAAAAATGTGACTTCCAAAAGCCCCTGGTCATAAAAACTAATTATATAAGAATACTAAATACATTAAAATAAATAAATTATGATAACATTTTGATAAAAACAAACACCCCCACAAAACAAACAGACAACAACATAACGAGCAGACAATCGAACAACAAGCAAACAAACACACCAATTACACAACAAACAAACAAACACACCAATTACACAACAAGCAAACAAACACACCAATTACACAACAAGCAAACAAACACACCAATTACACAACAAACAAACAAACACACCAATTACACAACAAACAAACAAACACACCAATTACACAACAAACAAACAGACAACAACATAACGAGCAGACAATCGAACAACAAGCAAACAAACACACCAATTACACAACAAACAAACAAAAAAGCAAACAAGCACCATAAAACAGACATACTAAAAAAACAAACAGTCAGGCAGACAAAACACGGACAGACAAAAAACAAAACAGGAAAAAATCCGCACAAACAAGATTACAGACCCCCCAAAAGACAAAACAAAACAGAAAAACAAAACAAGCAATAAAAAAAGATAAAAGAGCTATTGAAATCAGAATCAGAACAGATAAAAAATTCATTTTTCTGATGCTATCTTCCCTGAGCCTTTCATCTAGTGCGGGTATACTTAGGCCCCTCCTCGACGAGCAATCGCAGTTTCTGAAGGTCTTCCCGTTTCCATTTTTAACACAACTACCACAAAATGTCAAGGACTTCCATCATAAGCCTCTGTCCAAACGACAATAGACAGCAATTATTGCGCAAATAGCCGCGAAGTATTATGTGTAAAAAGGGGTACAACAATATTTATTCAAATTTCATAACATGTTATGCTCAAATGGCGCAGCGGCAATTTTTTTCATCAAAATCACCTTTATCATAAAGTATGTTTCCATAGCGTCTATTCATTGTATAAATTATGATAAATTTTGATTTTTAATGTGGATTTTGTTGTAGAGGCTTATATTTAAATCCCCCAAACGACGGTAGATATTGATTAATCTTCCTTGGCGCTCCCTGTTAGAGATAAAAACTTTCGGGCGATGTAGTGATAGTGTGAATAATGTTTCGTTCACAATGTTTTTGAAATATTTTGTAATGGAAGAATCTTGTAGTACATAACATGTACTACACGATTTACAACTTATAATTGATAATGTTGTAGAACAATATTTTGTATAATTATCTTGCAATTTATTATATTTTGAAGAAAAATATCGCGCAATCTATTATGTGGCTTCTTCTGTTACACAATCAGCTTTTATGCAAGTACAGAGAAAGTGTGAATGGCGAGAAAGATGACACCCGTGGTAGATTGTGTTTGTTTTAGGCAACATCCGGCTGCCACTTGCTTGAGCAAATCTTCTGCTCTATATTATTGTCTTAGCTTGTATTTGTGTGAGGCATCCGGGCTGCCACATGCCAGAGCACTCCGGTTTGCACATTGTTTTAAGCCTCTAGGCAGGCTAGTCTAGTCACCATTAAAACATCTTGTTGTCCCAGCTTAAACTTTCAATACAGCACAATTCACAAGTTTGTTTTGCGTTCCGTAAAAACAAAGCACCATATAAGTCGCTACGAGGCGCAACAAATCCGTCCGATGTGGTTTGAAACCCTTAAAATGAAACTAGCTCCGTGTGATCATAGAGAAAGGGGAACCATTCTTTTTTTCTCTCTCTATGGCGTGATGAAGTCGTTCAAATATCACGGAGCGTGCCAAAACAATGGAGTCAGGACACTCGACACCCTCCTCAGATACAATCGCAGGTGCAAGAATAGTCGCGCCCGTGAATGATAGCTAAATATGAAACACTGCTTGTATTTTTGGGCTATTTTATTCCGCTGTAAAGTGAAGCTATTTTGGGAATTGTATTCGATCAGGCTTGGGGGAAGAGGGACGTTAGAACCTCGTGAGTTGATCTGTCAGTCAATGTACTGCAATTCGGTACACATGGTTAGGTCTAAGCCCCTATGATGAGTGAGTGCCAATCATCGCTGGGAAGCTGACGGACTAAGTAGACCCTAATAACACAACAGGCTTTGGTTTTTTCATTAAAGTAGCCCATATATTATACATTATTTCATAACCACGGGGTAATTGGAATCTTATCAGTAAGGGGGTTATCTTTACGTGATTATGAGGTCGTTGCGCATGCGGATTAGCTCGTCCATGAAATGATTAGCGCATAATCTGACGCTCATTATTATAAGCGGGACGGTATATCATACCGAGCTTGTCTGTGCTAATTTATTAAGAACATAGAGAAAGGCCATTTCTAAGGCCATTTCTATATACATCAAGACGCTTCAATAGATTCGGGCGAAGCTTGGTCAGGGTCTCGACGAGATTGGGTTCTACAGAACTATCAAAATACATTTACGAGAGGTAGATCGATCGGTACACAACATCAGGCAACAAAAATTAATAATATGGCTAATATTTTCATGCTCTTTTTTGTAGAGTATAGCGGTATGATTTATTTGTTTGTATGGTGACATTTTGTAGGAACCGAGTAATCTTTTTCAGCGATTTTTTCCCCAACATGTGCAGAAAATGGTTTTGCTGCGCTGGATTTTAAAAATGTTCGTGGTTAATTGAGAATTTTTTTTAAAATAATGTAAACCTAAAAATTATGAATCATTTTCACGAATCATACATCTAAAAAGCACAATACTGTAACTTTTTACTGTACAAAATAGCATGGTGTTGTAAAATGCTGGGTTTGGCTTTGTCTGTGCATCTTAAAGTAACCAGGGCCGTCAGAGAGAACAGTGATTTGGCAACTGATGGGACTCACAAGATTAAATAAAATAGAAGTCAGTGTGTCTTTCTTAATTCATACCTGTCTTCAACATTTAACATTCTATTATACACACACAGACGTGCTGTACATAATAAACCATGCATAGAATATATTACAGAGGTGTTTTGATGTCAAATAAAAAATGCTTTAAAACATCGCTTCGCCACAAGAAAATAAGAAGGGGGAAAAAAAGTGTATTCGGTTGGTTTGAATCGAAGGAGAGCATGTCATTCAACGGGGGACGCTGCCGTCATGACATTTCGACGGAGAAAATAATATACAAAAGGCAAAAAATTCATTCAATCTGGACCAAGAGTCGAAGACGGGGACGAAGACAGCAAAGCCCACGGGACGAGCTGGAGAAAGCCTCTATTGAACCACGGAAAATATAAGTCGTCCCGCGGGGTCTTCGAGCTCGCCCCAGTATCGTCCCAGTATCTTTACCAGGTAACGTCCGAGATGCTATTATGACTGCAGTCCTCCCACGCGCACACAAATAAGGAAGAGGCAGGTCTTGCTGCTTTGGATGCGGCGAGCGTACGCTCTCTATGGTCTTGGGAGGATGATTTCTGATTTAAAAACATGGACACGATTTTGGTGATGAACATGGCGTAAGATTGGGCGCTAGATAAAGAGGTTCCGGTATCGGTATTATAATAACCAAAGTATAGACACACTACCCGTTAAAATGACAGGTAGATATACGTTCCTTATAACAGTCCACCATGTAACAAGTTGGTTCTAAATAACAAGTTGGTTCTAAGTAACAAGTTGGTTCTAAATAACAAGTTGGTTCTAAGTAACAAGTTGGTTCTAAGTAACAAGTTGGTTCTAAGTAACAAGTTGGTTCTAAATAACAAGTTGGTTCTAAGTAACAAGTTGGTTCTAAATAACAAGTTGGTTCTAAACAACAAATTGGTTCTAAATAACTACTGGTTCCAAATAACTACTTGGTTCTGAATAACTACTTGGTTCTAAATAACAACTTGGTTCTAAATAACAACTTGGCTCTAAATAACAAGTTGGTTCTGAATAACAAGTTGGTTCTAAATAACAAATTGCTCTAAATAACAACCTGGTACTAAATAACAACTTGGCTCTAAATAACAACTTGGCTTTAAGAAATAACTTGGTTCTAAGTATGACGTGCATACCATTTTGGAGCATGCAAAGTAGTATCAAGCACAATAATATGAACATTTGATAACAGTTTTGGATAGCTATGTTTTAGGACATTTGAGAGGAACTGACAATCATATAAGTCAGTTCCTCTTACACCTCGTCACTCTTTCTTAGATATTATAAACTTTGATGAAGACTGCTTCTAATCTCAGCTTTAAATCCAATCATTATGACTATCAGATCCGTTCCTCTACAATCGGATCATGGTGTAAACTCGTTCTATTTAAACTAACCGTCCTCGTCTATTGATACCATTTATAATATGTTCTCGTTCTCGGATTACTTTAAAGTTCTATCAATATATTATTGGTCTTCAACTTTAGTTCTGAGCAGTGAGGGCCTTTGATATAACGACTCTCCTCTGGGATCAGATCGTGTGACGTAAACCTTTTCTCTAACTGCCCTTGATACCCATATATTGTTCATAAAGTTATAATTCCCGTTCTTGTATTATTATACAGTTCTACGAACACACTATTCGTCTCCAGTTTTAACTCCGAGCAGTAGGGGCCTTTAATATAACGATTCTCCCCTGTGATCAGATCGTGTGACGTAAATCTGTTCTATAACTGCCATCGCTTCGTAAAATTGCTTCGTAAAAGTTGGGAAGGTAGTGCATTCTGCTCTACCAGCCAGGCCCCTAGTGGATGATACCCATGCCTACATCCTTACGGACTGGGAAGGGGGTAACCCTATTTCAGCTCCAGGAGTAGGTGGCAACGTGCCCCTGGTGTCAGTTGATTTGGGTCAACAGCCCAAATCAGTTAAGTGTAGCCCTCACCTTGAAGTGGCCGTTCGGCCTTGTGAGTGAGGCGATATCTCATACAAAAAAAAAAAAAAAAAAAATAAAATCGCCCTTCGATACCTTTATTTGTTTTTATATTCTGTTTTGTTTATATTCTCGTTCTTGTATTATTGTATAGTTCTACGAAAACACTTTTCATGTTTTTGTTTTAAATCCAAGCAGTATTATGGCCTATACGCCGGTGTAATAATCCTTCATTCTAGGAACGGATCATGCGATGTCAACTCGTTCAAATCTATCACTGTTCAATTAACATCTCCTCGTTTTCCCAAATATATTATTTAATTCTTTATGACGAACTTTCTTTTCATCGTTCGACTTAAATCCACGCAGATGACATTCAGATCCGTCCATCTGGGGAACGGCGGATCACGCCGCGTAAACTGCTGCCAAATATAGACAAATACGACCAGAGGAGCAATCGGGGGTTTACTGAAGCAACAAGAAACCCACAAGGGGAAAGCTCTGAAGCGCTAATGAAGAAAAAGTCTGACAGCTCGAAGTCGCTAATTGTCTTTCATAAAAAAAAAAAATCCTGATTATTCGGAGATAAGGCACGGCCGGGGACGATGTGGTTCGTCGCGTAGCACAGAGAGAATGTTTCCAAGCAATGTAATTATTTCAACGTAATGAAGCGAAAACAATTGCTCCGGTTGATATGATGCTAAAATAAAAGAAGGCTAAATTTAGTCATTTATTAATAATAACAACAATTATAAACGCTGTTTTTCCCGCCAGCAATTTGCCCTTAAGATCTCAGTTTGTTTTTTGGATATATCAATGCTTTAAAATTGGCTTTTGATTGACGCTGTATTTTTTTTCTTCCAGTTCGGTTAACTTAATATTTTCTAGCGTAAAAGTTAAACATTAACACACTCGTATAAGCTTACATGGACTTGTTGAACGGTCTCATCGAGTCAATTCAACGGTATGCGAAATGATGTATTGAATTGATTGAAGAAAAAAAAATGATGTCAACGTTTGTTTTAGAAATGTTTTGACACTCGGTCATTCCACCCTTGATAAACTTCAAATGAAAAAAAAACAGTCGATAGTTGAAATTGCTCCTGTCAATATTCGTCCAAGTCATGTCATGTAGTCTTGTAATAGATGATGCAAGTAATGTCTGATCATATTTGTCCGTCACACAAACCCATATATACAGGTTATGCATATTCACAAAATGGTGAAATCTTCGTGTTTCTATAATAAAATGTTTCCAGCCAGCAGCCAACGCCTTACGCACCACCGGTCAAGAACAGCTTGGACCCTGCCCGCCCAAATGTACATCCCTCCAGCCCTACTTAAACCCCAGCATCATCAGCAGTCCGGCATTCACCCGAAGACGAGCAGAGTACGCTGCTCGAAACGTCGAGACCACACCGGTTCTTCTCAGAGCCGTCACTTCATCCAAAAGAGTTTTATACATGGTAGTTGTACCTGCATGTTTACTACTACCGTTTGTCTTGTCTCTATTTTGATGTGCAGCTATATCCTAACTCCAGTTTTCAGAACTTGTACTAATAAGATTCTTTGAACGCTATGTAAGATTACCCTCAGTTTTATACTCTCTGACGTCATCTCTTTGCTTTCGGGTTTTGGTTCTTCTCCAATTGATTTCACGGTCATTTCCGTGAAATGTTTTTTTGAAAGTTTCCTTTTTTGTTGTATAGCATCCCGTTGTTGGTTGTATAGACTTCCATGCCATTGACTCGATATTATAAAGATAATATTCTTCTATTCTTTATTGCTGAAACTTTCAAATACACTGATGGCATTGTCATGGTATCTTTGGTTGACATCTGTACTTTGACAAACTTTTGGGTAAGATTTATCTCTTTTTCTCACTGTTTTTTTCTTCTTCAGGCAAGCTAAGTCCATCTCACGCTCACGGTTGTGGAACGTCTACCGGTATGAGAAGTAAGCATTGACTATAGAGACAGGTGCAGATATGACAAGGGCTGTATACCGTGACAATAACAAAGCAATCAATCATCTCTGAATATATCAACTGTATCCCTGATAGAGAACGCTTCGGGTGATCCATTGTTCCATGGAACTGCACCGACATACATGCGTGCGGGCTAGAGCTGGTGGAGGTCAGAAGTCAAGCTCAATACCATTAGTGTAGATCACGGATGCGAAGACATTTTTGAAACATGATGGTTGGACAAGGCTCTGATTGTGGAACCGATCTCGGCTAAATTTATCGAAGGTAATTCGGGTAAGGCTCCGTCTTCATATAGAGCCTATATTATACCACCATGTGGTTTATGTAGCTCTTGAGACCCGGGCACCAGGTGAACGAAATGTACACGCTTTTATACTCCGAGTCATAATAATATATGACCGGAACGCCGGAACAGGAGTGGACAATCCGAACACCGCACTGTAATGAGTAGGAATCTAAAATATGACTGACCCATCGTGAGTGGAGACGGAACAAACAGCGGGGAATCTCCACGCGGCAATTACTTGTAACTTGACAGGTATCCGGACGTGTAGATATCCATGCGACGTTATACCTGCATTTAGAACCTTGACACTCACCAGGCCGCAATCAAACATAAAACAGTTCTGAGTTTGACAACTTATTTAATTGCGAGGATGTGCCCATTTTATTTTGGTTCCTGTTTGCTGCGTCTTCTGTCAAAGCTCACTTTCAAAACTTGCTGTACATTTTGTCACACATTAATGACAACTCACATTATGTGTAGGCCTAGACGTCATTAACAAACATGTGTATGTGTAAAAGTTGATGAGCCGGGACTGCGGAAAAGTCAGGAAATTAAAAACCTCGAAAAACTCGGTCAGGGAACTTGTTTAACGATGGTCTAAGCTGTACGTTATAAAAAAAACAAAAAAACCCAGTTGAAACCGATCTAAGTTTTGGGTGGAATGTTGAAGCTCGTACAAAACTTAAGTGAACATTTTCCGGTAAAATATTTCAGGCTTCAGTGGATGTTTGCGTGCCATTATTACTTATTTCCGTTTTAAAGTAACACCAATTTGAGGTCGTAATTTGACCCTAATAAAGCCACAAACGCACAAATACCCTCAGTACATTAGAACCTCTTACTGTATAGCAATCGCCTCAGTTTTTGTGTCTACCCAAGTTGCCAAATCTCTCTTTCTCTCTCTCTCTTTGCAGTGAATAGTTCAAAGTCAGATATTCCAGTCTAAAGGGAGTCTCTCTATAGGCAGCGTAAAAGTAATGCTTTCTAAGTGAGAAGCGGGGATTAAAACCCAACGAAAACGACAACTTTCAAACGAGTGAGTTCTATTCTAATCTTCGTGGATGCGGCCCGTGCACACAATCGGCACGCGGTGATATAGATCTTCGTAACTCCCGCTTATTTTATCGGTTGGGATCTATAACACGGACAGCACGTTGGGTGGGCATTTTCACTTTTTTGAAGAATAATGCTGTCTGACGTTTGTGTGCACGACTGGTCCCCGTTCATTCAATCCCTGCAGATCGTATCGCTCCAACAGCAAATTAGCCGTAGAAATGAAGCATTAGTTCCGGTTGGTATCACACACGGGCAATTATCAATGTAATTTTTTTTTCACTGGTAGTTGGTGAACGGTCAGAGACCTACGAAAAGCTTTCGTTTTGTGGGTATATCCTTTTGGGGGCGAAGAACCGCTCTCGGTTTGACATAAACAAAATCATGCAACCGAATTAAGACACATTGATGCCCCTTAGTCGTGGCTGACTTATTTTCGAGTCTTTAGTCCTCGCGTCATTAGGATCCAGAATTACAAAATAATCGATGAAAAAAAAACTGTTTAAAGACAACTTAATGTGGGCTTGAAATGGGTTCCAAGAATCCAGATCATTCAGCTAGAATTCTTTCATTTCGTCGATAATGACTGATGCTAAATTTGATTGCCACTTCCGTTACTAGCATAATAATCATTAAAAATAACCATAAACGTTACTACTAAAAAACGGGACATGTTGCTACGGTTTTCGACATATTGCTAGCAATGAATGGTTATGGTTCAACTATATATCCTGTGCAAAATATCATTTTAAAGTTAAACATTAATGTCAACTTTTCATATGCAAAGTTTTGACAGATGATTGTTATTTTAAATTGATTCATCATCAAAAAAAATTAAAATAAATAAATCCAAATCAATTTTGTTTTCGTTTGATTCTATAAATCAAGATAAATCATGTAGTAATATTCCAATTTAGTGACACGAGACCCTGAGAGTATCAATTTAAAAATTGTAATCATTCAATAGTTTTTTTCTGCAATTGACGCCGGAGTCTCCAAACTCATTTTGACTGGCGAGCTTTGGGGAAACTCTTCTGGGAAATTAAGCATTATACGTACGAGGTACCTCATGTTAAAACACAGTTACGTGGTTGACATAAGACCGCATTAAACTTATCCGCACATTAAAGGTTTGCCCGTGGCGAACACATCCCCACAGAGATCGGGACAATTCTGGTGCTTCCACTACCTGAACATTGTCTCGACGGGACCGCCTAATCTACCCGGCCACCTTCCCCGCTGTTTGCTGTCTGTGTTCTCCCGAAAGTGCTCTTTGGCGATCTTTACATTGTTGCAACGGCATGGTAACTCGTATACGCGTATCTCGAGGGAGGAGGAAAACAAAGCCCCAAACTGCACGGACGACCGTCTAAAATGATGGATCACGAAATCATGTCCAAACGAAACATCACTCTCTCTCGAATGTTGATTGGATACAACAGACAGTTACCTCATGTTACCAATTCGTCTCAGCCTGTCCTGTTCAGAATCGCAACGAGACTGCATTTTACAAAAAAAAAACCCACTCCTGCTAAAAGAAATGTTTAATCTTTGCTCGCCCAAGCATTCTGGCACTCTTTTAACATGTTAACGGCTGCCGTCGTTTTTAAACGATCTCTCAGCAGAGACTGTACTTTCCTCTGCTTAATCACTTTGGTGCGATATATTTGGAGTAATAACGGAGAATCGTGCCGATTTGACGAGCCCGCGGCACCTCGTTCCACGTTAATGCGGTACAAATTTACCCAATACTCGACTTATGTGTTGTTCGAAATGTATTTTATTGAAAACGTACTGATGATTTTTGGGGCAAATAGAAATGTGACAATCATTTTTATGATCATATACTTTTCTTTTCACGTGCAAGAAGATGAAAGTAGAATGACTTGGTACAAAATTACATTTACATAATGGCAATTATGCTTTTTTTGTTTTACCACCGACGTAATTGCTAACTGTTTACACCCATGTTTGCCACATGTTGTACACATTATTCAACATTAGTATTCAATTCAATTGTTGGGTTTGATGTTTATAGACGATTGAATGAACGATTGCTCGATGTGCGTATACGGGCAACATGTGATGGCGCTCACCACTAAGGCGTAACATTTACAATTACGCACTACACAAGTGATTAGTATGATTTATCGATCCACTACTAAACTTCCTTTCACTGTTTTCGAGTGAAAAAGATCACCCAAGCACATGATTGAGAAACGAAATTGAATATGCATGTTGCATGTGACTCAACTGAAACACAACAGACCCCTCGATTTTTGTGTTGTTGTGTATACAAACAGAAAATGTTTGGAAGAGGCAAAAGAAGCAAATGCAAGACGTGCTGCAAAAGTTAGGAATGACTGATTCTGTAAAAGGCAAATAATTCGATGAACTTTTCCTGGAGCGCATTGTTTTTTGGTATTATTATTTGATCGACAACAATGGTCAGCCTTGTTTTTTTTCAATAACAGCAGGGTCAATTTATATGCAGCGTCATGTTGATTTTGCGCAACTGTAACAAAATAAAAAAATTAAAAAATCATCAAAAATGCCTGAGGTTAAATCTACCCACATGTTGGACCGATCAAATTGTATAAAGCGAGATATAATTAAATCTAATGAAATGCAAAATAAACCAGAGAAAATATTTACACCTGGTAACCTTGTAATCTGCAGATGATTTTTATGTTAAAATATTACACGATCCACTCCAGGCATAACACATAATTTATCAATTTGAATGAAAAAAAACACAACCCACACCCTAAAAAAAACAAACACCCAGCTTTAACGACTTTAACACCTACAAGAACAACAAGAGCAACAACAAGAACAACAAGAGCAACAAGAACAAGAGCAACAAGAACAATAAGAACAAGAACAACAAGAAAAACAAGAAGAAGAAGAAGAACAACAACAGCAGCAGCAGCACCAGCAACAACAACAACAGAGTGACCTCCATGTGTTTATTCTCTTCGAAATTCCCTTTCGAGGGTAAGTTCAAACGTAGAGTTAATTATGCCAGCCTGTTGTTCCAACTGTGAATAGTTTAGGCCTACCCTTCAGCAATATAGAAGCACAATACAGTTCCCGCAGAATGAGGCTATGCATATTTACATTTTAAAATTGATTACGCAGCAAACACAACAGTTTGCTTCTTTTTATTAGAGACCTTGCGTTCAAGGCCTTTCACACTATTGCATTAAAGCTACAAAGTGATAATAAAACAAAATCATATTCACAGCGCAGCAGCTCAAAAATACCATACCGTGGCAAGATAGACTGACGTATCTCTTAAATACCTAGGGCCCAATCTGCTGAAGCAGAAAATATTGCTTAACAATGTTTTGCTTAGCAGAAATTAGCAGGATACCATGGTAGTTTGGCTGGTAACTTTATTCTGCTAAGCATAATTTTGTTGTGCTTAGCTAGTTTTTGTGCTTGAGCAGCTCTATGAAATTGGGCCCTGGTGGTGTGTCCAATGCAGCATATATGGCGCAACATTAATTTCCAAGGAATACCTTCCCTGACAAACGTTTAATGTAAAAACTTTAGAGGTTGAATAAATGATGATGGCATCGATCATCACCCTGTGGAATTATTATTCGCTGTGAAACTGCTGTCAAACTGAAGACAAATGACACCAACTCCACCTGGCCAGGGGATCGGCAAGGTTCCTTTTTGGAATGTTTGATACGTCAGCAAGCCGAACGCATTAATTTGTCTCACAAACCTCATAAATGAAGCGCAGAAAAATTTGAGCTAAGCAAAAACGGTTAACTGACCACAAAAAAAAAACAATTTGAGAGACTGGTGCCCTGGTAATTCCCGCTAAGCAAGCTAAATCTGATAAGCAGCATTTTTATATTTGACAGCTCTGTGCTGTTGAGTTTAGATTACGGCGCAATGGAGATGGTCGTAAAATAGTAATCTTGTGTTGGCTGCAACAATATTACCAAGGTTGATGTATATTACAATGGAAACATTATACTTTCCCTCCACGAGCATCATATCCACCCAGAGATATGCACAGTGATTATAATCAATAGCGTTTATCCATGACACTGGATATCGCATTAATAATGCTCTATTTTGTTGTTGTTGTTGAGAAGCATGATATTAGCTCGCGGTGGTTTGGGCTTAAAGCTGATCAACAAAGCAAAGAAACAGCGAGGTAAGAAAGAGAAATATCGATGTCACAACTTCCAATAACATCGCTATCATTCAAACATGTAATGTTTCAATCATAATTATACAAAAACAAGCAAAACAAAGCACCTCCATCGGTGTATTCCATCCTCAAAACGGATCGAATATTTATGATTTTTCGGGAATTATTTTCAGGCGTCTGTTTTTACTGTTGGACGGACCACTGGATCCATGTTGAATTAATAGTCCTCCGCGCACTGTCTCAAAGGTGTTGATAAAGTGCCAACCATTGTACTGACGACATCTTCGTCCACATCTGGCCGATTCGTTTTCTGTAAATGTTTTAACATATTTTTAACTAGGAGATGTGTAGTGGAATCCACGATGAAATTTTAAAAATGTTTTGTAGAACCTCAAAGGTATACGGTTCGCCTTTAAAAAAGAAAGAAAAAGAGAGTGTAATCATGCGATTCCGTTTACTGTCAATAAAATTCACTTTAATCTAAACAACCTGTGAAAAAATGTCATCATTTTTAGCTATAGACACGTTTTCGAGAATACGCTAAAATAATAATGGTCTCGGTTCTGTTAGGTATGCGTCACATGTTCATATACGTGCTTTTTATTGATTTTGAAAAAAAAAAATCGAAATATAAGAATTGGCTATTTAATTTTTCTGATGGCAAGGACATTTTTTTTCTTAAGACGGAACTAAATATCTGGACTAATAATATTTGCATTTAGGATAAAAAAAGGAAACGGTGAGCTTTTGAGCGTTAAATTCGTTCATTTGATTACCTTAGATTATTGCAATTGTACACTAAACCTTCAGGCCTTGACGTTCAAACCAAAATGGAATTGCTTCGCGTGCCATAACAATTTTTGCCATCGTTCACACAGCGAAGAGAAAAAAAATAAATATATGATAAACTGACTTGCCCCACTCCAAACAATTACGTCTCTCGATCTTGTTTGATATCTCAAATGGCCGTGAGTATTTTCTTGAAAGTTTGTTTTAGGCTGAAGTGGAGCCATTCGTGCGACCACTTATCCCTCGTTATGACAATGTACGGACAGTCTAAAGCGCTGCCCTGGAAGCAAGACTAAAAAAAAGAAAAGAAGTAAAAACATGTCCTAGTCCCGTTACTAACAGCAACGGGGAAGCATCTTCACTTCCACCATTATTAAATCAAGCACCAATATCAATTTTTGTGAGTCGGCTTGCTTTCAAATCTCTTGTAAAAAAATCAAGAAAAAAAATCGAGGTTTGCGAGTCCTTACTCTATGCGGGAGTCCTTATTATTATCATCTTGACAATTAAGTAATCACACGACCTCTTGTTGTCTTGACGAGTGTCTAACACCGCAAAGGCGGGAATGGCCATCAGTAAAACGATGGATGAATCTTGGAGGTTAAGTGGTACTAATTTAAGAGGTCCTTAAATCAAGTTCTAGTGCACGAGAACGGTTTGAACGGTTACAAGGTCACAATTTAAGCAATTTCAATCTTTTGAGGGGTCAATGTTGACCCGGATTATGATACCAAGGCATCGCTGACCTAATTGAGGGCCAACTTGATCCACTGTCACAGCTGACCAATGTTTAAGAATCAGGAAGGACAATTGTTGATTCACTTTTGCTTTATTTTGATTCACATTCTAAAAAAAAGTCCGGGTCAGAATCGACCTAGATTCCGGGTCCCAGGTTAGCCTGACCCATAACTGGGTCAGGCTAACCCGGAAAATGGTAAAAAAAAGTATTTTAACTCGGAATCTGCAAAAGTTTGACCAAATTTCGGAATCGTTTTGACATAGACTCTGGGTCAGGCTCCACGGGACCCGGATCCAGGTCAGTTTTGACCCGGAAGTTTTCTAGTAGAGTGCAGTTCAAAAATGGGGTCACGTTGACCCGAAAACGGTCTGCGTCGATCCCTTTTTCCTGACCTTGCTTTACGGACACAAGATTTGTGCGAGTAAAATACGGAATAATTTAACAGAGATGGCAACTGGCATCACACACTCATTCATACAGTTACAGTTACTCATAAAAAAAAGTAGAAGACAGCTCATATTCATTCGGTTTGCGGTATCACCATGTGTATAAATATAAACTTTGCTGTGTAGATTTTGTTCTTTAGAGAACTTATCTTGCTATTTGTTCTACTATTGCGGAGTAGATTTTCGGAATTCGGGAGACTTCTCAGTTCTGAAAAGAACTGTCTTGCTTATTAACTACTACCCGGGCGGGAGGTAGGAAATCGGCCTGGACTACTACTTTAGCTTTGTGGAGCGGGTGGACTCATTATTTTTTACAGAATTAACTACGAGGTGGTTTTTTGCTGACCGTGGTCCGCAAGGAATGCGTTGAAAAGAGTGTATGAAACACCCCCGTAAACTTGAAGACCAAAATGTCACCAGGTTGAAATTCTCAACGGACAAAATAGGTATCGGCATACTGAGAAAAAAAGGCCTTAAGCTTGTCTAAAGCCACCAGGAATCGATGAAGAACGCAGAGGATAATATATTTGTCGGTTAGACCGTTGGTGTGGGAGGGGGAAACGTTGCGCCAAAGTGTCCAGGGAAATCCCACGTAATCAGGTAGGGATCAAAAATTAGGACATGACGATTTTTAGAACTCCGGTTTGGGGGTCCGGGAGGGATTCGGATCGGGGTCCACAGAGATGAAAAGACAAGTGATGAAATACAGAACGAAACACTAGGCTTCTCCTGGACGTAGCTCATTTTCGTTTTTTGGTTCAGACGGTCGATCACTCTTTCAAAAGGAAAACAAATCATACCCAGAACTAAGCAATACACAGCGTTATTTTGACATGCAATCAACAAACTGTCATTATGGAACAAGTTTGCTTATATTCCACCGAAGGGCTTCTTTACACTACTATTTACGATGTCTAAACAAATTTCTTACACAACATATTTTTAGGTTGAAGAGCTTCAGGGTCTTACTAACATTTTCACCAGCCTCTTGCTAGATACTTCATAAGAGAACATTAAAATTGATGTGAAGTAAATATTAACACATTCTGTCCACATTTGATTTATAAAACTTGATGTATATCTGTCAAGTTTTGATTATTTTGTTTTCTTCTTCAAAAAAAATGAGGCCGATCAAGTTTCAACGCATAGTTTATATTCCTGATATGAAGTTTGTGAAATACACAAACTACGATATGGGTGTCAACAGAGGACGTCATTATTGTTAACTTTATTCACTACTTGCACGGATCCGCCACGTGCGTGTAGAGCCTCGACTTCATGCTTCATTTGAATTGTGGATATATTTGGATGAAAGTGTCATTACATTACCGTGACTATACAGGGTTATACAATGCTTCTATTCACTGCTGTCCCCAATTCGAGGCTCTACAGGCAAATGGCTGACCGCGCAAAGGGCGATTTGTGGGCTTGAGGTGGGGTGGGCGTATCTCTATACCCATTGCGACATAAACCAAGAACCTGTTGTCCCTTTTTTATCAAAAGTCCTCGGTATGATTCTCGGTATTATTGTGGGAGCAAGTACGCTGACTTCTCTTAAGTTTGGTGACAAACGAGGATTTCCTAATTATTCCCCGTTTATTCACCGATCAGCCGAGGACGTGTCCCCCCTTTTAAAAAAAAAGTCCCTACTGTGAATGTGGACACGTACACACAAACAAAGAACCCGCTGGTAGAATTTATGAATAGACTAATCAATCATTTCCTACCTTAGATAGATGATGCCGTTGAACCATTACCTGAGTAAACAATAGGTAAACAATTAACCATAATTGAAAAGGCCGCCCCGTTTGCGTCGTGTGACAAGCCCAGCAATATTATTTTTCCGTTAATGGTGAATTCATTCGATAATAAGTTACTGGGCAGAATTCTTTTTTTTTCTGTTTTTAGAAAAGAAAACCTAGATACATGAATTTTGAAACATGTATGTGTGCTATAATAACAATAACTGTATAACTAAACGAATGTTATTTCAGGGCTCTCGCCAATATTATTAATATATTAATAATAATAAACTGTATTTCTATAGCGCACATCTCCTGTGTTAATGGTGCTTTACAAATATACGAATAAATTAGGGAAAAAAAAAGTTTAAGCATATTACAATACTGATCTTTAAAAATTAAAGTAGCACTAGACAAAATATAAAAGATTAAAAAAAAACCGAAAGTCACTAGACCAATTCTCAATTATTTTGTTGTTTGTACATGTTGATTAGGTTGAATATTAAACAAGGACGATGGTTTTTCGTTTTGTTTGTTTTTATCTGGAGCTTCAAGTTTTAAGAGAGTATCGTGACTATCATTTAAAACGAATTGCTGTATAAATATTTAACTAGCGGATTGGATTTTGTTTTTAGTGCCTTGCTAAACTTTTTTACGGTTCCAGCCGGAACTGAAGTCACGAGTTTTGAATGGGGGCGGGGGAACCAAAAACTTCAAATACCGATGAAATGCATCACAAAACCAGATGTAGTTGTATATGTAAGGGGGACGCCAGAACGGCAATCAACTCAGTACAAACAAATAATCCGAATCGATTGAAATGAATTGAATAATTTATTCCGGAGGCTAACAACCAAGCACGGGTTGCACTCTGATTTCCCCGCGTCTCTTCTTCACACATCTAGACTCGAAGACAGACCACTCAAGATATAGAGAACTGAATGAGCGTCTCTTTAGGAGGCTACGGTTACATTATACACCGGAACGCGCGTATAGTTTCCAACCCTCCCCAAGTCCGGATAGGTGAGCTTACTTCTCTTCTGCCTTTACCCAGCGTGTATATACCCCTGGACAACCGGTCGACCCCGGGTCTTAGCGTATAAACCCACTGACTCTCAACTTACGGGGGGGGGGGGGGGTCCGCATTGAGACTCCTGGTCACGTTTCTCGGGGACTGGTTTCCATTTTTAGGAAGTAAATTCAACTGCTACAAGTGCTCTCTTTATCAAATCGATTACGTCGATTTTTTTTTCTTCTTCTTCTTTTCGTTTTGCAAGGTTGGCAGAAAATGTCGAGTTAGGCCTACCACGTACGTGCTGATTCGTGCTCATAGCGATCTAAATATGAAATGGCCATCAGTCACGTGTGATCAATGCTGGAACGGTCGTAATGTTGAATTTGATAAAGATTTTTCCAAGGTGACCACACAGCGGATTAAAAAAAGAGCTCGTTCCGTGTACATTTGTGGGGGTACTGCCAGCAATAACCGAGTAAAAGAATTGACGTGTCGTGGCAGTTCGATCAATAATTATTGTCCTAAAATTGCAGTTTCTATGCGCCGAGAGGTATTTCCAAAGGTGCCTTATTGGTTTTTGTTGATTCCACTCCCCCACCATAGGAGTCAAATTTCACAGACCTGCTTAGCAGCAAACGGTGTTAAGCAGCTTTTATCAGAAAAGCAAACAATCGGCAGAGGACCAGTCAGAAAACATGACATGTCTTTTATTTACGGGCTGGTTATCTGTTTAAAACTGGAGTGGAGAGAGAGGAGTTTGTGTGAGCTGTGCAGCGATATCATGATGGCCCCCGGATGGGAAAAAAAAGTACGATTGCATGAATTAACAATGGTCTCATTTGGATTGGGAGTGGTATCCATGCATATCGGAAGAAGCCCTTACTGTAAATGTTTAATTCTATATGGGAATCCTATCCCGTCGATATACAATACAACTTAATTAGCATTGGAGCAAAGAAGGCGGCTATTACGAGCACGTGACCTTTGACATTCTACAGCAGATTTTTAACAGCGACGAAAATAGGGGAGGGGCGGGTGGCCACATTTTTTTCTTCGAGAACAAAAATTCTGACTAATTAAAAACTATAGTTTTCGTTTGCATTCTCTGTTAACAAGCCTCTTTTCAGCGCTCTTGTTATGGATTTAAATATTTTTCTATAAGATGATCCGACGTGGAGGTAACAGTTTTAAGAATATTGAAATTACTACGTAAAAGTTACTGCCTAGTAAAATGCATGATTTTATTATGATAATTTTAATCTCAAAAGTCCAGCTATCAAATGGGGGGGGGGGGGACGAACATTAATGGGGGGGGGGGGGGGGCTCGTGCACCCACCCTCCCCAAACACCGCTGCCACTAGACCCACCGAGCTTGCCCGGTAGCTAGGGGGGGGGGGCACGTGCACCCACCCTCCCCCAAACACCGCTGCCACTAGACCCACCGAGCTTGCCCGGTAGCTAGGGGGGGGCACGTGCACCCACCCTCCCCCAAACACCGCTGCCACTAGACCCACCGAGCTTGCCCGGTAGCTAGAGGCAGTTCTGCTTTCGACAAACTCAAGGTAATAGTATCAATTTTCTTGACGTCATCTCGAGAAAAAAAAAAACACATTGTTGTTGACAGAAAAGAAAAAGTCATAATATACTATGAGTCTCAAGGTCAGCCTTTTCAAAACCATTCATTGAAATCCGAAAGATCCGACTTACTATTTCTGATCTAAAACTAATTGTATCGAGCAGTCTATATTGCTCTGCAATCAAAAGCCTACTTGCAAAAATCGATCTTAATTTAGTCAACAGGAAGTTAATTTACTAAAAATGGTATTGAGATGTATGTAATATATTGAATCTATAAAAGACAATCTGCATAAAATTTAGTTTTATGCGCTGCAGTCTGAATGGAGCGGAACGAGGCCCATGAATTATAACAAAAAAGTTGAAGACGTCGTCGGGATTGTTGAACTGTTTCAAGCTCTGCACGATGGTGTTTGGGTGCGAGTCTTTGACAAGATGCATTATTCCGTGTGAGTATCTCACTATCTCAGTTTGTTGATTAATCGGAAATGTTCTTCACAGGAACCGTTATTGGAATTTGTTCTTACAAGAATCGGAAAGGTTCTTTACATGAGCCGTTGTTGGAATTGGTTCTTACAAGAATCGGAACGGTTCTTTACAGGAACCATTACGGGAATTGTTTCTTACAAGAATCGGAAAGGTTATTACAGGAACCGTTAAGAATCGGAAATGTTCTTTTCAGGAACCGTTATTGAAATTTGTTCTTACAAGAATCGGAAAGGTTCCTTTCAGGAACCATTATGGGAATTGTTTCTTACAAGAATCGGAAAGGTTATTACAGAAACCGTTAAGAATCGGAAAGGTTCTTTTCAGAAACCGTTATTGGAATTTGTTCTTACAATAATCGGAAAGATTCTTTACAGGAACCATTGTCATAGTTGGTTCTTACTAAGAATTGGAAAGGTTCTTCACAGGAACCATTGTCAGAGTTGGTTCTTTACTGGAGCTGTTATCGGAACTTGGAAAAGTTCTTTCACAGGAATAGTTTTTCAAGAATTTGTACATTAATCGTTATAAGAGTGGGTTCTCACAAGAATAAAAAAGTGTTGTTTTTACAGGAACCGTTCTCGGTATTGGTTCTTACAAGAACTGTAGGAGTCTTTTCAATGTTTAGACAATATTGGGAGAGTTTAAAATAAGTATTTTTTTAAAAAGAAACTTTCGAACATTCACAACTGTTTTTCCTAAAAAGCAAGAAATTAAGATAATTAAAACAACACTGGTGCTACTGTTAAATTCATTAATGCATGAACAGTTTGATAAAAAACTCCTTCCCCTTAAATAAAAGGAAAACAAAATAATATGTCAATTAATACATACGGAATATTCCATTCAGAATAAAGAAGTTGTTTTCTTATCTGCAAGGAAAACAATTAATTTCCAGGACGGGAAACCAAACAGTTTGAAAATCGAAGTCACTTGAACCGCCAACGAAAATATAACAAAACAAGGAGAGACCCTATAGATAGTTCCCAGTAGACGTTCCAATCTTTACGGGCAAATTGCATTTTGGCTTGCAGGTGCGTCAAACGCTCAACTTATTAACGCGGCCGCGTTGTTCACTGACCAATCCTGCAATGAGTTTCGTGAAATGCGCGCGTGTTGCACGCCGTTCTCACACGAAACGCACGACTGTTTGTTCTAAACTGCCCGTAAAGATGGCCTATTTACGTCATACTGCAACCTATCTATAAGCAGCTTTACAGCGAGATAACAAACACATCCCCACTCTCAAACTTCATTATTTATTTGGTATTTGCGATTGGGGCTTTAAGGCATTTTGTTTTCATCTGAAATATACTGTTATTATGATCTCAGATGTTGAGCACAATTGAGCAGGATAGCTGATGTTTTCTATTATTATCATTGTCTAAGGGTAAGGCAATCCTTTGATCGATAGTTCAAATCGCTCTTCACTAATTCGAAAGACTCCCAGGAAAAGACACAATGAGGAAAGTTTCTGAAAAGAAGGTCACAAAAAGCCAGCAGGAGCATTGTTCTATTTTTTGCCTATTATTTATGTAGGATCACAAAAGGATTTTCCACGCCGTGCTTTTAGCGTGGTATGGATAAATCCACCGCAATGCCGGTTGAATTGATATTTTGTTACACAGCACGGCTGCTCACTTGATAGGATACATTCAAATTGACAGAAATCATCTGACCTTTGGCATTATTTCAGTTTCTCCCACCAGCCGCACGTTCGTTTGACCTAGATGAACAAATTTGTTAGCTATAACAAGATCAGACAAAAATTATCTAAAGCAAAACGTACAAAAAATGTACTGCGTTTGATGAATACTTTTTGCATTCGTCTAGTCGAAGAACACACTGACATAATCATTAAACATGGATCAATCACCAAATTCTTCGAAATAATAAACACTTAACTCTAAAAGATAAATGATATTATCTCCTCTATTAATTCCGTGTATTTCCTTTTTATTTATTTATTTATTTTAGGAAGGGTTTTTCATCTTCCCTTACTCGATGAAGCTGAAGTAAACAAAGTAGCCAAATAGCGCACACGTCTGTCAGTGGTACAGAGCGTCGGTGTTCGATCCGAGTTGTCAGATCTCGGGTGCGCAGTGTGGGGGGCCCTCAAGTAAGAATTCCTCATCATCGGTTAGTGCCGCGCTGGATGAAAATTGAGCAAATTGGGAAAATGCAATCAAAGCAAACCATAATTTTGAGTACCAGCTGCAATATCATTCACCAAATAGCCAATTATCAAATGGACTTCGGGAGGGAAGAGCACAAAAAAATTAAGGAAACTCAATCGCTTAGAATGGATTACGGGCAAACCTGCTTCCGCACACGAGATTTATCTGCTTAATATTCCCCCTGGATTTTAATTACATAGGTTGAATTTGTAATGATGGACAGCATAAACCATCGAGTTATCATTCCCCCCCTCTTCAAACATAATTGAGGGTTGTAGGTGACTCTGATTGGTTTTGGTTTTACCTTAAATTATTATAACACGCAAAATGCTGGTACTTTGTTTTGATAACATATAAAACCAAAAACATACGAAGGACGTTTATCGTCATTGAAATGTTTTTAGTGCCGGTAGTCCATACCAGTACTTTTGCTTTAAGTTGAAATTAATCTATAAAAAGCTACTGTGGTTTTGATGTTTCATGGTTGGCCTTTCGCTTAAACGTACGCAAGATTAACTCCATATTTTTTTGACATCACATTTTTTATTTAAATCCTCACGGCGGAGTATTAATGTGATTTAGTTTTTTTTGTTGTCAACGGAATTACTTCTGGTAATTCTTATCCGCGTCAAGTTGCAATATTGTCGTCTGTTTTCTTTTATCTCTTTTTCAAATTGCAGCTTAGCTTTTATGTTTTTGTCTATTTTTTTTTCACTGGTAGGTCATTCGAATGAAACAACTCATCAATGACCCCGTTAAAAAAAAATGTGTTACGTAAAAAGAAAATATATAAATAGGCCTAAAACGACACAGTTAAAGTGTTTTCCAGAAAAAAAAGTGTGCACTGTTTTTTTTCTTCTATACGCTAAAAGCTTTTCTTGCAACAGTGTTTGACCCCAGAGCAGCTGTTTTCCCAGACATTGCTGAGCAACCACGATCGAGCCCGATCGTGAAAACGTTGATAAAACATTAACAAAACGATATTGTAACCGTTATCCTTCATTTCCCCCTCAAAATCGCGAGTTTCTTTCGAATGTAATTTCTACAGGTCATAGTTCCAAGATGTATGTCTCTTGGACGCTGTAGACATGTTTGAAAGGTAATCTTCCATCAAAATGCCATTGTTGAGGGCAGTCCTTTCAGGCTGGGCCGTAAGCCTCCATTGTAGTTGAGCAGCATTGCGGGAGTACGTACAGAGTAAATTTATACCTAGGCCTAAAGCATTTTGTGGTATTATGTAAAAATTCAAAATGGTTTCTCGGCAGCTGTCTGTGTGTGGTCGGAATTTATTATTCTTTCCTGTCCAAAGAAAAAAATCAGGTTTACCTGCCAGGAGCAAATTTGTTTTGCTTTAAATAAAATAAAAAAAGCAACTTTATTATCGAAAGATTTGTTCATATACAAAAAACACACTTTTTTAGCAAACAAATTTTGTGGCAAATTTCTCGAAAATATAAAAGATGAAAACGGCCCACGCGTTAAAAGATAATGTTTAACAAAAATGAGTTACTTATAAACGTGAGCTTTTTTTCTGAGCTATTTGGCATGAGCCACAATGACACGGCGATAAACAGGAGAAACAATGTCTACTATCAACGCAAACCGAAGCCAGAAAACTGAAATTTTCGGAAAAAAACAACAACTCAAATCAAATCTTTGCTGTGTAAGTAAGCCTCGCCAATACATCATTACTTCATGGCATAGATTGTTGTTTGATGCCAATTTGCAAAGCCTAAACCACCCAACACAATTTCGTTTCTAGATTCAGGCTTTCCAATTAACCTAGCTAATTAAATTCCACTTTGTCGAGGTAGAAAAAAAGAAGAAGAATAAAACACACACACACAAAACTGAAGAAGAAGACGTGTTTTTACAGAGATTCAAAGGTTCGAGAAAGGTTTCTGCATGAACAGTTTGGTTGATTTAGTAGCACCCGGAGTGAATGACGGAGTGGTAGACCACGGGTACCGTAATGGACCAGGGATTCAGCTCCATGTACTTAGGTATAAATCGAAGAGGAGCGCAGCCCGAAAATAATTAAATGAACAACGATTTTTTTTTTCTTTTACGAAGATTACATTTTCGCAGCCCCGTCGTCTTGTCTAGGTTCGTTTTGGGGGACTGGTAATTACCCCTAGCGAGAATGAAATTCAAATGCAACGCGGACTGGCTGAGCTTATTATTTTACAAAAAAAACAAAACCGCAACGGCTTTTATTTTCTACCAGTCAAATCTCTCGCCGGAAGATATTAAATGAGTTGGTAAGTAATTTCATAATCTGGATGGTTCCACACAGGAATTGACTTCGCGTCGCATTATCATATTTTTCCAATCCGGTTATTTGGCGAATGTATTTTTTTTCTACTTCTGTATAGAGGCACAT
Source organism: Pycnopodia helianthoides (assembly GCA_032158295.1). Lineage (NCBI taxonomy): Eukaryota > Metazoa > Echinodermata > Asteroidea > Forcipulatida > Asteriidae > Pycnopodia > Pycnopodia helianthoides. The sequence continues at coordinate 992,815 of CM063251.1, forward strand.
GTTATTTGATATTTTCAATACTTGGCGTAACGGGAGAAGGCGGGGTACTACGGACTGCGATAATCTTACACAAAAGAAACAAACAAAGACCATCTGACGTGACTTATTATTGCAGAAAATCCCTAAAGGAAATTTGATTGCAGTTTCCATTTCGGCACGACCAACGGGTTGTTATTGATTGTTTGCAACCGCGTTTTAAAGAAGTTCACGGAAAGAACACAACAATTCCGTCACTAATTCTGTCAATCTTTTGAACAAAACAAATCGGGATAAAAAGAAGAAAGACAAAGTGTAACATGAGTCTTTGAAATTAAATTAAAGAGGTTTTAAGCGTTACTCACCGTTTTGTTTGTTTGTTAGCAGGCTATTTGATGTTCAACCATGGTCTTAGTCGGAACAGAGGTAACCAATTTTCTCTAGTTTGACGACCGTCGCGTCCGGTTCCGTTGGCGTTAATATGAACACTGAGGCCGAACACACGTCGTAGCTCGCGCGCTCTCCCCGACTGGTTGCAGGCTGGCAAGCGCGATAGGTGTGAAGACGCAGAGTCCGGGGTCTCGCTCCCTCGCTAAGGCTTCTGGGTAGGAGCCAGCTAAACTGCACACACACACACCGAACACACACACACACACCGAACACACACACATACACTATACATGCAGAGGGAGATGACCCGTTATTGACGTCACATTCTACTTAGCAACGAGATGCTGCACGCTAGAGGAGGAGCAGTCTTTTCTTTCTTCTTTTTTTTCTCTCTCTTCTTCTTCTTCTTCTCAAGCGGGAGCTGAGATGCACTGACGATGTTCTTTGGATCCCTGAGCATAATATTGAAAAATTATTATGGTTTTTTGTTTTTGTTCTCCACCGAACGATTTAGACGGCGTATCGGAGTCTTACCCCTCTCACCATAAAAGCAGGTCACGGATAAATCGAGTTAATTGTCTTTAACATGGGTGGGATCACGTCCTGCAAAAAAAATCAGCCTGGCTGCTTCTTTTTTTCTGTTGCGACACTCTTGTTTGAAGATCATTTATATAATTATATAGTCTCATGCCTTAAAACCATCGTAGTTTGATTGGATGCGTGTCACAGCAACTGTATTCATGTCAGCCACTTCACCCCAAAATGAATTTTTACGGACGGCAACAAAACTGGGCTTAAAGGAAAGTACCTGTATGAATACGAATCCGAGGGTTTTTTCCAGATTTTGTTAAAAACGCTTGGGGTTGCAGTTATCCGTTAAAAAGTCCCGAAACCTGTGTGAAGTCACGCATTCTCACATTATATCACTTTGTAAGACCACAACTGCTAATGTTTTTGACTGTTCTCTGACTTGTCTATTTTTGGAACATGTCACAATGTATAGGTCAGGAGTTTGGTCCGGAATTTCGTTTCCCACACCATTTCGTTGATAAGTCAAGGCAGTTTCACATGGAAAAATATGTCGAAGCATGTCTTGCGAGTGTGTGGTCCCATTAATTTGGGCGTACACCACTCTAATAGGTATAATATCAGCGAAATTCAGAATGTTCAACTCCGGACACAAAAACGCACATGTGTGCTACTCGATCAAAACCCCCCAAAACCGCTTTAACAGAAATCCCCGGTCGGCGACGGTTGCCAATTGATATTAATCAAACCCGGTTAATATTAAAAACGTCTATCAATCGGCTTTTAGATAAGTGGAGTAGAGTGTCTCGAAAGCGAAAGCAGAATCATTCTGTTATGATAATTATCTCCCGGAATTTGCACAGTGTTGACGTGTGGCCGCTACAGACACGCAAACTGTCCACCTCGGAATGCACGCATCAAAGAATATACCAAACTTTTTTTAATCGCCTGCTCGATACACAACCAGCCACGAATTTTGATGTAGGATTAAAGATATTGTGGAACACAAAACGGGGATTCAATATTACCACATGGGAAACGCTGTAGACTGTTATCGAATATCGATTGCGAAAACCATCTTGTTTTGTGTTCTCAATTAAAGACGAAATGATTGATAATCGAACCGAGGCTGAGAGGGTAAAAAAGTAGACTGGTCCCTGTTTTGTTACACCCAGAACCAGTGTTCGATAATGTAGCACACACACAGCAGGGAACATGACAGAATAAGGTCCGTATGAGGAATAACTCTTAACCAATTGGTTCAAAATGTTCGGTTTGTCCCCGAGCAGACGGGGTTCTTGTACTACCTGCAACTCAAACTCTAAAAGCTCCCCGGTCAAATTTGACCCGGATTCTGAGACCCCTGGGGCCTGATCCATTTCGAAACCAGTTCCCTGATACTCTTGCTGCGCTGATTTCCTTGGATAATGGCAATTTTATTCGAATAATTATTTCATAAGTTTGAAGGCATAAACCTGTCTTGGATTTGGATGAATATTTTTGTTTAGGTGAATATAAACGTAAAGGAAGAGTTTCAGGGTTAATTTATCTGTTAAATGGTTGTTAAAAATGTTAGATTTCAAAAATGCTCAGATAAATCATAAGAAATAAAGACAAAATTTGTTTTTTTCCATTGATTAACATTCATGATCGAGATAAAACGAACGCACAAATCTGTCATTTGCTCCTTTTTTTTACGTTCTGAATTTACGAAAAGGGTTCATTTATCATTCAGAGACTTATAAATTAAGAAAAATAAAAAAGTTGTTTGCTAGACTAATACATCATTTGCAAATGGCATTTTGCATTTTTCAACACATTAACGCTCTGCCTCAACACCTTAAATTTCGCACAGCCTACAGCACAGGATTTGATGGCCCTTGCAAACATTTCCACACTGCCGCAATAGAACTCTTGGGGAAAGAAATAAAAAATAAATTTTGTATGTCAAGCCATAATATAACAAACAAGAAAAGGAACAAGTCTGCCCACTCACGCGCCTCTCATTGTCAGCACTGTCTAGCTACTGGTGCGGCATTTACCTACGTGGCTCGACATAAAGTTATCCCCTCTTCCTTGACAACAACGAGATAATATTTCAGTTCTGTTTTGCCGCGGTCTTCGATCGTGAAATACAGAGACGAATTCTTCTTTCATATGGATTTTTTTCCTTTCTTCTTCTTCTCCCTTTTCTCTTTAAAACAAATCTCAGAATCTCGTGAAGCACACCTCTTATGCAATGTTGTTTTTGGAGAGGAAGACCGACGGAACGATAACCTTTTCAGGACGAGATGACTGTTCTGGTTCTTCAATCTTTAATGAAGAGTGACATTTTATCGCATTGTTCACACACAGTATATGCTATTTTTGTATTTATTATAAATTCACTATGTACACACGTTGCTTGTTCATTTAATCATTTCCTTACAGCCAAATGTCCTTGACCATGGAGACATGTTCATGGACGGGATGCCTGCTTCGTTTTATCCCCAGTATGAGAGAATTTTACAGGGGAATTATGCGTAACGAAAAAACACACACACACACAAAAAAAAACCAACCTCAAAACATTAAACGTCTCTGCACAGACTAAAAAAGTACATTTTTATGGCCACATAAAAGAGAGATTTTGTTCATGCGCATGGTGTCACCGTAAACCTTAATACTAGATTTCCACTATCACTCACATTAGGCCGTGCCCAAACTGAGCGGCTACGGCTACGGCTACGGCTACGGCTACGGCTTAATCACTACGTAATCATTCGTTGAAGTATAGAGGACGTCCTTAGCAACAGCCTTAGCAACAGTCGTAGCCGCAGCCGCCAATACGGATATACGGTCTCAGGTACATCAATACGAATCCAACCACTTTACTTTACTGTGTGTTACACTTCATAAAACAAATGAAACTATATTCGACCGACATGTCCTTGTCATGCTCTCAGCTCTGAGTGATTGCTAGCGACAAAACTAGGTTGTAATTTCTGGGGGCACGAGGGGTGCACAATTTTTTCCCCTGTGGGGGCGCCTCTGGCAAATTAAAGAGCTGCAGTTTCCATTTGCGTTTCTCTTAAACAAAGCCCCCCTTTCGACGCTCTTGAAATATACCATTTACTATTTTTTCATAAGATAATCTGACGTGAAGGTAAAACAAACACATTGTCTGTGTGTAAACAGTAAAATTATTATGAAGACATTGAAATGACTACAGTCTCTAACATTTAAATCTGGTAATTTTTCATCTGAAATATCCAGGTTTCAAATTGGGGTGGGGCACCAGGGAGGGTGGGGCGCGGGGGGGGGGGGGACACGGACATTACTGGGGTCTTGTACGCCTCTAGCGATGGTTGACACCTAGTAAAAAACAACAACACCAAAACACAGTAAATCAAATAACATGATTTGATATTTCAAACTCATCAATCTACCCCTAGTTTGAACTTCACCCACAGCTCCAACACTAAATCGAGTCTCTCAAAACAAGATAACAAGTTCAACCTTCATCACAACCCCAATAGACGGAAACCATCGTTATACACGATATCCATCCCTAACCCTAAACCCGAACCCCTGATTAAGACAGAACAATGATATAATCATCTACGAGCAGACCTCCTCAAATATGCGCATTCACAATTATGATATAAAGAACTGGGTAAATTACGGTAATACGAGTGAGAATGTTAACAGATGTAACGGCCCAGCACGACCATATATCACGATAACGACGAGTTTATGAACGAGATTACAGTCCGTCCTAGTTTGACTCTGCTGTTCAAAGCGAGAGCAATTTTAAGTGATATACTGTTAAAGGCAGGGTATACTTTAGGTAAAGGCAGGGTATACTTTAGGTAAAGGCAGGGTATACTTTAGATAAAGGCAGGGTATACTTTAGATAAAGGCAGGGTATACTTTAGATAAAGGCAGGGTATACTTTAGGTAAAGGCAGGGTATACTTTAGGTAAAGGCAGGGTATACTTTAGATAAAGGCAGGGTATACTTTAGATAAAGGCAGGGTATACTTTAGGTAAAGGCAGGGTATACTTTAGGTAAAGGCAAGGTATACTTTAGATAAAGGCAATGCTCTTTACTAAGTATGTTTTTATGGTAATTAACTTGTGGAGTAATTAGCCCCCAAAACACCCTGCCTTTAAATGCATCAATTTGCTGTAGGCCCAATTTTATTTGTCATTCCAGGGGCTGTGCACGTTGTGACGAAGTAAAAATTGTGAAGTACAGCTTTGTATGGTCGGCTTAAAGAGAAAATCCTTTACAAGTTATTTGGGTTCGCGTTCATTAGTACGGCATGAAGGAGGTGGGATTATGCCTTTTTACAATGAAAGCATGGAATTGGGCACACAGACAGATTACGTCATGAGAAAGACTACTGGATGTAAGTCCCCTCGTAGAGTTTGTCCTTTGAAAACGGAATAACAAGTAGAATAACAAGCAATGGCACAATCCATTAAAAAATGCTTGTTATTCTACCCGTTATTTTGTCAAATCAGCGATGGACCTTCAGCCAAGTATCTCACTCATGAAATACTCTGACTGCAAAATTCCATGCTTGTATCAATAGGCACTACCCCCCCCCCCAATATTTTCCCCATATACTGACCGCTACATGGCCGTAGCTAGAGGAACGTCAATGTTAAAACACACTTGTAAATCTCATTGTACTCAAGCTATAATGTCTGACATGCACAATGCTTTTAGAGTTCTGTAGGGAAAACAAATCTGGCGAGATTCCAACCCACGACCGGAACAGCTATCGTCAAAATGAACTTTTTTGACAACCTAATACACGAAAATACTTCCTTGTATTTATCTTTCCGTGGAAGATGGAGGCAAAAGGAAGATAAGTTCCATACACAACTTTCTTAAAGATGTGAGTAACAGATCGATCCGCTTATCTACGTCCCAAAACGTATTTGGTGGAAATATATCTCACTGCGATTGGGACCAGTTCCAACTTCACCTCAAGTAAACTTTTCCCTGTGGATGTTTTTATTTTACCGATAATCAATGACCACGTCTGAAGAGTGTAGTTTTGCGAAAGCCCTTGGCCATGTTAACCCCCTTCACGGTTGAGTAAACAATCGATCGGATTCAAATTCTCTCGCTATCGATCAGTTATGGATTAACTAGCGCAGATTCCAACTCCTAACGATTGGTGAGGTGGTGTACGTGTTACATGAACTTCCAATTTGAAACCATTGACAAGATGGCGTCCGCGTTACATGAACGTCCAACTTGCAACGATTAATTAGACGGGGTACATGTTACATGAACTTCCAATTTGAAACCATTGACAAGATGGCGTTCGTGTTACATGAACGTCTAGCTTGTAATAATTGGTAAGATGGTGTATGTGCCACATGAACTTCCAATTTGTAACGATTGTTAACATTGCGGACGTGCTACTCAAACTTCAAACTTATAACGATTAGTAAGATGTCGTACGTGTTACATTTACTTCTAACTTGTAACGATTGGTAAAATACTGTCCGGCGACACAAACTTCAAATTTGTAACGATTGGTAAGATTGCGTCCGGTCACATGAACTTAAAACTTGTAACGATTGGTAACATGGTGTACATGTAACAGGATTGGGGGACTCTAGTGCTGAAACCTTGTGTCTAAGTTGATTTAGGTTGAACTTAACCAAATTGAAGTTCGGAGGGAGTTCAGTCTGTTCCCCATTGTATCTAAACGCGAATCGGTATTTGTGATTGCTTTTTGTACAGAGGGAACGTGACATGGATGGCAACTTTGTACGCTTTCAGGTCTCACAGTGGTGACAACCGCTTCTTCGGCACGACTTAACAGCTTTAAGATCAATGTCCTATTTTGTTTTTATACAAGAAGTTAAAACAAGACCGTCAGTAAAGGAAGCAATGCCGGGATGCTCTGTGTGGAATGGCTAACGGTGCTACTTTAAAGCTGAACCATTAAGGGAGGAGGGAGGACATAAGTGCAATGGGGCTAAAATCTGTCTAAGGACAGGTTAAATTAAAAGTAGTTCTTTGTAGCGCACGTGTCCGATGTCACTGCATGCTACACGAGCGTGTATTTTTGAACATAGCCCGGGTCATGCTCTGATGTGAGTGTGTTTCAGTCACCCTGCGCTATCTTATGGCGAGTCAGTGTCGGCTCGTAGCTTTCCCGCTGTGCCGTATCTTGCGTTTCGATAATTCTTGACACATGCTTTCTTTATCTACGAAAATATGATATCGAATCATATATCTTGATATTGCTCATTGTATCAACTCAATGACAATGCGAAACGTTTATGCATGGATATTTAGATAAAATTTGATAGTTACAAACAAACAAAATATAGATCCACGATTAAAGCCGTATTCGGGTGTTTTCGTGCTTTATTGGGAGTGAAAACAATTGATCGGTATCGATTAACCTTTGACTGTTGTTTTTACATTTATATAATATTTGATTGATTATAGGTGAAGTGATTGATGCTGTTGTTTTAAATCTAGCTTGCTTGTCAAGTTGTTGATTCCCTGACATTCGTGCGTGGTCCCAGAGTGAGTCTTGTATCAGTTTGTATCCTTGCCAGCTTGGGTGGATGCTGGCTTGATTTATAGTAAATAATATGTTATTTCCATGAATCATAATAGACTCCAGACTGCTTGCAAAATGGTCACAGAAATTCATCTATGACCGCAATGAGCATTTTTTACACATCATGTGGAACCCATCCCATTCATTCCACACTGTCTAAATTACCCTCACGGCTGTTTGACGTGTGTCTTCGCCTCACTTAAAAAACAAAATAAGATGGCAGAGTGAAATCAAATCAACCTGCGAGGAGAGACGTACACATGTTTGCGCCATACGTGGCCGCCCAGAGCTGCAAGTTATCCTGGCAGTAGTAAAGCGCTATGCGTCGAGCCGCCGCGGTATATAGTAACCGATACAACAAGTTGTGGTTTGTTTTAGCTCGGTGCGAGTGACCCACGCCTTAGCCCAGATGAAAAGAGAGACATCCGGGGAGAAGAGGTGCCGCTGGGTATTAAGCAGAGTGGGGGTCGATCATGCAAGGGGTTCAACCTCGCACCCTGGGGTAAAGTCAATACGGGAAGATTACACGTCGTTGTTTTTTTTCTGTCTTTTCGTCTTCTAAATTGTAATTTTATTGGATTAACAAAGAGGGCAACTTATTTGGAAGGGGCGTGGCAATTCGTAAAGCGCTTCACACGATTCACAGTTTTTCGCATGATGGAGATCGTGGGGGTCGAGGTGTGGGCGCGTGGTATGGGGAGGGGGGGGAACCCACGTCGAGTATAGCAGATGACAACTCTTACTGTAACCATCAATGCTTTAGAGCTTTAACACATTAAAGAGGGACTGTGAGAGTCAAAATACATTTTGTGATTTATCCATTTTCCAATATTAGATATTGAGTTCTTATGCGTTAAAACGGTGTCAAAGGTCATATTATTTGGTGCATGCGCTATCAGATCGAAGCTTGAAACATGACGTCACTGGGAGTTATAAATAGACGGGTCTTTATACAGTCAACGCAAGAATCTTTTGTTAGTCGAATTCAAAGGTCAAATCCAACGCCGTATATTACAGAAAAATATACAGCCTCATTTGAAATGTGACGTCACTGGATGTTATTGGATATAAAAAATGTCATAGTCTGGAAGGGTATTAAATCCAATGGCATTTGACACCATTTTGACGCTAGGTAAAGACTTATTTCTACATTAATAAGGACTCTAGCTATTGAGAAACGAGTGCATCACAAAATTGAATTTGACTTTATAGAGCCCCCCTTTGTACAATGCAAGCATTTTTACATCACGGTCTGTCCTTGTTTGTTTACAGTTTAAAAAAAAACAAAAAACATAAACACAAGAAACCAAAATGATTGAACATTGTAGACGTTACCATGCTTGATAGCACAGTAAAGAAAAAAGGCACGAGGTTATTCTTATCATTGCAAAACATCACTGTTTTCCCATCAAAACCTAAATTAAAAAAAAAATCAGTTACCTCCAAATTACATCACTGGAACCCAATTTTTTCTTGCTGTGTGAAAACATCAAAGAAGAAACGCCGCGATATTACTAATAAATTGGCTCTGCATGAAGCTGCCGACATGCATGCTGTATCACTTCGAGTAATAACTACATATACATGAAACCAAAATTTGGCAAGCCCTTAGACAGATGTAAATATTTTACTGGATTGATCTTTCTGCAGAAAAACTAATTTTGAATGAATAAAACTGTTCTCTAAATATAGGTGAACTAGTTTAACTGTTACTTCTATCCATTTATAACTGCATTGATGTTGGCGAACGAGTCGTCTTTAAGTCGAGGCAATAAGTACAATTGAAGAAAAAAAGCTATGTAGGGTAACGATTAACAGAGTTCGGCAGTACACAAATTGATTCAACCAGAAGTGAAGTTGACAAGAAAAACGCATTCTCTTGTGCGGAGTACCCTCCACAAAAATCCGAATTATCAATGATGCACGTTATATAACTGCACAAAAACGAGCATCATTTCGATCACTAATTTCATGCATAAATTATCATTATGTTATATTATGCGGGTAGGGAGTTGGGCGGGGCGACCAGGAAAGGCAGTCAATTCCCCCGACCGCTATTCTTGAAGTCGGTGCGTCTTCCTCGGGGCAGATAGCGCGTGCTGCAGCCAACCCTCAGGGCCCATGGTTTATGCTGATCGGATGTGACACAATCGTGACATCGCGTGTTTACCGTGGTCGGCACCGAGGTGAAGAGGGGCAACAAAATACCGGAATTACCATAGAGTTGGGACCCCCAGTGTTTCGTATTCGCAACCGGTTCCCCCATTTCCCGCACGGAGGAGATGCGGCAGGTCAAATCTGTTTATTTTCTTGATATATAAGTCCCCACCCTGATCCACAATCTTATTCACTTGATGGATATTTTGGTGCAAAGCTTGGATGATTATGTAGAGATTGTGGCACGGAGAATGTAGGAATCCCATTAACTGATGACATTCTCGGGTTGGGGGTATATTGACCAATTTGATTTGATTTGCGCGTCCTTCACCGGCAGAGCCGGCCTCTCGAAAGCTTCGCGTAGAGAGTTTCTGCATATGAGACTATTAAAGTATACAAACTGAGGGATATACTTTGATTCTATATGGCGTGACGTCATCAAGCCTTCTCCATCAGCAGTGAGGGGGGCGTAGGAGAAAGAAATGTAGGGGGGGGGGGTTTAAGGATCAACAGTGTTAATTTTAGGTTCATTAAGAGTAAAGGTGTATTTCTAGAAGAACAACAGTCTAAGTCACAAATGCTTTGATTTTTTCCCGATTGCCACCTACGGGTCTGAAACATGGGCAGTTGAAAAGAGAGACAGAAACATAATTAATGCTTTGGAGATGTGGTGCTGGCGGAGGATGTTGAGAGTTTCATGAGCAGAGTGAAACAAACAAATGATTATGTCAGAAAATTGATTGGGGATGATACAACAAGTTTGTGCCGAAGGATTAGCAAAACCAAACTTACGGTATTTGAAGTCATGTCGCATGAAGAGAAGGAGATAATCTGGAGAGGATTTATTGTCCATAAGAAATGTTGAAAGAAGCCGTTCACGGGGCAGACAGAATCTGTCCCAGACCGATGGAGTAGAGAAGCTGACAGGCATGTCTGTGACCTCAGCCTACTCGTCAGCTTTAGAGAGGCAGAGGTGGAAGACAGAAACTGTCCCAGACCGATGGAGTAGAGAAGCTGACAGGCATGTCTCTGACCTCAATCTACCGATCAGCTTTAGAGAGGCAGAGGTGGAAGACAGATACTCTGCTGGACGATGGAGTGAAAGAGCTGGCAGGCATGTCTCTGACCTCAGCCTACCGGTCAGCTTTAGAGAGGCAGAGGTGGAAGACAGATACTCTGCTGGACCGATGGAGTGAAAGAGCTGGCAGGCATGTCTCTGACCTCAGCCTACTGGTCAGCTTTAGACAGGCAGAGGTTGAACTCTGTCATAAAAGGGTTACAATGAGTCAGCCATGACTCTCAGGACGACGACGACGACGACGACGACGACAACGATGACGTAAGAGGGAGGTCTTTGGTTCGAGTCCAGCTCTAGTTGTGTTATCAGTTCCACCGAGATATCGTAGAAAATTGAATGCGACAATTCTTCATGGCTGTGCCAATTTCTACATCACGCACAAGTAGGTCAATCGCACCAATAACAGTTTTCTATGAATGCGGCTGATGATTTGATGTATACATTGTATGGTTTTCCTTAAAAAAAAAAAAGGACACTCTCTAAAATAATTGTTGAGGAAAATATTCTTATACACTAAGTCGACATATTTTGACGACCCCCCCCCCCCTCGGTTACAATGCCCCGTAACAAAAATAGATGCCGGCTTAGTTTACGTGCCGGCACAAACTCCTTTCGTCTGAAAAACAGATCTGTTTTTTTTGTCTAGAAGAAACAAATATGCATACACTTGCCCTTAAGTATCGACTATCAACAACACAGGACATGGAGCATGTCCGCTAGGACATTGCTACAGTTGTGATAAGGCATCGATTTGAAGTAGATGAGGCTGGTCAGTCAATTTGTGAGATCGTTCTCTGCCACCACAAGAGCAGTTTCACCTCCGTCCTTAGGCCAGCAACAAGAGGGGGGGGGGGGTGTAGGGGAGACTGAGGAAACCCTCCCCCAATCGTCGCCAAGGAACGATCATCGATTAAACGTAATTACTTTCCAAGCTCCTTTTCTTGATGAACCAAGGCGCAACTTGAAGCAGGCTTGTCAGAACGGGCTCGCTGGCCAACTTGACAGAAATCCACAGGGTGAATAGGTATACTGTGACCACATAAAAAAAGTCCCCTCTTAAATTTAGCAGAGCGGTGTGTACCAATTGGGGTCTATTTATAAAGAATAAAAATGCCACGGGAGAATTCACTCTGAAAGAACGGACTAAGCTTTCAGAAAAAAGAAATGAAGTCTGTGCAGGTGCCAGTCTAATTTCTTAGGGTCAGTCTGATATCTGGGAACTGGGTTTAGAGGGCGTTTATTAGACTGAGTGAGCACACTGAGGAACTAGGTCGGTATCAATGGGCATCAGCGGACTGACCCAAATTCTGTGATTTTCTATTTTCTTGAATTGTGTCACTTTACGGAACAGGAAGTTGTCACTGTGTATGAACGCCACATATAAACAGCGAATATGACAGTTTCATCCATACACAGGGTGGAAACCTGTTTCCACATTAGTTTCTCACCAAACACTTAATTTCAAGTAGGTAGAGAGAGAAAAATGAGACAGGTAGCAGAGAGAGGGGAAGGGAGAGAGAGAGAGGGGCAGAGGGTGGAGGGAATGAGAAAGTGACAAGAGCGCTAGGGCTGGACATGGAAGAGTAGAGAAACAAGCTCAGGAAGCTGCCTGGTTTACGCTGACAGTGCACGAGGGTCAGAGACTATTTTCAGAGTGTTAGAAAGCATCCGGGAAGGGAAAAGTCACCATCGAAAACAAGTACAGGAAAGGCGAATGTCTTCAAACATGTATACCCACGCAGAAGTACACGGACTACTACAACACTGGGTTCTCACCGTTATACGATCAACATTCTAAATGCACGCCTGTGTGCAAAGGTATATAGCGGGATGACATTTTCCTCTCCGAGCTCGACCTTTTCTCTCGGTCGACCTTTCTGACGGTCGACGCGAGAGGACAACAAATCCGATCAACAAAAGACTAAAAAACCATCAGTTTTTTGTGTGTGTGAATTTCAGACGACCAAAACGCGAGGAGTGAGCCATATTGAGGAACTAAAAAAAAACAGCAAGGGGAATCGAATAACTACTAAAGTAGAATCTTATAATATAGACAAAGCTCCAACTATAGGCTTATTGATAGCAACAACAAACCTCAATCTACCGGCAGTACTGGCCCGCTGTATGATCTAATTTGAAGACTGTGGGTCAATTGGTTAAGTCGACCGCTTCGTTTTGAGGCCGCTATAAGTGGGACGTAGTCACGTGACATTAACTTAGAGGCTTACTCCACGCTGTACAAGGTTACATGTTTCACATAATGAATTGGTCTTGGGAGATCCAGGCAACAAAATATTATTAGTAAAGGCCTATAGATTGTTACGTTACCTTGAAGTTTTATCGACGTTTGTAAACCTGTCCCCACAGTCATTATTTCCGTCCGTCGTTACACATTGAAGTAAATAGCGTACACAAGGTGAAGGTAAAGTACAGTTGGGCATAAATGATATATCTTTAAAGGTACCAAAACCTTCGAGCTCTCCTTGACAAAGACGCGTCACGAACACCAAACCCTTGACCCGCTCGAAGGAACTGCATCAAAATAAGAGAGCTCTGTTTATAACCACCACGTCAGGGCACCACATCGTTCGGTACGGTCCCCCCCCCCCCCTTAGGCAGCTTCTGCTTCACAAGTTAAACATTATGGACGAATTATTTAGGAAACGAGATTACACCGTTAATAATCTCGTCTAGTAAAACTAGATTTACATTTTAACAACTTGTGGGAATTCCTGCTCTAGTGCCGTAATCACTGAAAACTCCACAATATGAAAACAACAATAATTCATGAACAAAAAAATGATTTAAAGTTCAAAGCCTGACTAAAAGGAAAACCCCTTATAATACATGTGTGTTTGATATTACTGATGAAACAAGGCCCTTGTAAACAGAATATTCAACTCCCTTGGAAACTTAGCATTAAAGTTGATGAGCACATGCCGCATTTGAGTTATTTTAGTCTTTGAATAGTTAAATTGCCTCAACTTCAAGGCTCGTGGTTCATGTGAAGGGATAATTGTACGTTCACCTCAGTGTTTTCGTTTTTTAATTAGTCCCACTCGGGCCGGAATTTGATTTGATTTTCCTTCACCGACAGATTATGAGCTCACTCAGTCGTCTTGGGTCTTCCATCTACTTCGTCCACACCAAAAATATACTCCTCAAACCGCACTTCGTCATTATAGTCTTCATTCGACTCAAGGCTGTGAATGTTCAGTCCTATGGGCTCTTGTGTTTGTGGGGGCGGGGGGGGGGAATGTGAAACGATAATAATTGCACTTCGTCGTGTAGTCTTCACCTCCAGGCGTAACAAAGGGACAATGCTACTGGCGCGGATGTGTACATGCTTAGGAAAACATAAACCGCATAGGAGGATGTAAGGCTACTGATGTTTCATAGAGTCTTGAGGTATTCCTACACTGTGAAGGACCCCCCCAACCTCTCTCTCTATCTCTCTCTCCCCCCCCCTCTGCATGTTGATCTGGTCAGTTCTAAGGTGATTCCGTGGTAGGATTAAGCTCGTGATGTACGGAGTGATGCTGCATTACCCGTGGGTGCAACAATCGTGTTGTGATTTCACACCAGGATGGGTTGTATTTTGCCAAAGGTGGGTTTTGTGTGTGTTTGTGTGGTTGGGTTTTTCTTCTCTTCCTCTCTTCCCCTTTCTCTTCATCCGGATCTGGCACTGGCAGAATCCATGTTAAATTGGATGAAGTGACTTGGATAATCTATAGGCCGTCTTGGTCACCCACTTACCGGGGCAGCTGCGCTACTTACTAAAAAGGTCAGGTCGGTCAGGGATGTTGGCACTGCATACCGACGGGGGATGAGAAGAAGAAGAAAAAAAAGGAAAAAACCCAATGAACCGATGTTGTATACGACAACCTCTCGTAGGATCCCCAGCTGCACCATCACTCTTTTATACAATTTGCAAAAAAAACAAAACAAAAAAATGCCATAACTTTTTTTCTTCCTAAAAGGTTTTTATTGGTACTTTACGCAGAGGACCTTCGACTGCCTTCATCACAATTTCCAAACAGGCTTCAGGGGAATCATAATATTGTTGACTTTTCAAATCTAGCCTCGAAAGCAAATTGGCACGCTATCTTATTACTTTATACACACAGGTATCCCCTCTTCTGCCCTCCCGAATGGGATGCAGTAAGCAATTTATGGCAAATCGATTGTTTTTTTTAAAGCGCGGAAAAAAGGGCAAATATTTGAAGTTATGCGAGCCTCAAATAAACTTTCAGAAATAATCTGGGTGTTTAAAAAACAATAAATATTCAGGATTATACACTTGGGGTTTTCTGTGCAGACCTTCGTCCCCGAGGTACTGAAACTGCACGGTTATTTTCCATGAGCTTTGCTTTAGAAAATAAAACATTATCCAAACATGACTGCTCCCCTGACGCCTACCCAGAGCACCCCCATTGAGAATAATGTCCGGCCTGCTATTCTCGAAGCCAATCTTCCCAAAACGAGTCACGCACCGTTAAAGTTAAAGCAAAACATATCATGTTTCTCCTTTGTGCCGAGCTTCGATTCCCACATTTACGAGAAAGCACGAGAAAGTATCACACGATTGGAACATGTATTAACATACCGCCCAACACTGACCATGTAAAGGTGGCGATTCTCCTACATGTTGGTTGGTGTCACGGCTATGTTACCGTGCCACTTTTATGAAGGCCTGCTAAACGCGCGCACCAGCTAACTCTAAGCCGAGGCATCAATTATTTTGAGCGCTTGCGCCTCGTATCCAGCAACAAAATTCAGCCAATAGAATTCGTCGGTTAGCGAGCCAGAAGCCTGCTTTTATCCGGGCTGTTTTAGTAATGCTACTAAGGCAGCAATTTTTGGACAGACTTTCTTTTAACAATTCAATGGTCGTAAGGGACTATTTCAAATGTTGAGGAATGCATGCGTAAACATGTGTCTTTTATTCGCTAACTTTGCTAACTTTGATATGCCTTTTGCAACTATGTTCCTTTTCCCCCTCTTTTACCCCCAAAAGTCAATTTATTTATGAAAAAAAGTTGTTTTGTTTCAAAACTGGCACACACGAGGAACCAATACATTCCCAGATATAGATTTGAGGCTTGTTTCCATTGATCGAAACAAGGGCTGCCTGCTACCTCCGAGGGACTTCCGGATCAAGATTATTCAAATTACTCCCCCTAAAGATCTCGTTGAAGTATAAAACGGTTTCAAACGCCCGGCTCTCGAAGGAGAGAACTGACGCCCTTGAAAACTGGGCTCGAGATCTTTGTTCCACGAAAATAAAAAGGACCGGGCGTTCTGAATGTACACAGTCAACGATTAGAAAAAGCCAACCCCGAAGGCACAAGAAGGGTTCTTCTTCTTCTTCGCTCGGAAGATCTGTCTGAAGACAGGAGTAAAAAAAAAATAATAAAATACAGCGAGAGGTTGAGGGGGACTGTGATTGTGGGTTTTGTACAAGTTCTTCGTCTAATTCCCGTCGGCGTCGGCGTCGGTGCTCAAAAGGAATGACGGCAGCAATGAGGTTAGATTTTTTTATTCACTTGGGATTACTCGCCAATCGAGGATCCCAGATTGTATAAACACAGGGTTCTCTCTGATTCGGATATTACGACTTCATCCCGGAATTCGGAATTGAACCGGGGAGTGGGCTCCCCCCTAACTTTACTCTCAGCAATTCTCACCATGCTGAGAATTTACAAGTGATGTTTTTGGTCCTTTGCTGGAAGGGGGTAAAGAGAAATAGCGAGAGAGAGCGAGAGAAAGGGGAAACAAGAAATACTTACGGTGGCTTAAAAATGCCACAGCGGTGTTTAGATATCAGGACGTTATGATGGATTTACAACCTGTTACAGAAAATGGCAATCGCGTCGTAGAATCGTAATTACGGGATGTTTGTTTTTGGCACAGTTGGATATCCGTAATTAAAACCCGTCTTTTCTTTACATTTAAATCAAGATAATTGTAAATCTGTAAGTGTCTCCACTTTGTAAATAATATGATGGTGATGATGATGTGCGTTATACTCCAGCAGTACTATAGGTTGTTATTGGAGGTACTCCAGCAGTACTATAGGTTGTTATTGGTGGGTACTTTTGAAAAGTACCATGTAGGGTTAGCTATTGTCGGCTTTTTCTCCAAACGGACTGTGAAGGGGGGTAACCCTGTTTCAGCCTCATGAGTATAGGTGGCAACGTGCCCCTGTGGTAGTTGATTTGGGTCAACAGCCCAAATCAGTTAAGTGTAACCCTAACCTTGAAGTGGCCGTCCGGCCTTGTGAGTTTGGCGATATTTCATTAAAACAAAATAAGATGAACAAAACAAATAAAAATAAAATAAAATCTAGCTTTTGGTGAGACATGGTGTTTCATTCCCTTGATCATGTCATCTCGGGCCGTGATCTTAGTTTCATAGCTTTTAAACGACTTATAATGAGACTGTGCCAAGGATGTGGGCCAGGGTTTCATCGACTTCAAGTAATAACGAAACAGCATTGTCAAATCGCTCTATCACTCATTATCTGACCGAATGATAATGTGCAATCCGCCTTTCCCGCCCGATCCTCAATAAATATTCTTGGAGGTGTAACTGTGCTGCATTAGCTTCTGTTTTCAATAGATTATTTATTTATGCTTAATTGGTGATGCTGTCCTGGATTGTATGCACATGACGTCATTTGATTAGGGCGCCCTCGCCTAGAGGTCAAGAGGAAAATGTTCATTGGCCAATCGACGTGCGCCGCGCATACAAATCTGTGCGTTTCCATTGTTTCATCATCTGTTTATCTCTGGCTTATGACGTCAACGCATACGGTGAGTAGCGCATTAGATGTAGTTATTAATAATTAGTGTTATAAAAAAAACCCTGAAAAACAACACCCCAACATTATGCAAGTTCGCCCCAAACAAAGCTAAAAGGCACTCTTGGTAAGGGGGCTAGAAGGAAAACATTTAAATGAAAATAACTCCAGGGAGCTGAGGGTAGGAATTTGATATTCCTCTTAAAACAGTCTGGAGGGAAACATGCACCAGGCAAAGGAGTTCCAGAGAGATGCAGGACGTGGAATAAAGCTGCTATCATAATCATCAAACGATATTACAAGGTTCAGATAACCACTTCGTTGACCACAAGTACAAAACTAATGTTGCGTGCGTGGGTCGTAGGTTCAGGCCCCACCTGGGATACCTGTGGAAGTTTCCTCTGGGCGGGACTCAGACCATACTCTAATGCAGTTCTTATCAGGCATCGTCGCACGGATACCCCCACCCCCACTCCACAAAATAAACACGAATAGCTCGGAATTATCAAACAAAGAGTTAACGAAAGAGTAATGTGTTTTAAAATTTAATCTCGAAATCGAATCGCTTTGTATAAAACATTGGCGAAGGCCTCAGGTAGACCCATTCGGGAGATTGCTATCCTTTTTTTAAACACAATAATTATCGAAGACGATTTAAAGGCAATAACTTCCTGTTATTTAGAGACTTGTTTCCCCTCACCGCACCACAAAATTTACCAAGCTATAGAGGTATGATATGGTGAATTTAATCCACGTAGTTTTAGTTGTCTTTGCAAAAGCAAATTATATTTTAGTTATAACAAACATAGGCATTTGTAATGCGCCAAATCAATCTTACAATCTTAAGAGATGTTCAGGGCGCAGAGAAGCAGGGCCGGCAACATTGTATTTTTAGGTGTGAGTTTTAGGAACAAATTAGTGATCATGAATTGGAAGACTGAATATTCCTAGTGATGGGGATGATAATGAATGAATTGAATGAACAGACTGCTATTGTATTCTGGAGCGGAACCTTGCAGGCAATGAAAAACAAGCAAAGTATACAATTCTAGAAGGCATAGGGAGCCAATGGAGAGACTGTAATACTGGTGTGATGTGACTTCTATGATTAGACAATGTAACAATCCGGGGGCAGCTGTGTTTTGTAGTCTTTGCAATCTGGCAAGCTGAGCGATTGGTAATTTATAGAGAAGAGATTACAAAAAATCCCAACGGGATGAAAATAAGGGCATGAACAATGTTTTCAGTCGCTGATTGAGTTAAATACTTTCCTATAGCACCAATGTTACGCAGCTGGTAACGGACTGATTTACAAAGGGAACATTGGAACGACAATATAATTTTTAGAATCCCAAAGCCAATGCAATTTCTCTTGCTTTGATGCCTTCGAGCCAAAGATAAAGCAAAACAAAAGCAAAGCAAATTCCTTCAACCGAAACATTTGCGTGTCCAAAAAGTATTGGAACATTCGATGTGCGTCTCTCTCAATCAGAGCGTATTGAAAGCACGACCTACATTTACTTTTAACACAAAACCGCGCACCTTAACTCGAACGTTTTTAATCAGTAAAACACAATCTCCTCAGATTGAGGGCAAGCACAAACAAATTTTGTGTGATGTCATTTCCTCGGCATCTACAATTCTCTGGGAAAAAACCACGCTCGAACGTTATATAGTGATGAGATTGGAGCATAAATTTTTACAAAGATGCATAAGCACTTTAAACTCACAGACAACGGACAGATGTTACATCATTCGGTACGTGCTTTATTGCAGAAAGAGGAATATACCAGCAAAAAATTGCAGTGTAAAGACCGATCTTTTTTTTTTAGCCCGCACGCACAAGTGTTTCTGTCCGCGCCGCCATTGCTGTGACACTGGCAGCAGAAGGTTTTGTTTATATACACAACATTATTCTAAACACATCGTCTTTTCGATTGTTTTTTTTAATGTGAATTAGGTGTCTTTTGTCGACGATTTACTCAATTTCCCCGACAGGACAGCTTGACAAAATGATGTAGAAAAACTTGTTGACTATTTGAAAAATTAAACGGTGGTTCAAGCCCCCATGGGACCTGGAATCTGGGTCAATTCTGACCCGTTTTTTCCCACAGAGTATAAAGCACATAATTTGTAAATTAAAAACAAACAAACCCGTGAACAATTTTATTTCTCTTGGATTTAAGTTTTCCGTTAATACACAAAAACACTTCTATCTCGATGACAATACTAGAATATGAGACCGCGGCAAACAAATCGATGCACTCTTTGCCTCGCTCTAACCTAGCCAAGTTACACACAAAATATCTGGACCACCAGATGTTTCAATTTGAATGAAATCAAACCGGTTTCTAGGCAGATTTGTTAACAGTTTTTCGAACATAACCTCAAATGGGCCATCCTTTTGGGAAAAACAGAGGCTCACTGAAAAAAGATTACTATAATTTTGTTAAAGTCTGTCTGACGGTTATTTTAAAGTTGTATTTACACATTTATGACTCTGTGTTAATAATGTAATTGTTCGCAGCAGTATTTGTTTCATTGGACGTTGCTGAGGTATAGAGTTGTTATTTCTGTGGAGTGTTCGGTGGTATCAAATAGAAGGAGATGGCTCTCGTGTTTAACAACAAGGTGACCAGGTTGAAGACACTTTGGACAGGATTGGTAACGCGAGTCATTACAAAAAATTAATAGTTTCACTATGATAGACCTTACTGATACTAGATAAACAATTTTCCCAGAGAAATTTTTTCAAAGTTGAGTAAAAAGAAGTGATGAAAGAACCCCCAAAATATTGATATAAAATAATAACAAAAATAAAAATTAATAAACATATAAATAAATAAGCAAATAAATAAATAACTAAATAAATAAACATACAACTAAAGTTATTGAAATAAAGGGAGTTGTATAACCTCACTCAAGAAAAGAAATTAGTAAATGTATAAGTAAATAAACTAATAAGTATAATATTTACAATAGTTTGTGTACTCGATAATAATTTGTTTACTAATTTCATTTCACCACTCTCAATGTATAAAGCTCTTGTGTAGAACTATTGTACATATTTGGTACGTATTAATTGCAATGATCCAATATTTTTGTAAACAAGTTATTGTGGCTTTATTAGTGGTGGATGCGATATTTGTGGTGAGTGAAATGAATGGAGTCGTATAAATCAACTCAGAAGAGAGAGAATAATTAGATGAAAGACAAAAACAAATGAACTCTCTTTAGGGTATAGTTGCAGCTGCCGCGTAAAAACATGCACAAAATCCCCCAAGAAGTATTAAAGGCATGATATACTTTTGGTAATTGTCAAAGACCAGTATCGTCACTTGGTGTATTCAAAAATAACACACATGTGAACATTTATTATGTGCTCAATTGGTCATCGAAGTTGCAAGAAAATTGTTTTAAAGAAAAAACACCCTTGTTGCATAGAATTGATGTGATTTCAGCTGCCTGAGAAAGGCTTTGTGCCTCAAGCCTTTCTCAGATTCAAATTTTGGGTGAAAAATTACCTCTTTCTCTAAAAGTACACTAGTTCAAAGGGGGTCGTTTCTAACAGTTCTTAATAAAATCAACAGCGCTCCAGTGCTAATACCGGGTAAGTTTTTTATGGTCATTAACTTGTGGAGTAATTGCCAAAAGTACACTCTGCCTTTAAAATACTTTTCGTTGTTATCACTGACTACTGAAGCACCTACGATCGGATGAAATTGTCACGGTTTGGTTGCAAGATAATGTTTACTTGAACTTTTGTGGATGGACAAAATTACTCTTCGAAAGCTATTGATTTTAACCATTATTAATATTTTAAAGGTATTATACAGGATTGGTAAGGATGAAAAACATCAGTTTTAGTCTGAAAAGCTATTTTAATTGTAAAGTTCATATACCATCACAGTTTTTTTCTATGAAATAATTCCCTCCGAAATGAAGTCATATTCAAACAATACTATGTCTGAAAACCTATATATATATATATATAAAAAAAAGCAACAGCTGATTTCGGTTGTTACAACCCAAATTAAGGACAATGTGTTTACATGCTGAAAATTGTGCATGGTTTTCCCACTAATTTTCTCCTGGCTCACACAACAGATTAAGCCCAAATTTTCACATGTTTGTTATGTCGTGTATATCTATGGTTGATCACACAGATCACGAACACTGTCTGCGACTATTTTGCCAGCTTTACAAAATCATGTATAACACCTTTGATGGTTTTTTATATTTTCCCCCGATTGTCGTATTATTGCACCATAGTGCATGAATGACTATAGGCAATTTGTAACGAGCCTGGGTTTTTCTATTTCAATCAATCCACCTGTTTGCAGTTTTTCAGAAATAACTCCAGACTCATTTTCACCCCCTCGCTATTTTCCACCTGTTGTTAGATGCAAAGCTATGTAATTAAACAGCGAAGAATAAGTTAAAACTTATAGTTAATTATCACATTTTCTGTATTATTATTCCACTTTTGTACAGCCCTAAAAATAGAACATTATATTAATTTTCTATGGATTTTCTGTGGATATAAATAGCATGCGAATGATTGTGTGTTTACAAAAGATTAATTTGAAGATACGGCGATGCTTGCATCGCCCTATCTTCAATAATCTTTACGTAGCCACCCTGCAGGGTGGCTAAAAAAATAAAAAAAAGTAAAACATGCGGGATGAAAAGAAAACAATAATTTGATTCACATTATGAAACATTGTGCGAGTACAACCACAGTAAGACAACACAACAAATGTTGCATCAGGAAACTATGGAAGAGAATAATTCGTAAATACGAATAACTATTTCGTACGTACTTTTTCGAAATAGTTTTTTTTCCTACCATGTCCTAAATACACTTCCACGCACACCACACACAACAACAGTTAATAACAACGGAGAAACGCAAGTTTGTTAATAACTAGCATTACAGCATGGCAGTTAAAGAGGGGATCTAAGGTCAAGTTAAGTTTTGTGGTGCACTCATTTTTAAAATAGAAAGAGTCCTCATGAAAGTGGGGCAAAAATGGTGGAAAATGTCATTTTACTTTATGCTCCCCCTTCAGAGCGAAACATGCCATCATCGGACATCAACAACAAAAGGGTCTGTACATTCCAAAGAGGACATTTTGCGCCGGTCAAACTAGGTCAAATTCAATGATTTTTTTAAGTTGAATATCATCAAAATTTAGAAATGAGCTAAAAATTCTTTGTACAAAAATGTATAGACCAGAATATTTGAAATATTACTTTCATCGAACGTTTTGGGATTTTGACATGAAGGATATCAAACACAGTGGCATTTTACACCGTTTTGACCTCTGGTTAGAGACATATAACCCACATCCCCCATTTTCATGGGGACTCTGCGTATTGGAAAATGATTGGATCACAAAACTCAATTTGACCTTGGAGCCTCTCTTTAAGTAATTGAATCACAAAATATTACAACTTTAAACAAAAGAGGGCTATTACATTTACAGTGCATAACATTAAATGCACTCTGGACTGATATAAATATTAAAAAACTGCTCACACAACTTCTACTGATTACCTTTTTTCCCCTTCCAGAACGAAGATGTATGAGTGCAGTGCCACTCATCGGATCAAGACCTCTGGTAATTAGGTTATCTATAACTAATTAAGCCAAACAAACTGTGTGGATATACAGAGGAAAATATCCAGCCGTGAAACAGTAATTTCCCCCGTTTCCTTCAGGCAATTCTCTTTATTGTTGAGTTTTTCCCCCAAGCCGAGAGGTTCACGACTTGCGTAAGGGGACTGTATCACCTGCCACCTAAACGAATCAGAGCCTGGTTCCCGGGTTTTTCAAGTTCACCAATTCCCATTCTAACGTTATTCCGTTTGCAGTTGCAGATTGGGTTTGTGGGGGGGGGGGGAGGCAGAGTGTGAGTGTGATTTGGTTAGGCGTGGAAGAATACTACGCGGTTCGGGGAACACGATATTCATTGCTGGCACTACCACACGCAACAAACACAGTGTGCTCAGCTCTGAAAACGAAATCGTTCTCCATTTTAAAATTTCCTCTCCATTACGGAATTCTAGTCCCGGAGAATAAGAGAATGACAGCTGCGTGATGTCCATTATGTTTATCACCAGACGGACAAGCGTGCCTTGACGATTGGGGATTTTTTTTTACCTTGTTTGTTTAAAGGACTCAGTTGTATTTATTTGCTTTTGGGGGTCTGTACTTAATCCTCTCTCATAATCTCTCCACTAATGCCTAACACGAACGACTATTTTTTTTAACAATTTATTACTCGTCACTATTTTTCCATGCTCTTGTTTCTGTTCATCTTTAATGTCTCGACGTATAGGCCTGTCATGTTTTAAGCTTTTTTAAGGCACATTACAGAATTGGTAATTGTAAAATATACTTTTGATCACAGATTTACATAAAACTTACACGGTCTAATGATGATGATAGTAGAAAAACATCCCTTGAAATATTTCTGGCTGAAATGCCATATTTGATGAGAAATAAATCAAACTAATTTTCCGATTGGAGTTTATCGCTCATGAGCGTTTTATTCATGCATTGTATAACACATGCAAATTTGTAATCGGTTTTGCACTATTTTCTCGTGACCCAGATGGCCGATCGATCTCAAACTTCTACAGGTTTGTCAGTTTATGTATATGGTGGATTATATAAAGTGCTTACACTGCCAGCGACTGTTTTGTTAGCAAAAACCAATTCTGTAATGTTCCTTTAAGTACAGAAACACACATTTTATTATACAAATTTAAAAGTCAAATCAACAAATAAAAATTCATGGAGTGGTAATCAATTCATTATTAGAAAGGTGAAAATATGTGCCAAACATCAACTGTATTTTTTTTTGAAAAAAAAGGTTTTTGAAGTGATCCAGGAGTTGCTGAAAGTTTGCCAAGTTGTTGAAAGCCTTTTGTAGACATTTTAACCCTATGTGACTTTTGACATTTCTTTTTTAATGTCAAACCAACCGGGATTAACAAGCCAATAATGATTATTAATATCATTATATTATTATCATTTATTTGTATTATTATTATTATCAGATGTTTTTTGTTAAACTAACATGTTTAATGAAAGAAAAACTGATGAATAAAAACAAATGCATTTCAGTTGCATTATCTGTAAAAAATTAAAAGATTAAAAAGAAGATTGCTTAAAACGGTATCATAATGAACAGATTCTGAACAGTGCGGTCAAAATGCATTTTAGTTGCATTATCTGTCTAAAATTCAAAAATTGAAAAATGAGTTTGCTCTAAACAGTATCACAAATGGACGGATTCTGTACAGTAGTCAAATTGCATATTGTCACCACTCCGTCACTTGGTATTGACGACTACATGTGCCCCCCAAAATAATCGAAAAACATAAGCAACACGTTCTTCATTTCCCCCCGAAAACAAAGACGGTAACCAGAGCCTCTTCAAAACAAAACATTCAGAGAATTCTAAGAGAAGATCCTTTTTTTATCGACAGCATCACCACCAATAACACGAGCCATTTCAGTTGCTTTATGTAACAGCATTAGACTGTAAACTGACTCCATCTAACGAGCTTCGTACAAAAAAAAAGGCAAGCCCCTAAATAAATATCTACTTCATTCTGCTCCACTAAGGATTTCTATTTAAAGGTGGTCGGGTATCTTTTTGGGGTAGACGTATTTTATCCAGCGGTATAACGATGCAATATTCCGGTGTGAGTGTACAGTCCCTGCGGCTAATCACCTTGCGCATTGATATTTCGATCCAGTATTGGTACCGGCTCGTAGAGCCCCACCTGCCCAAACGACCAGATTAAATGTCCACCACTTACGTCATGGCAAGTCCACCGTCCACCGGAATCGGTTACACGGGCGTAAAAAAACTCTCTCGCTACTTCGCCGTGGTACAGGATTGCTGCAGCTCTCTCCCTTTCTCTAAAAATTCCCGTGAGATTTATGACTTCCTAATGTACGAGTTAAAGGCATAACTTCTCGGTCCTCTGACGGTTTCAATTTGATGTGCCTCCGATCAGCCAAATTTGTCAGCTTAGACGACATCTGTTTGTGGCATTTAGAATACTCATCAAAGATACACTAAACATTTTGGGTGAACAATTTTGGAGTTTCGAAGGGAAGGAAGAGGGTGGATTTCTTTTTTAAAAACTGTATAATTTGTTTAACACAGAATAAAATGTGTTCATTGTTCAGCGTAAATCCATGCTCCGTTTGGTCAGTTTACTTTTATTTTTTTTTAAACGTGATTTTTGTTTTCTCGAGGTGTGATCTTTGATATGCTATTGATAACATTCTTCAGTTTAGCAGCCTAACTTGTGGCTAACGATCTGTCGCATAACTGACATATTTTCATCGATAACCCGCTGGGATCCTCTGCTGGGAAGATCACCGATCATTTTCGTCTCTTTACCATTTAATTGTTTGTAAATTACCCGTGCAGACACGGAGTCTGACATGAGCCTAAAGGTGTCAATGTTACGGATGAAAGAGGTCGACGACTGATTAAGAGACTAGCGGCCGGGGCAAATTTCATTATTCCGTCTTTGGTAATACACTCTTTATACGAGTGGGAGCAAATTGGCGCCAATGAGCAAAAAAAAAAAAAAAAAAAAAAAAAAAAGAGAGAGAAAAAAAGGGGGGCAATTTTAGATTTGCATCTAGTTGTTTGGCGTCTTAAATACAAGTCCTTATCATGAGCTGCACTGCTAATGACGGGAACCAGCTGAGGTGAATAACATTGATGTATTTAAGCCCGGGAACCAGCGTCAGCTAGGCAGACATACATTACAGAGGTATACTTTATGTTGTAGCAAAACTGCGTGTCACTTGATTTGTAAAGGCGCACTTTTCTTTACAGATGGAGCGGCGCCAGACTAGATATCCAAATTCCAATAACGAAGAATCGGATTCTGAAACAGATGGCCATATTTCCCCGTATTTCAATACTGTGAACCAGCGTCACATTCCAAGCCATACGTTTTTCCTCAATACAAAGTAAATTTGTACAATGAAGTCATTGTACAGAGCGGGTAGACACACCGGCTGCAAATTACATGCACAAAGTAATGTATCCCCACAACACGACACTGCGTAGCGTAGCAGGGTGGCCCTGACGTCACCGCACCGAGTCAACGGTACAGCACAGGGAACGCGACCCACCGGGACACGGGTTCTTTTTAGTTTTAGCAACCGCTGCATTCAAATCATGAAAGTGCCATTCTTTTTTGCTTCATGCTAATGTGTAATCAACCCAGTACTTCAAATACTCTAACGGCAATTTAGCTCGGCACAAAACTGACACACTCACGGGCAGTTGTTTCTAATATATTTGCAAAATGTACCGGGTGCACCACCCTGCAAGAGTTTGTTAAGTCATACGATATGCAAAACATGTTTTGTGTAATTGCTTTCCAAGGAAATATCACACATAACAAGGTTGTCTGGAGCAGGATTGAAACATTTAATTTGTTGTCAGTTGGTGAGATTTAAACTTGAAAGGCATACAGATTGTCCCCGATTGTAGATGATTGGGGAAACAAAAATAACTGTTCGATTTATTAGTCCGAAAGCTTATTTTGACACAGTTAAAAAAAAAAATAGCTACGAGAAATATGTCTGTGTGAAATAGTACCGTGGACGAGAAGAAATTGTCCCACATGAGACAGTTCTCATCTCGAGTTGGCGAATCAATGCACGATGCACGATCAACTTCCCCGGCTGACAAAACACCACCGGTACTTGTGATGATAATATGCGCTGCTGTCAATGTGGCGAAAACCACCTGACTGGTTTTTACATGTTGGTTAATGTTTAATGTAGAATTAAAGATTGACGTGAATTTAGCCTTCAGGTGAAACGATAGATCAAACGAAAAAATGATGGATCCAAATTTTGCCACATTTTTTACTTGTTGATGTTGTCTTTTAAAGGCGCAGTACACGTTTGGTATTTGGAGCATACTGATTATGTTAATCCTATATAAATGTATATGTGCATACAATAAAACTAACCTGTGAAAGTTTCACTTCAAAAGGTGATCGCATCTTGAGATATCACCAAAAACCGGAGCAAATATTTCCACGCAGGAAGAATATTCCCCATAGAAATACACAGTCTGAGAAGCCTTCCTGACAGAAACGCTTCTCAGATTCAAGTTTTGGGGAATAAAAAGTGATATATTTTCCATAACCGTAGCACTTCGAAGTTAAAAGTTTCTCAAAATTCATTATACTACCCAAGGCTGCTGTACTTCTTACCAAGTAAGTTTCTCATGAAGACGAGCAGAGTATACTGTTCGAAACGTCGAGACCAAACCGGCTCTTCTCAGAGCCAACACTCAAACAAAAGAGATTTACACATGGTTGTACCCGCAATTTTACTACTTATTTATTTATAGTTTTTCCTATAAGTAAGTTTTTATTGCCATTCATTTTCAGAGCCATTACCAAACGTGTACTGTGCCTTTGACTTGACTTTTGTCATGTATATAGTCAAACACATCTAAACGATACCATGGGTATAATTTTTGGGGGATTGTTTGTTACACAAATCACAGTCGAATCCAACTGAAAAAACCCCCACCTTTTTCCTAACTTCTATAGTTGTTCCTTCTTGTTCCATACGGTCTTTTGGCCTCTCCTCGTCAATGATTTCAAGAAACTTTTTTAACAAGCTCTGACAGTTTAGACAGACAACCTTGAGAATTTAACCAACTATTTTAAGTAGAAATCCAGTATCGGCAGATAACAGTGGATGATTTTTTGTTATGCACTTGACGAGTCACATGCCATCAAGTTAGAAATTTTATTACAAGACCCGTTGACATTTTTGAGTTGTGGGCTAGAAATGTGGCCCCTTTCGGCAAAACTTTATTTTGAATTTTCAGTATGGCAAATGATAACTATGTAATTATTCAATTTACTGGTATCAACAATCAGAAATCTTGGTTCATACCTGGGGGTTCCAGGCATACAGCATCATTTTTTGGGGTAAACATTCGCTGTAGTATTTTTTGAAAAGGTCGGCTGGCAATCTTGCTGTTATTTAAAGATTGGAAAAAAACCGGCCTGGAGCCTAAACAAAATGGAAGAACCATCCCAGAAATCTGACGCTCAACACACGGATTAGACAACGCGTCAAGAATTAGCCAGTGTCGTATATGAAACGTTAATTGCTGCCATGCGTCAGTCAACAGCTCGCAATCTTCCCGTCGATGTTTTTTTTTTTTTTTTTTTTTAATATTTCAACGACAATTTTTCATGATAGCATGACGTTTCTGTTTCACCCTAGAGTTATAGAAGACGTCTCCGTGCCCACTAGGAAAGTTGTCATAATATCAGAGTCTAATTTCCACGTCATTGAAAATAAAAAAGAAGAAGAAGAAGAAGAAAGAAAGAATGGGGGGGGGGGTGTTCTCCGAGTTGCTTACACCGCATGTAGGGTAAATGACTGTAATAGACAGGACTGTTTCTCCAACCCAAACATCAGGGCCGTCAGGGGTTGATTCAAAACGAGGAGGGGAAGCGAGAGTTTAGTTAGAACGGGCTAGGGTCCTCTTTCAGCCCCCCTACTCGGATGAGTACTTGACTCTCACCGTCCAAATGTCATAATTACATCATTCACATCGAAGCCGCAATCACTTGAAATTCAGAAGTGGGCCCGTTAATTCAAATTACACGTGGAGGTAATGAAAGAATAAAATGGAGATCGGGGGGGGGGGGGGGTTAACGAACGGAAACTGCTACGGGCGTTTCTTTCACGCGAGCCCCCAAACGCGGAAAACCGTAAGATGTACTCTGAGCATGAGTAATACAACGACAGTTGAAGAGGGGATAGAGTGTTTCTCTTTTGGATCCTAGAGAACCCTTTGGGAATTTCACTTCTAATACTTGTGTGCATTTATAACGCACGGTGTACAATGCAGAGTACATTGATAGAAAGAGAGATAGAATGGGTGACGAATAACAGCACTCGCGTTTGAAGCCCGCTAGACGTACTGCAACAACGTAAAAGCGATGTGGTAGAGTGGATATTATGTTTGGCATGTACAGTCAGTATAACAGGAGGACAACAATAACAAAAACAACACTGGGAGCCACCTAAGCTATGCACTTCACCAAAAACCCTCTCACTATAAGAATATTAACCAAATGCACATTATTTGTCATTTCACTCAACGAATATTCGAGCCAGAATTGACCCGTATGAGTCGGGTCCCGTGGGGCCCTGACCCATTTCTGGGTCAGTGTGACCCAAAGTCTGTGTCAAAATTACCCGGAAATGTGTCAAACTGACGCAGAATTCGAGTAAAAATCCCATTTCTAAAATCTGTTTCCGGGTCAGCCAGACCCCCAAAATGGGTCAAGTCCCCTTTGACCTTTGAGTTTAGGAGTGTTGACTTCCCTTTTAAACTTAGAATGGGAAAAGATTATTTTAGTTGGTCACAAAAAACAACACGACATGTTTTGAAATGGCACACATCAACCTAAATGATACACATTATTTGGAATGCCATCAAATCATTTGACAGTTGATCTAAACATTAACAAGGCCGACAGTAGGAGCGCGTTTAAGTCAAAACTATAAAAAAAGACAGCATCAAATTAAACAATTGAAAAATTATATAAACATCTGTGTATAGTTTTATTAAATTTTTACGAAGCATCGCCAAAGTACCACTGAACTCCAACTCGTATTTCACCGACGTGTGGCGTGTACGAATTCAATAACATTTGCTTAGGTTTTCTACTTCACTTTGCAGACAACATTTAATTTAAGACGCTCACTAAGTATTAGAAAGGGAAGAAGTCATGACCAGGTAACACTAAACGGATATTGAATTTCATGTTGGTTGTTTCCTCGAACCTTTCCCTCAGAACTGTTCATTTGCAACAAGGATTTACACAATCCAATATCGCATGCTCCAGCGTTGTTCCACCAAGGAGGGCATCACAGACAGAGAGAGAGAGGCTGTCCGGATAATGATTTTGTTTTGAAGTATAATTCACGATATATTATTGTGGCCAAGGCCCTGACGGCCACACGAGGCGGCGCACAACAACTTCGTTATGCAAACGAAGATACCAGAGTTTGCGTTCAGGAGCTACATCGAACAAGTCACCTTGATGACGAGTACAGAAATGCCCCACTTAGCTGAGACTATATTTGCTATCTCGGCGCGCCGTTAAATCAACAGACGAAAAAAAAAAATACAAAAAATGGCAGGGTCCCGTAGAGTGCTTTCATCTCGGACTCGACAAGTGTCTCCGCGGACTTAGAAGGGTGGGCACATGCTCAGGAACCAGGCGTACTGTTGTCTTGCTTCCCCTATAGCTGTTGCTTTACGCAGCTGGTCGAGGGAGAAAAAGAAGAAAGAAAAAAAAAAGACCGGAGACTCTCACGCTGGTGAGAGAATCTGCATTTCCGAGCTCACACGGAAGCTCTGGCTCTTCTTTTAAAAGCCTTAGAAGGCTAGGAATGATTTCAGATGGTACAGGACAATCAATATACAGGAGAATATATTTCGCGGGTTGTGAATGGATTTTGCAGCCAGGCACTACCGTTAGCTCTTCTCGGACAAAGGTGTTTAGTGTGAGAAAAAAAGCCCTGGAAATTTGGAGAGGGAAGGCTTATTAAGATTCCAGTAAATTCGATAAGATAAATATTTGCAAAGCATGTCGTCAATTACAATGGGGCGTTGACTTAACGGGTTGGTGTTTGTTAAGCGAATAACAACCAAAGAAGGGAGAGATTTATAAAGATGCATCATGGTATTGACCAGCCTGTAGCGTAACGGACAACTCGACCTTCATAATATGCACCTTCGATACCAAACTATACATTCTCATATAGGTAACAACGTTAAAGGTGCTGCATACGTTTGGTAATTGGAGCCTACTGATTATGTTAATCCTATATGAATGTAGGTACATACAATACAACTAATCTGTGAAAATTTCACTTCAAAAGGTGGTCGCATTTTTGAGATATCACCGAAAAACCGGAGCGAATATTTCCACGCAGGAAGAATATTCCCCATAGGAACACACAGTCTGAGAAGATTTCTGACAGAAACGCTTCAAATTTTGTGGAATAAAAAGTGAAAAATTTTCCATATCCGATAGTACTTCGAATTTAAAAGTTTCTCAAAATTCATTATACTACCCAAAGCTGCTGCCCTTCTTACCAAGTAAGTTTTTATTGCCATTAATTTTCAGAGTCATTACCAAACGTGTACTGTGCCTTTAAATCAACTTTTACTATTACTTAATAATCAATAAAAAAAACCACCTACAACTATTGGGTGATTCTGACCGGGTCTGGGTCCCTTACTTCTACACCCTAAACACTTCAGGGTCAGGATTGATCCGGATCCCAGACTCAAGGGGACCTGACCCAGAAATGAGTCAGTCTGACCCAGAAACGCGTCAACAAAACATACTTTATGACCTACTTAGATGTGCGTTTTCTACTGTTATGTCATCTTTTTTTTACCTCTAAGATGGCGGCGTGATGACGTCAATGCATAAGGTCTATAGGTTTTTAGTTTTGATTTTGCGTCAGCTAGACCCAGTTATGGGTCGTTTTGACACAGATTCCGGGTCAATCTGACACAGAAACGGAACAGGCCCCGTACACACATTTTTATGTTTAAACAAAAACGACAACATTCCATGAAGCACAAAAGAACAACGCCAATGTTCCCAATGCTGATTATCGCCTTTTACAAACTAACTCGATATACTCCAACTCGATGTACTCCATGTACTCCAACTCCAACAAGAGTATATCATCAGAAACTAATTTATGTAACGCTTCTCGTTCATTAACTAAACAAATAAAAACAATCCTGTATCCCAGATGTGTTAAACTACACGCCATTTTGGTTGTTGTTAGGGTTAAGGTTAAGAGTTTGGCAAACATTTGGGTCAGTACTACAGACTTTGCAACGTCACCCCTCTCCTTCCAAGGGACAAATTTGGCATTTATCACCCATCAAGACTCATCATAACAACAACACATGCGTAAATAGGAAAAAATGAAAATTTTCTTAAGTGCCTCGAAGGTAAGATCACCATTCTTTATCGGAAATTCAATCATTGTGGAAAAAACACACACAACGATTGGCACTGGCCGCCCACACGAATCAATTTCAAACCCACAACCAGTGGAGAGAATTTTGCTCGATCGTTTCTTTGCGTCTTCTACACCTCCATGTTTTCTGATTGGTCAAGATGCTCTTTTTTAAAGAAAAATACGAGAGAAAACTATTGGTTACAATCGATGACAGCTGTAAAAGTTTTGGGATTGTTGGATACTTGAAAATGAACGTGTGCTTAGTTTGTTTTTCAATTTTTGGAGGAGTTTATTTTCGTGACTTCTCTGAAATTTTTAGTTATGGCCCTTTTCGAAACCACGGAGCTGCTTCCGTCAGTCTTCGGCTGCTTTAGAATATTTTGAAAACATTCTCGACGGGACTTCAAACAGGCGGGCGGGGCCAAAGTCAGAGCCAAAGTCAGAGCCAAAGTCAGAGCCAAAGTCAGAGCC
This sequence comes from Pycnopodia helianthoides, assembly GCA_032158295.1. NCBI lineage: Eukaryota > Metazoa > Echinodermata > Asteroidea > Forcipulatida > Asteriidae > Pycnopodia > Pycnopodia helianthoides. Next base: position 1,025,894 of record CM063251.1, read on the forward strand.
AAGTCAGAGCCAAGTCAGAGCCAAAGTCAGAGCCAAAGTCAGAGCCAAAGTCAGAGCCAAAGCCTAAGCCTTTGTTTCGAATATGGCCTATTGCCTTTTTGGGGCTCTGGCTTATGAAGCCCCGTACCAAAAGCGCATGTGCTCTAAATAACTGATGGAGCTGTAGGCCGGAGCTCAAGCCCAGGCCGTGATTTCGAAAAGGGCTCATGCTCAGGCCGTGATCGAGTCGCCGCCATCTTGGTTTGTTTCCCTGTGTGCGTCATCTTATAGCAATGATGATGCATAGAAAGGTCAGAAGACCAGACTACGCTCAGCTGAATTTCATCGACGTACAAATTCTTCAGAGACAAAAAGAAGAAATAAAAGAAAGACAGGGGAAAAAAGAAGAAGAAGAAACTTGCACTTTTATACGGGTGAAGGTTACACTCGCCTCTGTCAAATGAGTTTGTGATCAGAAACAAATTTGGCGACGGGCAAACGGATGGTTAGAGTCGTCAAACGTGAACAGAATATTTAACAGAGACAGAGAGAGAGAGAAAGAGGGGGGAGGGGGGGGGGGATGGTGGGGGGGGGGGAAGGGGACAAAGAGACGAGAGAGGAAAAAGGGTATAATTGTTCAGTCTTTTAAAAAGATGCTAGTTCCATTTTTTGGCCGATTTGACACGAACATCTAGATTTAATTTTGAAATAGCTTCTTGTTATAGACTCGAGAAAGCTTTCACTAAAAAGTATTGCACGAACAATCCGCCGATGATAAATGGTAGTTGATTGAAAAACTAAAAATGAAAGACTGTCCGGGATCCCGTCATTATCTCACGTCTATTCACAGCCATGCATAAATAATTGTGCATGTAGCATGTATATATACGTTTTTGTAAGTTTCTTTTTCGTTTTCAATCAGCATCATCTGTCAAAATTTGTTCGGAGAGGAAATTCTGACACAATCCTTTTATTTCGGCGGTAATCGGGCCATGCAACTGTATCCACCATTCGAAAAACCATACTTCACCTCTGCCAGGGTCCTCGAGCAAAAAATACAAACAATATTAATTTTAACTAGAACTTGTCATTTTGATCAGGCCTTTGAGACAAACCTGAATAAATGAAGTGATTTCTTTTTATTGTGACAATAAATCTTGTCTTTGGCCCGTGGACAATTATTCGAAAGCATTTTTACTATTGTAAAGACAGACAAAAGATAGTTGTTGGCCTTTACTTAAGATTCAGCAATAGTTGTTTGAATTCTCCCTTTGGGTAATAAGTCTTTTGCTAAAATTGTGTTCGAAATGAATTAATGCCAGTTATAATAGATATGGTTCAGTTTTGGTTCCTAACCCAGAAATGAGTCAGGCCCAACGGGACCTAGATCTGGGTCAATTATGACCACGGTGAAAAAAAAGGGTAAATGAAGGTTTGTTTAGAGTTGAGGTTAAACATTTCAACCGTCGCAGAGCAGTTCTGCACAAGAAGAAAGAAACTGTAATAATATCAGTAGTACAAACTCGGGATAGTGTGGATTTGCAAAGCACACAGCTCCACCAGACTAAAATAATACAATAACTCCACTAGACTTCGACTACAAGATTACAACATTACTAATTGAAGAAGCAATAGTTATCGTGGAAATGCTTGTGAAAATTAAAATGACATGCACTTGAGAGCATTTCTGAGTTGACTTAATGATGAACACAATTTTGATATCAATGGTTCGGTTCGGGTTTTGTTTTAAAAATGAAATCTTTTACTGGGTAAAACAAAGTAAGGTGCAATTCGTCTAGATGGATGCTGAAAAATGAACCAATAAGTGCCGCAGCATTCAGACAATCAGACTAAAACCACGTAGTTATTTTCGTCTTCTGTGATTTAACGAGATTATCGTAAACTTCGTTTTGGTTAGTTTTTTTTTCAACCCTGGGGAACCTAAACTGATTAGGATGCGATTAAAACATGGTTCTTTTTTAGATGCAATCATTGAGCTATAGGACTGAGCTATAGCTATCTGATTGCCAGCGACGATCGTTACCTCATGAGGTTTACGTGCAGCTACGATTGTTGTTGTCAATGGCGTTGTTGTTGTTGTTGTTGTTGTTGTTGTTGTTTGTTGTTTTCTAATTTTGGTTTCCTTTCGGTGTTATGTACAATTCTACCCTGTTTTGAGTTGTGTGGTATATTATGCACTGTGTCCTGTTGGTCTTGTCCATAATGTATGCCCTTCTTAGTGATTCTGCTGTTCGAATGTGAATTGTATTCTTAACTACATTTATGTTATATGGTCGTAGTTCAGCACTTTGGCTGCGATAGTCAATTTAATGCAGGACATACATAAACCAGTGTATGTATTGTTTGAAAACAAAAAAGTACAGGGTTGGCAGTTATCGAGTTAATTATGAACACGATTTTGATATCAACGGTTCGGTTTGGGTTTTGTTTTAAAAATTAATTATTGAATCATCGATTATTTTCGATTAAAAAAAAACTCTCGTACAAAGTTAACCAGTATCAATCCTCCAAAGAAATATCTCCATTGGGAAACTGTCGAAGAAACGGCAATTGGAAGAACCCACAAATCGACGTAGGTTATTTTAATTGCCAGAATCGAAATTAAGCACGTGTTTGAAACCCTTACAAAACGTTTGTAATGGGAGGCTTTTGAACGCTAGGTGGCAGCAGACAAACCAGGTCAAGTTCCATTGTGTACGTAGTTCTAATCATGCGCACATTGCCGAGAAGCTGCCACCTAGCTTTCCAAAAGTCCCCCGTTGAATTCAACTCAACATTCGTTTCCAGATTGCAAAACGTACACACAAGTAATCAAAGAGAAGGTCAATTGAACGAAGATGTACAAAGAACTACAAGAATAATAATTATATGAGACACAATGAAGCAGAGGCAAATATAGGGGCATATTCAAAAGACCAAGTTTTGCAGAGAAATGCCTTAAAAAAACACAAGATACTGGACTTTATAACAAATCAACTTACGACATATCGCACTGGACAGACAGGGACGGAACAGGACAAACAAACAAAGCTTACTCGACCTAACGAGCTAGGACGGAACAAAAAGGTAATTCACAACTAGAAACTCATAAAAGGTGAAGGACGAAAAGAGAAGTAGCTACTCTAGATAATTAGATCTTCGTTTTTTCACCTAATTTTTATGATTTTTTCAGGTTTTTACGGTGTATTACTTTAAAAGAAAGCTTGACTATTGGACAAGAATGTACTCCCCATGTTATAATTATAAATTTGAAATTCCTTCCAGAATGTCTTTAGCAAACAGTGATAGCTGTCGCCTAGATGAGGACACTCTTACCGGCTGAGAGAATGTATCATACAGCAAAGGGTGTTGAAGTTACAGAACGAAATAAGAAGGTTCAGTTGACATAATATACTGCGTGTCGAGAACACCACAGAATACGTTAACACTAACGTTGTTACATTTACACCTGTCACGGATGTTCCTATAGTTGGCCCGTGAAAGTAGACACACACACACACGCACGACAGCAGAAAAAAAAGAATGTTGTGGGTTGTACACAATAAGTTATTCCACAGAATAATTTATTTTTTACATGAATTCCCAAGGACCCTTGTCGTTCTGTGCATGAGAGTATAAAGGGCACAGTGATGGAATCAGCAAAGAAAACAAGTAAAGGTACTTTACAAGATTGTAACGTCGAGTTGTTGTGTTTATTATTACGAGTAACTCACACTGTCAGGCATCGGGTAAATACAATGGGGAGCGAATCTGAGCGAATCAAACCGGCAGTTCCCCAGCATCATGCTTGATCGCTGATCAGTTATACGCAACGGACAAACCTTTTTCTTCTTCCCCAATGTTGAAAATTTGAACTGCGGGGAAACAGGTAAGCAAATACGCAAGTGATTGAGGAAATGAGACACACAGTAATCCGAGCCTTAACTCTGTTCTCTTCTAGAGTTAAAAGCTGTTCAGAATTTGCTTAATGTATTGCACATTATACAAGAACGGGAGCGGGCATGATTGTATCCGACAGGGAGGGGGGTACGCTATGTTGTCTGTCCCCCCCACCCTGAAGCTCGGGATCAGAAAAGCAGAGGAACAAAACACCGTATTCGGGACGCAAAAACCCCGGGACATCAAACTGTGATACCCACCGTTAAAACCAGCAACATTTCCACCGTGGTTAATGTATCAATATTCCGCAAGAATACATCAGAGTAGTGCAGTTTCCTTTTATACTGAGCCCAAAACCCGTGGCGGTTTGGCGCGAGAACTCCCCAGCGGGCCCATCCCCCCAGCTTGGTTTTGCATTCCAACGAGAAAACGGAATCGATGAGCAGGCTTTGAAACTCAAGCCAACCTCTGCCGTGATCAATACACGTACGACAGCGCCAAACTCTTTCCCGGGAAACGGAAAACGTATTTCCACGACTGCCGAGGTTTCTTTTTTCCTGCTTTACAACTGTTGATGGGAAAGAGGTAAACCGCCTTTTCTGTTTGGCTGAAGAAGAAGATGAAGAAGAATTCACACACAGGCGAATAATTCAATCATGAAACACTTTCCTTCCGGAATCCTTTACGAATCTTTTTGAAAACATGCTTTGTATATTAATAATATAGTATAGAAAAAACACTCAATGATGCGCCAGCCGTTTTTTTTTTCCTTATCACGAACTTTCTCCCGAAGTAATTTTAATTTTCTAGCATGTCTACTCCGTCTCGGGTCAAGTTTCTGTCACGAATCCCTGAAGATTTCGGCTGACTTGAATTTCGCCCGAGAAAGAAAAATGTTACAAGGTTCGGGTGTGGTTACCCAATCGAATTTATGAAAACCCTACCCCGTCGAAACTGCTCTGATTGTATTAACTCGGAAAACCTAATTATAAAAATAGTTCAATCAGACGATTTTGCAGATGAGTTTGATATTTAGTATACACTTTTTTTTTATGACAAATGGGACGCAGACGAAACGAGGTCATCTGGTAATGTGTTGCTGACAAATACAATTCTGGCATTCTATCATCGGATTGGCATAAAATATCGGTTTATATTTCATTTTATACAATTTGTCCATTAGGAAACTGCTCTATTCGGGAAAAGATCACCAACATTTTCGGTGTTTTTCAAAGAGTATTTCTTCAGAAGAGAAGAAGACAAAATCTCCATTACACTTTATCTTTATAATAAAACGCTGCGTGTGTCTTTTTTAGACTGAGTGAGAGAGGGCGTCCTATGGTCAAGTGTAATACATTATAACAAAAGTGAACCAATCGAATACCACTAATTATTGGAAATAGATATTTGTTGTTTGTTTGTTTGTTTAGACGACTTTTCCCAATAAAGGAACTTGGCAAAGCTCACACAAGGGGATATAAACAGCCAATCTCTCTCATACAAACATTGGTTTATCGTCTATGATTATAAATCGCACAAATCAATAGTTGTGATTCGTTAGCTAGACGACAATACTTATTCTAGTCATTGTGAATTCAGCGGTTAACTTGTCTGGATTCGAACCCATAACCTTTTGATTGCAAGTGCTGCAGTCTATAACCCCTTGACCACGCTGACAATAATAACGTATAACATGTCATTGACTTAACCGGTCAAAATAACGGATCTGCCGGCCACAAGGGTCGGGTATAGTGAGAGTACGAGTGTTTGTCGAGGGAATCCAGCTCCCGGAAATAATGATTCAGAACTGGAGTTATAGCAAAAGCCCTCCGGTCTTGGATTAACCAATATCCCAGGGTCGTCCGGGCCCGGATCCACTCCCGGTTCCCTCTCTCTCTCTCTCTCAATGATCCGGCCTCCATTTGACAAGGGAGTTTAATACGGCTATGAAGGTGCAAATCCCCTACACTATTTACATGCATTAGCATACGTCACTCTATTTTAAATACCAATTATTTACGGGCCAGCAAAGGGGGGGGGGGTAGATAGGGGACAGGGATCGAAGATCCAATTTGTAGAGTTCGTCAACGGGGGGCTCTCTTTGTAATATTTACCCACTATTCCCAGCGCTCCCAGCACACAGCAGAACAATAATCTATCTGAGCGTAATAAAATAGACGCGCCGCTTCTTTTCAACTCGACGACGCGAGAATGTATGACAAGTAGTATTTCTTTCTTGACTCTTTATTCCCCGAAGTTGTACCGTGGCAGGCAGTAGCTTCAGTGACAGGCAATAAGAAGAATGATTTAAAGGTGGACAACTTGATCAAAAACAAAAAAAGGTGTAGGCCTGCCGTCGAGTTTTAATCTGAATGCTTAGATTTGTTATCAATTTGATACCTGAGCGTAAATTGTCCTCTGAACGAAAAAAGAAGAAGACGAAAACAAAAAAGAAAGAGAGAAGAAAGGAGTGAAAAAAAAATACAGCCATGGTCAAGTGCGATTTGCCTCTGGCCCTCGATTTATATTTTGATTCGAAAATTCTAATGAGCCAATAAATGAACGTGTTCAATAAAATCTGAAACTTATCCGAGGCACTAATACTTGCATCAGATATATACAAAGAAAAATAGGGGGCAAGTCCAGATCAGAAAATTTCCCTCAAAACATAAACAATTATTGAAAACATATAAACCAATCTCATGAAAATGTACACGGCATGTTAAAAGGAATGCTTTTAGAAAAAAACTGAACGATGGAAAAGAACGTTGTCTTCCAAAAATGTGCCACACATTAAAGAGTTGAGGAAATGTCACTGTAATTTGTGCCGACAGGGATTTTTAACAGAACTTTTTGAAGACTCACGGAAAAAATTGATGTCACACTTAATTATGAAGAAAACACGAAAGGATGTTAGAAGTCAAACGCGAGACACGTTCTGCACTCAGAGCAGCTTCATTTCCGTGAACAATAACGATGTTCCATTTGTTGAGTCCAACGGGACATGTTAAACCAGTCTATTCTGACTGACGTTGAATTGTCAAAAACTGATTTAGATGGATTTTGGGGGGTCTTAATTTGTGATAATTTTCCCACGATGGACTGCTGTCGAGCTTCACGCTATAGCCCAGTACGTTTAGAAAGTGACGGTCTGCATATCCAAACTCAAAGCCCATACTTGTAAAACATAATTGTAAAATTGTATTTTCAACACCATTCACTTCAATTCGATTGTTTGAAACAAATCAAGATTCTGAATTGTAAACACTGGTGGTATAAGCACACAAAGATCTACCAGCTCCAGTGTTACCATGAACTGTGCAGAATTTAAACATTGTAAGACATTCTGCACATCTCTAATTGTTTTTTATTAAGTATTTTATGTCAGTCGCTCGCTGAATTCGTTAAAGGCAGACTAGTATCTTCACTTGGTGAATCCCAACATGTGCATGAAATCACAGACCTGTGAAAATTTGAGCTCAATTGGTCATCAAAGTTGCAAATAATGAAAGAAAAAACACCCTTGTTGCATAGAATTGTGTGCTTTCAAAATATGGCTGAAAAGGCTTCATGCCTGAAGCCTTTTTCAAAATATTTTAGATATTTTAGTTAGAAATTACCTCTTTCTCAAAAACTACATCATGTCAGAGAGAGTCGTTTCTCACAATGTTTCATACTATCCAGCAGCTCGCAGGTGCTCCTTACCGAGTACATTTTTATGGTGATGTATTTCTTGAGTAATTACCAAAAGTATCCACGGCCTTTAATCAACGCTAAACGTAGATGAAGGTTTCTGGTTTTAGAATGACAAGGGCACGGGTACTTTTGATCCTTTTACAAGACGTTTCTAAATACTCGCCCTGACGTGAACAAATAAACATTTCAGAACAAGAGATCTACAGAATTACCATATCCTCGTAAAAAAAAAGCAATTAAACTGTCTGCCTTACTTCAAGTGGGACGATCTGATTGATTTGATATTCAGATTAGTAAGTCGTGGAGAGATCTTCTTAAATACATTTTTTTATTAGAACAACATTAGCTGGAATCCGTGTACCGTCCACTTCTAATTTAAAACTCGATGAATTATGCAAGCCGGAAAAAATAATGGACCGCGGTATGAAGATTTTTTTGGTCTTGATTAAAAACGAAGTGAATAGTCGACGAATAATGAAAGAACACAACTAAGTACTTTGATCGTTATAGATGTGCACTCATGTTTGTTTTAATAGTTTAAATTACGTAATGAACCGCTATTTGTCCTTGGTGTTTGGTGTTTGGAAAAAATAAATAGTAATGAAATGAAACACGCAGGAATCCAAAGTGACACTTGGAAGTGAATAACTTTTACATAAAGTTACCATACATTTTTGCTGCAATGAATTAATCTGTTCTCTTACTAGTTATTACATTTCAATTTCGTTTGTAAACTCTTGGTGGCGTCCTTTATTTGACGTATATGAAAGAGCAGGAAGAGGGAGGGGGGCATTTTCAGTTATCAGTGATTCCTAGCTTGATCAAACTTAGAAATCATTTCCCACTTCTCCCAGCGGTATAAATCAAATCGACGGCAATCAATTTGTGTTCGTGAGGGGTGACTTTTTTATCTTCTCCAATAACAGAGGGTTTCATCTTGGGCCAACAAGTGATGACGTATCGGTAAGTCAGTTACATGAATGTTTATTGGGTAAACATCAGAGCTTCGCGTTGCTGTTAGCGCTGGCTTGGCACATGTCCAACTGTCACCCGAGTGATTGTCGATAGCTACTTATAAAGTTGGGGGGATGGGGGAAACAAGCTGAACACGAGCTCACAGCATTCAGTAGTGACCTGCCTCGGGGCCTCGTTATAATATGACACTCTCAGTGTTAGTCAGCCCTTTATTTAAACTGTTATCCAATGGTTCTGGAGAAAGAAAGAAAGAAAGAAAGAAAAAAAAAACAACGGCAAAGTGTAATTCTTTACAAGAGTGTGAGGACAAAGGCGTGGATGATCGGGAGGTGAAAATGCCCTTCAGCTCTTCTCAATTGCATAGTCGTACGTCTAAACCCAAACGTCAACCTCTCCCAATCCCACGATTAACCATGTTTCCCCCCGGAAAAGGTGTCAAAACGACCCAGCAATGGGTCAAACTGACGCAGAATCAATTTAATTTAATTTAATTCATTTCAAATCAACATCTTTTTCTAAATTGGTTAAAAATTAAGAAGTAGACAAAATAAACAAACTTAAAAAGATTTTTTTAATCACAGACAACCAAGAACTGATTGAATTAAAAAAAACAACGAAATGATTATATGAGAATCCGAGTTAGAGCCCAAAGTCTAAAATCAGTTTCCGGGTCTGCCCCCTGGGACACGGGATACGGTTAAAATCATGACCCGGGAGATCTAGACTTACAGTCCATTAAATATGTATTGCACATTGAGCAGATTGTCACTTATAAAAGCAACTGGTTGTTTTACGACCAGCAAATCTCATATTCTTTTTTTCCGGCGAGCGATATATAGGCCTACATTTACTCCAGTTTATTAAACAGATTCCCCGTGTAGATTGGTACTTGTGGCAACTTGACACCACTGATCTTTCCAAAACTAATTTCCAAACGGTGACGTTGAAGCATCTCTCCCGCCCCCCATCTAATTAGTTAGTGATGTACTGTTGAGCTGATGGTGTGTTTTATGGCGCTCTGTCAATTCAGCACGGATTTATACTTCCCTCCGGATCGTTACATGCCCATTTTACGCAGATGACGTTTTCGTTCACAATTTGACAATCTTCCCCAGCAGAGCCCACTGTGTATACGTCAAAGGAGGGACGGGTATGCGTCACAGGACAATGACATGGAGCACACCAGCCCTGTGGTGTAAGAGCCCGGCAGTCGATAATAATTTAGAATAATTCCAAGACTAGGCACAGTGTTTGTTACAACGCGGGTCAACGCCCGTCAAGTCAGCGCCGAATGCGCTCCACTATGGAAGAAACACGGGGAAATAATGTCCGCAAGTTTTACCCCGCTACAACAAACAGTGGTTGACGAGAGGGGCGGGGGCGGGGGGGGCACACCCCCAAAACAATGTCAATCACAAACTCTTGTCGATAGGATCGATGCACTCTATTTATTGCTCGACGGTCTCCATTCAAATATCGACACTTGGCTTAGATTTCCTCTTTTCTGATGCTATCTTAAGAGGCATTTTATCCCAGGAAAATACGCAGCTAAAGCCCTTCTGCCCCCCCGACTACTTCTGCGGTACTTTAGCGGTTTTTCTGTGCAGTGACACACAGAGGTTTTTGTTTTACACCATGCATGCCATTGATTCAGTAATTGCAGAAAATGAATCAACGATTGCGTTCAGTTACATCGAGTATTATGTCCTCTGAGAGGCCAATCGTGTTACATTATAGAGTTGGAAAATTTATCTTGTCCGATATTGAGGTGATATTTAAGTATGCAGGTATGACGAACTCGGTGTTGATGACATGCACTTACGGTGTAAACAAGTACTAATCGAAAGCAAACTATATTTACTCGTTGCTGGAAAAACACACACAAACAAACAGACATCGCCAGTGTCCTCAGTGGGTACCAGTGCTTTCTATCGCACATTACTGACAATGAGGGCGTAGCCTATGGTTTGATCAAGTTTTACATCAAATCTGACTTGATTTGTCAGTGTTTTTTATGGAGCCATGATGCTGTTTTCCCCCGAAAATAGGGAATCAAGTTAGACTAAAAGAACCTCATTAGAAATGCTCCTTAAAACCACCACTACTGACTGTCAGTAATGGACAAATGCTACTCTTCGTCTGAATTCCTCCTTCAAAGCAAATTTTGCCAAAATTGTCCAAACTAGTAAGGTTTTCTCACTGAAGAAAAAAAGAAGAAGAGTTAAACAAAAGATTGGCGTATCTGTTAATGTTAAGGGAAACAGGTGTCATTTGCGGTAACTACTAAATATGAATGGATGTAATAAGGCGATGTGGTACGACATTATTCAATAGTGACAATAATAAAAAATGATAATAAAGATGGCAAACTTATTTAATTATCTTCCCATCAAAGAGAGGGAAATAATTATCATTTGCTCTCTCTCTTCCCCTCTCTCTATAAAAAGAAATAATTGCACTTCTCAAGAAAAAAAAGCCCCACATTGATGATAAAGTAATGACGGATAGTTCTACGGTTCGTTTTGCAATTAGGCAATATGTTTTCACCGAGTATTCAATGCTGCACATAACTTATCCACAAACTAATTGGCTTAACAAAAAAAAAAAAAAAAAATTCCAAACCCATACAAAAAAGTAATCAATGTTATTTGTTCCTCTTTATAGATGCTGAGTCAATGAAGCAACTGTCTGGCAATCTTGTATATAATTAAGAGACATAGCAAAGTTTTTTTGCGAAAAAATCGAATATTAGGCCTACTATTAGGCTCAAAATTGAAGAATATTGAACTTATAATGTAAACATGAAGAGTATTAATGTTTACACGTGGGTTTCATATGTCCTAAACTTGTCAAAGCATTAAATGTTACCATAAATAAACCATGAAGTGCTCTCAATCATGGATTAGATCTTTAATAAAAAATAAAAAGAAGAAGAAGACTTACAAAATTACAGCGATGACATTTCCCTTGTCATGTCATAAACACATAAAGTTGCAAACACTTTAGACACGTTCGGTCGATAACCCCCAAATTCACAATCACCCAAACTTCCACGCACCCGACGGTCGTTTCGACTTTTCTTTCTTCGCCTTTTATTTTTTATTTGAATGCATAACATCAAATAGTTTTTCCTAATAACAAGAGTTATTACTTTACTTTGCGTCCCTCACTTTTATGTGATGTGTCCCTTTTTTTGTTTTCTTGTAAGAGGCGAACGAGAAGAGTGAGAGCGAACGAGAAGAAGAGGAAGAAGAATTAGAAGAAGAACTGAGTATACTTGGGTCAGCGTTTTTTTCTTTTCTTCGTTCTTCTGCCTCAGGGACTCATAAATGAAAATGAATCTTTTTCAATCGCTGCTTGTCAATTTCCATCCCATCCATTCTCATCATAGTGACGTGCATTACTATCGCGTGTACCCTTTTTTTCTCCCTCTCTTCTCTTTCGTTAAAGGCATTGATCTTGCTTACACTTTTCACCGATGGAAGAACGCGCGCACAATGGCAAGTTAAAAAAAAGGCACAGGTGTTAAAAATTTGTTCAAACATGGCACAACATTGTTGATGTAGCCGAAGCTGTTCCAATAACATGCGCGTGGCTTTTTCCGTTTTAGATTCACGATGGCCGTGGAAAGTCACACTCGGGAATAATTCAGACACCGCTCCAGCTTCGTGAATGCGATTGCAGAAAACCATTACTGTTTTTCATTTAATTAACATAAGACAAGGGTCGTACTACTTTTTCGCCGAGACTAAATTTGGTTTCGATCCGAAGTGGGGGCGGGGTGGGGGGGGGGGGGGCCAGCAAAATTGTGCATACCATGATGAACGTCTGTTTTACGCGTGATATTCGAGTCTTTAGTTTCATTTTTTTCCCCGCAGGCGTTCTATACTAAAACGGGGTTGAGGTTTGACAACTCATAATATTTCTAGAGGATATTGACTCCATTGTTAATCATATGCTCTTGACATACTTCTTAAAAGTGTCACCCCACGTCTTTTAAAATTGACAAACCACGCCTCGTTTTTATGCAAATTTAAGGCTTATGCTTTTTATACCACATTTTCTTAATCATAGCACTTGTATTCATAATTCACGTAAATATTCAAAGTACGTCACGTGTTCATAAAAGGGAATGATAGCACAACAAACTAAACAACAATTTGAGATAATACTAAACTAGTATAGCAATACTATATACCTTTGAGACTTGTTGACAAGATCTCAGCCAACTCAATTCATGACTTCATGCAAAATAGTTAAACATAGAACTTAATAGCAACCATCTCACGGAACGTTGATCAGTTCGCCTATTTGTACTTTCTATACAAGAAGGCAGCTATAACACTAAACCATGGAGAGAGAACCGTATGCATTACGGAACAAAGAGGAGAAACGTGGGTACCAATCTGTTCAGTTATACATTTTCCATAGTTTCTCTGAGGGTAGCATTTCTCGGTGGTTTGCGCTGGGTATCCGCTAATGCGGAGAGTATTATCCGAAGCTAGCTATGACGTCACAGTATTGAATCGTTGTCAATCGGTTTAGGGAATGTCTCGTTGTGTTTTGATAGGGGGTATTTTTCTCTCCGTAGTCTGTCATAAAGACACTTAGAAAGGGGATGTTTAATATGAAACGGTATAAGCAGGAGGTCTCAGGAGTCAATATTTGTTCAATACTTCATGTATAGTCGTGAGAACGAGACAGACGTATGCTGATTTGTTAGAAAACATCCCATCTTTCGTTTTGAAGCATTTTTTTTTAAATGTCGTCTATGTTTACGACAATGATGATTGAGTAACTGAAAACGATCATACTTATGAAGAATCAACTGCGGCTTGGGGATTCGAACCTGCAACCTCGTCATTACAAGTCATGTAGCAAAATCTATTAGGCACTTTCCTTTTTCTTTTTTTTTCACTAAAAGGCACACGTGTGTGGAATTTTATCCGCACATCTAATTAGTTTAAGTAACCCAAACTATAAGCTCCCGTGTTGTTCATCACTGTCGGATACACCGACGATACAGCAAATCAAACAAACCTACATGATTAATATGGTCACACCACAATCTCCATGCAGTGGTATTGGTGCATTTACAAGCAATTCTCAGGTCAAAAACCTTGCTAAACCTACTGTAAACCTGATATGTATTTTAGCCAATGGCGAGGAAGGAGTGTCCAGCTAGAGGTGACGTCGGATCACGTGCAAGGCAACAAAATCATACATATTCATTTGTGTGTGGAGGTTTTTTTTCTCTCCACCGCGTCGAACCCCGCAAGCTTCACTAACCATAACACAATATTTTTCATATAAACTCTTCCTCAGAAATCTCATGCTATTAAAAGAGGTCAGCGGGGAAATGAAATTATAACTCTCTTTTAAAAATGATATATTAGTCGTCTCGGAACTCCGCATAAAGCTTCGTAAATGAGGCTCAGCGACAATATCCAATACGAAAAGAACCTATGACCTCGTGCTTGCAAGCCCGAGAAGCAAAATCATATATTTTAAAGTAAGGTACATTTTCCCTCAACCATGCAACCCTGCTCAATCTAGAAGGAAAAGTGTCTGAAACTTAGACTAAATCATCAAGATTGCGCAGACACAGATCACACGAGTCTTTCCAACGTATAGTATATCCAGGCGACGCCGCCAATGTAGCGCCCGAGGCAGTGCTATATTAACGTGTCAGGATAATGTGAATATATACACCTTTGTGAGTATGAATGTTTTATGAACAATTCCTTATATGCAGTTTCACCGTGAAAAGTTGTTTTGACTGAACTGGAGCAACTTTAAAGCGACAGAGGGTGCTCAAATTGTGCTTCCCGATTGCCCAAAACGAAATGCTTCTGATTTGAAATTCAAATGCAAGTATAGTGCTGTACAATCGACCGTTATAATGTAGCATCTATAGCTAACTCAAGTGTTTAGGTTGTCTGCTTAAAACAATGTTTTTTTCCATTGTAAACATAATTATTGTATTTCTTTTTAATAAATATAAACAGAAATTGTCGCACTAAAAGATATCTTAGTTGTATAGTATAAATAAGCAGCAAAAGCAGCAACAACATTAACAACAACAAGAACAACAACAACAACAACAACAACAACAACAACAACAACAACAACAACAACAACAACAACAGCAGCAACAACAACAACAACAACAACAACAACAACAGCAGCAACAACAACAACAACAACAACAACAACAACAACAACAATCAGCAAACAACAACAACAATCAGCAAACAACAAAGACAACCTACAACAACGACCCAACAGCATTCGTAGAAGAGAACGTGTAACTTGAGACCCTGCGAAAATGTAAACGCAATTGGCTTTGGCCTTTGAACAGATCACCCTAAAGAAATCAGTTACCCAAGCTTGCCAAAGATTTCCAGTTAAACTAGCGGGCTAGGTCAAATAACATCGATTGCCATGGCAACCCCAGAGTGTCGTAAAACGCCACTCTTGGTTCTGCATTGATTATAAAAGTAGAAGATGCAGCGCACATCACAACCAACCTGTGTGAAGATTTACTTTATTTTGGTGTCAAGATTGATGTTTAAAACAAAGCCTCACATTATTTTCCTCGGCCAAGTTTCTAAATTGTTCAAAATGTAGACGTCTTTAGACTTTAGTTAATTACAAACCGATGTTGTTAGAGAAAATGGTTTAGTACCTTTTATTTCAACAAAAATCGTTATTTATTTATCCCCAACCGACAAGGAATGGGACAAATATACAGCTGCAGAAATAAAGTTCTACTGAGCTGCACAACAACAATGACCCACAGAGCCAAAGAACAATAAAGATCTACAGAGCTGCGAAGCAATAAAGATCTAGAGATGAAGAACGATAAAGATCCATAAAGCTGCATAACAATAAAGATCTACAAAGCTAGAGAACAATTAAGATCTGCAAAGCTACAGAATATAAAGATCTACAGAGCTGCAGAACAACATTTGATCTACAGACCTACAGAACAACAAAGATCAACAGAGCTCATTGCCGTGGTGGAAAAACACCACAATTCAGACCCAATCATTATTAAAAGCACCACTTTCTCAGTGCCGTCGCAAACAATCATCTGCGTTTCGTATTAAGAAATGTAGAATTTTGAGTATAGACAAATGCTATTGGTGACATCGAAACCCTTTGTGTATGATGAAACTTGTTGTCGGTCTATGCTTTGAAAACCTGATGGCAAATTGGAAAAGGCAATTTTCTTTAGAATTAAAATATTGCTTATAATAATACCCCATGTAAAATTAGCTCATTCCTTGTTTATTGAACATTGGGCTAACCACGAGGGGGCACGGGACAGCTTCCGTGATACTCTTCCGTTGTAATGCTCTTGTTTTTATAAGCTAATGGCAAACTTCTATTTAATTTTGTTTTACAAGCTATGTACAAAAAAGGTAATATAAATTACCTCGAACTAATTACCAATTGGGGGGGGGGACCTCAAACTGTAAACTGTATGTCTAGACTTGCTGCCAGGAGACTTCCCTAACTTGAGCATCTCTGTGCAGGGCATGCAAAGCCGTCGATAAAATACTCTTAAGACAAGAGAATGAAAAAAGAAAAAGAAGAAAAAAAAAGGATCTGGAAACTATCTTTAATAATCGGATAATTTAAAAAACAAAAAACTGCTGATGGCGTTTTGTGGGTTCTGTCGTGTATCGATGTGAGGGTATTGTTTGATAAACCTAGCAGCGTGGACTTAATCAGTAATGGCGAAACGAGATAGGACATGCGTTAAAACAGTGGGAGCACTTGAAAAACAGCTCGGTTGTAATAGCTAAACATTAAAACGCTGCTCGAGGCGAGACTACCGATGAGCGCTCCGCTCATTTAACGCACCGTGTAATCGGCTCTGAGGCGAGTCCCACTCGTTTTATTGTACGCTTGTGGGCTGAATTTTCACGATAGTTAGCCTTGCCTACCAGTCGTAGTCATTGACGAAGTTTCCATTCCCCCGTGGAACATTGTTTTGGGCGCATGCGAAATGTTTGCTGACAACTCCGAAGCGTCCTTGAGATATGTATGGATTGCACGGCAGGGAGAAAGTGTATACGTCAGAGAAGATTTGTGCGTGTATAAATAAGGACTAAGCATTGATTTTTGTTTCTAACTTTCCAAACAATCTTCTGTAAAATTACCCAAACCATGAGGTTTTTCCAGTCAGTTTTGGGGTAAATAAAGCGGTCAATTGAAACGTCGCGTTGCTCTATTTCGCGCGAAGTTGAAAGCTCCAGACTTCGAAACAGTCATGCAACTTCGCTTGATGTGGAAAGCAGCTCCTTTGCATCATGCGATTAAAAAAAAAGAAAGATATACAATCCACTCAAACAGCGTACAAATTTGCAGTGATTTTCATAGAAACATCTCTAGTTGCAAGTATCAGTCTGCTGAATTGAATGAATATTTCCATAGGCTAAAAAGAACACCTTATACGCATAATTGAATATAGAGCTGTATGAATTCCCTGGCCTCAGAGCAAAATAGAAAGACGGTTTCAACTGAAAAGAGGAAAATCGCTTTAAAGGGCCCATAAACTGGAAACTATTTTAATGCAATCCTTGGGAGATGCACCTTTGTGTCCCATTTCATCTTATTTTTTAAAATTTTCGTTTTGCTATTTTTTAAAGGGTATTTTCATCGGTGGCTTTCATGAGCAAAAGTTTGAAGTCATGTCAGGCAGAAATCTCGATGTTACCGCCAATAGTTTAAGCGCAAAAAGTGGACAGAATTTAGGATGTTTCGCTGTCGTAAACTTTCTTTTCTTTAGTGATTTGTTGGTGCGTCAGTTTTTTGGCAGTCAGCCAAAGCACAACCTTAACCCACACATCTTTTCACAAGCAAATTTTGGGTCCACAATTCTCACAGAAATGACATCGCTGCGACAGCACCTCAATTATCAAAATAAGAGAGGGGGGGGGGGCTTTAACTTTTTACAGAAATTCACTTTTCATGGAAGCTAACAAATATGAATGTCAATTAGTTTCAATAAACATAAGGGGATAAGGAAGTAGCTCAACAAATGTCAATTTTTTATTTCAGGGGCCCTTTAATATGACTGCAAATTGATAAAAAAAATAGGCTGCTTTTTTGCCGAAATGACTGGCATTAACAACAATCTCATGTTTATATTCCCAACACCATGTTTGTGAAACCCGTAAATCGAGGACTTCTCTTCGTTCTCCCATTGTTTGGCCTTAGACCTTTTTAATAGCGACGTCCCCATTGGTTTTGTATACACGAAAGCGAAGCGAGGACGTCCTCGCTCTGTCAAAACACCCGGGTCCCTTTGTTAGAGTCTTCGTTTCAATGGGTAGACACGCTCACACAACACACACACACACACACACACATCCTTACGGATCCGGTTTGTGGGGTACTGCTATTGTTGTTCTATTATTCCCTTTTCTGAAGAATTCCCTTGTGGGGCCCAATTGTTCCTATTGAAATGACCTTGTGGGGTCCATTGTTCCATTGTTGTCAGGACCCCACATATGCCCTTCTGTGTGTACACACACACACACACACACACACACACACACACACACTCCTTACGGATCCGTTTGTGGGGTACTGCTATTGTTGTTCTATTATTCCCTTTTCTGAAGAATTCCCTTGTGGGGCCCAATTGTTCCTATGAAATGACCTTGTGGGGTCCATTGTTCCATTGTTGTCAGGACCCCACATATGCCCTTCTGTGTGTACACACACACACACACACATCCTTACGGATCCGGTTTGTGGGGTACTGCTATTGTTGTTCTATTATTCCCTTTTCTGAAGAATTCCCTTGTGGGGCCCAATTGTTCCTATTGAAATGACCTTGTGGGGTCCATTGTTCCATTGTTGTCAGGACCCCACATATGCCCTTCTGTGTGTACACACACACACACACACACACACACACACACACACACACACACACACACAAACCCCCCCCGCCCCCCCCGCCCCCCCCCCCCCCAAAAAAAAAGAAAACAAACTGACACACATACCTCCACACCTGCAGCTCTGTGGACAAATTTCATTTGGTCTATTGCACTTTAAAGAAACAACAACAAAAACCAAAACGTGAACATTTGGTTTAAAGTCCCTACATTGTGTGGACTTCTTTTGTTCTCAGGTCCACACTTGGTATGTAATGATAGCCCACCCCCAAGAAAAACAAAACAAAACATCAAACAAGAACAAACAAGAACAACAACACCAACAAAACAAATCGAACAAAGAGGAACAATCCCGTCTTAAAAATGCGATTATTTGCAATTAGAATACTAGAACTTGCTCTAACAATTAGCTTGACGAGACTTGTACGTCGTTCTAAAAAATCTGCAACGAAACATTACATTAACCTTTTTCACATCACAACAAAAGCATTATATTTTCCATTAAAAAACGAAAGAAAAAAAAACGAAAAACGAAACAAAGAAACCAGGTCATTTTTTGTTGTTGAAAAACGGGGGCTTTGAATGAAATTCATTCTTCCGAAGAACAGACAAAGCACCATTCCGTAAAATTGTTCGGATCTACATTTTTTAAGGCCACGGTACAGTGTGAATAACAATCGTCCGTGGTTTTGCAATCATTGTAGGGTTTGGACATTATTTATACCATGTTTTCGCTGTGTATTATTACTAATTTAATGTTAACCTTTTCTTACATTAATTTAGTTGGCTTTCTTTTTGATATTACTCTTCAACTGAAAATAGTAATGTACAATATTTACAAAAAATACACCTAATCACAGGGAAATTTTAAAAAGAAGACAATCTATGCAAATTAATTACGGGAAAACTAAATTATTAAACAATTTATTTAAAATAACGGACTTAACTAAAATGTTACAGTGTAATATTTATTTATATATTCGTATTGAACCCGTTGAAATTTTACAGTAATACGCTGTTTTCTAATGGTGTCCAGCAAGAATATAATATCCATTGCTTAACGTGAGTGTACATAACTAACAAATAATTTAAATAACAAATAATAAAGACTGTAATAGGCAATATTTGGAAGACATTCCACTGTTCTTGTTTTCAAACTCTCATTTACTTGTTAATTAATTTATTAACTAATATTCATAACCCTAACAACGGGAACGTATAGGACCGGTCAGCAAAAAACAGCGAACCCTAAATCCTAAAACTCACTTCGACCAACCAGTATTAATAAACACAAGACAAAAAATGTCAAACCAACTCAAATTTGACATTACCCGGCTTTAAAGTCTCCATCAAAACGAACCGATCTGTCTTAGAGTATAGATTGAAAAGAACAACCCGCACTCTTGGTTTACAATGATCATGTATAGTCATGGACACATGTTTTTGTCACAATATCCTGTTTTATGGTAAAGTGAAACCGATGATCCCAACGTCGTCCCATTTCACCCTTATCTCCCCCACCCTCCATATGGAGAAAGCCCACCCCCGAGGATCTAGGTCAGACACTGGTGTTGCATAGTAGAACGCCTCCGGGCCGTGGAGGAGCCAACAAAAAAAGAGAGCATCAAACGAAACACCTTTTCTACCAAAAAAAAAAACCCATAATGGACATGACACGGTTTACTTGCACCTCGTATTATCGCATGACTGGTACACACTCATATCGTGGAGCATCAACTTTAAATAGCGAGGAGACACAGTCGAAAACGAGAGGGGGAAAAATCCGTCCAGTCGTAAGCCCACACATCCCCGCCCGAAGGGGGTCTTTCACATACGGTCTTTGCTTAGCCTGGGATTGTTAACCCTCCTGCGTGATCAGAAGAGGGTTCCAGAGGAGTGGTTCGGTTCCAGGCTGAGTATTTCCCAACAATGTAAGCCGGGGTATTAGTGCAGTGGTTTGGTTTAAAAACAAAACGGAAGAACTACAAAAACAGAAGCCACGGATTTGCGAATGAGCATTTGGTGTTATTTAATAATAAACGGCGACGCGTATTTTCGTTTGATATCTTTTCTTTTCCTTTCTTCTTTTTTTGTTCAGTCAAAAGCGACGATGGCTTTAAGGCATCGGTGTGAAGATCATCACAACTTGATCAAAAGGTGGGGCTACCGTAATCCAATGCGGTAGTGGTAACGGTCGTGACGTCATAATTACGTAATTGGGACATTCCTCTGCGCACCTCATTCTAAACCTAATCATGTATAGAGGATTAAATAATAACAACCTGTCATTATAGTTTTGATTGTATAAAACAAAAAACTGCACGAAAGAAAACCTTACAGTTATTTTCATTCAAATAGATGTTAAATTTGCACCCGGGGATAAAGAAAATTATTTGGTTTTGCCCTTTCACCGATGTGTGTTTCTGCATTATGCGCTTTACAAATGTCTTAATTATTATTATTATTATTATTATTCTGTGAATAAAGATTTTATGTTTTCATGCTTTTATGTATTTGTTAATTGTTTATGGGAAGTTGCCAACACTAGTCCCTATAAAACAAACCGCTCGAAGTGAGAGATATAATGGGGGAAACGGTAACATTGAAAGATGACATTTCGTTTTGAATTGGGACAGTTTAAGAGACTAGGACGATTGCTGAGATACAGTGAAGTCCAACAGTGTTCATGTTTTATCAGTCCGTAGTATACATTATCATGACAGAGAGTCTATACGTCAATGAAGGTCAATGAAATTCATGTATCTAAACGGAAAAGAGCAATATGAACACACACATGCAAAAGACATACAGATAATTAAATACAATTTTTTTTGGAACCACTCGAACGGCAATGACGGTGTTGTTATTACACAGGCAACGATAACTGGTGATGCTACCTGATTAATTAATTGCACTGTAGCGCCAAAGTGGGAGTATATACGTCATCACCGCAGAGCGGGCGATACTTGAGTTTATTTGGGAGGACCGGGATGAACTTTGATTGTTTCCCAATTTCGGGGCGAGACCACCGGGGAATTGTGGAAAATTATGCGAAGTGCTAATTACCTTCATGAGTATTCGCCGAGAGAAATCTTCTGGGGGACCCACTATAAAAAAAAAACCCTGAACGAGTGCATGGATAACGGCCGCAAGGGTAAGCGACGGTTTGAATGCGTGATGTGCCACTAGGAGTGGGGATTTTACGCTGCAGTGCCTAGTGCCCGAAAGGGTGTATGCTTGAATGAAAACATGGCGAAATTGGGACAAGTTATTCACAAGTGCAAAACGGTGACATGCATGGGTGTTTTGTTTTCTCTTCCCGGCGTGGAAGTAACACCGTACCAGACCCCTATATCGTAATACAATTATAGAGTAGGACATGTTGACAAAAGACTTTGTTGTTTAGAGGCTGTTTGTTTCAGAGTTAGATCTTTATACTCCGCTCAAAACTAAAGATATGCCGATCACGCAATCTGCAAGAAACACTATACCATGAGTTTGACATTTTTATTCTATTACATTAAATTTTCGGTCATGAATTTTGTTCTCAAGGCTTCTGACATCAGCCCGCCCGCTCATATCGACATTTACGAGCTAAATTTGATACTTTAAAACCTTTCTGGTTGGGAATTCCATGAAGCATGCCTCCATAATTTCGTTGCCGAGGACTTCTATTTATCCAAATCGTAATTAAGTATCTCCCCCTTTCCCCCCCTGTCGTCTTTAAAGGAACTCTTGCGGAAACAAGATTGGGTATTCCAAGATCGTTTTTACATGGTTGATGATGCTACAATTAGATTCTAGGCTAAGCGGTGACCCCACGCAAGTCCCAATCGTGGTTAAATAAATTATTCAATCGCGAAGAGTTCCACAATCCTCAGTGCCCATCAATTTTCCATTTCGTGCGGTAATAATTTACCATACGGATCTTCCCCCCAATAATGTGCACCAGGAATAATAGAAAATCCATTAGGGCCGAACATTCTCAGGTTATCGAAGTCGGTGGACCCTAAAACTGATCGAAATCATTTGGTAACAATTCGCATAATTCTCAAAAAAAAAAACTTACAAGGTAGAATGTAGCTCATACTATTGTCAAACACTGAGGCAAGCCTAGCTCATGTTTTCCTTTTAGTTTTAGAGATAAGACGCTTAACAATCGGATCAAGCCTGTAAGATTGTCAAACTCTATTATAAAGTCAAGTCAAAGAATCCACACGCGTTACCAAGGGACATTTCGGAAAGTTAAACTCTCTGAAAAGCACTTAAAGTTTGTCAGTGATCTTTATTCTAAATGTTGGGCACCCTTGAGAATTAATGTCTAAAATAAATTATTTATGTTGTTAGTCCTTGGGATAGTTTAATGTAGTTTAATAAGGTAGGGTCATGTTTTTTTGTTTTTGTTTTTCAATGTAACGCTGATTTAAAGGTATCATACAGGATTGGTAGAGCTGACAAAACAGTCGCAAACAAAGTTCATGTTTTGTGTGATTAACCATATACATGAAATAACAAACCTGTGAAAATTTGAGCTCAATTGGTCATCGAGGTCACGAGAAAATAGTGAAAAGAGACTTTATGTGCGATAAAAACTATTGTTTTATTCATTTCTCAGAAACGATAGCATTTAAGGCAGAAATATTTTAAGGAACCCTTTCTACCATTAGTTACTTTAAATCATGTAAGTTATGTGTGAATCTGTGAACATTTGTGTTTTTCGATCTTACCAATAGTGTACAGGGCCTTTAAAGGCAAAACCATCAGGAAAGGTTCAGTTGAATAAAGGGCCTATATACTTGTTGAGAAAACAGCAACACCTGTCACGGTCTTTTCATCAAAAACGTCGAATCCGTCCACGTTTATCGAGGAGACAGTGGGTACCATCTTCATCTCTGGCCGCATAAGGGGCAGCATTTAAACGGACACCGCGCAAATTTTTCAAAAAGTCGCCTACGGGCGATCATTTCATACTCAAAATTTTCGACAAAATGTTATTAATTTCTAACCAACGGGGCACTCCAGACGAAATAATTTCGCAGAAAGCTCGCTACAAATACCGTCTTTATAATAAGCAGGCTTTAAGATAAAAACAATACACAATTTCATGTCGCGGTGCAAATTTATGTTTCTGCAGCACACGTCGGCTATGGAGTCAACAGTTAGGGGATAGGAAAGAACAGCCTATCTCTTAACTGTTGACTCCATAGCCGACGTGTGCTGCAGAAAAAAAAAAATTCGCTGTCGGGATCATTACCAAAATATGACCGTAACTTTAAAGAAAACGCGCATGCGTGATGCGGACTGGTCTCGGTCCTATTTGAACTTTGTCCATACGTTTTTGGAACATCATAGGCCTATAACATGGAATGTTATACCGATCGGTCGTCTTGTCCCTCCCCATGTAGTCGAACCAAGGCTGTTAAGAAAATAGACGTGGTCGCTTTTTTTTACCTTATTGGAAAGTAGTCTGCATTATCACTATTGCATGCAAGGAACGCGGCAAACACAGTATAGCTATAAACGGTCTCAATCTATTATTCCAAGCACGTCTTTAGCTAATGAAATTCCCCTCTTGGAGACCACAAACACATTCTCCTACTTTCCTTTAATCGCAATCCGTCTATTAAACAGGAGGCTCCGAGGTCAGTTTAAGTTCTGTGATGCAATCATTTTTTCCAACAGATTGAGTCCTCATGAAAGTGGACAAAATGTGCAAGTCGCTAACCTCACGTTTAACAACGGTGTCAAATCCCATCGTGTTTGGTACCCTTCTAGTGCGAAGTTTGTGTCAACACCCAAAAGCTTCCAATGACGTCACATCTCAAATATATTGATCTTTACATTTTTGTACGGGAGTATTTTCAAAAGTTCATTCCTGAGTTGTGATGATATTCAACCAAAACATCATTGGTTGTGACATTTTGACTGACGCAAAAAAAAAAACCTCTTTGGAATGTACAGACCCTTTTGTTGTTGATATCCACTGGCGACATGTTTCAATTTTTTTCTGAAAGAGTATCAAGTACATTGACAATTTACATAATTTTTTTTACGTGAGGTTAGAGACTAGTAATTTTCCCCCACACTCTCAAGAGGACGCTATCTATTGGAAAATGAGCTCCTCGCAATACTGAATTCGGTCCTTGGAACCCCCTCTTTAATGAAGGAACAGTAATTCATGTAAAATAAAGAAGAAGAAGAAAAAAAATACCCGGCTGTCTGACCTTGAAATAATCTATGTCAGAAGAACGGTGTTTTCTCTCGCTCACCCTCTCTTTAATGAAGGAACAATAATTCATGTAAATAAAAAGAAGAAGAAGAAAAAAATACCCGGCTGTCTGACCTTGAAATAATCTATGTCAGAAGAACGGTGTTTCTCTCGCTCAATTACTAAACCACCGCGTCCTTCAGAAATAGTTGACGATGGAGAAAGAAAAAATTACTGACCGCGTAGGGAAGAGAACATCGCCTCTCTGTCGAAACAAAAAAGATCAAACTGAATCTAAGCTTCTAATGGAAATCTCGTTCCCTATTTTTGGAAGAAAGATCTAGGGATTACATTCCGTGCATTGGTTATTTCAATTATGTCTACAATTCAATGGCACATCGAGTAAGCAAATCATCGAGGGTGGGGTGGGGTCTGATCATATTGACAGTTTTGTCTTTTACTTGTATACAGTGCTAGATGTGGCAGAGGACGCCCCCCCCCGAAAAAAGCCCCATCGAGCATCAGATGTCGACAAGGGTGGGAGTTTTTTTTTTTGGGGGGGGGGAGGTGGTAAACTACATTCAAAATAAAAAGTTTTCGGGCGTGCCCCCCCCCTTGCATTAACTGTTCCCTTTAGTAAAATAGCTTTTCCCTTTGTTTCTCCAAAATAAATAGATAAATAAATAAATGAACAAACATCTACATGACCCTGTGATCTCAGTCGAATGACTCTTTGGTTGGTAATAGAAAATTAGAAGAAAAAAAAATGTACAAAGTAATTTGACCTTTTACATTACTGGTGTACTGCAAATGACGTTACAGGTATTTAGTTCAATTAGATCATGGAGGTAGAATATTTACATAGATAAGCCAATTGCCGAGGGTTTCAAATTAATATACCACAATGCAAAATGTTTGTGATTTTTTCCCTTGTTATTCTAGTAAAACAGTCACATATTTAACGTGTAAACATTTTTGCACAGCCCCAAAATATCAAAACAACAACAGAGGGCGCATGAAAAAGTAAACGTCATAGAGCAAGTTCGATAAAGTAATAGTTAACAACATGTTCAACTGATAGGTCTGATCGAACGCACGCTAGTCGACACTGGTTGGACTAATAGCCTAGTCGACATTGGTTGGACTAAGCCTAATCAACGATGGTTGAACTATAGCCTAGTCGACATTGTTGGACTAAGCCTAATCAACGATGGTTGAACTATAGCCTAGTCGACATTGGTTGGACTAAGCCCAATCGACGATGGTTGAACTATAGCCTAGTCGACATTGGTTGGACTAAGCCCAATCGACGATGGTTGAACTATAGCCTAGTCGACATTGGTTGGACTAAGCCTAATCAACGATGGTTGAACTATAGCCTAGTCGACATTGGTTGGACTAAGCCTAATCAACGATGGTTGAACTATAGCCTAGTCGACGATGGTTGAACTATAGCCTAGTCGACATTGGTTGGACTAAGCCCAATCGACGATGGTTGAACTATAGCCTAGTCGACATTGGTTGGACTAAGCCTAATCAACGATGGTTGAACTATAGCCTAGTCGACATTGGTTGGACTAAGCCTAATCAACGATGGTTGAACTATAGCCTAGTCGACATTGGTTGGACTATAGCCTAGTCGACGATGGTTGAACTATAGCCTAGTCGACATTGGTTGGACTAAGCCCAATCGACGATGGTTGAACTATAGCCTAGTCGACATTGGTTGGACTACAGCCTAGTCGACGATGGTTCGACGATTCGAGACCGGTCTATCACATCGCTGGTTACCAATAGCCGTTCCAATAGCACAGTGCAGAGAGGACCAGTTATCAGAAAAAAATGATGATGTCGATCCGACTTTATTATTACAGCAATTAACCAGTGGGGTTTCACCATCTTTACAACAACATTACTCAATTAATTAATTTATTCTAATTTATTCAATTTTAATAAAAATGCTTGCCATAAAAAAATTGTGGGTACCGTTCGTCCACAATCGTCTAAGCACATGGTGTGAAATAAGCTGACGTACTGAAAAAATATCGTCCTTGCGTCTGTGTGCCCGTGGTCTAATATTACTGGCTCATTTCAAATCAAATCAAATCAAATCAAATCAATGATATGTTTCTTAAAGACTATGCGATTGGAATGGACGAAGGTCTTCCGGACCCGTCGTCCCATCCGCCTCAGGTGAAAAACACTTGATGTAAAAAAGCACAACAATGGGGGCGCTACTTTAAAAATAAGAGGTTTCCAGCATGTGCCGGAATGACAAATTGCGAGAGGGATGATGTCACGTGACGCGTGTCTTTTTTTTTTTATTCTACAGGTGTAGATGAATAGTTGTGCTTCACATAGACTCGTATAGGGAGGGCTCAGATTCACATTTTGCATGGAGGATACAATCAGACCTTATACGCGGAAAATGACTCAAAAATGCATTCAATAAATCTCACTCGATAAAAAAAAACAATGTTCGATTTCATATCCACGGCAAATTATGGATTTCGTGACCGTAACACGAGACTGGAAGTGTAAACCACAAGCGCAGGCAGCGTCTGTCGAGTCTATCGGTGAGATAAGGTGTATTTCGAATCGCAAAAAACAAACCAGATTATATTGTATTGGACAAGGGCAGGAGCTCCCCCCGTTGGCGCCTGCAGCGCGTTTCCATCCCGTCCACGTGCACATCTCGTTTTTTTAAAGCTACGACCCAATTCCATCGAATGGAGTTTGCGAGCCCCGCAGCGCGTTAATAATTACATGAAGTTTTGAAAAAATTCCCGGACATATGTTTTTACACGAGCAGAGCCGTTTTCTCCTCTGTTGGAAATTCAAGCGCCGAAGCAATTATAAGGATCATACTTGGCGTTTGAAGGGGGAGGTACCTAAGGCGATAGGAAATATGAAATCACTCTGTCGTTCTCACAAGAAAAACCGACACAACGTATAAGATATCCCATTATGTAAATACATGTTATACTCAGCCCATTGCCGTCAACCAGTACTTGGGCTGATTCGATTCGTTAAAAATATCCACAGTGTGGTATTTAATGGCCGGAGTGGGACATCTAGAAGTGCCAGGAGATGACTGAACTTTCGGGGCAGTCCGTCTGTTAAACTATCAAGTTCAAAAACGCACGTGGCGGTAGGCGCGCGTACAGACATCTGATACTCTAGGAAATACTCAATTGGGTAGAATTGCGGGATAATTACTAGTGAATCTAGCCGAGTGCTGGATGACACGGGCTTCTGACGAATGCACGCTATATATCCTCCTTTGGGACGAAGGGGGTGCGCTGTACTTTGCAAAAATTACCTCATTGTTTTTTTTTCGAAAACAATCGTTGTTGACTCCGAACAAAATCAAATTGAGACTCTTGACTGTGCTCCGTATAAAGTTCGTTCCCGTCCCAGTAATCTGGTTGATTACAGTCGGTGTTGTGTCAACGTCAAATATTAACAGCTTTAATATGCAAAAAAATATCGGCAGGTCGGTGTTATTGAATTGAACAAATTCGGATCAGTAACAAGTAAACAAACGTCTCCACTGTGAGTAAAATACTCAAAATACTAAATGTTTACAAAAGAAACTTTAAAAAAAGAAATCTCTTTACAACTGTTATAAATTTCGTACCGTTTATGACTTATTTTAAAACAGTATTTTCAAACAGTAATTCACTTAAGGTTGCAGCACTCCTCGTAAGTTTTTCTGCATGAATATTTATGATACTCGTCTAAGAAAGAATGGACCCAATCTTCCACAACTTATACGCTGTCTGTTTACGCGTGAGAACGCTGGAAAGGTTATAACCCAGAGGCCGCCTTTTTACTTGTATAGTGAAATTTCCCACTTTTCTCGAAGACGGACTCAACCTCAGGCGACGACATTTTTTCGCTAAGATGCAAACCCCTAATAAGCTTAATGTCAGGTTAAATTAATTTATACCAAAATACGGTATTGTTAAATGCTATTGCATAAACATCATGCACGCTTGTATTTCTTTGGCAATTTGTTCAAAAGGAGATACCATTTAAAAAAGAAAACACGAAAACAATTCCTTTATTTTAAGTAAGTCGGCCGGTTTGATAACTAGCTTATAACAATCAGTTATATCTTTATAGGGGCCGACATCCCTTCCACACATTCTGAATAAATCGAAGCTTATTTGATTAAAGCCGAGTTTATTAGATTTGTTTCTTTTGGGGGCTTTTTACCCGAGTAGACCCCGATCTAGTTATTTGCATTCCAGATGCTATCAACAAATATGAGGTCAGGCTTGGTGCGGGAGGGAATTTGGTGGGGGGGGGGGGGGGGGTGGTGATGGGCTATAATTATAATGTTAGGGGTTATACAAATACAACAGGGCCTATCTAGATCCAAGCTTTTGTTGTAGTCCCGTAATTTGCGAGAATGTTTTGTGTTTAAGGAACCTGCCTGTCGTATTTACCGTACAAACCCCCTTTTCGCGCGCAATTGGTTTTTCTAAAGGTCTTTGATTCTTTTGGTGCGTGCATCGATTCAACGCAGTGACTGATGTGTATTTGAGCATGCTCTACAATTCCATAACCCGTGTTAATCTCACAGATAAGCTTAGATTGATAGAAATTATGTTGTTCGGTGGATATAAATATATATGAATATTAAAAAAAAAACTTTTATTCAATTTGTTATTCGTCGGACAAGAACGTTTGAAGACAGAAATTTGCGTGGATTTATAAACTTTCGAAGGCTATGCGGAACTTGTCATCGATAAACCAATAACTGCAGCGTATTAGTGTCACAAACAGACACGAGATCACCAACGAAATAGTTGACAGAGGTATCTGCAAAACAAAAATTGAATATAATTTTGTTTTCTCATACTCACATTTCAAAATATGTTTAATGAAAATGAAATGTATATATATTTTTTGTATTGGTTTATGATATACCTAAGTTTATTGCCTATACATCGTTCTATATAGATAATACACGGTAATATCAGAACACCCAACGTGTAGCCATATGGAATGCTGTGACAATATTCTCACCAAAGGTTCAGTAAAGTGATCTTATTCCTAGGCACAGGGCCTGAGTAGAAAAAAAATCGCTTAAATAGAATACCATCAGATGGCGGTGAAAAACGCATTTCTCTATATTCATTTCTGAAGCGTTTCCTGTGTTATATATTAAAAGACGCCCATTCTGCTGTCTCCTTTTACACCCCCCCCCCTCTGCTCAAGGGCACGCGGAGCCTTCTCTACCGTCTTGTCCTTTTCTAATCTCAACGGTTGAGCGAAACAACAAGCCGCGAAGAGGCGCCTTGGCACTGTCAATTGAATGGCTTATGCACGCCTCCCTCCTTCTCCTCGCCATTCAATTCGGGCGTCCGTAGTGTCACTGACTGAGTTTAAAGGAGAATGGCGCGCTAACGTTTTTTTGTTGTTGTCATTTTCTCGAGAGGGAATCCTACGCGATGAGTTCTTAAAAAAAATATCGTGGCATCTTTTTTTCCTTTTATGTTTTTTCATCCGAGTGGTCAAATATTGGAGACTTGGCCCTAGGCGAGGGAATAATAGAATTATCTGCTTCATTTAGTGTTTGCATTGTCCGTGCGTCATTTACGGAGATACCACAAGGGTGTTGGTCACGGTGTGTATATAAACGGGATCTGGGCGTTTATCAAAAAACATTAGGTAAGATTTTGTAGGTGCTTTAACACGTGGTCCCTTCACTCGTCTAACAAAAGTATTAACTGTGTTATAAGTGACGATTACATTTAAACGTATATAAATGAAAAACCCATGGTGAAAATAAATATAATACTTCGGACACGACAGAAAATGTAGTGGTCACCGAATGAGACAACCAATCAGAAAACAGAAGCACAAAGCGAGAGTCCAGATGATTAGTTGCATGTGATTGCTCTAGCTCATCCTGCATTTCGTCTCGGGCAAAAATAATTGCATAATGTTCTTAGGGTTGTGGATGAACATACTGCCGCGGCCATTTTCTTTCTCTCCGGTCATGTTTTGTTTCCGTGGTCAAGTGGTTAGACTTCCTGACTTGTAATCGCAAGGTTGTGGGTTCGAATCCGGCCAAGCAAACATCTGACTTCACAATGACTAGAACAAGTATTGTCCGTCTAATTATAGAATCACAGTTTATTGACTTGTGCAATTCATAATCATAGACGTTAACTCATTGTTTGTATGAGAGAGATTGGCTGTTGCCAGCTAGGCCTTTATTTCCCCTTGTGGGAGCTTTACCGAGCTCCCTTGTTGTGAAGATCATCTGTCAACAACAACAACACCAACAATTCTAACCAGCACTTCCAACAACAAAAACGCCATAACTACATATCCACTTTTAAGTTGGTCAGTCGCAATGCCCAAATAGTGAACATTGCCCGATTCAAGTTTAAGAAGAAAAAAATCCTTTACGTGCAAACACGAACATGTTCACGAGAACACACAAGCAATTAAATCTCCTGCAGCCCAGTCACCTTTTAAAGAAAATACGGTGATATTTTCTCACCACATCTCAGTTGGTATATACATCATGCAACCTTGGCAAAGGACTCCTACCCGAAAAAAAATGATTACTCCGGGAAAAGAGTATGGCAATCAATTATTTAATTCAAATAAATCAGCCTTTAGCGCATTAATAGCAGAAGTAATTGATGCACTTTTGAAGGTGCAACCGACACCCATTGATAGCTTACAGTTTTTTTCTCCTTCAGCAGCCCATATTTGGAGAGAGGGGAAAGGACGCTACATGATAAACAGCGTCCAAATCCTGAAGGCCTACTCTGAATTGAAACAGAATGGAACACTGTCTCCAACCTTATCACGGAGTAAATCGTGAACACAAGTCAATTCCTATTATTTACTCACCGTATCAGTTCCTTAGTTCGTCTGACCGCGAGATGAGATCTCAAATCCCCCCTACCACGTATATAGCGAGCAAGTCAGGAGACCTCTCTCCTCGGAAATAGCCAGCCTTCGTTTGAGGTAATAAGAAGCTGTGGGGAGATCGAGATGAGGGTCTAGTTTTTTCCTTCTTTCTTCCCTCTCTTCTCTTCTATCACATGGCGACTATAGCGACTGGGACACAATCATGAGAATGTAAACCCCAAAAGGCCAGTGGGAAGGTTTCATTAAAAAAATATATATCTGAAGAAAGAAAGAAAAAAAAGTGTGGCGAGATTGAAGTGAGTAAATCTTTCCCTGACGAGAAGTGGGTCTGTGTGGGATCTTTTTTTTTCCCTAAGAGAGAAGGACTGGGACGTTTAATCAACTCCTGGGTCGAGCCCTAGACTCGCGTTTCAAAAAAAAAAAGGTGGCGGGAATGGCTTAATTGCAAACTAGATATGATCACTGTGGGCTAATAACGGGGACGTAGTTGTACGGGCTGATTCTCTACTACCCCTCAGCCATAACAGCTTTAAGCGATATAACTGCCTCTCTGAGTTTTTTTTAAAGGACATACTCTGGTGGAGTTCACATCACATAAAGAGTATGCTAAGATTAAGAAGAATAAAGGAGGGGGGGGGGGCGGGGGAGAAGTCATCAAGAAAGGCCACTCTACCTCCATAGATGGGATAGGATTTCAGATTGAAATTAATGAAAGCAACCCCCCTATAATCGAAGTCGTTGAAACTGCACGGTTCCTGAGCGTATATTATATTACATAGATACGGCCTCGTTAAAAAGGCTGAGCGGGACGTGTTTAAACGTGAAGTACGATGGCGCCGAGTATGTCCGGTGTTATAGCTTTGACATTAATTAGTACCTTTATTGTCTGACAGTTGCAATTTTTCATGACATTAATCCATTATTTTACGTATCCCAGGAAATGATATGCTTTTTTTAGATTACGGTTGAATTTGTGGAAAATAAGGAAAAGGAAAATCAATAGTAATGACAATAAAAAACTTATAAAAAAAACCCACCCAAAACCTTACAACATCAACATGGGCAGTAACAACATCAGCAACAGCAACAACAACTGCAGCAGCAGCAGTAATAACAGCAACACTTCACTAATTATTAATTTCCGTTGCCTTATACGGACAAATACTTTAAGTTTAAAATGTTGTTTATCCCCCAAAATAGCGGTTATAATACTTCTGTGTGAGATAAGATTAATTTATTTAATATGAACGTGTTTAAGGCACTTAGACAAAATATTAAATTTATTTAATTTAATTTAATTTGTTTTTATTTTATTTTATTTTAATAATTTTTTTTTTTTTTTTTTACAAACAGTAACAAAACAGATATACACCTCATAAGAAGAAGTCCACAAGTATCACTTCTTTTACATAACAATTACAACGAATTACAAGAATAACAGATAAATAAATAAATTCATGCATTTATATTTAATTGTCTATCTATTTTTATCTAATTATTTATCTTTTTATTTATTTGTTTATGATTGATTGATTGACTGACTGATTGATTGATTAATTGGTTGGTTGATTGATCGATTGATGATTGATTGATTGATTGATTGATGATTTATTGATTGATTGGTTGATTACTTATTTATGCATTTATTTATTTGATTATTATTATTGCATTTTTTAAAAATATATATTTATTGTATTATTAGTATTCGATATTATTATCATTATTATTATTATGATTATTATTTTGGGGGAATTTTAAACAAATTTTTTAAGAATCGACAGTAAAAAAAGTTGACTGAGTCTTCTAAGTGGACTTGCGGGCATCTACCTCTCTCCGTGGCTGCAATCTCAATCCCCACTAATTCTGCACACATTGCACAAAACTGAGTCAGTGGTCATCAGTATGCACCGCATGCATGGATAGCAAGCACGTCATACATTTTAAACAAAATCACAGTCACGCGTGGTTCCGAAGTGAGCGTCACTGTGAAACGCTGTCCACCAGCAGAACCTTCTTACCGAGGTGTGACATAATAGTAGAGAGCAGTTTGCTTTTGAACGTAGGGGGGAAGGCTCTGCAAATTCCGGCAGAAAGCTTTTTTCATATTTTGTTTTGCCACCGTTCGAACCCACCAAGGTGGGAGACTGATGAACGTGGCATTGGAACTATCGCTAACGCATAATTCGAAATGCCAAGCTCGTTTTCTTCTCGACGAATCGAATTCGTTCATATTTACTTTCCGGTGACTCAACTGTCAATTATTCCTTGGCTAAAGCAGAGTTGGGTGTGGGTTAGAGCATATAGAAAGGTCCTTTCTCTATGGTTAGAGTTATACTTACTCTTTGTAAATCAAGTTCAACATTATACGCCGGTAGATGCTGGAAACAATGACAATTATGATGGACAGTCAATTAAGTCTTAATTTGAAGAGAAACCCTTCGCAGTTTGGGCAGGTGCAAGGTTGTCACACCAGATCGCTGTGAGTCGTTTTTCAAGGCTGACAGAATTATCCCTGTGTGTGTGTGTGTGGGTGGGTGTGTTAAGACTTCGGATTCAGCTAGGCACCTTTAAAGACCAAAACCAACCGTGACGTCACAGAGGAGTCACTGCTCTTCGGCCGCCATGCCATCTATGACGTAATCATAGATTCGCTTATCAGCGTTGTGGGTTTTCACAGACGCCTATTTATATACAGAACAAAATCAATTGACGTTAATTCGCATTCGGTACTCCTGATTCTCAAATTGATCATTACCGTGACTCTAACACATCGACCGAAATCTCTCCCCGTTTTACAGATTCGCAAATTGGTTTCCCTCTGCGATTCCCAGTTGGTCATTCTCACACGGTCCGTGCGCATTTTGTGTGCAGCTCTGTTTGCCGGATTGCAGGATTCACTGCTCGTAACAAATTCAGTTTCATACTTGACTGGACAGAGATAGAGCGATAACATCCGACACCAATGATGCATGAAGGAAGAACATTGACCAACACTCCAGTGAGTTTCCGACACGTTAAATTCAGATTGACTTGCATCCAAAGGATAACCTTTGCGCGCAGCCATTTTGTTTTTACCAACTCAACCCGTGATCATGAAACAGAGTCTGCGGTATAGAGACAAAATAGTCAGGGCCATCTTTGATTTAAAAGTTACATCGCCAGTTCAGACTGGGAACGTGACAAGAACGTGAACATCGATATTAACAAGATATGTTGGTCACTTCAAGTTCGAAGATATTGTTGTTGATTTTCTAAATTTATCCAATATTTTCTGGAGAAGAGAAAAAAAATGCCATCACATGATTTATTTTCATTTCGTATTTGTTTTTGTTTTTACTTGGCAAGCCGATATCCAGGGACGTCGGGACACCTGCTTCCCACAGGGGCAAAATATCCGAGTCGCTGGCGGGGCACATAAGACCCTGTGTCCCGGTCTCATTACCGGTCACCTGTATATCCCCAGGGATCTGGCTCTCGCCAACACACTGGCTGAAAAGGGGGAATTTTCGTCAACTTACATATCATGCAATTCCTCAGGTGTTTACCACATTTCGTTTATCTCGCTAACCTCAAAGATCTGACAATTGTTGACTTTGTGTACTCGGAGTGACACTGTTGTGCTACTACAGGTCAAATTAAAGGGGCAGGATATGTGAAAGTGTTGCACCCCTATGTTCCGATACCCCCTATGCTTCGACCCCCCCCCTCTCCACCCTACAAAATGTATGTTCGAATAAACCTGACCCTAAACCAAAACTATAGTGTGTAAACACAAGGAGTTATGATAGGCTAGTCTCTGGCCCTTCTAGTAATATTCCCTACCCTGCTTCTTCACATTTCTCTCCGACTTTTTTCCCAAACCAAACCTCCTTCTACTTACGGTACCTGACACCTCAAAAGCTTTCTTGAAACGAGAATACTAATTGTTTCTCATTCGACACAAAGAGAAGCTTTTAATCTGACCCGATTGTAAGCTTTTTTAACATTTAGAGCGCGAATACGGCCGGACAAAAACATTTTTCTTTGCTTGTCCTTCAAAAAAGAAAGAAGAAAGAGAAAACCCAACATGATGCCTTTAACATACAATCAAAATGTTGTTCGTGGCCACCTTGTAGTCTCCTCTCGTGACTTGCTTAATGCACACAGGCTACATGTAAGATTTCCCTCTGTATAAACACCATTAATGGAATTGTATTAGTGAATTAGTTTTAATACTATATTTGTTTATGTCACAGATCCTTCGTGATGGAGGCTCTGATGACGTTGTTTTGGTCCATCTTCCGTACCAGTTAACAGAACGTTAATCGTTTGGGAATGAATTGGGATTGGTGGGAGGGGCCGGAAACGATGGCTTGGGGGATGGGGTGGTTGGTGGCGGTGGTGGTAGGAGAAAGGAAACTAAAGCATTGAGGAGTATTCCACTGCGTAACAACCGTGAAACGACGAGTTGGTTTCCTGTTTTTTAGGCTGTCATTATATCAAATGTCATGTGAATCGCCGGTGACACGGCTCTTGGCAGAGCAAATACAAGTTTGATAGCGTTATTTTCTACTTCCCACTTTAGGGAAATCCGGTCCCGATCTCTATTCACGCCTGTAAACAAAGCCAGCGGCTCAAAAGTGAACAAGGAATAAGTAACTCACCGCAATAGAATACGATATAGAAGTTCACCTCACTTAATCGATTGCATTTACAAGAAAACAAAATTGAAAAGATTTTTTTTAATTTTTTTTTTTACAGTAAGACGAAACTTCAGTGTTATAATCTCCTTTGTGAGCATAAAAAAGCCAGTACACAAATTAAAAGTGAGAAAAATATAACCGAACAGATGAAAGACTGGGTTACTCATATCTTATTATGCAGAAGCTCATGGAATCGTATCAAGTTACCCACTAAAGGTCAGGGTAGAAGGAGGGTACCATCTAATCCGGTATTGAAAACATTTAACAATAATGCCTTTAGCACATTAATTTAGAAAAAATGAACAACTCTTTTGAAGCCGGAAAGCTATTCAATATAAAATCCGGTAATCACGAGTTTTCCCTCCGCATTCGTTTTTTTCCCCTCTTTCTTATGGGCCGATCGGCAAGAATGCAAACTGACAATTCGGGAGAAAGGTCACGTGAGGTGCCAATAGAACACAGAGGCGGGGAGTCGAGTATCACAGTTGAACATAATGCTTAATGGGTGTTTTCATCGGCACATTGTGAATTATTCAATTAATTTGTAACTATATCTGCGCTTATTGTGTGCTGAAATCTCGTAATAGAAGCTGAAATCCATTTCATAGAGACAGATACAGCGTCTCCGGCGTTTTGCAGCGAGCAGTATTAAAGGTAGGGTTCGTAGATTTGTGAAATCTCAAAAACATTAATGGTCATACAAACTTACTTGGTATAAAAAGAAGCGCTGCAGCTGTTGATGGCATACAATATTTCGAGAAAGGATTCCCCATTGAAGTAAGATGGTTTGGATGATTTTTTTTTTCAAACCAAAAACATTTGAATCTGAGAAACGATTTATGCATGAATCGTTTCTAAGAATTCTCAGGGTTCGCTGAACACTCAAATTTCCGTGGTGGCCGTTCGCGAATGCCGCGGCCAGAGAATGTGCGGTTGGTACCCGCTTTCACCACGCTGAGCGGGGATGTATTAGAAATAAAATTAATATACCAGGAGAGCTTTTTGCTGTTTTCTTAACTAGAAACTTCCACAAGTGACTTTTCTGTATCTTTCTTGATGGTGTTGCCTATACACACACAAGTATTACACTAACAAAAACAATCTATGACCATAAATTTAAGGAAATTTGGTTAGCTTCTTTTCTTACAAGGACACGCAAAGGTGCCAGCCAAAAACATCCTATTGTTCTCCTTCTATTGTCGCGTCGACCTCAGACGTATTGTTCAAGACGCATACCAACAGAGGACATATTAGCTATTTTGTTAAAATCACTTGTTTGAACGTGTAGATGCGCACACCATAAAACATTAAATCGTCGTAGAAGACGAGCAGAGTATACTGTTCGAAACGTCGAGACCACACCGGCTCTTGTCAGAGCCAACACTCTCACAAAAGAGATTTACACATGGTTGTACCTGCAAGTTTACCATTTATTTCTTCATAAAGTTCAATTCATATTTTGTCAATACCTTACAAAGCTTCAAACAATACTTTACGTCGTAGACTGGTTGCACATCAGGCGGGGCTCGCGTAATGGCAAAGTTAACGAGTATATGAACCTAAACGTACACTTGGTCTCATTTGTGTATTGGGACATCCAAACAGACTCCTGCACCTATTCCACTAGACCCTTAACCAAACCACAAATCCTAACAATAAACCTTATAAATTGTACAACTATTGTTTTGCATCGCAATGAGCCAATTTAGGCAATATTTGAAACGGATGACACTCTGCCTATTTTCATTGAAACAGTAAAAATTGTAAAAACATACAAATGTTTCCTTAAAGGCCCTGTACACTATTGGTAAGATCGAAAAACACAATGTTCACAGATTCACACATAACTTACATGATTTAAAGTAAGTAATGGTAGAAAGGGTTCCTTAAAATATTTCTGCCTAAAATGCTATCGTTTCTGAGAAACGAGTAAAACAATAGTAATTATCGCGCGCGATAATTTGAAAAAACAGAAAACCGCATAAGATCTCTTTTCTCGTGACCTCTATGACCAATTGAGTTCAAACTTTCACAGGTTTGTTTGTTCATGCATATGTTTAATCACACAACATGTGGACACTGATTTTGAGCTGTTACCAAAAGTGTACAGTACCTTTAAGAGCATATTTCTGATCGTCCTTATTAATGTCTTATATGTGTTTCTATAGGAGATTATGTCTTCAACTTGAATCGTTAAAAAAGAATCTTTGCTATTGCAACTATAAAGTTTAACAGTCGACTGCAGACGTCATGTCATTTATTTTTTACACTCCGGGTGTTTTTTTGTTGTTGTTCAGAATGTTTCTTGCATCTTGTCAATCGGCATTCAATCTAATTTGAAGGCATGCCCTTCAAGAGGGCTTCAAGGTCGAATTCAGTTTTGTGATGCGCTCATTTTCCAATTGATAGTGTCCCTATATGAATGAGAAGACAGGAAAATAAACACCAAGTACTCTCTAAACCTCACATTTCATAATGACCTTAAAAACCTCATAGAAACGATTTTCTTCTAAGGAATGTGGTTTTTAGAGAAAGGGATTCAAAAACAAATGTCAATCTGAGAAAGGTTTCACGCATGAAACGTTTCTCAGATTGTGTATTCCAATTACGGATTATTCTTCCTGCGTGGACATTACCGCTCCAGATGGTCGCCGATATCTCAGAAACGCAACCACCATTTGACATACCCACAATTTTCACAGGTTAGTTTTTTTTTGCTCATATCTACATGGGATTAAAATAATCGAACGGTTCCAAAAGCCAAAGGTATACTCTGCCTTTAAAACAATACAGAAAACCATTGACTTTCCTACACTTCCACTGCGTCAGCATCCTAACCATCCAATGACGTCACATTTCGAAAATTGGCCCTGTGTCATTTGTGTTCAGGAAGTAGTTTTAGTTCATTCCTGAATTTTGATGATATTCAATCAGAAAGGCATTGTTTTTGACCTTCTGGCTGACGCACATATTCCTCTTTGGAATGTATACGGACCTATTATGTTGTTCATATCCAATGACGTCATGTTTCAAATTTTGCACTGAAAGAGCTTCAAATACCATGACATTTTACACCATAATGGCGTAAGGTTAGAGACTTATTCATTTTCCCGCATTTTCATAAGGGCTCTGTCTATCCAATACAATACTGAGTGCAACACCATATTCAGTTTACCTTGGGGACCCTTTTTACTAATTCTGTTCGTTTTCTTGTGTATATAGACTAACTCATTGCATACAAAACTTCATGAGCTTTCGTAGCCACAACTACTTCATCAGACTCAACTCTCTTCATCGGACATGTGAACAAAATGCCTCCATTTAGATATTTTTTATTCATCACTCTTTAAAATACCATGAAGTGATATCTTGACTAATTGCTTTAGAAGTCCCCCCGTCGTTACTGATACATTGTAACAAGTTTTTTTTTAAATAGAAATTAAGATTGATTTGTTCAAGTGCTTACATTTTTGGTCCAACGACAAAAAATGATTGATGCAGTGCCGAATTAATTAAACACCAGATTACTTAAACATTTGATTGATCGAAAATACTGAGGCTGTGCCACCCCACCCCCCTAACCGCCTCTCCGTATGAAACCTGACAGAGAATGAGTAGATCACGAGACTACTCGCTGAAATCGAAACATTTCCCGAAAACCTCATAATTTTCGAGGAAATTGAAGCCAGTTTTCGAGACAGCAACGCGCCATTCCAACGCTGACGTGCTTGCACAGATGTTTTGAGCATCCATCAATGGAACAACATTTTTTTTTGTGGCTGCGGATTCCCATTACCTAGAAAAAAACATACTAGAGTCACAAAAAAAGTATCATCGATTCAATTGGCAGTTGAATTCATTTCTTAAAGTTAATTTCATCGCAGTTAGGTTTACATCTACCTTGTTCTGCCAATTAAATTACTGAACTCAATTAAAAGGGAGTATCAAGAATTCCTGCCAAAACGAAGAACGTTTTTTTTCCCCTTCTTTTCTTCCCTTGGTTCTGAGCGAAATCTCTGGGGTGGGCTTGCGCGCTCTACTGTACGCATTACACAGTTATGCCCTTATAAAAACGCCTACACACTAAGGGAGTCCATGACGTTAATGAAATAAGCGTAACGAAATAATCGACGCGCTGTTTTTAATTTTCAGCAGAATGTAGACCGAAGGAGGTGACTCGGAATAGAATGCGTGAGACGGTGTAAGTAGCGATACAAATGGGGGGCAGTGACTTTTCACTAAACTTGTATAAGAAGAAGAAGAAAAAAAAAAATTTCTGTGTTGCTGTATTAAAGAAAATTGTCATTGGTATTTCTTTAATTGGTTTGATACGGACGTCTCCCCGAGGATGTAATTGAGGAATCTTCTACAAGCATCTAGCCAATCTCTTACTCACAACCATTGGCTTGACGTAGGTGTGTGGAACCAATAAAGGGTGAGGCTTCATTTAGTGCCCGGGCTTTATTGCAATCTCGTGCATCATTGAATAGGTCCCAGGCTACATTTAGGTCCCGGGCTAGTTTAGGTCCTGTGCTTCATTTAGGTTCCAGGCTACACATTGAGGTCCCAGGCTACATTTAGGTCCCGTGCTTCAGTTATGTCCCGGACTAGTTGAGGTCCTGGGCTTCATTCAGGTTCCGGGCTACACATTTAGGCCCCGGGTACATTTAGGTCCCGGGCTACATTTAGGTCCCGGGCTTCTGTTATGTCCCCGGCTAGTTGAGGTCCTGGGCTTCATTCAGGTTCCGGGCTACACATTTAGGCCCCGGGCTACATTTAGGTCCCGGGCTTCAGTTATGTCCCGGACTAGTTGAGGTCCTGGGCTTCATTCAGGTTCCGGGCTACACATTTAGGCCCCGGGCTACATTTAGGTCCCGGGCTTCAGTTATGTCCCCGGCTAGTTGAGGTCCTGGGCTTCATTCAGGTTCCGGGCTACACATTTAGGCCCCGGGCTTACACACGTTTAGATGCAACTCAATGTTCATGATTACGAAGTTGAATGTAATCGAGGCGTTGTGAACTCGCAGCTTTCGATTCTTCTTCAAGCTCTACTATTTTACCCACTTCTCACGCTACCCTGGTTTATGTGTTTCAAGACATTCACAGCATCTTACTGTTGAACGATGTCGTCCCTCCCTCACAGAAGCAAATATTATTTCTCCTGTTGCATTATTTAAAAAAGAAGAGGCAAACTGCAGATTTCTTAGAATGCTAACATCACATTATTATTATTCACAAGCTTTCATGCTTTTTAAAAAAATCATATTTTCCCTTTTTTCAGAAAAAACCCATATCGTAGTGGAAAAACACATTAATTAAACTGACACAAAAGGAAATCATTATCAAGTCATCCGCTTTTCAACTCGCTACCAAATAGTTAAAAGGAAGGGTTCCCTGAACCTGCAATATCTCATCGGGTAATCTTACCATAACAAGAGTCGAGCTTGCCCCAAGCTTAACTTCTCTATACCCATAGCTGCCGACATTCGATCATTACAGCTGGTATCCCTCAGGGTGATAATCTTACTATTAATATCAGACAACAACCAGAATGATATACATATATATATATATATTAATAATATAACTTATAACATGAACTGTACGGTGTATAATTAGATTTTTTCCATGAGGCAGTGTGCCTGACAAAATGTTAAGTGAATACATCTTGTGAAGTTTATAGCAGATTGGTTATCGAAACGTTAAAGGTGACATCACGTTGCGCTTTCTCTGAGCCTTGACCTCTGATCAGCAGAGTGTGGGTTCGAGTCCCGTCGTGGCAAGATACGTGACCATAATTGCTTTGTTCCTCGGATGGGACGTTAAGCCGTACAAGGATTGGCAGTGCACGTAAAAGAACCCAGAACACTCACCATGGAAGAGTGAGGGTTAACCCTGGCGTTTCCGGTTCACATAATATCAAGCACCCTTGTTTCCTCAGGCTTGCGAGCTGCAGTGATTGTAGTTCATGTATGAGGCATCCTTAGTTTCATTACCAGAAATAATAAATGGTGATAATAATAACCATCGGGGCCTGATCGTTGGGGGCAGGCTTGATGCACCTTGTCATACTTTGAGATATATACTTTTAGATCAGATAATGCTTGTGAAATATACACTTTTAAGTTATACATTCCATAAAAATGGCTCGTTTCTTAATTTGTTTTAATAGCTGTTAAGCATTAATTAATGGTTTATTAAACAAAGCAGGGAACCCGCCACACGCAATGAATATTGCCTGACATTTTGGCTGGTACCCTATTTCTACTTAGCAGGAATTTGTCCGTGCTTAGCTTTACAGGGAACATGACCCATTTTGGTTAGGTTCACTGCGAGCAACAACGGTATACAATCAATCGACAAAAACTGCACCAGACTACTTTATGTCCTCGGCACAGTCATGTTGTAGAGAAAAACCACAATCAGAACGAACTCCTCAGTGCAGAACCGTGCAGATGCAATCTTTGGCCGTATGACACTCGAAACTACGTAATACCAAGTAATTGGTTCCGCTGGGCTTCTTTTGCGCTTTATTACCCATAAATAATAGAATTTGACAAGATATGACATTTGATAATTTGCAATATACAATAGGCAGAGGCTGCAGGAGAGAATGACATTATAATTATGTTAATCAAGGTGAGCCCTTTGTGGACACAATGCACGGAATATTTCCCTGCATCAGTATCACATCAACAATGGTTTTGTCCACTATCTAGTCCTCCCGCAGTATTTTTGTTTCAGAATCATCTATTATAAATAGAAGTCATAAAAAACCCCAAGATGATTACGATGGTTTTATTCTCCACCTTTTTATCAGATGCCGTGGTTTACGCTGACCTAAATCGATGGTCGAGATACAGTGATCTTACATTACACGCTTGGCGGCGTACATAGCAAGCAATGATCATAATCAAACGAAGCCGGGACGCGTAATTAAACAGGACCAGTGTCTACGATGAGGAATTTGAACTTCCATTCGACGAACATACCAAACGGTCATGACTTGCGTTTGATATAATAAGGATGTCAAATGTTTGTGTTTCTGATGATCTACTGGGTTGTTGACAAGTTTTTTTCTAAATTATCTGGGGAGACGTCTGGCTGTGCTGGTTATAACCGTTGATATTATTATTTGGTTATTATTTCATGAGACTATAGTGGGAGGTGATGGGGGGTTAAGGTTATTGGTTTGGTGTTGAGGGTTGGGACGAGGTGAATCGGGGGATAATTAGAGCAATTACACGGCAATTTTGTTGGTTGACATTTTCTCTGAGTGACTGTGTTGGTTAAAGCGGTGTAGTGGATGCTTTTTCGTTTTATGTTTCTGGTGGGTTAATTTAGGTCTGAGGGAGGGATGGGGAATTGGTGAGGGTGGTGCCGA
Source organism: Pycnopodia helianthoides (assembly GCA_032158295.1). Taxonomy (NCBI): domain Eukaryota; kingdom Metazoa; phylum Echinodermata; class Asteroidea; order Forcipulatida; family Asteriidae; genus Pycnopodia; species Pycnopodia helianthoides. Next base: position 1,069,538 of record CM063251.1, read on the forward strand.
AGACCGAGTCAAAATTAAAATTTAGATTTCAATTACAAAGCAAAAATAAATAAACAGGCTATCAAGTGGTTAGTTTTTATGAAAGAGCAGTTATGATAGCTTCCTCGACATGTTTACTCAGCTTAGGATAAAATCCGTTTCACATTTTTTTTTAAAAATCATGGACGGAACTCCATGCTTTGTAAGATAACCAGAACCAACAGTCTGGTCCCTCTTAAATAAAACAAATGCAACTAAACTGCATCTGTGTATACAGAGGGAACACGACACAGGGCCTGCGAGACACAAAGGCACGTATAAAACGCATTCATAATGAGATGGAAGGATGTTTTGTCTGGTTCCTACAGTCATAATTGCTTCATTCCAAACCCAAAGCAAGAAGGCTACCCGACTATTCACTTTCTGTGTTTGTTCACCTCGATATGCATAAGCGACAGGCCACATTGTATATCCTAAAAAAAGAAGGAAAAAAAAAGAGTATTGCTCCAGAATGTATTTCTTGTCATTCCCAATCCTCGATGAACTCGCTATTTTCCTTAACAATTTCTTTGGTCAATAAACTGGTCCACTCACGATATCTTCACTGTCAACCTTTGTTATTTTTAATATCGTGTTGTATTTAGGTTGGTATCTCGGATTTCAAGTTACACCGAACGTAGCAAAGCCCACCCTCCCCCTCCAAACCTTCCAATATACTAGCTTGTCAATAATATTTTGAAGGAGAAATTTGTGCTAATCTGCACCAAAAACGCAGATTGAACATCGGGGAGTTTGTTTTCGGTGGGTAGAAGCGATGATCTGAGTGGGCTTGTGGGGGTTTTTGTGGTTTATGAGACATGAGAGATTGCTGTCTTATGGAGAAGAAGAGGAGACAGAACCAAGACGCAGTGCCCGAGGTGAAACAGACTATAGTGCGACAGAGCCGATACATTTTTTTTTTTTTTCGAGGAGAGCTCTTCTCAACGTGTGGAGATCCCTCTGAAGTGGATGTATTCACAGATCTTCACATAGTTGCATCACAGAGGAAGTTTTCGTATTACTTTCCAAAAATCGTTGTAAGCTTTGTTTATTCATTCGAGTGCCCGAACACATAAGTACACATAATAGTTGTGCTTGTGTGGTATTTGCATGTTGTTGGGAGTGTTTGTTCGTTGTGTTTGTTTGTTCTCGTCCAGTCTAGGATATCGAAGACGATCAACTCACTCTGGAATTTGCAAGTGGGAAAAAAGGTAACGAAATACTTAAAATCCACCACACCGCTATTTTGGCGGGGTGTCACGATTATGAAACATACCACATAATCCACATTAGTGACACATCAGACGTGGAAATCGGTTTGTTGCACACCGTACATGTGATTCAACCATCTTGGAAATTATAGCTCAGAAAAACATCCCTGAAAAAAGCTTTATGGCAGGAACTCTGGAATAATTATTGTGAGCCAAGAGAGTCACTTACGAAAAACAAATCTCAACGTTCTAAGAGTATCAATTTTTGACTCAAAGAATTTTTGTTAATGCTAACAACTTTATTAAATTATGTTGTTGTGTGATTTCTTGTTATCGCACTCAAAACTGTGCATGTCTGCGGGTATTTGAACTGTACCCCCACCGCCGTTAAATTGCTCTATTTTGCTCCACTCACACGTTTTACGCGGGAACCCAAAGTTACCCCAAATATTTGAACACTGGCAAGACCTGTTGGTCTAATGGGTAGGTTTGCTTAATTAAACGCGACCCTTGGGCACAATTTTGAAGACCACGGACTGTGTGCAAGTCTCGCTCGTATTGAAAACGGTTAGCATCTAGAACAAAAACTATAAAGTTCTTGAACGTAAAAATACCCATAGTAATTTGTTATAAATACAATTTCAATCTGTGTATAATGCAAACAATTTAAAATTAACTTTTGACACAAAATTAAAACATGGGATGAGGATGAATATTTTTTAGAAACCCCATTTGCCAATCATGCCCAAAATTTTGCGACCATTACATAGGTATAATGGTAACATGAACGTCAGTTGGGCAGGATCATTATTTTTTTTTAAGGAAACGGAGGTCAAGTCTTAATTTCGTTTCTTCTGTTGATTTGTTACACGTATTTTACTTGCATATAGTTCATTGCTAGGCATCACTTTCCCAACAATAAAGATGTAGCTTGTACAGCCATTCACTACGTTAAACTTGAGTATTTGAAGAAACCAGAATCGCACACAAGTATAACTCAAGAATGGTAGGGACCAACCCAGAAGTTCAAATGTGCGCGGGACCTGCTCAGTCTATTACGCACAAAGCAAGACGAACACATGAATTTCTGGCAATATTGAGCTTTTCCTCTGTTACTTTATGCCCCAAATTGCCCCCACTGGTAGACCAGACCTGCCATTTTGGCCATCCAAGCTTGAATGCGTCAAGCAAGCGTCATCTCGGCAAACCGTCTCCGCATAATGACACTGCCCGGAAACATTATTAATTAGACTTCAGTTATTTCAATTTCACCGTTGAGGGCAGCACTCAACTTATTTGCTCCCAACAGTCACCCAATTATTGGTCCATTGGAGTGATTAAAAACAACTCCATTCAACATGGCTTTCTGAGAATAACCCATAAAAATAGACAACAGCTTTGCAATCAAACATGGAGTATATTTATTGTACTGTGTTAAATACATATTATATTCATATACGCAATAAAGTACTGCTATACAGAGAGCCCTTTATTATAATTTACGGTCATTATTGCTACAAGTTCAGGGCTGGACTGCGTTCTCATCAGATGGGGCAGAGAGCGTTAACGGGCGAAGGAAAAAGATTTCCCAAGGATTTATATCACGCCGGATAGACAAGTACAGCAGTTGTGTAATCCTATTATGTTAAGATAGATAGGGTCTTAATGGTGTCCGTGCGCCTCGTCGGGGCCCACGGATTAAGTTTGAACTGACGTGTACATTATTATTGTAACGCAACGTACACTTACATGTCAAATGGGAAGTTTTAATGCATGTTGACAGTTCGCATCAGAGAGTGACAGCGAAAAGTGACGAGCGTTGGATTTGAACATTAATTTTTGTGTTGTATAAAGAGAGACGTAAATGGACAGTGATATATAAAGAAGACGTCTGATAACTTGATTAAATTAGACTTGTGTATGTCCCCCCGAGGTTAACGCGGGGGGAATGGTTGGCTCATTAAATGTCACCGTGATATGTATTGTTATAAATCTTGATTCGTGCTGGGGGTATTTTGTGTTATCCAATAATTTAAAAGCGATTAAATGACGGATGATTTTATGTTCCGACACCCTCATGTTCCAACAATGTTCCGACAAGCCTTCGTCGTTCGGAGGGCTGGGGTTAGGGTTACAAAGCAAAAACTGCGGGTGTCAAATTGATTCTCTTTGGTATTGATATGCGATAACACCGACACGGTGTTAGTTTCACCAACGGTTATAGTAATGGGGATTCAACACGGTGTCGGTGTTGTCACATTTCATAGAGTTACGGGACATAATCAATTTAACAACCCCAATTTTGCAGTGTAGGGTTATGGTTAGGGGGTAGGGTTAGGATTAGGGTTATAGGGTTAGGGTAGGGTTAGGAAATTCATTGGGGTGCCTGTTCAATCTGCTGCTGTTTTAATTATGCAGCCATCCCCTTTTTCACCTTTTTCTTGCTTTGTACCATTGGGAGATGTCCAATGAGGAACTTTATGATTAGAGCAAGCACCACGAGCACTTTAGTGGATGTCCCTCGAGAACTGTCCGATTGGAATGTGAGGTTTTTACGTCTTCTAAACGGTCATGCTTCGTTCCCCTTTAAGGTCCGGAGGAAAAATTGTGTGCAGACCGGCGTACAATGATGGATCGTCGCGCCTTGTCGAGTGAGTGTTCAGCCGGGGAACAACCGGTCGTCAACGGTCTGACGTAGTTGTCGTCTCATGTCTTGAAACTAAACTATTCAGCAATTTGACTTCCGATTGCAGGGAGTTAAGGGTGGATACAGACCTGGGAGAGTCACCCTCCAGATGTTAAGACATGTCTGTAGGCTGCTCACCATCTTTGAATCAAGATAGGGTACATTATTGCCAATGTTGACAAAACTACAGCCTGGTGTGTAAAAAAATATACTTTTGGTACATCAATGGTTATGTCGGCGAACCTGTTCTAGATGAGGTAAATAGTGGTAGTTCTGTTTGTGACGTGCATATTATGCTAATTGGTAATGGTACGCTTACAACGTTGGTAACGCTTGTATAACGGTATGTCTATATCGCTTTAGAGTGTTTGGCAGCAAAGTTGAAATTTATTGTTACTCGAATTCGGCGAGCAAAAAAAAAAGCAACATATTGCCTTGAGGACAAAAAAAGGTTTGCACGCACCATTCAGATCAAGATGAGATGTTAAAAACATTTACTACCTCTGAAATGGTGCAGATAATGGTCGAGTCAATATTGCACCCAACTGTTGGAAATCTATTCGACTCAATGATGTTTTGTTTATGGAGAAGGGGTTACGAGTTCAATATATCAAGACAAATGCATTTGCTGTGACATTCCAGTGTCCAGACTCGTCTTTAATTAAGAAGACTAAAGCCACAAAGCAGCCTTACCAAACGACAGGGTAAAGTTTGAGCAATAACCGGCACTGTAGTCGAGAACCCAGCATTGTCCCCGACACGAAGTCAAGTATAGAGATTCAAGGTGCGAGAAACCCCGAGAGCTTGTTGAATGTTCTTCTCCGTGGTGCTCTGACGTCAACAAGTTCAGGCTCCTTCTCAGGTGTTCAATTTTCGTTGTGTAAAAAGTAGGGCATGAACTTAATCCATGCGTGCACAGTGTCTGCTTGGCTCATTAAAATACTCAAGTCTGACCGAGTTTTTGGCGGGAGAAACTAGGGGATGTTTTGCATCTCTCTGTTTTTTTTTTTTTGATATATGGGAAGAACGCTCCGGTATATTGCCAGCCGTGTGCCAACCATAACTTGGCAAAACAGGAAGAAGGAACATTTGAAATTGCTCTCCGACATGATGGATGGTGCCGTGCGGCTTGGCTAGCTGCATGCCCCTGCGGTGATGGGGGGTGCTAGGATTTGTTTGAAACGGTAACGTGAGGAGTCAGTTATTTATTTCCTCAGTGATGCAATTTGACTGGATGTCAACTGCGAAATGTCAGTTGTAATTATGCAGAATATCTGCAACATCCTTCCAACTGGCTCTGATGGAGGTGGCATTTGCGGAAGCAGGATTACATAAATATTGCAAAGTTGCATATGGTTTGATGGAGAGCAAACTTTCCCGTGTAGGCCTACTGGGAGTATAGTTGGATGCGTAAATATTTAAAAGTGTCCCAATAATTAACCGTAATAGAGAAACCGCTTATACATATACTCTAAACACTTCCAGGCCAGAAGTGACCCAAATTCCGGGTCCCAGGGGGCCTGACCTATTTCTGGGTCATCACTTACCCGGAATCTATGTCACACTGACCCGGCACTTTGTCAAACTTACGCAGAATCCGAACAAGAATCCATTTTATAAAAAAAAAAACAGTTTCCGGGTCAGCCTGACTCAGAAATGGGCCAGCCTCCCTGAGAACGGGAATCAGGGTCAATTCTGACCCAGGATTTTTTAGAGTGTACCTAAAGGATATCAAGATTCGGAATCTAGTAGAGTGCAGTTTTTTTTTAAAGAGTTTACAAAGCACTGGGTTGTATACAGACATTTTGTTTATTTATGTATATTTTGTATTTCTTTATTTCATTAACACATGCAACAGCGCATGCGCCAACAACAGGATAGGGATTATAAAACGAAAAGAAATGTTCAATTTAAGATGTTGGAGGAAAAATCGCAAATGGGGGACAACCCATGCAATCAGGTTGGGACTGAAAACCCATGATTCCACATTCAAGGCTCTGGTCTGAGGTGGGATTTGAACCGGGATCCACATCAGAAGTGAAAGGCAGGGCAAGAAACCACCGAGCCAACCTCGGATTCAGATTCAGATTCAGATACACCTGATACCCACATGTGCACAAAATAAGAAGGGGGGGGGTGGGTAAATGGGACAAAAGTCTTGGGGGAAATCTTTAGCACTGGGGAAAAAGATGTAAAGCAATATAATTTCACTAGAGATGCATGCTTGATGAGGATAGTGTTTAAACGTTACATTAGAAGTGTAGACCTGAGAACAAAAAAGGTCCAAACAATGTTGGGGACTTGAAAAACACTATGCGGACTTACACACGTCCACACAGTGTTTTCCCCATTGTTGAATAATATGGTTTTTCTTAAGTACACAGAGTGTATTCATGGAGGAAGGGTCACTCCATGGTTTATGCAACACAAAGCCGTGTACTATGTGTGTTTTGAAAATGATTTTACGTTTGTATGGTGGACAGTTGATACATACAGTAAACTTATGTTCGTAAAGGGTATTGCCTATTTTTTTTTTTTTTTTTTTTTTTTTTTTTTTACAATTATGGTCATTTCAGTTTGGTTTACATCGCATCACACGCTCGGTTGCCGGAGACGCCACGGGGGGCGGGGGGAGTGCGACCGCAAGACCGCCATTGAGATGCTCTCTGTAGATACGTCTCTGCTCAAATTTCATCTGAGGAACCGATCTTGAGGATCGGACTGCGCTGCTGGAAAAAAGATGGAAGTGTGTCCGGCCAGCCAGGCGGCCAAGACCTCCGGGCCTGACAGGAAATACATCGCCTCTTTTACTCAATGACATTTTAACAAAATATATAGAGATTTCGTTTCATGGTTCGCTGATCTAAAAACTTGAACTCAAAGAGACAACCAAATCCATCAGGAAGAAGTTCTTTTGAATTATTCAGGGCTTTTGCAAAAAGAAAGTTCATAATATTGATGTGCTAAGTGTGTGGTTCGAGGATGCTCGAGGATGCTCAATAGAACTTTATGGTAGTGCCATTATTGGTGGACTTCGACCACAAGGCAACATTTACATTACACTTAATTGCTTGTTATAGTCCCGTGAATTGTGACCAGGTACCCCCCCCCCTTACGCCCACCCCCCTCTAATTGAGATAAAAGAAAAATGGGTTACTGATATCGAACACAAAATTCGGTTTCTATAATCACTGTTTGGTTTTCGCAATTAAATTAACCGTCGTGCATAACCTGTCAAATAAGACTGTTTGGAAAATGCATTTGTGGTTCCAGTACAAAGGGCTACATGCCTTGCCGCTTTCGCAGTTCTGGCAAATTGTTTCTTTAGGTGAAGTGTTAAGCCCCCCCCCTTTCGCATTTATTTATTTGCCTCAGCCTGCCCCCTGAAAAAAAACTTTTTACCGTTGCCACACCGCCAGGCAGCATCCTTTTTTCAACACAAAATGAGTGGAATCCTGAGTCCGCTTAAAGGGCTCCCTCAATCTGTTTCCATGCCATAAATCACGGCAACAAAACCCAACAGCATCCGCGCTGATAGCCAGAACATCTGACGTCACACTTCGAGGCTCGTGTTTTACGCCAGAGACCGGCTTTGAGCGTTTGGAGGAATCCTGACAAACGCACCTTTGACCTTGCATCCCATTGCGGTCTTGCAGATAGGGGGACCAGTTGGACAGGGGACCAGTAGCAGTGACCATCTCTTTGACTAATAGACCAGTGCCTGTCCTTATCCTTGCGGATAAGGACAGCGGAACCAGTCTACCGCCTGACAGATTTCACCTGGTCACACATTACTGCAGGAGGGCGCCCTTGCAAAACGAGCAGTCAGAATACTTCTGACGGGATGAAAATGAATGCTGACTGAGCACGATCGGAGCAATGGAAATTCGGGCTGTCCTATTAGTTACCACACTCACCATCCAGAGCCAGCACAACTCTTTACTGTGAAGTTAACAATGTCATCCCATCTCAAAACATTCCCAGTTAAAACAAAAACACCACAAAGCAAAGTGGGAACTGAAGGGGGGCCTCATTGCGTTAGTATCAAGTTTTTGTCTTCATCGGGCGCGGCCTGTACATGTGAATTATGAATAACCTTTGGAACTACTGATCATGTCAACTTGTATCACAAATTGATAAACTACCCAACTTTGAGATAAAATAACGTTATCCTATACTTAGTCACAATATCAGACGATCAGATTTTGATCAGATGCCGACAACAAATGACTTGTCCATATTTAAATATTTTACAACCATAATTTTTGATTCAACCCCCCCCCCAAAAAAGGAATTTATTTTGTCATTAACCTACTTAAGCGACTACCGCCATTACTTTTCCGCGGACGGAAATAGAACATCTGCTTTTCCGCTTGCTTGACTACTAAGCCTCGCGGAAAACTCGACCCTAGAAGCGGTGCCGGTGTCTGTTTTTAGAAGCAGTGTAATTTGACCAGGTATTCTCTACCTTCAGTAAACCTGGTAAAATATTGAACTTAAAACGATTTGAGATTGGACGGTTCATTATAAAAAAAGAAGAAGACCCAATCGTGTTTATTTTCAACGGTGGTTTACAGTTTAGTAGAATTGCAGCTGGCTATTTAAATTTAGCTTTCTAAAAAACCGCTGATTTCCTACAACGCGGTTAATCTTGTACTATATCTGCCACAAATCCTGTGAGTCAATATTGAGTATGTACCCATCCAAGAGTTATTTCGGAGACCACGCACAACTTAAAAAGGTGTGTAAAATGAGATAATTAAATAATGTGCATCAATTTTGAAAGAAAAATTGTGGTGGGCCTGAGTTCTAAACTTTGGGGAAGAAGTCCTCAAAAGTAGTCTTTGTACGACCTGAAGAATGTTGAACACCTTTGGGCTGTCCCTGAGTGAAGTTATTGCAACTTGTACGATTGAGGCTAACTTCCGAAACTGATCGATGACGCGTAATAATGGTGTTTTGACAGCTGTACTCAATGAGTGCACGCTTTTGTTTTCGTTGTTGAAAGAAGTGATGAAGCAACGTGCATAATGGAAGCTAAGATTGACGCCTTACTGACAGTGACTATTAAACAATAGCCGGAACCTTAATATGCATGACAATAACTGGAATCTTAATCGGCATGAAAATAGCTGGAACCTAAATCTGCAGGACAATAGCTGGAATCTTAATCGGCATGACAATAACTGGAACTTAAATATGCATGACAATAGCTGGACCTTAATGTGCATGACAACAGCTGGAACCTAAATCTGCAGGACAACTTATCCGGCATGACAATAACTGGAACTTAAATATGCATGACAATAGCTGGAACCTTAATGTGCATGACAATAGCTGGAACCTTAATCGGCATGACAATAACTGGAACTTAAATATGCATGACAATAGCTGGACCCTTAATGTGCATGACAAAGCTGGAACCTAATCTGCAGGACACTATCGGCATGACAATAACTGGAACTTAAATATGCATGACAATAGCTGGAACCTTAATGTGCATGACAATAGCTGGAACCTAAATCTGCAGGACAAACTTAATCGGCATGACAATAGCTGGAACCTTTAAATTGCATGACAATAGCTGGAACCTAAATAGCATGACAAACTGGAACTCAATCTGCATGACAAAAGCTGTAACCTAATATGCATGACAATAGCTGGAACCTGAATATGCATGACAAAAACTGGAACCTCAATCTGCATGACAAAAGCTGGAACCTAAATATGCAAGACAATAGCTGGAACCTACATGCATTAAAAAAGCTTGAACATCAATCTGCATGACAATAGCTGGAACCTAATCTGCTGACAGGGAAACAAGTAAGTATGATTTGAAACTTTGCATGGGGGAGTACAATCAAGTGAGGTTTGCGGTAACACCATGTACATGAGTAGGATTTGAAACTTTGCATGGTGGAGATACAATCTAGCAAGGTTTGCAGTAACACCATGTACATGAGTAGGATTTGAAACTTTGCATGGTGGAGATACAATCTAGTAAGGTTTGCAGTAACACCATGTACATGAGTAGGATTTGAAACTTTGCATGGTGGGAGTACAATCAAGTGAGGTTTGCGGTGACACCATGTACATGAGTAGGATTTGAAACTTTGCATGGTGGGAGTACAATCAAGTGAGGTTTGCGGTGACACCATGCACATAAATCTCTTTTTATGAGTATTGTTGGTTCTGAGAAGAACCGGTGGTTTGACAACCGACGTTCGATCAGTATGCTCTAATCGCGTTCAAGGACACAGTTCCATTCCTGTTTCTCATAAAGAAGCAAACGCCCCAACCAATAATGCTGTATTGGATTAGTCTCGTTGCATCAGCTTTCAAACCCGAGCCGCTGCTCCGTGTGCAGCCGTGTGAGAGGTAATGCCAACCATTTATTTGCGCGTTTTCTTTTGAAACAAATCGTTCGACTGTAAACTGTTTATATTTCCCCGGAGTTGAGTTCAAACTGTAATGAAAGCGCCCATGAGTATGTATACCAAGAGGTCAGGGTCGGCATCCTTTTTTTGCTACAGGGCAATGCGTCGTGCCAAGATACCCACCGAACGACCCCAATGCAAGTCAAAAAAAACAAACCTATACATCGTAAACAACAAAGTGCTCTACCCGCAGGTTACGCCACTCTTTGTTTGCGTTCAAAAGTTTTAATTGTTTACCAACACTGTGTACCTTAATCTTGTTAGTCAATATTCTAGCTTATTCCCTAATCTTTACGGACAATATACGTTCGACTGAAATCCAAATTTATACGTTCCATGATAACTTATCACCACGCTTCAACCTTCTACCTCCATGCTTCAACTAAGCTGCCTAACCGCACCTCGTTTGGTAGCTCAAAGTCCACAACAAAACTTGCGTAAAGAGTTCTGGACCGGTTGTGATTGCCAGTGGTTTGCCATCCACCTTGAAACCCTTTTTCATTTGGATTAGGACCACACTTTTGGACGGGGCTAGAAGAGTTCCTTTTTTCTGAGCCTGCTGTTAGACTAATGATAATGGCGAGGTTCGTGTTGGTACTTTTAGTTGGCGTTTTCTGCCAGAAGCTCTCGGTTCGGGCCCAGGATCTGATCAACGATGAGGCACAGGCGATGAAATGGCTGGTGGAGTACGACCAAGTGGCCATGGGCGTCTACTACGAGAACACAGTAGCGAGCTGGACGTATCAAACGGACATAACGGATGCACATGAAGCGGCATCGGTAAGACCTTTTTAAAAAATGTATTCGTACCCTAAAACAATAGACCAAGTCCTTGCTCTATATGCCCAGACGCCCAGACGCGAAAAGAAAAAAGTCGTATCATAACCGTTATTTAGTACCCAAATTGTTTAGCACCCAAGTTGTTTCGTAATCAAGTCGTCAAGTTGTTTCGCACCCAACTCTTTTTCAGCCGGGTTGTTTCGTACTCAAGTCGTTTAGTTCCCAAGCTGTTTAGTACCTACGTACCTACGAGTCGTTTAATACCCAAGCTGTTTAGTACCTACGTACCTACGAGTCGTTTAATACCCAAGCTGTTTAGTATCCACGAGTTGTTTCGTACCAAAGCCAAACGTCTCTTCACATAAAAATAAATAAATAAATAAAAGATTACAAAAGATTTGTATTTACATGGTACATGATGGTACAACCAAAGCACCCTGATTAGGAACCTATCGTTTAACCATGGAGGTAGAAATTATCTAATTTCTACCTCCATGGTTTAACTATACAAACATGAAACCTGATCAGATACAATAATGCAAAAACGATCATCACAGAACCACGATCTAATTAAACAAATAAATGCGTGTTTCAAAGTACAGAGGACACTCAGGGAATATTAGGAGAAAATAATCGGTTTCCTTTTCACATTTAATGAACATGGGACAAGGTCAGTGGAAATAGAAACTTCTCGTGGAAAAAAAGCTGTTTAATAATTTCTTCCTTTGTTCCATCATGGAGGTAGAATGGTTCAATCATGGAGATAGAATCGTTCAACATGTCTGTCTGTTCGTTCTCGTTCCTGTTTACGCTCTGTGTGTCTGTCCGTCAGGGATCTCACAACAAGCCCGGCTTCTTAAAAGAGGCCTCAATACCAGTTATTTTGATTTCTGTTTTGTAAAACTGGAGTCATGGTTACTACTTAAATTCCACTTTTTTTTTAAAGTGTTGTTTAGATATTTTCGTGACGTATGGAAATAAATTGAGTTTGAATTGAATTGAAAAGCACACATACAACACTGGTGATTGTCAAAATCCAGTATATTCACACTTTACTCAATCGGTCATCAGAGTCACAATAAAGTATTGGGAAAACTGCAATATTGTGTTTTCAGAATTTCCAAACATCAGGTTTTAGACTCGCGATATCGCAACTAATATTGTTACACTCGTTTCTCACAAACTGCAGCATTTCAAACAACAACAATTCAAGGGAAGTAAGATTTGAAACTTTGCATGGTGGAAATACGTCCCAGAAGACGATCAGAGCATACTGATCGAAACGTCGAGTTAACCAACGGTTCTTTTCAGAACCACCCCAACTTAATAAGAGACAGTATTACATGGTTGTCACCGCAAACCTTTTCCATATCGTAATTCAAGGGAAGTTTTCTACCATGACCATCTTTAAACCATGTCAGGCCTTGCGCTTAAGCTTTTTGTAAAGCAGCCCGCCGGTTACTTATTCACATCTGAAAAGGAAAAATTGAGCATTTTAAACAAGTAGGTTGCACAGTTTTTAGTAGCCCACAGGGCAAGTTGAGAAGTGGTGTTTACTAGCCCATAGCATTTTTTACTAGACAATGTACGCCGGGCTAGTGTTAAGGGCGAGCCTGCATGAAAGCTATGTGCAAATCTGGGAACGTTTATAGTTACAACCTTAAGAATGTAGTGCACACCCTTTTAAGATTAAGCCGCCATGGGTTTATGGGAGATAAATCAGAATTAGACATTGTCCGATGGAGATATTATTTGCTCAACAGAGCTGGCATTTGCTCTATGCATAGAGCAAGTCTCTATGGAATCGCCACTAACCGCTGTTGTAAAGAGAGATTGCTGGGAAAGATACCAGCCCTCGTGGTAACTCCAACAAACTGGACTGGGTACTCTTGGACTAGGTTACTTGAAAATGACCACCCTCCATAGTGGTGCCACAAACTGGACTGGGTACTCTTGGACTAGGTTACTTGAAAAGGACCACCCTCCATACTGGTGCCACAAACTTGACTAGGTACTCTTGGACTAGGTTACTTGAAAATGACCACCCTCCATGGTGGTACCACAAACTGGACTGGGTACTCTTGGACTAGGTTACTTGAAAATGACCAACCTCCATGGTGGTACCACAAACTGAACTGGGTACTCTTGGACTAGGTTACTTGAAAATGACCACCCTCCATGGTGGTACCACTAACTGGACTGGGTACTCTCGGACTAGGTTACTTGAAAATGACCACCCTCCATAGTGGTGCCACAAACTGGACTGGGTACTCTTGGACTAGGTTACTTGAAAATGACCACCCTCCATGGTGGTACCACTAACTGGACTGGGTACTCTTGGACTAGGTTACTTGAAAATGACCACCCTCCATAGTGGTGCCACAAACTGGACTGGGTACTCTTGGACAAGGTTACTTGAAAATGACCACCCTCCATGGTGGTACCACAAACTGGACTGGGTACTCTTGTACTAGGTTACTTGAAAATGACCACCCTCCATAGTGGTGCCACAAACTGGACTGGGTACTCTTGGACTAGGTTACTTAAAAATGACCACCTCCATAGTGGTGCCACAAACTGGACTGGGTACTCTTGGACTAGGTTACTTGAAAATGAACACCCTCCATGGTGGTACCACTTACTGGACTGGGTACTCTTGGACAAGGTTACTTGGAAATGACCACCCTCCATAGTGGAGCCACAAACTGGACTGGGTACTCTTGGACTAGGTTACTTGAAAATGAACACCCTCCATGGTGGTACCACTAACTGGACTGGGTACTCTTGGACAAGGTTACTTGGAAATGACCACCCTCCATAGTGGTGCCACAAACTGGACTGGGTACTCTTGGACTAGGTTACTTGAAAATGACCACCCTCCATGGTGGTACCACAAACTGGACTGGGTACTCTTGTACTAGGTTACTTGAAAATGACCACCCTCCATAGTGGTGCCACAAACTGGACTGGGTACTCTTGGACTAGGTTACTTAAAAATGACCACCCTCCATAGTGGTGCCACAAACTGGACTGGGTACTCTTGGACTAGGTTACTTGAAAATGAACACCATCCATGGTGGTACCACTAACTGGACTGGGTACTCTTGGACAAGGTTACTTGGAAATGACCACCCTCCATAGTGGTGCCACAAACTGGACTGGGTACTCTTGGACTAGGTTAGTGTAGCGAATTATTTCGTGGTCCGTTCACACATTATGCTAAATAAAAGAAGGACCCTTCTTGTAGTTCTAGTTCCACGGTACACGGCCAAGGTTTCATGTACTTTCTATTCGGTACTTCCCCCGAATCTTGCGGAGCGAAATCCCTATAGACTCTGTTGGAATCAAAACCCCGACCTTCTGCAATCCAGATTAGTTTGGCTCTTGCACTAAACCACGAGAAAAGAGAGGAAATAAACTAACCGTGTATTGTAAAGTACTTAGTGTACACGTAAGGTACGAATACTTGCAGTTCCACCATGCAAAGCCTCTGAGCTTAACCCTTTCTGAGCTCAGTGTCATGCCTGGCAATTCTGGCTATCGTATTTTAATTAATGATTCATGTGCAACGGCCGTTCGAGGCTCGTTTTCTTCGAATGAGATAAACAGCCGTACTTGCTACTGTGACGCGAGGTTATGGATAGAGCATGGAGAAAGGTTCTTCCTCAATGGATAGAGCAAGGAGGGTGTGTTTCCCTGCGACGTGGCCGAGTGGTCTAAAGCTGCATCGGACTCGAGTACTGATGGCTGAATCTTTCGGAGTGTGGGTTCGATTCCCGTTCATGACGCTTGGTGTCTTTGCGCAAGGCACTTAACCATAATTGCTTGTCTTAAGCCAGGTGTTCAAATGGGACCCCGAGAGGCCTGACTGAGACAGCATGGAGTTGGATTAACCCCTCCATCAGCGCTGATTTAAACAGCTTGAGGTTGCATTCTCCCCACGGAGTTGAGAAAGTTAAAGGAATGGTCTGAAAGCAGGTCCAAGGAACAGGGGTGACCATTTTGTAAAAAACCTTGATCTAGCTACTATAATAATAATGTGCACTGAACCAAGTAGTATTATTACTATTTTCTCCTTTCTCCACGGATAAACAACGAACCATTCTGCGATAATATTATTAGTTACTGCGCTTTTACTCCACTAAAGTCCATGGCCTGCTCAAACACTGAGAACAATGCTTACTCCGACAGGATATCTAAAAACACTGTGGCGCGCACACGCCCCCCCCCCCCAACGTGGGAGTAATTAAGATAAACAATAATAAGGGAGCATTGTAGTTGTAAAGCACAACAATCCCACCAAGGTGCTCAGGTGAGGGCGCTAAAACACGAGAGAGAGAGAGAGAAGAAAAATGAGTGTACAGAAACTGCCTACTTGAGTTGTATTTGAGATATTTTGTCAATATTGGGTAATGTTTTTGTGTGGTACCGATGCGAGAAGGTAAAAGGCCTACCAGACGAGGTACCATGCGGAGAGAGTGGGGCCCGCGGCCATTTGGAGCGGATCTTCCCTGGGGCTTCGTAGGGTCGACTGACCGGCATGTAAAACTGCTGTCCTCATGGAACCCTTCGAGGATCTTACTCGAATATTTGATTTCACAGAGAGCTAAAGATTGATCTTAAATAACTGCAAATTACTCTTGAATTGCTAAGAAAAGTGTGATGTCACAATACGGATCACTGAGGCAATTGACAGCTCATCTTAAAAAAGATGAATCTTAGTGCTTTGTGAAATCGGCCCTAAGAGACGTGCGGCAAATGAGTTTCTGAACAAAGTGACAAAAAGGCGACAATAATTTATTGACGTAGCTCCTGCTTTGTCAAGGGACGTTACAGGGCATCCACTGACCATGGCGTTATGAAAATTCGAGCGTGACGAGACCGATGAAATTATTATAAATCATTGTGTGCATTCGCCCCAAAAGGGTTGATTCTAATTAGGGACTATCACAAAAGATATCTAAGCATTTAAGAGTTGTTGGATTACTGACTACTTTAGGGTAAAGTTCAAGTTGCTTTAACACGGTTTAGGGGATTTTTTTTTAAAATCTGTTATGTTGGAAAGGTCATAACTACACACAGTGAATTGCTGATAGGAGTTTCTGTATTATACAAACTATTGAACCGAACCGATATAAATGAATTTAATTTCAGATCATTCCCCGAGTTGTCGAACTCATCCAAATCTTACTGAAAATGATTTCCGGTGATAACTTGCTTGCACACTAAATATAACAATATAATAATGCTGTGGATAACACTTTCTGGCGAGTAAGTTAGGCTATAGGCTACTACTTGTCCAAATATCCAAGTTGTTGCAAGAAGCTCTTGGCAATCCACTGAAACATTAATACATATATATTTTTTATGAGGTAAAAAATTACCCTTTCACACACACAACCATAACCCCATAAATCACACGACACGCAATTTCACGGACCAAGATTTTACAAGAACTAGTAATTGTAAACGCGTTCGAACTGACCTCATCCCAACATCCAGCCAAATGCACAAATCGAATACTTAAGAAAAATATCTTGGTTGATCTATTTTCGTTTTTTTATTATCCCTGATGGGAGCCAGGTTAATGGGAGATTGTACCCTTAATTTTTTTTTCATGAGACAGTTTCTCTATTCCCAGGTCAGGGGCACGGTGAGGGGTTACGTGTTTGTCGTATTAACCAGAAGGTAGTCTAATTTATTGGGGCCTTGTTGCTTGGGGCGCGCGGTTCTATCTCCAACTGTTAAAAATCAACTGGTGGTCTCGGCCCAATAATTGTTTCACGGACAATAAATAGTTTATGTTTATGTGTCTCTTGAGTCTGGTCCTAAACATGGGTATGACAACTCTGTTCGTGTTGGTGTCTTGTCTGCTCGTTGGAGGACAAACTAGCGCCTTAATTAATGATGAGGCAGAAGCCATAGCGTGGCTGGAAGCTTACAACGAGCTAGCGACGGAGGCTTACTTCGAAGGAAGCAGCGCCGCTTGGGATTTTTATACAGACATAACAGATGAACACCAGGCCGCCATGGTAAGTACCCGCGGAATATACCCACCCGTCCTGCTCACTATAGTGTGGTTAAGTTCCATGAAGGACAGAATGCTGTGCAAACCATTAGTTGTGGTAGGAGTCAAGTGATTGTGGGAAATGGAAATCGAATCTATACACTGAGACCATTGACAATGATCGAAGAGACGGGTCGTCCGTACTTCCAATGGTAGTTATTCAATTGGTCATTGGTCTAACGCAAAAAAAGTTCAACTGCCATGTTCAACTGCATGGAATATTTTTGCACTAAACATAGTGTGGAAATTATCTCCGCTGGCCAAATGGCAGTAAAAAAACATCCGAGGACCAGTTAAGATATTCTCTTCAAGTGGTCCGGCTGGCTAGTTCAGAGTTGAAAAGCACTCTTGTATGTGAAATAATGGTCTTTAGCTCGCATCATGCACATTCTCAAAAGTATTTAACAACCAAAACTGTCACAGTCAACAATTTTCTTCGTTCTAAGACCTGCTTCACAAACCATCCACCATTATTAAGGTCTCAACTCTAAATTGGTCCTCCTCGATTCATCCCAAACCAACCGCTCCAAGCCCAATCTTCAGATCGGGTAACTTTGCTTGAATGTATCATTTAATGTGGACTATAGAGAAACAGCTAGGGTACGAGTACAATGAAAAAGCTTTACTGGTCCAGCTGTCTCCGAGTCACTGACAAATTTAAGGGCAACCTTTGCTTCTTATGACAGTGTTAACCCCCTCCCCAATCCCCAAACAATCCCCTCCCCCTCCAATGCTTCACTCCTGCACGTTTTCCATGTCAAGGAATCGATTTAACTTGTTTTCGTAAAGTTCTGCCAGAAAAATTATACCCATGACCTCAAAAGTGTAATCATTTGACAGTTATTCCTATTTAAACGACGGATGGTGCCAAGACTTCCGGCAAATCATGACCAGAATCGTCTATTTGAATACATTGTTGTTGTAGTAAATGCATTTTTTTCAGCACAGCATGTTTTTAAATTCAGATGGTCACATTTATCCTCAAAGTTTGAGTCTCAATTTCTGACCCCAATCCTACCAAAAAAAGAAATACTTGACATCAACTTTAAAGCCCGAATAGTCACCATGAATGAAGGAAATATAACACATCCTTATGATTGATTCCCCCAAGAGCCCATGTGTCTAATGTTTATTTATAGCCTTCTGGCAGCCGTTTGTAATCTGTAGTTTTTTTGCTCGATAAACATTATCATCCATAACATCTCAAAACACGATTCAAAAAAGGGGGAAATTAACAATGTGGACGTAGCACCCTAATTAATGAGTTAAAGGTTAATGGGTTAATGGGTTGTTTGGTAAGTATACAAACATCATTCTTTAAATTTAGTCTGAAAGCTGACTGAGTATAAAGTTCATATTAGAACAATTTTTTTTCTGTGAAATATTTCCCCCTGAAATGAAGTCTTAACCGAGAAAACAAGATATCTGAAAATCTAAATAACGTAACAGCTGACTTCGGTTGTTACAACAAAAAATAAGGACAATGCGTTTACACATGAGCACTGAAAGTTGTCAATGTTTTTTTTCTCACTATTTTCTCCTGACTCCAGCCCAAATTTTCATAGTTTTTTTTATAAATTTCTTGTATATTATAATAATATTTTATCACACAAAACATGAATACTGTCGGCGACTACTTTTTCAGCTCTACCGACCCTGTATAACACCTTTAAAAGTGCTTTGTGTCTGTTTTGTGCAAAGCGACTTTGTATCGTGACTCCCCGGTAGAAAATGAATAATAAGGGCAACCACAATTTTGAGTCCTCTGTAGATACGAGCATTTTGAAGAAAACAAATTTGACAAACCCCGGTGGATTTACAGAGCCTTTATATCGAAACTCATGAAACGTACAGAAAAGTTTTGACAACGTGCCGGAAGGACGCCGTCCTTGCTCTATGGTCCCAAATAGGTGCCGCGTATGAGGGTTTGTTGTGTTGCATGTCTGTCTCTACTGTGTTGTCATTTAGCCTTTGAGACAAACTCTGCTATAGGGTCGAAACGTCAGGCCATTAAACTATTCTTTTTGCAAGTACTATAAAAATACGATTACAAATGTCTCCACTGATCTAATACCTCATTGGATTCCTAACTTGACCATGATTTATGTGTTTTTGATTAGTTTCTCATTATGGATTTTGCGGAGTAGCAATTTGTACACAGTTAGTTTTCAAAGCTAGCGTGTGACGGATCGGGTTGTCGAACTTTTACACCGACTTTATCGGCACGGTAAACCGTTTGACCTCTGATCCCGTAAATATTTGAGTTTTGATAAAAAAAAATCAAATGATCATACCACCAACAACGCAAACATTATTCTCTGCACTTTTGTACTCCTGGCAAATATGTATTTGGGGAAAATGAGTAGTTTGTATGTAAGAGTGGGAGTGGGGTTGCCGCCGCAGGGCGACACGGTACACATTTATGTCTACCTATGGTCTGACACACAGTGGGCCAGTTCAAGGTCAAACTGCGCCAAAATAGGCAAATAATTATTGTTTCAAAAATCAATACTCCTATTTTTTTAATGTTCCCAGTTGTCCAGAGGCATATTATATTAAATAATTAATGACAAAATCACTTTAAAAAGTTGGGTAAACCCTTGTATAGTTACAAAATTGTAAAACTTGTGACGTAATTCGTTAAGATTAACAAGTATTTTAACTTGCTGCTCTGAGCATTTCATAGAAGATAACGCCATCAAAACCGTGTCAATAGTTGTTCACAGTCTATATTTTATGAAAATTAAATTTATAATCAGTTTGATTTCTGTTTACTGTGTGAAAAAGCCTGAAACACCACATAAAATGCCTTTTTAAAGTATTTTTTTTTTCTTAAGAGGCAAAGAAAAAATATAGTTCCGCCGATTGCCCCTGTAATTCTAACTTCTTCTAAAAGCCTGAACCTTCAGCAACAGTTTAAAATTAAAATTGGCTGCGACTTTTTGCGACTTTCGAAGATAATTCATTTTGAAGTGGTAGGCCCCTATACGCAAAACGATTGTTTTGACTCAACCACCATGACCACCCGTACGACTCGCGTGTGTGTGTCAGGTTGTAATACTTCAGCATCAAAGAAAGATAAAACTCTCTCTGTAAAGACTTGACCATCATTTACTTCTCGGAGTTCTTTTACAGTGAGAGAAAACCATATACATGTCAATAGTAAGACTTCGTTTAATATCTGTTCAAAATCAAACAGCCCCTTACGACTATAAAAGCACAACTAGTCATCATTTACTTAAGAGTTGTTTTAAGGTGGAATATCTGTTCAAAATCAAACATCAAACTTGGTTAGCAGTGGTCATCAGTTGAGTATATACGTAAATCGAGACCAGTTTTACTTTTATTGTTATTAGTTCAGTACAATGGCATCTTTACCTAGAAAGCTGTTGATCGAAGCTGTCAGGTCTTTGGAAGATCTTTCAAATGCTGAAGTTTCACTTGAAATTTGCATGGAATTTTCTCAACAAATCACGATATAAAACGATTAGAAATTCCAAAGGAAATTCAAGAGAAGATGAAAGCAACCCTGCGCAATTTCTTTACAAACTTAAGAGAAAATAGAAAGCTTGCAGCCGCAACAAATAAAATAACGCCATTACTACGAAGGAGAGATTGAGTCATTGAATAAGTTTCATCACAATAAAACAGATAATTGAAGCTGTTTATACATTCTTCTAGCCACCAACACTGTTTAAAAGATGCGTATTATTTCAAATCACAGACTCCGAACATCAAGCCAATCACAATTCAGCATTTTGGTGACGTCACAGCATTTTGAAATGTGTTTCATCGTCTTTCTCGGGCCATAAAACCCCTGAAAGCTCAATGGCAATTCATTTAGTTGCATACAACAATTTTGGCGCAGTTTGACCTCGAGCTGGCCCATTGTGTGACATACCGTAGTATATTGCAGTTATCTGAAGATTTATTGCGCTTATTGTGTGTTTAAGCACGACAGTTGTTGCCCGGGAGCCGTGGTGTTGTTGAAAAATCGCTACGATCGTTGATATCCAGTTGTTGTTGTTGTTGTCGTTGTTGGGGTGTTTTCATGTAAAGTTTTGATCAACACTCATTCACCGTAAAGCTGTGTAGCCTTTTTTTCACAATGGCAGTCACCTCACGTACATCCTGCGGAAGTTTGCGGTTCAGGCGCGCTTGTTGTTTATAATTTTAATACCAAATGCTTAGAAGATTGGAAATACACATGTTCACAGATTAACACTCATGGTAAAACGACGGTCATGGTGGAAAATGTCTCTTGATATTTTGATAATATAGATCAAGATATCAAGAGAAATTTGTAATATATAGCTGATAATATATATTACATTTTTGCCTGAAATGCTAAAGTGTTAGAGAATAATGAGTAAAACAAAACTTTAGATCTCGCAGGTCCGAAATTCGATGTGTGAAAAGTGAAAACAAGCTGCAGCAGTTTCTGCGATGTGATTCTCCGCTCGTGACTGATCACGTTATAGTTACGGTTAAACTTTCACAGGTCTTTTGCCATGTATATTCTTGGGTCACACAAAGTGCGGATACCGGTCTTCGATAGTTCCCGATGTAGGCCGAGGGCTTTTCGTGTCCCATTCTTGACTGTCCTCCTACTTCCAAGGGAGTCGATCGTGGTCTTTGATTGGGCATCCACCTAGCCTGGGGTAGCGTATGATCGATGTATGTACATGTCATGTGGAGGTAGCCTCCATGGTACATGTAAGTGTTTGGCACCGACTCGGCCGGGGGATATTAACCAAATGCAATGGCCAAAGTGAAGGATTGGGAAGGTTGTCGGCAAGTTCGAGGCTTGCTTCGGGCAAGTTCGATGGGTCTTGCTTGGGCAAGTTCGAGGCTTGCTTCGGACAACACATTTTTTTCTCAACAACTTTATAAGGCTGAATTCGAATTAGTTCGAGTTGTTTGGACGCAGACCTTCAACTATCGTTGGAGCCGTGCCAAAAACACGGTTTGAACGGAGATTAACTGGCAAGGTAGAGATATGTGATTATCCGTAAAACTGTAGCCTTGATTTAAAACAAGTGTTCCAACTTACGTTTGCATTTCAGATAGCGCTAACTTAAAGTCGGCTGTATTCGAGAAGGAAGCCAGAACGAACGCCTCTCTGTTCAACACGACCGGTTTCAGCTTCGATACCACCCGTAAACTCGAGGCTCTGAAGACCATCGGTGATGCTGCCATCGAAGACCAGGCCAAACTAGAAGATGTAGGTATCAAGTGTAATATTGGCGTTTGGTTGTTGTTTTGTTTGTTTTTTTTTTTAAACCGTTGATCTTTTGTGTTTTTAAAGGGCTCCAAACAATAGGAGAAAAAAGAGAATTAGTGTATACTTACCTTATACTCTAACCGTTATCCCTAACCCTTACACTAACCTTACGTGGAATTTGGGTAAACAATATTGGGAATAAAGTAAACGACATAACACTTATTCACTTTGAAGTTAGTCACTGTTAGTAACAACGTAATTATAGTCTGTCCCATTGTTGTTCTATTTAGTCTGCTGCCACCTAGCGTTCCAAAGTCCCCCATAACCAATGTATTATTTTCTTCAGCTCAACAATGTTCTCGCCAGTTTGGAATCGAGATACTCCAAGGGGGAAGTTTGCCGAGAGGATGGCCGCTGTCTTTCGCTTGAACCAGGTACTAATAAATGATGTAAAAATCAGGAAAATATGGAACGGTCAGCCTCAGGGAGAGCATTCTGATGCACTGGCCCAGAGCGTTCAATAATGCCAAGCAGGGATAGGGTTACCTTTTCGTGATTTAGGCTACCATCAACTCCGCAATTCATTACATTCTGAATAAGTTAGTCTCTACACTTTGAGATTAACTCCCGAAAATTCTTATTTTAATAAAAAGTTGCTGACCGGACGAGTTGGACAATGGAACGCCAATCTACTCCATTAGCCTGTGCTGTACTTGCTTCGGTTACAGTATTCACCTGGTCCAACCATCTCGTCCCATCTTTGTCTTTCTTCGATTCTTCCTTGCAAGGAATTTTTTCCAGATAGTTGCATTTTTTCCTTGTTATATCCAAAGAACATTGAGTGGTAAATGATTGATAGAGTGACCGAGGTGAGACATAGGACCAAGATTACTTGGGACCGAGATGACTTGGGACAGAGATGACTTGGAACCGAGTTGACCTGAAACCGAATTGACTAGGACCGAGTTGACTTCGGTCCGAGTTGACCTGTACCCGTAATGAGCCATGCACGTAATTTTGTTGAGTAACCTAAGTTGTATTCTCAGTAAACAAACACGTTCCATTGTCCTTCTCGTGGTCCACAACATTTGATAGAATACAGGTAAACCCACAACATGAAAATTAGGTATACCGTTTCCATGGACCCGTGTACGAGTAGTATGCCATCTTTCGCATTATTATAAACCTTATGAAATACGCAAACATGTTGTTGTCGTTGTTGTGTAATGTTGTTGTTCGTCTTTATAGATCTTACGCGTATCATGTCAACATCAAGAGACTACGCCGAGCTAAACTGGGCGTGGCAAGGCTGGAGGGCGGCAGTAGGACCGAGTGCGAAGGAGGACTACAAAAAATATGTGGAACTCAAGAACGTCGCAGCTGAAGCGAACGGTAATGATGATCTTTCTCATGGTACATTATCGATTACCGTTCTTCAGAACTGGTCTTTGATTATCCTTTGGATGATAATCGATATATCAATAGCTTACTTTTTGTTCATGCTAAATCATGAGTGTGTATTATTAATCAAGAGAAACTTCTTGAAAGTGTTCAGCAATGAATACATTACTAGTTGCCTTTCTTATTCAACTACCCCTACTTTTTAACAGGTACACATTTTGTGCACAAAGTATGTGGATGAAAATGTGTATCCAAAGAGGTTTGTCATGGGGAGAGAGGCGTGTGTTGTCAATCTGCCTCGCGTTTCTCTGGGAAAGGTGTATACCTAGATTGACATTGAAACCCGTAAGTGAAGACGGAACCCCCAAAATTACACAAATGCAGGAAGGTTCCACCAGTTACTGGTTTCCCGTTTGAAATCTACTACAAAGAACAGATGGCTCCGCTTTATCAGAGGGTTTAGGTCTGGCTAGGTCTGTGTGTCTGTACAGTTTTGTGCACGAAGTATATGAGTGAAAATGTTTTCTCCAGCTCCTCAAAAGCCAAAATAAAAAACAAACAAACTGCACAACTTTTAGACCTGATACCCCTCTTAGATATGTGGAATAGTCCAGGCCACATTATCAAGGGATCTGCCTCCCCCAGGGCACTGTGGTTTGGAGAAAACGGTGAAATAAATAGCATGTGCCATGACTGAGTGTTACCAGCCCTCATTGGAGGGTTTTTAATCGTGTTGCCTCACTCTAAACCAATGATATGTAGGTTTTGATGACGCCGGTGCGTACTGGAGGTCCTGGTATGAATCGGAGGATCTTGTTGAACAGACGGAGAGACTCTTTGAAGAGCTGAGCCCATTGTACGACAACCTACATGCTTATGTACGAAGAAAACTCTACAACGTCTACGGCGCGGACTACATCGATCTCGAGGGACCCATACCGGCACATCTTCTAGGTAAGGAATTGCACTCTCTCTTAAAAAAGATAAAAGGCAGGCAGAAGCTCCGGCCCAAATGTGACAATAGTACTCCGCTATGAGGGGGGCATATAGTTGTATATAAACAGGTAGAGAGTAGCATCAGGAGGCAAGACCTTCCGAGCTCGATAAAGATAACAAACTTGCATGGAAACACTCTTTGCAATGGCCATGATATATACCTCTCCAAACATGGCATTAGTGGAGATATCAAGTCCGGGACTCTTGGTGGTCAGAAAGACTACCTGACGGGCCTTCTTTCAACCACGACCCCTCTGCTTATTTCCTTTAACATTTACTTTTGTTGTGGACTGCTACATATATTGGATTAGTCACTTTTACAACTACGGTATGGAGTCCAAGAAAAGAGCTGCAGAACAATAATAATGTACATGACATTTTAGTATAAACCTTTTGTGACGAAAAGTTCAAAGGAAAAAAATGTCTTGCATACTTTTGTCTTTGTCTTTAATACCTGAATCCTTTTAACTTTAAACAGGCAATATGTGGTCACAGTCATGGCTGAACATTCTGGATTTAGTATTGCCCTACCCTGACGCCCCAAGCATCGACGTTACGCCAGTATTAGTGAGGGAGGTAGGTTTGTGCTGTAGAGTTGAACAAGTCGACGCAAGTCCCAACTTGCCTTTCATTGTGCAGTCATAAATATGGTTTTGCACTGATATTGAAATATCCGGGCTCGTCAAAATGGTTCTTATTTTATCAATAGAGGTCTCTCTCACTCTCTACGGGTGTCTCCTGAGCCCCCCCCCGGCCCAACCCCCTCTGGGTTCGCCACTGTATAGTTGTAACTGGTCTTAACTTCCATTTGGAATGACCAGTGGGTCCTTTTCCTATGAAACTACGTAATTTGTTCAATAAGAATATGACAGCATCTGAAATTCCATTGCAACGATTCTCTCCAAAAGAGTGCAACACTGCCGTGCTGGGGCTGACCTGGAAAACTTGAACCTCCTCCCAACAAACCTTTCCCAACCTGCCTTGAAAATTGAGTTTTTGTTGTTGTTGTTGTTGTTGTTGTTGTTTGTTTTTGTTTGGTTATTTATTTATTTATTTTTTTTTTTTGGGGGGGGACCACAAAACCTTTCGACACCGACACCACTCACAGACTAATCGATTACCAATCTGATCACTAATCAATACTCATTCTCCGTGAGGCGTTCGATCGATTTACTCCCTTTTTACCCACATCTGCCTTTAGCGGTCGCATCCACCGAAATCTTCGCGCGCACGGTCACTACTTATAGCACGCCCGTCTCCCAAGCCCACGTCCCCGTGGTCTAGCATCGGATACCCACCCCCTCTCCCCACAGCAAGATACTCTCATTATTTTGTCAGCGAGACACAATCCTATAGTTTTAAATTCTACCCATGTTGACTTGATAGTGCACCAGCTTCACGGCGTTCCATATCTGCCGTATATGCATCACACCGCACCCTAGGGTTTTGCCCGTTTTCTACTTATAGGTTTGTTGTATTGGTTTTGTACCCTGTCCTCTATGAATAGGAAGTGAAAGTTGATATGTTTTTGATCTGTACTTAATCCGTATGTACTTAATCTGTACTTAATCCCCTTAGTCCGTTGTTCAATAGAATTCAAGTCATCTTGAGCTACCTGCTTAACATCCCCTCCCCCTTTTTTACGAGTTTATGTTTATGCAGATACACTACTTTGTGAACTGCGATCAACCTCTTACAATGGTTTTGTTCAAACAAAATAATGCAAGCTGAATACTCTCGAAGCGATCAGTTGTTTATAATTAATGCAATAACAGATGTCAATGCCCTCTTCTATCAATTCTGTATAAAAAACATCTCCCGAAAAAACAATGTTTTTTGTAAACATTTGGTTCACTGATGCATTATGGATTTAGAAGTATTTTTTTTCTCTATTTAAATGTGATGGAAAGATAAAATAAAGGGTTTGTAAACATCGGAAGAGAGAATTGATTAAATTTCGATCGAAAAATTTACTGAAAGAAGTTGTGGTCCCGACGTTTCGAACACTATACTTTGTTGGTATTAAGGAGAAGACGAGGAGAGTATACTGTTTGAAACGTTGAGGCCACACCGGCTCTTTTCAGAGCCAACACTCCTCCCGAAGGAGATTTACACATGGTTGTACCCACAAGTTTACTGTTACTTCATACTGTCCACACCATGCAAAGCTTCAAACGTCATTAACCGATAGATTTTATACCAGTACCAATTCTCGAGCTAAATGTTTCCATCTGAAATACTGTCATTTGCGAAGAAATAGCATTTTACTTAGGACCCAAATAGTGGTTGCTTGGTCGCTCTAAAAACTCTGGCCAGAATTGACCCGGATTCAAGGGGGCCTAATCCACCCATTTCCAGGAGGTGACCCAGAAAATGGTTAAACATGGGGTTTCAACTTGGATTCTGCGTCAGTTTGACCCATTTCTGGGTCTTTTTGGTACAGATGCTGACCCAGAAATGGGTCAGGCCCCACGGGACCCGGGTCAATATTCTGACCAGAAAGCTTTTCAAATATTGTTGCAGTCGAAATAAGCCCGATATGAAACGTGCACAAAACAACGGGGAAAATAAAACAAAAACACCTAAAAAAAAAAAAAAAAGGCAAATATCACATGTTGGTTTGACGGTATTTTTAAATAATATAAATAATATAAATTAAAATGTTATAGGTTTAACGAGTTTTAACGATGTGGTGTTGATTGAATCCTGCCTAATTGCGAATTAATTGTGTCCACCTCAAGGGTTACACCGCACAGAAAATGTTTGAAGTCTCTGACCAATTCTTCCGTCACTCGGACTGGTCCCGATGCCCGACGAATTTTGGGAGCATTCCATGATCGAGAAACCTGCCGACAGGGAGGTGGTGTGTCACGCGTCCGCATGGGACTTCTCCAACCAGAAGGATTTCAGGTAGATACTAACAAAGATACGAAGATGCGGACGCGAAAGCGGCCTTTTACGTTTTGTTATTTTTATCTGCCCTTGAACACTCTCTTTCCAGCAGAGACTGACGCTTCTGCCCGGATAAATGAACAAGAGAAACATATTAAATGCTGACCCAGAAATGGGCCAGGCGCGACGGGACCCAGAATCCCAGTCAAGTTTGACCCGGGGATGATAGAGTGTATCCGTCCTTTTAAAATTGCTTAACTATACTTTTGTACTTATTGACTGACTATATGATAGAATCAAGCAATGCACGGACATAACGATGGACGACTTCATCACCATCCACCACGAGATGGGACACATCGAGTACTACCTCCAGTACAAGAACCTGTCTGTGATCTACCGGGGCGGTGCCAACCCAGGGTTCCACGAGGCCGTCGGGGACACCCTTGCCCTCTCGGTATCAACACCGAAGCATCTGAAGGCCGTGGGCTTGCTGGACGAAGTTCAAGAAGATGACGGTGAGTTCATCCGTCTGTGTGTCAATCAATAATAACTTGACTAAAAAGCATTACCATAATGGATGAAGCTCGGGATGAAGTAAACCCATATTGTTGTATCTAATTAAAGTACTTTTCAGTCGAGTATCAAGTACTGCCGAGTACTTAGGTGGCGGCAGAGTAGTACTCAAGTGCGAGTACCGAGTACCGAGTACAGGTACTTTTTAAAGAAAAATATCTTGCAAATTGAAGTAAAAAAAACAGTTTTGTGTTTGTTTTTTGAGAAATTTCTAGACGAGAAGGAGTGTTTTATTTAACTTTTGGATAACTTTCTTTGATAGACAACTTCAATGTTACTTTTTCCAGAGCTTTTATCACTTATTCATTGCGTTAACGCACGTATAGAAAAGTTCACTTAAAGTTAATTTTAGATTTACCCAAACGTGAAATAATAGAAAAGATGATAACTTTTTACATTTTAAAAAGTAGTTTGAGTACTAAGGTGACTAAGTGAGTAGTACTCGAGTATGAGTACTTGAGTCATTTAGTCAGCCCAAGGGTCCAAATACTGTGCGTGTTGATATCCGAGTACCAAGTCCAATAGCCGAGTCCAATAGCCAAGTCCAATAGCCGAGTACCAAGTCCAATAGCCGAGTACCAAGTCCAATAGCCGAGTACCAAGTCCAATAGCCGAGTACCAAGTCCAATAGCCGAGTACCAAGTCAAACAGCCGCGTACCAAGTCCAACAGCCGAGTACCAAGTCCAACAGCCGAGTACCAAGTCCAACAGCAGAGTACCAAGTCCAACAGCAGAGTACCAAGTCCAACAGCAGAGTACCAAGTCCAACAGCAGAGTACCAAGTCCAACAGCCGAGTACCAAGTCCAACAGCCGAGTACCAAGTCCAATAGCCGAGTACCAAGTCAAACAGCCGAGTACCAAGTCCAACAGCCGAGTACCAAGTCCAACAGCCGAGTACCAAGTCCAACAGCAGAGTACCAAGTCCATTAGCAGAGTACCAAGTCCAACAGCAGAGTACCAAGTCCAACAGCCGAGTACCAAGTTCAACAGCCGAGTACCAAGTCAAACAGCCGAGTACTAAGTCCAACAGCCGAGTACCAAGTGTTTGGATTACTTATATTATTTATATCATGATTTGTTCTTCTTTGAATAGAGGCCGATATTAACTTCTTAATGAGCATGGCACTTGATAAGATAGCATTTCTACCGTTTGGATATCTAATGGATAAATGGAGATGGGCCGTCTTCAAAGGTGAAATCACCGAACAGAATTTCAACGCTGAATGGTGGAAGCTAAGGTAAATAGCCCGTATGCGTGTCCCACTGCGCATGATCGGTGCGCAAAGGATTTCGGGTGAAAATTCGAGTCCAAGCAAAACCGGCAACCAATATGGTGCGCTGATTTAAAGCATTGCACATTCAAAGCTTTAAAACAAACTTCGCATAGTTACAGTTAAACTACAGCGTGGCGTACATCTTGGCAGCTTGTGCGCTCGGTTTCCCAAGATGCATTGTGGTATATTTATTAAGATGGTGTTTGTGAATGGGTTGTTCTAGTCACAACGTGCCTTCATGTCGACATTCAAACCGAACTCTCACAAATCGGATCCGTTGTTTAAATTAAATGCGCCCACCGACTTTCATGGCATGTCCTTTATACCATAGCAAGAAGTTTCACTGGTGCATTCTGCATGGCAAGCGGAAATCAATCCCTCAACAAAATGCGTCCTAAAAGTCATTTTGATTACTTTATGTTGACAACAAAATAGATCCCAAACAAGAGCACATTGCTGACTTCGCTCGGCCCCAGCGGCCTATCCAGAACCGCTGGGATGGGCTAATCAGCTTGCACAGATTCTTGTTCAGGAAGTACGTCATGCGTGCAGTGCTTGCAGTGTGAGTGTGATGCATGATGGGACTGAGCATGGGACTGAGCATTAACGTTAACGATACGTTTGCCCATCCCAGCGCCTTTGGTTTTAAGGCAAGGCGCTGGGGACGAGCGAAATTACTGACGCGTCGTGGATGAGACCAACAGAGGGCGCTGCAAACGTTTAACAACTTTCATCACACGAGCATTACTCTTAGTTGAAATTAACCTGTTTGACAAAGAAATATAAAGCAATGGGGATCTCTCACTGGCCACACACACCAAATTATTAAAGTGCAACGTTGCTTGAAAACTGTTTAATAATTTTAATAACTTCTTTTTGTTGCTATTTATAGGACACAGTACCAGGGCATAGTTGCGCCAACGGTGAGGTCGGAGGCGAACTTTGACCCGGCAGCAAAGTACCACATTCCATCCGACACCCCTTATATCAGGTTAGTAATAGGCCCTTTTCGAAACAACTGCTTGGGCTACGGCTTGGGCTCTGTCCACCTGGTCCAAACACCGTAAGGAAAGCGCACATTTTCCAAATAACTTATGGAGCCTAAGGCCGTATCCGAATTGCCGGCTACAGCTACGGCTACGACTGTTGCTAGGGGCGTAGCCGTAGCTGTAGCCGCGGTATTCGATCGCTCTTGAAGGAAATCGATCAAAATCGGTTGTCTTCAATAGACACTTAATGAGAGACCCTGGAAGGCTACGTGGCACCAGACTATTTAGTGCTAAATAATTATGTGGCATGGTGTACCCCCCTCCACCTTTCCACGGTGTCTTCAATGTGTTCTGGGGATCTCAGTTATTCTTAAGGGGAGTTTCGAAGGGGAGGTATTTCTGTACGAGAGGGAGGATTGTGTAAGGTCACGTAATTATTGACCTTCTTGCACCAACGTCGCCCGCAGCTTCTCATGCCTCACACGGCATTCTTGGAGTCAACTTGTAAACGCCGCGTCCCTTAAAATGCGCACTACACTGTATAGCACACGGGACATCAACATCCAAAATAGCGCAACCAAGATTGTTGTCGTTGATGACGTCGGGTGAATGGTTCAATATTACCGCATGTTGGGTACCAGACAAGCTGTAATGTGTTGACGTATTTCTGAGCATGCCAAAATTTCTGAGAGCGGTGGGTTTACATATACCTGGTAATTGCAATGGTGTTACTCGATATTACTTCATGGTTTTGTGTTGTGACATAATTTCACTTAGGGTGAGGTGGAGCTACTTCAAGTATCTATCCATTATTTGTGCATTTTTCGATCACAAGGGGGGGGGGGGTGATTAGGGGGATTCTTCCCGCTGCCCTCCCCCCCGCCAGTCCCCATGCACCACTGCTATCAAGTCTGCCGCCACCAATCGTCCTCAAACGATTATTGCGATCTTTTTGTAGTATCGCTATTGCCATCAATGATTGTCATCAGTTGTAATCGACTGTAATTAATTGGAATCGATTTTTGTTTTTGGTCATCCTTTTTAATTCGCTGTTTCTGTTTTTCATTTCAGATATTTCATAAGCCATGTTCTTCAGTTCCAATTCCACAAGTCTATGTGTGACGCAGCCCTGCACACTGGGCCACTTCTACGATGTGATATTTATCAGAGCAAAGAAGCCGGCAAATTACTCGGGTAACAATAACTTGAAACTTCAACAACTTTTGTGAATAACACAGAAGATAAACTTTCCCTAGTCGACCGCGGGTTATAATTCGGTCCTAGTGAGCCTGCCCATTTCTGGGTCAGCTTTTCGCTCGGCCCCAGCGGCCTATTCAGGACCGCTGGGATGGGCTAATCAGCTTTCACAGATTCTTGTTCAGGAAGTACGTCATGCTTGCAGTGCTTGCAGTGCGAGTGTGATGCATGATGGGACTGAGCATTAACCAATGAGCGTGCTTAATACGTTTGCCCATCCCAGCGCCTTTGGTTTTAAGGCAAGGCGCTGGGGACGAGTGAAGGTCAGCTTGTCCTGGAAACTGGTTATATAGATGGGGTTTTAATTGGGATTCTGCGTCAATTCGACACGGATCCCGGGTTATACTGACCCATAATTATGGGACAGGCCACAAGGGACCCGGACTCCAAGTCAATTCTGACCGGGGAATATTTGTTTCAGAATATGGAGTGTGAACTCAAGCGAAAGGATTTGTACTGTTTTTAAATATTTTTTTTTATAGATGTTGTTGTTTAACTAACCTTGTTCTCAACAAAATTGTATCCCCGCAGTGATATGTTGCAGCTGGGGAGTAGTAAACCGTGGCCAGAGGCTTTAGAGAAGATTACCGGCTCGACCATCATGACAGCAGCGCCCCTAGTGGAATACTTCGACCCGCTTATAAAATGGCTGGAGGCTGAGAATAACAAAATGAACGAAGTGCGTGGCTGGTCCAAGGACTGGGTGCCAAAAGGTGAGTTACTTGGTGTGGAGAGGGTAGCACTGGGTGCTTAAAGGTACAGAGGGGAACAGTTATGGGAGGAGTTACAAACGTAGATTGAGGGTTCGGGTTACTTGTTATTTTAGACATAAAACAATATTGTTAACAGTTTAACGAAATTTGATTTCCAACTGGTAATACTATTAGAAATCTTGAACACGCGTTTAGAAGGTTCTCCATGAGCCATTTCGAGGGGGAGGAGGGGCTGCAATGGGGGGGGGTGCTTTTGGATCCATCACCACTTTGTGCTTTTTGAATGTTTTTTGTATGATTGTGCTTAATCCAACAATTCACCTTTTCAGTGCATTTCTTGCCGTTACAACTCATTTTTCCTCTTGAAGATAGCTTCAGATAAGAATATATAATAAGTTGTTATTTCCGGACTGTAAATAGAGTTCGTATTCATGGTGAAATACCTGCTTGTATTATGTATACTCCTAAATTGCAATCTTTGTCTCACCACTGACACGGTCTTTCCATTTTTTGGTCTTTTTTTCAGAACCCCCAACTTATGATACAAGTGGGGCTCGTTCATCGATGGCTGTGCCAGTGTGGATAGCAGTTATTCTTGCATCTATCGCAACCTTCTTAAAATTGTAAAACGATCTGCCCTTTTACATAAAACCCACCCCTAATGTTTGTAACACTTCGATTCTACACCAGCCAAGAGGTATGAAATAGGTTTAACCCTAATCCCCTAATAGAGATTAGAGTGAATTACGAAGGATTCTTCTACAGACTAACAAAATCCAACGCCATTATTAAGAGTGAATATACAAAGGATTTTTCCTCAGACTAACAAAATCCAACATCACATGGTGACACAACATGCAAAAATGGTTGGACTCTTGATATTGTGGAGGTGTGCCTGGTTCCATGTGTAGCAGGATCAGTTAACCTCGGCGCAGTCCAACAGAACCAACCAAAACATGCAGTTGGATTTTGAAAGATTGTGGATGATACGAATTAGTAGTCTAAAAATTGCACTCCTTTTGATGGGAAAATAATTATAAAATAAATACACAAAAAAGTATTGTTTACGGTTATATGTGGCTTTGGAATTGCCCTAATAACATTCTTTAAGACAGTTTTCTTGATGACTCGTTTTCGAAACTTATAAGAGCGGGTTGAATGGTGTGATTAGATTGATACGAAATGTCCGTAACCTCGTTCTCAGCGTCGAGTGTCACTATTACAGTTTTTTTTTTAGGGATATCACATACGGTGTGATAAGTGATGTACGGTACATGACGCACATGTAGCCTCGATCTCAATCTGCTGAATACAGTCGTGCATCACTTTTCCGGGAAGCGGGAAACCACATGTAAAAACCGTTCAATTAAAATGACGCCAAATAAGCCTCGTTATCATCCGTATACACTCTCAAAACGTCCAGGGTCAGAATTGACCTGGATTCCGATTCCCAGGGAGGGCTGACCCACTTCGGGGTCAGCCAGACCTGGGAACTAGTTTTCAAAAAATGGGATTTTAACTCGGACTCTTCGACGGTTTGACCCACTTTATCACAGAGTCCAGTTCATACTGACCCAGAAATGGGTCAGTCCCCAGACCCGGAATAACTCTGTCCCGGGAGTTTTGAACGTGTACTGCACAGAATGTATGCATAATCTATCCCCAAAAAGTTGTTTTTAATGTTGATTATAATTATTTCGATATTGCCTTGAATTGCGTAGACTAAGTATGGTGGCCCCGAGAGGACATTACAGATCACAAATATCTGCGCATATTTTGGCAACATAATCGAAACGTTATAGCTAGCGTTCAGTTAAAAAACTCACGACTTAATATAAAAAAAATATATTCTCGACACCACGGGCTTCCAGACGAAATAAAATGATTTCGAAGACTGCTAATTTCATTGAAAATAAATATTTTATGATTTATCTATCAATCATTTATCGAAGTTTATAACCTACTGTTAAGTGTGAAATGAACAATAAAGAGCAATACATTTTAGTATTAAAATTGGATTAGCGAATTAATTGTTTTAATCATGAATGTGTCAGTACGCAGAGAAACATATTAATGTCACGAAATATGTGAATTGACTTGAAGGCAACCTATTCGAGTCGTTTGATGGATATAAATAAAATATGGTAAAAACAACTTTAAAAAAAATCAACAACAACAACAAACCTAAAAAGCATAACAGACAAAAACATGCGACTTGAAGTTATAATGCAACAATTCACTTGTACCATTTTTGTTCCATCTCCGTATTTTCGAAACTAAACAAAAGTTCTGTACATAGTCTGTACATAGTCTGTACAAATAAATATAAGAGCATATACAATGATAGTTTTTTCTCAAACAGCTTTTATATTAATAAACAGATTACAAACAGTTAATCCTCAAATCGGATTCCTTTGTCCACCGGGATCATACAAACCACTTGGAGGTAATTTGTATAAATTCATGGAACAATTGCTCATAATTGTTGCAAGTTTACGTACAATTTGTTTGTTCACAAAGTTTACGTACAATTTGTTGTCTTTCACCAGTCTCGCAACTTACCGTTACCATTTTAAACTTACACAATTAAGACGAGACGAAGAATGATTTAATCAAGGTTAGGACCTTAAGGGTTAAGTACTGTATCTCGTTAAAACATTCAATTGAAAAGGACCCATAATTTGTTGTGAAACTGATTTAATTAGTCAAACATTTATCCAAAAATCAAGGTAAATTTTGATGCATATTTTAGAAAACCTCTCCAAAGATAAACGAGTTGAAAGTCATGCAATTGGCAGAACTTAAAATTCAGATTTTAATTTCGGAGGGCGGGGTTACGAATAAATTGTTGCGTTTTTGTAAAACGCTGAATGTATCTGCAGAGAAATGATTTTTGTAAGTACCACCATTCCCACCATTTCCCCTTCTTTATGAAACTTTTTTTGTACAAAAATAGACAGACATGACTCAGCAAAGAGGTTTTACTTGAACGAAGTTATATGCATAATATTATAATAAAATAAACAGGCTGATTAATATTATAATAAAATAAACAGGCTGTTTAATAACATTCTATACTAAAGTATCTAGTACGTACTGCTATATGTTTTTCCCGGCAATTTCAGCACAATACATTCAGCTTCATTAACACGTGTTCAAATTCACGCATGTTTTCCCTAATTCGTTTAAATTAATGTCTCTTTTCGAGCTACTAGTGCATTCGTGTTTGTTTTCGTGCACTCATGATTTCTGTCTCCTTGTTCAGGGTTCCAGTCATTCTATTTCATGTGTAGGCATTTAAGATTTACATTTTCACAATTCTTCAGTTGAATTTCTACTGCCTTTCACAACACTGATGAACTTGAACGGTATGACCAGCCTCTTGCTGTTGGCTGTTGCGAAATTGAATGATCTTTGCGACCTAACAAATTTGAATGATCTTATTTTGACCGGTGAATGATGAACTGCTGAGTTTGAATTTATACTCCTTTTGACTGCTGATGCAAGGGAGCAATCATTTTCGAACGAAATCGAATGAGCCGAATGTTACATTGAATGAATTTTTTGTTGAAATCGGCGGGAAAACCTAAAATATACTTTCTTCTCTCCGTTGAGAGAAATTGTGCGACCACTCCTGAACCTAACAATTATTTCAGTGATTTGAAAAGTCGGTGACTACAACTTCCCTTGAAGGTGAGGAATATTTTGTTCATTCGTGGCGTGCGTCTTGAGTGTTCTTCTGCACCCGTGCGTCCATTTATTGACGTCCGAGGGTAACGCTTCACCCTGGAGTCGCTAAAACAAATAAATACAGTTCTGAAAGTTTGTCAAGCTAAAAGGCATTGTGTGAAACTTGCACTTTCCTTTTGGAATATACTAAATGTGAATTATTGTGTAAGGTTTGTTAAAGTTACACTGAAAACAAAAATCCCCTGAAAATAATAACACACGAAACAATAGTAGGACACTGTCTTATGAAAACATATTATCGAATAAGTTACTGAAAATAAAATAAACTTCTAAGTCAGTTAAAAATAAATATCAACTTGTATACAACAAAACATATTAAATAGTTGTTAGTCATCCTAAGATACAATCTGATCCCAACATCAACCCCACCCCACCCCCACCAAACAAATGACAAATAGTCCAATCTGATGTTATTTCTCCGCTCATTTGCTCGTATCCCAGCCGACATTGTCACCGTTCTGCTCTTTCAGCCAAACCAGGAGGGGGGCAAAGTACTCCTCGATGGCCGACGGATCGATGTAGTCTTGCCCGGTGAGCTTTTCCAACGCCTCCCACCACGGGACACTGCAGCCAAGTTCCAGCATATCTCTGTCAGTGTGGACAAGGAAAACAAAAAACCAAGCCATTGTGTTAGTTTAATAAAAATCTCTAAGTACTCAGTTTCTTCAAACTTTGATAGGAACAAACATGCATAGGGCTTCTAAGTAGAAAAAAATAATACTTGCGATTTTGTTTACTCATTTCACAAGTACCTATACAACTAAGATTAAATCTATTTAGAGACGTGTTGCATATTTAATCCGTTAATTCAAACATAGCGCTTTGAGACGCCTGTTTGGTGAAGATAAAGCTCCACTTTAAACAGCTTCGCATTCTTATTAATAATATAAACAAACTCCAAATAATAGTACATGTATTAATATTATAACAACTTTTTGTAACATTTGAACAGGACATTTCATACAATCTAACAGATAAGTTGTACACATATTTGTTGAACAATATTTAATTAATCAAGGAGCAGAATGAATACATGTACACAAAATGTTGTAATCTAGACAGGAAAAGAAACAAATAAAAGCAAAGTGAATAATGCAGCAGTCGTGCATTTGAATACATTAAAATCACATACATTATAAATAGCACAGCAAACACAATATTGTAAAAGACAATTACGAGCAAAATTAATAAAAAATGTGTTAAGACAAATATGATTTGCAATATATACAATTAACATAATGAAAATCTCATAGAAAATTATTAACATAGACATTAAAAGACCCGAAAATGTGAAATTGACAGGCAATATAAACACAAACAGTGTAAACAAACACACACTTGCAACTTGAAATTTGAATTTCTTTTGCTTTTAAAGTTTTTCAATAATTTAAAAAAACATCAAGCATAATCATTAAGTAGAACAGTTACGGTACGTCACATCTTATGAGTAAAACAAGGGACCACAGCAACAGGCCTTAAATGCACATGACGTCATTCTGTAGGGCGCCCTCACCTTGAGGTCAAAAGCAGGTTGCACATAGATGGAGTGGACATGACGTCATTGACCGCCATTTTTGATGGGAAAAAATGGAAACGTGCACGCACAACTCTTAGCAAATGGTAGCCTTTCACGCGTGCACGTTTCATCAACGATGGCAGCCAATGTAAGGGGTGTATTGGCCCATCATGTGCACTGTGTGTTTCCATTGTTTCATCAAGGGTTTATCTCCAAGATGGCGGCTTGATGACGTCAATGCATAAGGTCTATGGGTAAAAAATCATTTCCTCAGCTGGTACAGCAAAGTGAAAACTGATGGTGCTCAAAGTCCACTCATTCATAAAAAAGAGACTAAATGTCATTCAAGACTTACTTTAGTTTTTGACCCGCCTCTTTCGATTCGTAATTATTGCATAGATGCAAGGGACCCACGTGTCCTGATGCCTCGCACATCGCCCGGTGGAATTGGAACTGAATCACAAAACTAATAAAATATCTGTAAAAAAGGACAAAACAAATCGGGGGAAAAAATAAAAATTAAAAATCAATCTTTCTTTGTTTATATCCTTTTTCAAATTTGCCTGATTAAAGTGACACGTTGCCTTCGATTGGGCGCTTTGGGCTATACAAAGCGTTCGTTATGAAATGAATATGTGCGGTTTTCCTTTTACATCGTGAACTAACACGGTCCGCCATTTTTAAGAACCAAATT
Source organism: Pycnopodia helianthoides (assembly GCA_032158295.1). Classification (NCBI taxonomy): domain Eukaryota; kingdom Metazoa; phylum Echinodermata; class Asteroidea; order Forcipulatida; family Asteriidae; genus Pycnopodia; species Pycnopodia helianthoides. The sequence goes on from CM063251.1 coordinate 1,108,020, forward strand.
TGTGGCTCCACAAAATTACGGACCGTCTTACTGACCGTCGATGACCCCTTTAAGGCAAAGAGTCACTATCAATAAACGCACAGGGCTCCAACAAGAGCGAAACAAAGGAGAAGATTCAGGTCAGCTGTAGGTGGGATCGTACCTCCAGACTGAGGTTATCGTACCTCCGGACTGAGGTTATCGTACCTCCAGACTGAGGTTAATCGTACCTCCAGACTGAGGTTATCGTACCTCCAGACTGAGGTTATCGTACCTCCAATGTACTCAGGAGGTTATCGTACCTCCAGACTGAGGGTATCGTAGAACGGAGGGACGTATGCATCATGCGTGGCAGGTAAAGAATTGTACAGAGAGCCAACACTTTAAAGAAAGCAGTTGGACTAATAGCCCTCTGTTATACACGTAATTAACTAGGTCTTCGGTATAGGATTCGTGGGAATACAATTGAGGTTTCCAGAGACTCTCTCTCTACGGGGATGGAGCTGTGGTGGTTCTCAGAAAAAAACCGGTGGTTTAACAACGTTTCGATCTCAGTACTTAGTTCCTCGTGAAGACGATCAGAACATACTGATCGAAACGTCAAGTTGTAAAGGCCGCCGGTTTTTCTCACTAAAACCACCACGACTCACGGAGAGAGTTTCATGTACAAGGTGCCTCCGTAAACCCACCAGACAGATCTTAGGGTCTTGTAAACGTAAAGCTCGAGTGACTGTAAGCCTATGATTACCGTATATAAGGGGTCCCTGACGGTATATGGTACTTAGCACCGGGGTCGAAGTCTTCTTCTGTCCGTTCAATGGGAGTCTTGATACCCTGGTACTCCATCCTGGTGAGGCAAGAGAAAGTGTTTGAATCAACAACCAGGATTTGTACAGCTTTTAACGTTTGTTTATTAGTATTATTCACACGGCTGTAATGAATATTCATAAGCCTGTCTAGCCCTTCTCATCGGCATCCCGGGTGCTATTCAAAATAAAGTGGAAGAACAAAATAATCAAACATAAATAGTATTTTATGTCGGTTGAGCAAAGGAAATAAAAATTGCTAGAGCGGGATTTGAACCTGCCACCTCCAGAACTGAGCTATATAGCCCTAATGCTAGCGGTCTCCCTATTATTTGTCAATATCTTTGTTCGGGGTCCCATTAAGAACCCATGCACTTGCCAAAAAGGGAAATAAAAGTCATTATTATTAAGGGTAATCAAAGAGTTCGGCAGTTCATGAAGGGGTCCCATTCAGAATCCATTTCGGGGTCGAAGTCTTCTAAAACGATATTAAAAGCTCACGGGTCAATTAAAAAGCCATTCTGAATGTAAAGGCAAGTCGTAAAAACAAACAAATTAGTCATAAATTATTGTAGCACAGAGATTACCCTGCCCTGCCAGCATGACTCATTCCTTCTCCTCATAATTTATAGGAAGAAATACCAAGCTATGGCCAGAAAGAAAATGACTTTACTTTTTAAACATAAGACAACCTGACAACTATAATAAAGCAATCCAAAAACAGATGCATACATATAAACACCGATGGATATCTTAAAATTCGTCCAAGATGGCGTTTTAGTGCACAAACATACCTGAGTTTCCACCAAGCCTCGTTGTAATTTTCCGGTTGGATATTACCCCTGAAGACGTCCCATCGCCACTTATCAATCAACAAGCCAAATGGCAAGAAGGCGATCTTGTTCAGAGCGACCTTCATTAGGTTATTGATATCAGCCTCTGGTTGATTAAAAGATAGGGAGAAAAAGAGAGAAGAAAAAGAGAACAAGAAAATAACTATTAGTGACATCTGTCTGTGAGTTTATTTCAATGAATAATTTAGCCTTCCTACTCTTGGCGACATTTCACAGCGAGGTATTCCAATTCAATAAGCTATCTCTACTTACAGGTATTAAGACGTCAAGCATCACCGCGTTACTTGAGTATTATAACGCTAATGACCGTTCCAAATAACAAGCTCTAAATCCGCCTCGCTTATGAGAGCGGATGCTCTATGACAGCTAGATCGTGAGCGTTTTATAAGCGAGGCGGCAATCTTTGACAGCTTTGCTTTAAAGTGACGGTGGCAAGGCGAATCGGCTGAGCGAGGTGAACAACCATTTAAGATCATTTAACTGCACAGTGCCCAATTTAATCACAAAAAGTAGCTAAGCACAACAAAATTATGCTCACCAGAGTAAAGTTACCAGCCAAACTACCATGTCACATGCACATGTTGTCACTGGCATCCTGCTCATTTCTGCTTAGCAGACAATTGTTGAGCAATACTCTGCTTAATCGGCTCTATGAAAGTATCCCCCGTTTGCAATGATGGCACAACTCTACACAGAAATGCATTCAACGCATGTGGTGAGAATGTGCATCTATCATCCAAACCCACAGTGGATGAAAATGAATGGTCAGACAGTAGGAGGGTTGACTGTGTACCGTGTAGACACATTCACCACATAATATCATGTTGGAGGGGTGGCATAGATCTATCATTTAAAACAACAGTGGATGATATTGAATGGTAAGACAGTAAGAGGGTTGACTGTATACCGTGTAAATGCATTCACTACATGTTGCAGGCTGGTATAGTTTATATATCATGCAAAAACCCACAGTGGATGACAGTAAATCGTCACCGTTTTCACGATGAGACAATGGAGCCACTGCAGTCAAACTTTCATTTTTGGAGAAAACTGCGTTTTAAGTTAAACCGTTTAAAAAAAATCGTTGCTTCTCAGACTGTTTGCCTTTGCAGTCAACAAAAAAAACAGCCAAGGTTTTAATATACTCACTTTTATTGTGGACTACCTCTTTCAAAAGACCGATCTTATGAAGGTAGTCAGGTGTCACCACGGAGAGCGCGATGGTATCTCCGACTGCCTCATGGAAACCCGGATTGGCCCCGCTGCTGAAGATGAGCGGCTGGTCGTGATACTGGAGATAGTACTCGCAATGGCCCATCTCGTGATGCACGGTGTACAAGTCCTCCATGGTTATCTCAGTGCACATTTTTATCCTTCGGAACAAAATCGAAATATTGGGGGAAAACTTCAGTGAGAGCGAAATTTGCGTCTATGGAAAACAGAAGGATTGGAGGCGATTTACTCTCTAAAAAACTATCGGTTAAGTTAAAATGGGGATTATTGATTAATACTACTGTTATTTTTATAGTTATCTATTTCTGGTAATGAAACCAAGGATGCCTCGAAGTGAACTTAACCACTGTAGCTCGCAAGCCATGAAAAAAACTTGTAAACAAGGGTGCTTGCTATGTTAACAGAAACACAATAACTATTCTGGGTTCATTTACGTGCACTACCAACCCTAGTACACGAGACCGACGGCTTTATGTCCCATCCGAAGGACAAAGCAATTAGTGAAGTATCTTGGTCATCAAGGACACAAGTGCTACGACCGGGACTGGAACCCACACTCCGCTGACCAGAAACACCACATCCCGAGTCCGGTGCTCTGATCGACTCGGCCAAGACACGCCAATTAAATGAATAAATAAGTATATGTTTTAATAGTTCAAATGGGAATGACATTGAAATACCTGACTTCTTTGTCCTTGAAGAAATTGTGCGCGGACCCGTGACACACCACCTCTCTATCCTTCGGTCTGACGAAGCATGGAGTTCTCCCAGAAGGACTCCGGCATCGCGTCCAGACCCAGCGACGTGAAGAACCGTTCCGCCACCTTGAACATCCGGTCCACGGTGTAGCCCTGGCGAACCATTTCCTTGGAGACGTCAAGGTCCGGGACGTCTGGATACGGAGTGACGAGGTGGTAGATGTTGTTCCACTGCTGGGCCCACATGTTGCCTTCATAAGAGGAAAGAAAAATATGTTCGATTGGAAACTTTGCATGGTGGAAAAAACAATCTTGAAACTATAAAGATTTACAGTGACACTGTGTATCTCTGATAAGCTGTGATGGCTCTGATGATCTTCCGAAGACACTCGGAGCGTACCTGCCGAAACGTCAAGCTGTTGCACCCACTGCTCTTTACAGTGATCTGTGGTGATTCTGCTGATCAACTCTGCTTTTTTTCCCCAGAAGACACTCTGGGTGTACATCCAGGGGTTTGCATTTATAGGATAAATCACAACAAATAAACAAATTGGAGTTCAGGCACACTAGGCTTTGCCTCTCTTAGCAACAGTATAAAAAAAATGATAATAAAAAGAAGCAGAATAATAATTTGTTGGTTTACACTGCACCAACTTCATTCAATGCACATACGCACATAATAACCATTAAATAAATGACAAAATCTAAAACCAATGGAGAAACCACATAAAGAACACAAATAAATGAGTAAAAAGCTTACAATTACCACCAAAATAATTCATAAAAATGATGATTAGACAAGACCCTTGCAGAACTCCCCATACAAGACCATGTTTAAAAATTCACACAAAAGAACAATAAATCGGTGGAAAGTCATTAACTATAATGCAATAAATATGTAAAATACTCCTAGGAGATCAACAATAAAATAGCAAAAACACACATTATTAGTAAAAAGCTTGTTTAAAAAGGTAAATATTCAAAGGCAAATTGATGGCAAATTTAAGAGCACAAAGGGAAAGGGAGGGACATTTGGGAAACCCCCACACAAAATCATGTATAATATTCAAAAGGATGGATTTCATAAATGCACAATATTTAATATACGTCACATGAAAAAAAAATTCCAAAAAATCTACAGTTTTTTTACGGTAATATTTCACACCAGTTGCCTTACCGAGAAGATGAGCCGGTATCGGCCCGTTGATGTCCACTTTGTCTTCCCCGTAGTGTTGAGCGAGTCGACGGCGCACGTACGCGTGCAACTGCTCGAACATCGGCCTCACCTTGTCGTAAATTTCACCGATAATCCTCTCAAACTGGCCGTCTTTTATTTCATACTTCTCCTGCCAAACCACGCTTTCATCAGCGTAACCTTTAAAAAAACGAGTAGATTTGTTTTAAATACATTTTTGCAAGCTTTTGTTTCGGGTTTCACTTGGGGATTTTGTCTCAAAATGGTTGTCCACAGTAGAGTATTAAGTGAGCTGAAGGAAGTTGATTCAAAAGAGGGCGCTTTCTGACGAAATTTCAACACAATTCGGCAGATTCTCCGGGGGCAGAATCTCCTACCACATACCGGTACAAAAACAAAAAATGATAAGACGAGAACAGTCTCCTGACGACAACAATAGTTCACTGATCGAAACGTAGAGTGAAAACATAGTATTCTGGCTATTCTCATCAGAGCCTAGACTAAAATAAGAAAAAAAATCAACGTGAATATTGTACCCTCAACTTTTTTAGTCGCCATGTATGGCACGTCAAAAAGATGATTCAAAATGTTAGCATTTCAATATTTTATAAATATTTGGCACTCGTTTTTACTGTTCGACCAAATCAGTAATTTTTCTGAGCGTTTACTTGTTACTCGAAATAGTTAGAATCATTTAGTGCATTAGGAACACAATGTTCGTCATTTGAAGCGCCAGTATTTGAACAATGTATTCACAATGTGTGGCATTTTGAATACTCATTTGACAAAATGGGGTCACATTGTTTTTTTTTTCTTCGAGCATATTTTCTTTCTTCAATGGGTCAAAAGGAAAACAGCTGCAAGACGAAAAATGAGAACTGATCAAATTTAAGATTTAGACTAAAAAAACTTCCTTTGTTTAAAAGGCACAGTACACTTTGGTAATGACTGTAAATTAATGGCAATAAAAACTTGCTTGGTAAGAAGTACAGCAGCGTTGGGTAGTACAATGAATTTTTAGAAACTTTTAACTTTGAAGTACTACTGTTATGAAAAATATATCACTTTTTATTCCCCAAAATTTGAATCTGAGAAGCGTTTCGGCAGAAACGCTTCTCAGACTCTGTACTCCTATGGGGAATATTCTTCCTGCGTGGAAATATTCGCTCCGGTTTTTCGGTGACATCTTAAAAACGCGACCACCTTTTGAAGTGAAATTTTCACAGGTTAGTTTTATTGTATGTACCTACATTTATATAGGATTAACACAATCAGTAGGCTCCAGTTACCAAACGTATGCACTATGCAGCACCTTTAATAACAGAACAAATTAAGTAACCGTCCATTTTTTCTGAACTTACCACTTGACCTCGCACCTTCGTTCTTCAGGTCAACATAGGTCGAGTACAGTGGGCGTATCTCCCTCCCCACCACGTCACGCCAGCCTTTCCACGCCCAGAGTAGCTCCGAGTAGTTTGTGGACCCGGCCATCAGGTCTTCAAGGTCCGGTTCCAGCAGAAGGCACGTGCCGTCCTCCTGACACACCTTACCCTTACCGTAGATGCTTTCCATCTGCTGAGAAATTCTGGTCATCAGCCTGAAAATAATGGAGTCTCAATTATAGTTTTGGACTGATAGTCGTCAATCTCTACTGACCAAGGTTGGAGTCCCATCATTTTGCTGGAGTAACCGAGTGAAGAAAATGTAGCCTTAAATCAAAAAGGTTTTTTTTCGACCAAGAGTATCGACTTGGAACCTTTACGAAACGACGGCTTTGACTTTGGCTTCGTCTGCAACTTTTAAATTATGAGCTTTCGACACGCGGTTCTATTGACCCCATGTATATGACGTCACAAGCCCAAAACAGTCCCCTCGCCACAGAGCTTCTAACCCTATGCCCCTCACTGAGGTCAACGAAGAGCTCTCATTGGCTGATAGTCGTGCACAGTGCGTACGCGCGTGCACGTTTTCCATTGGCTGACATCAAAGATGGCGGCCAATGCCTAAAACTGCGGGTCTATAACTGCGACTCGTGTTCGGCAATATGACTATTATTATTATACTTACTGGCGCTTTTCTCTGTCCTCTAAATAACCGCCCCTCGTCAGCAGCATAAACGCCCTCTTGTCAGACCTGCCGAAGGAGGACGTGTCGAATTGTTGACCTTGATGCTTCATCTCCAAGGAGAAGTCGCCAACCAGCATCGAGACATTCTTGGAGTACTGAGGAAAGTAACCAAATCGTAACTGTTTTATTCAAATTTTTGTAGACTTAGAAAGCCTCGTGCGCATATTACAAACCATTCTGGAACCTGTGGTTCTAAGATACATTGCTGAAACGTTTTTATTAAGAAACAAAATGTAACGGGCCCCAAACGATCGAATATAACTTATAAGCAAGAAGTACACAAGCTGTTGGGAAGTCTAAGGAATGTATAACTTTATAAGATTCGAAAAAACAAACTGCATTTTATTTCACCGTTTTTTAGACAACAAACAAACAAATTTGACAATTCCCTATATTATTATTTTCCAATGCAAGTTTGGATTGCGGAATATGGTGCAATGTTGACTAAACTCGCCAAAACAGTTTTCTTCTGAATCAGCTCACACGCAAGTATCGCAGTGCCCGGTTAGCATTACAGGGCCTGCCGAAAATAAAATCCCGACTTTGCGTGCAGTCCATTGCGTCACACATCCCGTATTTGGCGCCGGAAGTACGTCACAATTTACAAAGAGGATACCAGTGAGTAAAGTTTACCTGAGAGTTGTATGTGGTCATGTTGGTTTGGAAGTTCCAGTTGGCGTGGGAACCAGCGTTAGCAGTCTCAACGGATAATACATCAAGCTTTCTCAACCAATCGTCAGCAATATCCTCATTTGAAACTTTCCTTCCTAAGTTCAAAGAGTATGGAAAAAGACATATTAATTTCAGTAAGAAAATTTACTAATTGAACCTTCCTATATACTGTCTGACCATTCAATACCACGTAGTTATAATGGTTTTAAATGATACATAGATGCATTCAATGTCAGCTTGCAAAATGCAACACAGTCGACAGTCAACCCTCCTACTGTCTGATCAATCAATATCACCCGCTGTAGTTTTGAAAAACATATAAGCTTTCTCATTCTGGTTATCATATGGTGAATGCATTTTAGACACTGTTCTCAGTCACCCTTCCTACTGTCTGACCTATAAATATTTCCCGCTGTAATTTTGAATGATAGAAAAAGTATGCCAGCCTACAATCAGTTAATATCATGCGGTGAATGCAGACTACACAGTACACAGTCAACCCTCCTACTGTCTGACCATTCAACTTCATCCACTGTCATTTTGAGATAAAGATGCACTATCGTGATGACAGCCTGCAAAATGATGCCATGTGGTGAATGCATCAACACGGTGCACAGCTATAGTTCGGTGCAAAGTTTTCCCGCTAACAAAAACCGCGCTTGTAACTGTGGGGAGGTTTAATGGATGACACCAACTATGACAACAAAATAACTAGTTTAAATCTAAACGCTTACTTCATAAGCTAAATACAAATGCAAACTGTCAAGAGAACGATAATGTCTGGAAACTGCCATTTGTGTAAGAAAGTTGTCCTTTAAGGCCCTGACAGACTATAGACTGTTTGGCTACAGCGAGGTCCAATTCCTCTAATTTCCTTTTCTCCTACGTAATTCCACACCAAACTGTTTGGACTCGGCAAAGATTGGAATGCCTGACCCTGTGATAAGCACTTGATGCTTAGGCGTACTGGCCGCCTGCCCTTCTGAAACCTCCACTTCGGTAATTGAAAATAGAAGGAATTGGGACTCCATGGGTTTTAAATTTCAGTTATTTTGGTTTACAAATAACCAAAACAAAACAAAAAACACAAAAAAAACACACACAAAAAAACACACACAAAGGGAATTTACAGTCCTCGAACAAAAACAAAACAAATAACAACACGAACATGTATAATTTGTTTATTAATTTTGGTTGTGAAGCCAAGTATTCTCAGAAAAGCGAACTTAATCACTTTGAAGTATCACCATGGAGAGAAGACAAGGAAGGAAGTTTCAATTTGGATGTGGGAGGAAATATCCCAGAAAAAAATATTCACATGCAATCAGGTAGGGACTGAAAACCCAATCCACTGAGTGCCACAGGTGGGACTCGAACCAAGGTCCTACAGGTTGAAGGCGAGGAAAGAAACCACTATGCCAACCCGACCGTCCAACTGTAAGTCATCCATACACAAGATACCAATAAACTCATTGATCATGTTGGTCACCGATAATCGAAGTACAGTAAACCCACCTTCTAAGAAATTGATACACTCCCCAAAACCACCGTGTTTCTTGCAGCATAAGTCGCTCAGGATGCTGGGGGAAATCTCCTTCATGACGTCGAGTTTCATCAGGGTGAGTTCGGGATTAAACTTCTCGCTGGCGTCCCGAAGAGCCACCAGGAGTGCCAAGACGAAAAACACGGCCAGGAGATGATGCTTCCGGTGTGGACCCTCCATGTCTCAGACCCGACGGTGCCGAGGTCTGCATAAAATACGAGGTTTATAAATAAGAGTCGAGGAAATATCCAACTACGGTGTTTGTAACATGAGAGGGTTTTGCAACAAAGTCGCTTTACAAATGGAACATTTTAAAATACCTGTGTGTTTTTGTCGATATGTAGTTAAAGGGACATGTTGCATTAGTTGGGGCAATTTGGGCTATAAAAAGCGTCTGAAAACGTTCGATACATAATGATTATGGTTGGAAAGATGTTTTAAAAGTAGAATATAATGATCCACACATAATGATATGCCTCGAAATTGCGTGTTTTTTTCTTTACTTGTTGAACTAACACGGTCCGCCATTTTGTGTAGTCAAAGATTTTGTACTACAAAATGGCGGGCCGTGTTAGTTTACGAAGTAAAAGGGAAAGCCACACAAACTCAAGGCACATTAATTGTGTGGATCATTGTATTTTACTTTTCAAACATCTTTCCAACCATACTCAATTCATAACGGACACTTTCAAATATTTCAAACGCTTTTTGCAGCCCCAAATCGCCCAATCCAATGCAGCGTGTCCCTTTAATGCCCGAGCTGTATGCATCTTTGACTCCGTTGGCGTTTACTGCGTAATTCGATACGGATACACTGTGTCCCATCGGGAGTCTATTACACGTCCAAATATAGAATATCAAAAACGAAAGACACAATAAACTTACAAGAATCACACACAACAAACCCCAAATAATATTATTCTGAGTTGCTCTAAAAATACACGAAAAAATGTGTAAAACTGTTCCTGAGGGTATATTTGTATACACACTCTAAACATACACACGGGCTATACACATTAAACAAAGTGAAGTGTCAGAGAGCGCTCCGAAATTTAACACGGATAGGCTATGCGAAATAGCTTCTGTATACTGAAAAGCGTATAGAAAATATTGACTTTATACAATTCTGATGGCCCCTTTTTTAAAGGAACATAACAGAATTGGTTTTTGCTAACAAAACAGTTGCTGGCAGTGTAAGCACATTATGTAATCCACCGTATACATAAACTGGCAAACCTGTGGAAGTTTGAGATCGATCGGCCATCTGGGTCACGAGAAAATAGTGAAAAAACCGATTACACATTTGCATGAAATCATATAGATTCAAAAATTAATAAAACGCTCACTGAGCGATAAACTCCAATCGGAAAATTAGTTTATTCATTTCTCATTAAATATGGCATTTCAGACAGAAATATTTCAAGGGATGTTTTCTACTATCATCAACATTAGACCGTGTAAGTTTTATGTAAATCTGTGATCAAAAAGTGTATTTTACAAGTTTGTGAAATCGGTTTTTCACTATTTTCTTGTGACCCAGATTGCCGATCGATCTCAAACTTATACAGGTTTGTCAGTTTATGTATATGGTGGATTACATAAAGTGCTTACACTGCCAGCAACTGTTTTGTTAGCAGAAACCAATTCTGCAATGTTCCTTTAAAGCTCGGCGGCCATCTTGGAACAGAGCGATACTGTGTCTATTTACGTAGTAAATACCGACCGTGCTGGTAGAAAAGCTGCCATACAATTCTACCCGACCTTGCTTTTGTTTGTTGGTAGTTAACAAAGGGCCGAGAAGTGACCCATGACATTCAAATCAGCAAAGAAAATAACATGCCTTTGCAATAAGCAATAAGCCATATTGAGATATGGTTGACAGTACAATACTATTTATTACATGTATATACTAGGTTTGGGTGAACGAGTCTGTACACAGTCACCCAAACCAATTAATGCACTCCTATAGTGTCCACCATTTTAGTTTTTCAAGGGTAATGGGGGTCGACACTCGACAACCAGGTATGTAAAGATGGAGATAAGAAAAGGTGAACAAGTAAAAAGAAAGAAAGAGAGAAACAGGAAATGTATCTTTGTTTTCTTGGGCAAAATATTTCGAGGGACCGAAATGATATACAGGGGGAGCGAATAGGGCCAATAACATTTTGACCTGTTGAATTTGTTTATTTCCCTGTCCCTGCACAACTATATTATCATAAACATAAAACAGCTTTTGTATTATGCATATCATGCATAATAATACATAACATTTGGTATTATGCATAATAGTTCTACCCACATCCCTGTCTGATCATTCAGTATCATCCATCGTGGTTTTGAGTGATATGCCAGTCTGCCATAATGATAGTATGTCGTGAATGCATCTCACATTATACAGTTAATAGATTATTAATACAGTGTGCACAGTTGTGCCATTTAACGAAACGCATTCAGTTGGGTGATGGTTCGACAATTCGTTGGTCAACTCACTGAAAACTATATTCACTGGTAAAATTGGTGTTTGAAAAGATTACATCCATACCCCCCCCCCCCCATCTACTACAGCTCCTGATAAACAGCAAACAGCAATCCATTGTAAATTTTATTTTGTGTAAAGCCCCTTTAAAATAAAGGCCCTTTTGCAATTGAGGATATTTCATTAGAGAGATATGGAGAACAACAATGATCATTAAAAACAAGTCCCGCCTCCCTGCTTCAGATTATGAGCTACTACCGGCACATTTGATCAATTGATGACTAGATACCGGCATGGTTACCGGAAGGCGACTGAATTGTCATCGTGAGAGGGAACATGTCATTATCCTCCGTGTTTTGCCGTAATGGTGGGGGTATTGGGGGTAAATTAAATAACGATTGTGCCAAGCAGGGGTGGGGGGTCGCATTTGGAAATGGTTTGGTGGGGATTTTGATGCGAGTCCATTTTGGAGTCACTAATTTCTTTTCTTACGCACTTTCTGCAAAAGTGGTTTGTTATTTTAACTTTGATGTGATTTTTTATTTTTACGTGAGGGCCCCAAAAGGATCAGCTGTGCTGGATGGGGTCAGTCACCCTCGTTGAATATGGTTGAATAAATAAATACATTTTAAAAAGTAATCAAACCACATTAAAGAAAAAATCAATTGAAGCTTATTTGTTACTCTTGGCTCTTCACGACCATTTTACTCGAGTGTTTATGATAGATCTTTAAAAATTAACAAAGTAATAGCATTAATAAAATATTGTCAGTTATTAAAATAATTAAATAAATAATATAATAATACATACTTACATACATACATGAACAAATAAATAGGCCTACATAAATACAAAATAAAATACGTACATAAACAAATAAATAAATGAATATTTAAATAAATAAATAAAAAATCGAACAAATTGACCAACCAACATAAACCAAAATGGAGTCATCATTAGTTTGCATCATACCCAGAGGAAACGAATGATTTGCTTGAAATCTTCCACCATCTGGTCGTCCAACTGGTTTTTTTCCTGAATACGCGGGCGCAGCTTGTTTCATGTTTTTATAAACATAATAAATATATCCCCTTGACAGTTAAGTTAATTATGTATTAAACTGCCTGCCCGTAAGCTACAATAAAAAACAGTACTCGCAAGTAGAGCGCATTTCTTCTAACGCCATATCAAAGTAAAACCCTTGGAGATTAGAGATGGCTCTGCTTTAAAACATTGAGATAATCCTTTGGGATTAGACTTGGGCAGCGGGTGTTCCTTGAGCGAGCCTGCACCCCGCACCACGCCAGTCTCATCATCGCTCAGGCACAACAAGATACAAAAAAGGACCGTACAATTATTCACACGCAGTTTTCTGCCATGCCAAAATTGTTTAGATTTCAACTAAAGAATTCTCTATTAAGGCTTGCATTTACCACCTGCACGTAAACTTCAGTACTCTCAATCAAACCAATGTAACCCTGGGGTAAAAAAGAAGAAGAGAGAAGAAAAAAAAATATATATATCAATTTGATGTTTTTCAATTTAACTCAATCTTACCTGTGGGGGATCTTGGCCGTATGCTGCTGCTTCTCCGCAGTAGAAAATCCTTCCCCCGGTTATAGTTGCAGTGCTGAGTCTGTGGTTTTTGCCATATGGTGTGCTTCTATTGAAGGTCTTCAATCAGAAAAACGTCACTTGCTTCCAACAAACTCTGCGTGAACGGGGAACAAGCGTTGTAACAGACTTATGTTAAAACAACCTCTCTCTCGCTGGACAATCTTAAGTTGATCAACAGAGAAGTGACAATATCATGACAGCATACAGAAGATTGGTCGAATCAATCTCGAGAAAATCACAGTTAATTCCGGCCCAACACGGAGTTTGTATTGGGGTTACTACTATACTAGTACTTCACTGATAGGGTTTGTGTGTGTGAACAGCCGCTGTAAAAAAGGTTTGTTCAACACACTCGACTGAAGTCCTTTTGGAAATGCAACAATGAACATATTTGCATACGACCAGCCAGCGTGACGGAGACGGTGAACATGGCACAAAAGCTAGGTAGCCGCTCTGAAAGCGACGTGGGATATCGCTGCTTGTAATAGTCAACACGTCATCCCTGGCGAACGTGAAATTACACATAAGGGAACACATCCACCGGTCATTATATACACAGGATAACGGGATTGATAATATTTGTACAATCAACTTGAACCAGCATAAAACAGCCCATTGACTGGATTGTGCTAATATTAAAGAGGCCAAATTCAAACCCCTTTTTTTATGCCGCCATACTAAAAAAACTAAACAACAACATCCCGAATTCTGGGTCACAGGGGGGATTGACCCACTTCTGGATAAGGTTGACCCCGAAACTGTATTTTTTAATGGGATTTTAACTCGTATTCTTCGTTTGTTTGACCCACTTCCGGGTCATTTTGACACTGAATCCGATCTACTGACCCATGTGGACCCGGACTCCGCGGGTCGATTCTGACCCCGGAAGTTTTTTTTTAGAATGCACCATATACCCCGTCTGCAATAACAATAACGAATACTGATACTAGAAAGGGACCAGCCTAAATCGAGTTTTGTGTGTAGGAGGACTGTGAAGGATCGAAGAGGAAGTTTTAATGCGATGACGGATCGCTTGAAGCTTCCAGTACAACTTACAGACATTATTTTAAATTGAACATCTTAAATCGGTAACAATGATTGAGTTGTTTAAGGGGGCAAACAAGTTAAGTTCTAACTCGTTGATGGAGCTTGTTTTAAAAGCCAAGCACGACTTATTGCCAATATCTTAAATTGACCCTATAAGTAAAAACGGCAGCTATTCGTGAAACACAAACAGAAAATGCTCATTTAGTTAGTATTATATATATAGATGTTTTGCTTTCCTCGTTCAGTCAATCTGTTTCCTTGAAGTCGTGCGTGCGAAGAAAGCAACTGTCGCGAAGGCGGGAAGCTTCGCATGATAAACCTATGGCATTATTACCAAGTTAATAACTAGCGAAGGTAATCCGGGCATATCAGCTACATGCTAAATTGGCTTCTATCTACATGCAGTGGCTGTTTGGATGCTAGAGCAGTTTGTACTATCAGAACCAACTTGGTTGTTTCATTTGTAGAAAACAAACACTTGCTCTATCCGTTGCGTATAATGGTGAAGAAACCAAGCTTACCAAAATATGTTCACCATTATAAAAATCAACCCATTTGCTTCTTCGCTGAACAAAGAACAATTACGAAATGTTCTCAGCTACTTAATTATAAGCCAGTGGTGAAGTTTTTTTTAACCATTATGAATATGAAAAAAATATATACTTAAAATATTTGTTTTGGGTTGCGTAGGCACCCTTACCCATAATCTAACATGCCAAGTTCCACAGCAAAGTAACTGTTTTGTTGAAGAAAACTAAATGAACATCAAAACACCAATTCTTGTTTTGCGTTTTGCTGTGTGTACACATTAACATATTCTGAGAAATATGATTAACAGTTTACGCGCTATTAATTATTGAATATTTATTTGCAACATATGGAACATTATAACATGTTGAGGAAAAAAAGCTTATCGACATATCAATTTTTAATCGATATTGATACGAGTTTCACTCAATGATTGATAGAGAAAATGAACGAGCTGCCGTCCCTAGGGGAAAATCCGTGTAATCAAACGATCCAAGTAAGCAATTTCACACAAACAAATCTTAGCCCAAACTCGCAAAGGTGTTAAAAACAACATCCTCTGGAACATGAGAGTAACGTGAGTATAACCTGATATGCACGAGATCGTTTATTTAGAAGTTAAAGGAACATTACAGAATTGGTTTTTGCTAACAAAACAGTTGCTGGCAGTGTAAGCACTTTATGTAATCCACCATATACATAAACTGACAAACCTGAAGAAGTTTGAGACCGATCGGCCATCTGGGTCACGAGAAAAAAGTGAAAAACCGATTACACATTTGCATGAAATCATATAGATTCAACAAATGAATAAAACGCTCACTGAGCGATAAACTCCAATCGGAAAAAATTAGTGTATTAATTTCTCATCAAATATGGCGGAAATATTTCAAGGGATGTTTTCTACTACCATCATCATTAGACCGTGTAAGTTTGATGTAAATCTGTGATCAAAAAGTATATTTTACAAGTTTTTTTCTTACCAATTCTGTAATGTTCCTTTAAACAAAACATACCATTTGCTTCGTATAGAGGCCAATTAACAAATACCGACAGTTTCAAATTACAGGTATTTTCTGCAAAACTGATTATCTGGCCAGTGATAGAAGTTCACCAAGGTGGAAGTGGTTTAGTGGGAAGGTATACACATTTAAACTGGGGACCTGCAACAAAAGAGGGGAATAATTATACACTGCAAAAACTTGGGTGTTAAAATTGACACCATTGGTGTTGTCACATATAGATACCCGCAAGAGAATGGAACTTAATATTCCAGGGTGTTAAAACAACTCAAATGTAATTTTGTTGGCAGAAATTAGTGTTAATTGGCAGAAATTAGTGTTATTTTAACACCCTATGGTGTAAATGTTGATTCTTTTTTGGTATATGTGACAACACCCATGGTGTCAATATTAACACCCCAGTTTTTGCAGTGTAGGTTCCAGGGTGGGCAAAAGGTCCCCAGTTGGAAAGTGTGTACAAAACAAATTGGAGATGTTGCCAAAATAGTTACAAACAGTTACAATAGTTACGAAATGAGGTCCCCGATTATAGGTATTTGCGTGCTCATAATATTCGGTACCCTATGGAGACACGGAATAAACAAAAAACAAAAGGGACAATAAAAAGGTCTCCATAGGGGAATTCCAAAGACTGGGGTGCTCCACAAGAAATTGTGTGTAAGATGTGAAGTACTGGGACAAAGGAAAGAACAATAGACGTCTCCACAGGGATGTTTTTTTTTGAGAATGGGTGTGTTTGTAGTGACATTCAAACCGAGGACTTACAACAGGGGGAACAAAGTTCCACGATTGCTATCACAAAGGAAAACAATGGGGTCCACGTTTGTCAGGACAAAGAGTTGAACAAAGGAGGGTCCACAATTTGAGGCCACTTATGCGTGTGTGGGGGTTAGTGTGTGTATCCCTTGAAACTGAGGACTTTAGCAAAAGGGATCCGGCTGTTTTGACAGAGCAAGGACGTCCTCGCTTGGCTTTCGTGTACAAAACCATTGCTGGGGAGATGCTAAGAAATCAGATTGACGGGATTCACAAACATGCGGGTGCGCGTGCGTATGTGTTTAAATGCTGTCATTTTATTTAAAAGCCAAAAACGGACATCCAAACAGTTTTAGCACAACACAAGGTCTGATAGCCTGACATTCAAAATTCGTGAGCTTAAATTTCTAAAAAGCTTCACACGTACAACCAAAACATTCTTAAGTTTCTTGACGTCAAAGTAAATGATTAAGACCTATTTTTACAACTGTCCCTCGCGGGCAGTCGCGACATCTGTGTGATTGTTCCACCCCCCCCCAAAAAAAAAACCTGACAATATCTACATATTCATGTGACGCCTCGAATAAAGACTACGGCACCTCAGGCAATGACATTGCTGATGGTGCACCACGCGTTCTCTACTAGTACTACTAGTCGCCGTGCTCTTTCCGCTCATACCGTCACTGCTGTACGGAATTCTCTCTTGATAAAATATGGAATAATTCCTGTTCAAAGTTTTCCCGAAGACGAGCTGAATTATGGATGAGGGGATTAAATTACCCCACTCCATTTACCCAGTCGCTCGCTGTACACACACGTACCGTACTCATAATGAGGTCGTCAGTGGCCCGGGATTAATTATTCATTTGTTTCTAAACGCTGGGGCAGCCACGGCAAAAGCAAGCAAGACGTCACGCTCCACCACTCTTCTTTTCCCTGCCGTTGAGTGCCTTTTACTCCAAAACGGGACGAATTTAAAACGTGCCGTGGCATTATATATATTTTGTTTAGCTCGGCTTCACGGTTTGTTTTTGGTCATTGTTGTGGGTGGAATTAAACTCAATTGACGTAATCACGATGCCATCAAGGTACAGCTATCTTAAGCAATACCAAGGTGTACTGTTTTAACATTTTGTTTGATTGCTCAATTATAGTTCAAGATTGAAAGCCAAAATGTCATGACGGGCCTCCAATTTCGTGATCATGTCCCTTTACAATTTACATACTTTGGGCTGCGGGGGGGGGGGGCTTGTTTTGTTGACACTGTACACAACAAATAATACCAAAATCAAAGAATGCCCTGTAATTTACAAAACATCAAAAAACACGTGAGTCCGGAGTTTCTTATTAATCAACTGTCTGTCCCGAAAAAGGCTCGATTACTACCGCGTCATTGGAACTCTAGAAGGGCAGGGGGAGCCGCAGCGGCGTCTGATTTCATCGGGTCTGGAGACATATTACGATGACCGTGCGAAGTGCATTGTTTCTGGTATACATGACGCGCCATTTAGAGCATCAGCGCAATTCCTCCGTGTACCGGGACCATATTGCTTTCCCCCAAAATGCAATGAGTGGTCAAGTATTTCTTCTCCCGGAACAATCTCCACGTGCTTGCTGGCTTGTATGAACAGCTTCGCCCGAAATCCCTCACCCGCGCACGAAAGGAGCGAGAGAGAACGAGAGAGAACGAGAGAGAGAGAGAGAGTAATGGTTTAGAATAGTAAACCCATCCACCTCTATACCTAGCCTCGTACACTGTTTACAGTCCTAGAAACGGAAAATCTCGATCTGCTAGGATGTCAACTCCCAAGTGTAGCCAATTCATTTTTTGTTCCCCACATATACGACAACGGAAAATATTGCGGCATTCGAAAACGGGCAGTCGAGTTTCACACGCGGAAAGTGGAACACATCGATCGCCCTGTAACGGCGCGAGGAGGAGTAAGCCAGAGAAGAAGAAAAAATACCTCGTGTGGTAATAACACGTGAAAGAAGACGAAGAAGAAGGAGATAAAAAAAAAATACATGGCACTAATTTCGAGGTGTCATAAAAATTGCAAAGAGGGGAGAAGAGAGAGAAAAAAATCAGGTGATGCGAGAAGAATGAACGTCGAGCTAAAACTGACAGGCGTGCCCATGCCGAGGTGTCGAGTCAGTCACGTTTTTGATTAACCAAGATTCGCAATTCAATTTTGTGTGTCGTTACATTTCCGTGTAATTGCTTTTATTGTGTTGTCGAGAAGTGATGTAGCACTTAACAGCCCGAAAGTATACAGCTTGATACCCCTCGAATTGGCAATCCCTCGGAAATCAAACGAATGACAGGGCGGTGTACGTCTATACATCAAAGGGCAGCGTGGACAACAGAAAGTACAGAATCTGATGTTTACAAAAAAATATGTACCCAAAAATGGAAGCTTAATGCGTTCGTGTGTTTTTTTTTCCCCACAATATGATTGACTAAAATGACCTTCAATGAATGCCTTTCAACTCTCTTTTGATTTATATTGTTGACCTATCCAATGTCTTACAAATTAACTAAACATTTAACAATCGGATTTCCTGTAAAACTATTTTTGCACATAAATTGCTAACG
The DNA here is from genome assembly GCA_032158295.1 of Pycnopodia helianthoides. NCBI lineage: Eukaryota > Metazoa > Echinodermata > Asteroidea > Forcipulatida > Asteriidae > Pycnopodia > Pycnopodia helianthoides. The sequence continues at coordinate 1,127,169 of CM063251.1, forward strand.
TCCTGCCTGACGTGCGTGGCGACGACTCCACGGTCTCTGAGTTACACCTCCGAATCCATTTCCACGTAAAGCCAGACTTAGGCAAGTCTAAAACTGTGCAAATAATGGTCTGGATTCGACATGACAAAAAAAACACACAAATACCGATTTGAAACAGGAAATGGTTGGTGTTGAACAGGAAATGGGCAAGACCCTCCCGGGACTTAGCTCCGTGTTACTTCTAATTCCAGAGAGGAAGGGGTTGGGGGTGTTTAAGACGTACGAGAAGCTTTGAAGTTAAACTCAATTTCCTTTTGTTTTTTCCGACCGGTATTGAGCTTGTTTCGAATCTTAATTATAGACAATTGAACAAAACAAAACCGGGTGGCAAAAACATTGGTTTTTGTTTAGTTTTGGTTCGACTGAAAATTGATTCAATGCCACATACCATGCTGGGTTATAGTCGATTGAGTCAAAAACTTCACATGAATTTCGCATCTTTGGTAGAACGTTCTCAAACATGCACGGTCTTTCTATAACTAATGTGAGCGATACCGCACTGCAAAAAAATGGGTTGCTAAATTTATTCTTTCTGGTGTCTATGCGATAACACCGACGTTGGTGTTAGTTGTCCCCATTACTATATCGTTTGGTAAAATTAACACCGTGTCGGTGGTGTCACATAGAAATACCAAGACAATCAATTGACACCCTAGTTTTTGCATGTGCGTTCGTACTTCTCAGATTTTTCGAACTAGATACTTTGTTGACGCAGGGGGAAAAAGGGTCGTTTTGCTACAATGTGAAGTGTCTCGCATGTTGTATAGGTGCCAAGGTAAACACTTACAGTAAATTTTTAACGAAGTCACTCGCACTACACAATCAGTTATGTGGCAACGGCACTCGACTTTATGTTAAAAGTTGCGAAAAGTATCATTCCTAAATGAAATATACATTTTGGTTTGCCCTTCAGAAAAAGTCAACTTATGATGGTAACTCGAATTACAAACGGAGTGACTCCACACTCGTCGATGACAACTCACCGACCTGTCAAAACACCATTCTGTCTGTCAACTCTGAAACAGATGCTTCCGAATATTTAGATTTTTGAATGTTAAGCCAACTCCTGGCAAATACACCCGGGGTGGTCAAAGATATTAAGACGAAATATCTTGTTAATCAATCGTTTTGTTCATTATGCCTAGAGCTCCCAGAAACAAATCTTTTCTGCTCTTCCGTGCCGTTGGATAATCTCAGTGTCCGTCTTAGATAACCAGAATGGATTGCGAAGGCTTTTTTTAAATGCTGGAGTCACTGATGCCATGTTGCCATGGTAACGCAAAGGGAGCCAGAGATAATGGCAAAAAGTGAAACATGGACAAAAGTAGCGCGAGAAGTATAAATGTATTTTTATTCTTTTATTTATTATTCATAATTATGCCATTTCTTTTAGCACTTTATCGAGATTTATCTGAGAGTAATCATAATGGCTGCGGGGCATGACGTACTTGAGCGAATGGAAATTACTATGGAGCCGTTTTCGCGTTTTGCAGAAGCACTGACAGACAAATTATGGGTAGGCTGAGTAGCCTTAATGACCACTCACGTTTCTACAATTTCAATGTTGTTACTTTTGATTTCATTTGAGATATTTTGGGGGTTTCAGTCCGGAGTAAACTTCAATTGTATCAAGTTTTTTTTGTCACTGATCGTTTTCAAGTAAGACAATAGAAGACTATCGGGTGTGTTTAATTTGTGCTTCAGTTTATTTGAGTTTTTATCAGAAGATCAGACAAGTTAAGAACTAGCCTAACCAATAACTTACTAACTAACTAACTACCTAACTTAAAATTAAATGACTGAATGACTGATAGACTTAACTAATTAACTAACTAATTAACTAACTAACTAATTAACTGACTAACTAACTAACAAACTAACTAACAAACCAATTAACTAATTAACTAACTAACTAACAAACTAACCAACTAACTCACTCACTAACTAACTAATTAACTCACTAACTAACTAACCAACTTACTAAAAAAACTCACTATCAACTAACTGTACCTTTAAAAATTACATGAATAAAAAAGCACTTAATAATAAATACATATTTAATCAAATATTTTGATTATTTTTAGTCTGTTCCAATCCAAGCTTTATTTTACTTGATGAATTTTTTACACTGACGTATTTGCACGTCTTTTGAATTCGAACCATGACCTTTATTGTAGGCGACTGAATTCAGGGGGGGGGGGGGGCAGGGAAAATCGCTGATGGGGGTCCCTGAATAATTTAAGACAAATAAATAAATAAATATTATTGCAATCTGTGTGGGAAGTAATTTTGCATCGATGAATGAAGAACAAAATTTTAGTTTTTCTTTCACCGAATTTTGATTAATAAAGCATCTTTGGAAGGGACGAAAATTTGGTCAGAAACGCTAGCTACCGTTTGTATGTTTAAATATAGGATTGAAACCACTCTTTTCTCAAAGCGGGCACACGTTACAAAGGTACAATTACAAAGTTTATTACTTCTGGTATGTGAAGTTTTATAATACGAACTTATCAGTTCAACGGACGAAGACTCAGCTCAAGTTAAACTCGATAAAGAGTTTCGTGGAGGGCATCCGATAGTGGTCGAGGATTTGGCCTTTAGCTTCAATGATCTAACCCTCCACTTTACCAAACGTGGTCCCGCGTTGTAGTAGTATACGCCATTAGTAAGTTTTTTTTCACTTCTCGGTCCAAACGTTTGGATATTTTTTTGTCGAGATACCTTATCCGCAACCGAGTGATGGGAGAGGAGAGAGCGGGACCGCTGCCGGCTGGAGGAGACACCTTGTGTCAATATGCCGAGCAACATTAAACGTGAAAGGTAAGTACAATAAATCTATTGGTGGCGTTAAGTTTCAAGGAATAATAGAATTTCGCGTGTCGCCCCGGCATCATTTTGCAACAGAGAAAAAATGTGTGCATGCTAAACCCAGACAGAGAGCGAGGGAAAGCTGATGTGCGGAATGCGAGAATGCAAGTCTCTTGTTTTTGCAGAGGGGAGAGTGTATTCACCCGCCTCTCTCGCGGGGAATTATGGAACCATATTCGTGTTGGGAAATACAAGATGTGTATTATTTTAAGGGGTTTGGTGTGTGGCGGAACATACCGAACAGCCCACTTGAGTGGCAGTGGCGCGTGCGAGCCGAGAGTACCTACCGCACGAGAGCGCAAAGAAGAAGAATTAGCTTTCTCTGACTTGAATATAACGGCGACTATGGGACACCATTTATTGTTTGTTTAATGGAAGCTGCACAGGGAAACATGCGTATAGGGTATTATTTCACATAGAACTGAATGACATAAGTATTTTAAAGGCAAAGTATACCTTTGGCTTTTGGAACCGAGTTTTAATCCTATGTAAATGTTGATATATAAAACTAAACTGTTAAAATTTATTTCAAAAGGTGGTAGCGTTTTTGAGATATCGCCAAAAATCTGGAGGGGTTATATCCACGCATGAAGAATAATCCCTAAAGAAATACACTATCTGACAGTAACGTTTCTGAGATTCAAATTTTGGGGGATAAAAACTGACATTTTTTTCCATATCCACATTATTTTAAATTGAATAAAAATTCTCAAAATGCTTATACTACGAAATTTGCTGTACTTTAACCAAGTAAGGTTTTTATTGCCATATATTTTTTAGAGTGATTACCTTCCCTTTAAGTAAACCATAAACAAACTCTAGAAGGGGAACATACCCAAGAGAACATTTATAAATAACTTGAGTATATCTTGGATGTAAAGCTTGCACCCCTTTGCAAAAGTTACATTCTGTAAAAATACACGCTACCGCCACTGAGGCCGTTAACGATGTGTTCTTCTAAATCTGACAGCCCTTTTATTATTTTTTTGTCAAAATTTGAGTTTATTTTCAGAAATTTGGGTTTGTAGCGAACACTGCTAGTCAACAATCTGTGCCCACGTATGTTTGATTGTAATAGCGAAACCATTACACTGCAAAAACTGGGGACCGTGTTAAAATTGACACCATGGGTGTTGTCACATATAGATACCCCCCATATCAAAATTTACGTCATAGGGTGTTAAAATAACACTAACTTCTGCCAACACAATTAAATTTGTATTATTTTAACACCCCATATGATGTTAATTTGATTCTCTCTTGGGCATCTATATATGACAACACCCAAGGTGACAATTTTAACACACCAGTTTTTGCTGTGTATAGGCTCCCGATCTACACGCATTATGCAACTTATTTTACGACTGGTCAAACACGTACAATAATGTACTGCAAAAAAAATGAAGTTATCTTCTCGGAGATTTTCCGGAAGCCTGGGTGCAAAACGACTACCGTAAATTTGACGGATGCTATGCACGGCAACAAGATAAACGGTGCTCCCTTCATTAAAAAACAGTTAAAGCAGTTGACTCACACAAAAAAAATGTTACTTGTACTACGGTGATTGTTTCACATCCATGTCGTCATATAATTACTGGGGGCGGGGGGGGGGTGCGGTGAAGGAAGAAATCGACGCCTGTAGCGTTGTTGAATGAAAAACGGGGCAGGGTGGAAACTTTAAAGGAGAACTGGGCTCAATTAAATGGGAAGAGGGTATACGACTGTCGAACAACACACAGTCTCAAAACTCTGGTCAGGCTTGACCCGGATTCCGGGTCCCAGGGGTCATGACCCAAGTAGGTCAGACTGACCCGGAAACTGGTTACAAATAAATAAAAAACAACAACAATTAACATTATCTATTCGAACGTGTAAAATCTAAGTATTACCATTGTAAACCAGAAACATGTAAATGACTATAATAAGAGATTTTTTTTAAAGATCAAGACAAGATAACAAAACTACTTCGATGCGGCCGACAAGACGACCCATTCCGAGATGACCAGGGCCCAATTTCATAGAGCTCTTAAGCAGAAAATATTGCTCAACAATTGTCTGCTAAACAGAAATGAGCAGGATACCAGTACAAAATTGTACATGTGACATGGTATTTTGGCTGGTAACCAAAATCTGGTAAGCATAATTTTGTTGTGCTTAGCTACTTTTTGTTCTTAAGCAGCTTTATGAAATTGGGCCCAGGATTAATAAGAGTAAACCAAACCACTTCGACTCAAAAGCCTATTAATCAAATCTCAAAATGGGAATCCCAAACAAATAATACTTGTCAAAATGATGAAAGGCAGACTTTGGAGACAAATAATACCAAGGTGAATTATTATCTTTCATCTTTAATACTCAGAGGGGGAGAGGAGTTTCTGAAGAGAAAGTTATTTTGTTTTCTGGCGCCAACCTTGTGTGAGAATTCCGGTCCTCGTCCGGAGCCCTGCGCTGGGAATCGAATACAGTATTGATCGGGTCTGTAACACAATAACGCTACAGTTTGTGCAACTTAAACTGAACGGCATTTCGCTGTACTTTCTCCGATTTCCACGGGTCGTCGTCAACATCCTTCCACCTTTCATTCTTGGAGAAAAATCTTCCCGTAAAATGTTAGATTGTTTTCCCCCTTTCTATCTCCCCGAGCTATCTTCAAAATGAAATTATTTTGTTCGTGACTGGCGGCGTTTGTGTAAAGTTCTCGAGAAACAACGTTATCGTCCCGAAGTTTGACAGAGGGGGGCGTTGCTGCACAGTTTGATTGACACTTTGTAACCCGGCCACCTCATCAACAGTCCGAAGTGTGCAGGAAAAAAGTGCTATTGCAGTGTGGCAATCACAAGACACCGTTAACACATGACAATAAAAAGTGGCCTACATATGATGATACTAATGTACCCACTGTGCTGATATCCCATCATTAAAAAAAGAAAGAAAATAAAAAGAGGCGAAATCAAAGTTGTGATTCATTCCGCTGAGACCAGCAGTGGATTTGCTCGTCCTTGGGGAGGTCTGCATCTAGCAGAGTGAGCCTATTTTAACAATTATTATGTCCGTCTATCCTGGACCGTCAGTACATCCCTTCCTCTCGCTCTTATGAGTCCCATGTTGTGAGGTGACGAACCATGTCCTCCCCCGCACTCGTGGGGTATTTTTGCACCTATAGTTGGTTGGTACCCAATGAAAGCGGGATGCTCTTCAACAAAAGGATCACCCCACAATTCTGTTTCCTGACGAATGTCTGTCTGTCCGTCGGACCGCTGCACACTGTCAAAAACCAATGCTGACATATCAAGTCATATAACACAACAAGAATAACTGTGGACTAGTTACTGTGTTTCCTGTTCATGTCGTGATGAAATTTAATTGTTTCTTATTTCGGTCGAAAGTTGTTCAACTCTGGGTTGAACTTAAATAATTTGCCGTATTTTCATGCTGCATTTCATCAGAGAGTAGTACAATCCTTTCCAGGGACGCCATTGTATTCCTTTTCCGAGAGGTACATTTCCATGTGGGTAGTAGTCACTATTTAGACTGGCAAAATGGCAGTCATTAAACCACCAGGCACCTCCATAAGACCATGCACAATTAGCTGACCCTGGATCGTTGTCCTGATCCTTCGTTGTGAATGGATATCCGTTGTGATAATCCATTGGGTCGCCTGCTGTACTCTGAACATCATATAGACCAACACGGAGGGTGTACTTGTCACCTGTAACAGCAAACTCACCGTAAGAAGCCCAAGCTGTGTTGGACTGCCAGTCTTCCATATCTACTCTGAGTTGCCATTGTCCTGACCCAGTAAGGTCACGCAGGATATCATTCCCCAGCCAGAACTCATTCTGTAGATCACCAAACCCAGATTGGTATTCAGCCCAGGTACGGTAAAAGTCAACAGAGCCATCTTGTCTCCTCTGGAACACGATCCAGCCTCCTCCATCTGTCTCATATCACAGTAAACCTGTAACCCATCAATCAGATTTGTGGGAAAGATGGTGTATAAACCATTGCTGCGGTAACCAGCTTGATACAGCTCCAAACAACTGTGATAAAAGATGGCAGGAATTGAAAATGACAAAGTTTCAAAGTTGTCATCATAGTAGGCACTCCCTTGGGTCTCAACGAAGTCATCAGGGCCGTGAGCTCTGCTGGCATTATTCAACGCACAAATACCTCTTTTGATGTGATAGTTGAATGATGCACACTGTGGATCCATAGAGCAGTCCCGCCCACAGATCACAGGAGAAGAGACATTCTTCCACTGGAACGCATGCTTAAGAAAGGCTTGGTTTTCAGCCAAGTAGAAATCCCCAGTAAATCGTTGTGGAGTCTCACTCTGACAGGATCGTGTCATGACAGCCCAAAACAGGGATGTGATGACAATTACTATCATGATGAAGCTGCAGTTTGAGACCTTAAAAGGCATATCAAATGTACTTAATCCTGAAGTGAACTGCATTTAAGAATTCAAATCAGAGTTAGATATGAGTAAATCTCGTCTCTGCCTGCAGTAGCTCGACTTCCTTTCAGAGGTTTATTCTTTACTGAAGTGATGAGGTTCAGTGGTGTTAGGTAATTTGGAAGGTATTGTGTATAAAGGTAGCCCCTCTGTGCGGTTACCAATGGTAACTGAAGGGTAACCATAGTAACAGGTAAATAAAGACACTTTGTACCATTTGATTGGTCATCTGTGGCTGATTACATTTGATGTGGCTGATTACATTTGAATGTGATGAACGGTAAATGTTGAGATACATTGAATAATGAAAGGAAGAGAAACAGATAAATAGCGTCACCATGGCGTCCTATAAAGTCCAGTACACTAATTCGCGGATTGCGACAGCACAGCGAATTGTTTGCACCACAATAGACCTTTGAGATCATGCTGCCACTCTTGGTCATATTCCTTGTATCCAACACCAGCAATGAATTAGTAACATTCATCGTACAAAAAAGGAACCAGACTGTTTCTCCTTCCAGCCTGCGATTTTTTTTCTGCAGCATACTTCGTCAATACAGTCAACAGTTAAGGGATAGGCTGTTCTTCCCTATCCCTTAACTGTTGACTCCATAGCCGACGTGTGCTGCAGAAAATAAATTTGCTTCCAGCCTCGGTTTTGGTTACACTGATTCGAGAGAATCAAAATGGCTGCACCATGATCACGGTCTATTGGGAAAAACAGTGCCGTGTTTGCGTCACTAAAAACTTGCTTCGCATTCGTGTGAAATGAACCGGTCTTAAACCCTGTCACCTCCATCGCACCCGGCTTGATGGATGCACCAGGGTATGGCACCATGTTGAAAACTTCATAGATCCTGCTGCATGTTGATGTACACCATGACCGGTATGGGGGGGGGGGAACACACCGTATGGGGGCAGAAAGTACCCCCAAATAAACCTCTATTTCAACACACTATTTTCCTCTTATATACAGTGTACACCCTAAAAATCCTCTAAAGAATTCCTGAGATTCCAAGCACACATGAAGACACAACAGTGTGGGAGGCAAGAGGGGGGGGGGGGGGGGGACACACCATGCCCCGTACCGAGCACCAAATCTATTGTTGCGTTGGGTATGGCTCAGAGCCCAACTTCATAGAGCCGCTTAAGCAGAAAATATTGCTTAACAATTTCCAGCTTAGCAGAAATTAGCAGGATACCAGTCACAAATAGTACACGTGACAAGGCATTTTGGCTGGTAACCGCATTCTGGTAAGCATAATTTTGCTGTGATCAGCTTATTTTTGTGCTTGAAGCAGCTCTATGAAATTGGGCCCCGCAGGTTGCAAAACACGCGCGGGCAACAATGCCCCCCGGGGTGTGCATCCAAGTACCCATGAGAAGCATGTATTATCACAAGCACCGATCCCCTCCGGAGACAACACCTTCTGATAACGACACCGTGGATTCACAGCCTCGCCTTGTTTTGCATCTCTTCAGCACTTACTGGGGACGAGATTAAACACGTGTACAAAATCGGTAATCACTATCACCGATTTCATTTTGTGCAAGACCCTCGTGGCTCGATCTCATAACAACCACACTTATTAGAATAAAGTTATCGCCATGGATTTCACTCGTCGTCGATTAATTTTCTCTTACTATTATTCTTGTACATTAAGAGGATATTATTCATATCTGGTTACAGAGCTATGTATTGAGAGAGTTGTCAATGGAGGGACCAGTTTTCTTTTGTCACGTGGTTGCTGGACGCCATTTTCGGTCCACGTGCAACACAACCCAACGTGCAGTCTAGTCTGGCACCCTGCGTGCAAACCTACGTTGGTGTTGTTTGACTCAGCTCTAAAAACACAGGTCCGACAGGTTACATATAAAATCCCAATTAAAAAAAATGGCCGTGTTAGTCTAATCGATAAACAAGGAGGGTAGTGGTAGCACTTAAAGACTAACTAATTACATAAAAAAAAGCATGAGCTTTCGTAGCAACAACTACTGCATCTGATTAAGTTAGCTGTTTCTACGAAAGCTCATGCATTTTTTTTAATGTAATTAATTAGTCTTTAAGTGCTACCACTACCCTCCTTGCATATAAAATCCCGTCTAACGGCTAAGCATGACGTCACAGCATGGAATGATACAAAACAAGCCTTTCCTGTTTAAAATAACAGTAGCATTGTTTGGGCTTATAATAACTATCGGATTCAACGTAAACGATGCATTTCCATTAAGGCGCTCACCCCATCCCATAATAAGACAGATCGGTGAGGCAGCGCTATTTTCATCAACTGAAAGCCGTACTTTGTTCCGCTGAAGTAAGATATTAAGACGTTTCAATCCCTGATTTATCAAAATCTGAGGACAATCCGTCCACCACGCGGTAAACCTTTAAGGATATAAACCGGGCCTTGATTGAGCATGTGCAAAGATATCAAACGTAGACGTATCACCTACTTTTAGAATCAAGATAAATGCGCCTGGACAAATAGTTCCTGTGCAGTTAGATTCAAAGTGAGCAATGCAATGATCAACAATCTGAAATCTAAAAACCTATAATCAACAATCTAAAATCCGTTTCAGATTCCCCCATACTTTTATATATAAATGGTTGTCAACCGTGAGCTGATTTTACTTTTTTTCCGAGTTCAAAAATGGAAAGCTTAAAATCTGAAGTCTATAAACCTTGTTTTACAAAATTTAAATTCTAAGCGTCGTAAAAACTGGTCTTTACTCTTCACTCAGTTCATGCAAATCTGCATATTAGTTCGACGCATATTTTTTTTTTTAAAGACGTTGTTATACGAACCGGTTAGTGTGTTTTGGGGTGTTCTTTTTTAAAAGGTCTACTTGGAAAGTAACTGGTGTGTATGTGCCAATAGTCAAGCAAAATATTTTCATCTGAAATGCAGATGTTTTCGAAATAAAAAGTTTGAATGCGAAGTTATTTACGTTGGCATCGATCGCCACGTAAATAGTATGAGCTTATTTACGCTGGTATCGGTGGCAACGTAAATAGGATCGTTTTAACGTTGGTATCAGTGGACACGAAACTATGATCTTATTTACGGTGGTATATAACGGTCACGCAAATAAAACCTTAATAACGTTGGCCTCGATGGCCTCGATGGTCTCGGAAATTCAGCCTTATATTTACGTTGGCATCGATGGCCAGTAAATACAATCTTACTTACGTTGGCACGGATGGCCATAAATACGATCTTATTAAAACGTTGGAATCGATTGCCAAGTAAATACAATCTAATTAACGTTGGTATCGATTGCCACGTAAATACGATCTTATTTACGTTGGCATCGATTGGCACGTATTATAAGATCTTATTTACGTTGGAATTGATTGCCACGTATATAAGATCTTATTTACGTTGTCACCGATTGCCACGTAAATACGATCTTAATAACGTTTGCATCTATGACCATGTAAAAAAGCATTATATAAAATTACTACTATTGCTGTTTTCTCACAAACTAATTACGGTTCCTATCTGATGAAATCTTTAAAGGTAAGATTAATCGTGTGACTTTTAATATGTATTCAGGGTTTTTGAATGAATGTTACTAATCAAACCAATGTAGTAGATGATGTTTAAAGCTTTGCATGGTGTGGATGATAAGGTAACTATTACTAGTAGACTTGCGAGTATACAAACCATGTAGACAATCTCTTTCGGGAGAAGTGTTGGTTCTGAGAAGAACTGAAGTGGTCTCGACGTTTCAAAAATTATGCTCTGCTCGTTTTTTTTTTGCCCGAACACTGCTCGTTTATCCTGAAGACTAGCAGACCGTACTGGTCGAAACGTCGAGACCACAACGGTTATTCTCAGAACCACCATTGCTCGCTCCTGTAAGAGATGGTCTACATGGTTGAACCCGCAAGGTTACAATGCAGTAGCATTTTAATACTGCAGACAAATATAATTAAATTATAGTAAATTAATTTGCTGTTTAAAGAAATTAAAAAAGCGACATGGCCTTCAAGGAAAAATAGAAAAAGGGATGAAGCGGCTCGCTTTAAAATTCCAATTACTTATAACGAGCCTTGCATCTGGGCTAATGCATAATTCATTTTAGTTGAAGAATGAACTCTAACTTAATTTGAGTTTTGGCTGATGAGTACAATTGGTCGTAAAACACATTCATACTGAAACAAGAATGTGACTGTGTGAATTTTGCAGTTCCCCAATTTCGTTTGAAAAGAAATTATTTAATAACGAAAAAAAGCAAGCAAACATTGAAAATGTTTCAGTTTTTTAAGTGTTTTTTGTGGCTTCTTCGAAATGGAAGTGGTAGTATCCCCCACCCCCCCCCCAAAAAATGAAATAATCAAAATAAAATAAATCAACAATAATAATGTGCACTTGGGTAATCCTCTTGTAGGAAATTCATATGCAACATATATAATGTAATTATATCAGTTTAGAAGGCAGTGTATATAATGTCAGTGACATATTTATGATCATTCAAGTGCTGCACAAAAATAATCGGGTTAAAGTGCTTTTTTTTCCTTCAATGCATATCGATTTCGAGGAAACAACGACGATTTTATTAGCAAGTTGTTTTCATTTTGTTCAACATTGCAAAAAATGTGGAGCAAGATCGGCATTGCGTGGATACATGATGCCGACCAGACCGTTTCAATTTATTGTCCAAGGATCGTGGACAACTCTGGAAGTAAAAACGTCCGGCAAGACCGCGTAAAAAGGGGTATAACCCACGCGTTTTCAAACAGTGGAATTGAGGGGGGGGGTTGAAATGGGCCTCACACGTGGTCTAAGCTGGCAGGATGAATTCTTCCATCAAAACTGGAGAGAAGTTTAGTACGGCGTCTGTTTTGAGCAACAGGAATTGGTATCTATTAATGCATAGTGAACACCGGAAACCAGACTGACATGCTGACAGCTGTCCTCAAATAAATGATGACAAATGTAACTTTTCCCCCTGTATTCTCTGGGCGTAATAACACTGTTCTTATTATGACAACGACAGCCGTTACATCCCAATCAAAACATATTTCAAAAAACAAAGAGATTTTATCCCATTTCATAGTGTTTCAAATGATAAAGTAGGGACATTTTTTGTTGTTGTAAATTCGCAATAGTTGGGAAATTTTAAATATTTTCTGATCGTTCTACGTCATCGATTGTGTAGGAAATCGTCAATACTCGAAAAATAAGAGAGATGCGAGAGCTGAAGTGAGAATCTGTGGCATCAGTGGAGGTGACCTCTTCAGTTGATTAAACCATGCATGAGATGGGTGGCAAAGGGTGTCCCCCTAAGGTTCCCATACACACCATTCTCATCTTAGTACCATCCCCCCTCCGAAAGAGTTCAAGAGACTTCCAAAACATAGTGAAGACACAGTAGGATGGGAGGGGGAGTTACACCACGCCACAATATCAAACACCAAATGCAGTTGATAGCATGAAACCGACCTTTGATTTTTTTTGACAATTTTTGAGCGATTGTTTGGTAAAAGGCCAACCCTGTTGGCAGAAACAGAATTAGACGTATTTAGGTTTGTTGCTGTTGTTGTTGTTGTTGTTGTTTGTTGTTGTTGTGTTGTAGTATGGTTTTGGGTGGGGGTGGTGCTTGGGGCTTGAGTTAAGTATTAAACCTGATTTCAATTCTGAGCTTGCGGTGTTTGCTGCATCATCAACGCCAATCGCCCCCGCAGATCGACTACACACGCTCTAATTCGCGATCTCAGACTTGACCCTCACGTACATACTTGATATTCATTTATTCACAACTGAAATTTACATAACAACACTGATGGCAGAGAGAAATGGCCAATCAGGAGGCAACAAAACCCCGTTGGCTGCGTCTACAAATAGGTTACAATCACTTCAGTATTTTTCTGTTGAAAACTCACTGATCATAGTTGTTGTTTTTTATAGTAATGGTGCATGATGGCATTATCTGTAAAACAAGATCTTAAATGCTACGAACATAATTTTTTTTTAAACCAGGTTCTTACTACCGAAGAACCGTGTAACTTATGGTTGGAATGGAATTGTCGACTAATTTCCTCAAATAGGATGTTTTTTTACTTTTTTTGAAATTGAGAACCAGAATCGTTTTGTTTTTTACTTCGAAAGCTGTAAGTTGAACTAATACTAAATAGCGACAGAATTTAAGCACATGTGTATTTTTTTAATAATGTTGTATTTCTGTACTAGATCCCTTAGTATAAACAGTAAAAATTAAGACAATCATTGTATCGAAGCCTTCGCAATTCTGACCAATCACGTTGTTCCATCTACTTTTGGACTACTTCGCCGTAGGATGGAAGTCTGTTATAGAAGGTTAATGTCTGAGGTTAATCCACAAGAGGGCGCTACTTCGGGCAATATTTATATTGGCTATCAGGTAGAAAAAACAGAAAAACCAACAACAACAACAAACCTCGATCACAGACTTAGAACCCAATCTAGTTTCAATATACACGCAATCAATGACTTTGGATCTGAAACGGCAAAAAGTCAGGCTTGACAATTTTTTTTTCTTTTTTCGTGCAGGTTATGAAATTGTCGATTGGAATCACCATCTGGTGGCCTGTTTTCACACTTCCCTCCAAAAAAACGACAACGTGTCACGATAAGCGTGACAGCTTTTTTTAGAATGGCTGAACACTTTGATTTAAAGTGGAATTACAAGGGTGAACATCCTCACCAAAGAGTATATATGTTTGTACCCCATTCATTGCATCATGTTCCCTGTGTGTGGCATAGCAATGTAAACACCGATTCGCATTGTACTGAAGAGGTACCTGACTAATTGCCCTTGCATCCTCAGTTTGGGTTACTTTGACTCGATTGGAAATAGAAAACACACAAGATGGCGGCAATGTAGTAGCTATTTTTTGTTATTATTATGATATATTTCTGGTAATAAAACCAAGGACCCCCAAAAGCGACTAGCACTGTAACCCATAGGCCTGAAGATACCTGTGTAGGTAATCAAACCAAGGGAGCTCAAAAGCGACTAGCACTGTGACCCATAGGCCTGAAGATACCTGTGTAGGTAATCATACCAAGGGAGCCTCAAAAGCGACTAGCACTGTGGCCGTAGGCCTGAAGATACCTGTGTAGGTAATCAAACCAAGGGATCCTCAAAAGCGACTAGCACTGTGACCCGTAGGCCTGAAGATACCTGTGTAGGTAATCAAACCAAGGGACCCTCAGAAGGGACTAGCACTGTGACCCGTAGGCCTGAAGGTACCTGTGTGGAGAAGACGATGAAGAAATGTCAGTTTTAGATGTGGGAGGAAAACCCCAAGTAGGAAAAACCCACACAATCAGGTAGGGACTGAAAACCCAATCCACATACAAGGCTCCGGTCCGGGATTCAAACCGGGGCCCACAGAGATGAAAGGCAGGGAAAGAAACCACTGAGCCAACCTGACTGCCCTAAATGTAATGTGGGGGTCTGCTCGACGGAGCCCTTTAAATTAATTAAGAAAACGAAGAACCTGGTTTTCCTGTATATACGCTCTATCTAATGAAATTTAGCAAGTGAAGCGTGACCACATTATTTCCTTTAAGTGTGTATAAACACAACATCGTGTGTCCATTTGGGTCCGGTGACGTCACCGTTATTAAGTTATTTCGCAGATCTGTGTGAAGGCTGTGCATAATTCTGAAAAGGTTTAAGTGCCCTGACTATTCAAGTACGTCGTTATTGTTGTTTTTTCTGTTGAAATTGAATAAATGGTTGGGTCATGCTTTGGCAATGTCCCCGAACCAAACAAAATTGTGTCATTTCTATCCGAAAGCTTTACTTACTATAAAGATGGTAACGGTTGTGAGCATCCTGTGAAAATATTTCGTCTGAAATGCCACCGTTGATTAGAAATCGAAAAAATGTGAATCTCCCGAACCACCCTAAGGGCGAGTTTTTGGAGACTTCCGTGGTGTCCGTTTGCGGCAGGAGATGCGGTTGGTACCCGCTGTCACCTCGCTAAACGTGGATGGATTCGACGTTCTTTTATGAAAATACCGCGACAGTTTGTTACTGTTTTCTCAGCAAGTATAGACAATGTATTCAGCTGAAACTTTTAAATGTATCTTGATAATTTGGCATCAATAATCAGCATAAGTAGACAAAAACCAAATGATGACAATACCTTTAAAGCATGCAAATGTTACAGACAATTGAGATAAAAATGTGACATAATATGACATCAAAATGTAAAAAAAAAAAAAACACACTTTGGTCCGTTGCTAAAATATACGACGAGCAAAAAGCTCAAAATTTAACTCTGACATTTGGGACAATAACTAGATAAAAATTGTATTTTTGTTTTGTCCTATACATCGATGCTTATGTTTTGAAGTACCTGTACACCATACGCTTTCCGAGTTCTGCAAGTAAACATCCCCAGCACTTCGGATGGGGGACTCGAACCCACGCCCTGCTCTCATCTACGGCAGGTGTCTCAAGCTCGAGTCCACGGAGCTCGATCGGCAACGAGGAACAGTTAATATCAGATTTACCTGCTCTTATCGTGAATACAAAATAACAAACACCAATACTAGCCGTTTGGGTTTAAAGGCAGGGTATACTTTTGGCAATTGTCAAATACCAGTATCCCCTCTAGCTGTATCCCTTAATTAAATAACAAACCTGCGAAAATTCTCGCTCAATTGGTCATCGAAGTTGCAAGAAAACAATGAAAGAAAAAAAAAACCCTTGTTGTATAGAGTTGTGTGCTTTCAGATGCGTGAAAAAATGTTTCGTGCCTGAAGCCTTTCTAAGATTCAAAATATATTAGCGAGGAATTACTTCTTTCTCAAAAATTACATTACTTCAGAGAGAGTCGTTTCTCACAATGTTTTATACTATCAGCAGCTCTCAGGTGCTCCTTGTCAAGTAAGTTTTTTATGGTAGTTATATTTCTTGAGTAATTACCAAAAGTATCCCTTGCCTTTAAATGCACTCAGAAAACTATTGTAAAATTATTATTGCGATTATTTGGTTGTGCTTCTAATTTACTTCCACTGGACTATTGTGGGGATTTTTTTTCATGTTGAAAATAACTCTACGTAACTTATGTTATTGTTGACAGAAGGCCAGTCCTTTTCAGGACGACACCACCATTCGTACTGTATTTTTTGTATCATTACCATGTTTTGGTATAACCAATGAGTGTATATTTATGGAAATAAACAAAAAACGAAAAAACAAACAAACACCCCAACACCCCAACAAACAAACAAACACCCTAATACACCCAACAAACAAGCGTCTTGAGTACCTTGTTGTGTGCGCTATGAAAGACTCCAATACAAAAATAACAGCATGATTTGATATTACCATTCTTGCTTGTCATGGCAATGACAGGTTATTAATGTAGAAGTCATCCGTTCTTATCAAACTTTAAATATTTCAGACTGATGAGACGGTGTACCCGTCACACTCATGGAAGCTGTTTTGCGTAAACATTCTGTTCGGGAAACCACCGTAAATATTAAATACTAATATAGTAGCTTCAAACTCGTCACAATGATCGTATAGGTGTTCGCCGTTGCACAAATTATGACATTAAATATAGACCATGTGTACATCACGTTTGCATAGTCTAGACTTCCTTCAGGTGCGATTTGTACACAGCTTAAAGGAACATTACAGAATTGGTATTTGTAAAATATACTTTTGATCACAGATTTACATAAAACTTACACGGTCTAATGATGATGATAGTAGAAAACATCCCTTGAAATATTTCTGTCTGAAATGCCATTGATGAGAAATGAATAAACTAATTTTCCGATTGGAGTTTATCGCTCAGTGAGCGTTTTATTCATTTGTTGGACCTATATGATTTCATGCAAATGTGTAATCGGTTTTTCACTATTTTCTCGTGACCCAGATGGCCGATCAATCTCAAACTTCTACAGGTTTGTCAGTTTATGTATATGGTGGATTACATAAAGTGATTACACTGCCAGCAACTGCTTTGTCAGCAAAAACCAATTCTGTAATGTTCCTTTAAAAGAAGAAAACATGACATCATATATTTTATGGATTAAGCACTGTCTGTCCTTTGTATCAACTTTTGATATGAAAAAGGGGACACAGCTCAAAACTTGTACAGCTGTTACTTTTATGAATTTTAAATTGAAGTGGAAGCTATGACAAACATGTAAAATTTCGCATAAGACCAGTGCAGTATCTTGCCTGCCAGAAAAGCCCTGGAAAGTACAAGGTCACTCATTTGTGAACAAAGGTTAAATGGTTTAACTGATGTGGAAATTATGACACAAAAATGTAAATTTCCCCATAAGACCAGTGCAGTATCTTGCCTGCCAGAAAAGCCCTGGAAAGTACAAGGTCACTCATTTGTGAACAAAGGTTAAATGATGTATAGATCCAAACTATAAATCGAAAAAAAAAACAGAGTGGGCGTGTCAATTTAAAGCGATCACATTGCAGCGTGTATTCATTATTGTCTTTTCGAAACAACGGCTCTGACTTTGGGACAACCCAAACTCCACCCTACCTCGACAACGCCCAATATCTGCCAGCGTTTCGCAAATACCCATTTAAAGGAATCGAATCAATCTTTTAGAAAGAAAATATAATTATCTTTTAAATAAACCTATTATTAGCCAGGGATGCCCCTTTAACGGCACCGGCCCATCCGCTCCGAATTATTCATCACCCTTAATGGTATGCCATGGCTCTGACTTTAAATTTGGAATTTTACTATCATATTATTATCATTCATTAATTATACGTCACCTGAACGAGCGTACCGCCTTTGCCTTTATGTACAAACCCTGCAAGGTTTTTTGTTACGTGTGTGCAGCAGAGTAACAATGCCGTCCCCCCATCTAATTAGGTGGATAGATAAAGGGACAAGCTTGTCTCGTAAATTATCCGTGCCCTAATGGGTCCGGTTAAGGTCTTGCAATATTAAGGGACTGCGTAATATAGTGTGTTTTCTCTCCTCATGCCGAACGCGGGTGAGGCACATTATTTTGTTTTAAATTGGCTTTTATGTTAATGGGTGCCGCGGCGGCTACATCAACGGACAACTGTTGATGCTGATAGGAAGGTGTTCATCACTGACGCCGATCACACTGATCAGGAGCCCGGCGTACAAACTAGGACAGTGGCACCAGACAATCGCAATGACCAATTCATTTTTTTTCTTCTGTTCTGCTCTCTGTCGCGAAAACTTTAAACAAAAAGCTAACATTACAACTACGAAATACCAACTAAAATATCTAAAAGAAATTAGTTGATTGAATAAGTTTACGAAATTTTAAAAGATAAAACAGATGTTACATACGAAGTGTGGACTTGAGAACAAAAGAGGTCCACACAATGTAGGAATTTGAAACACTATGTGAACTTAAACACGTCCACACAGTGTTTTCACCAATGTTGAAGATATAAGTGCACAAGACAAAGGAATGTCCACAGAGTGTACGTAACGCTTACGCACGAGCCCTTTGTGGGTTCTTTACTATGGATTAATATAGACCAAGCAAGTTCAACTTGGAGCCTCAGAGGAATTCTTTAGAAATTGGAATAATAAAACAACAACAGCAGGACCCCACAAACCTGATCCGTAAGGTTTCGCGGGTGTGTGGGTAGGACTATGTATACACATTCAAACTGAGAACCTATAACAAACGCGAACAAATGGGTTCCCGGTTAGCCTAAAGTCCCCAATTTAGTGTACAAAACCAATGGGAGCTGTTGCCAAGTACGTTTTGAGTACGAACAAAAGAGGGACAATAGGATTGCAACAAGTCTAGATGGCCAGCTATTTGCATAAACATATTTTTTTCCTACATCGAGGCATGGTACAATGGAGTGAAGTGTCCCTTTTCCTAATCCAAATAAGTGAAAGAAATTGTTTTGAGTTTGCTATACAGCACAGGTCAACCGAGGTAGACGAGTTGCCAGAAAGGTAGACATTTCAATTCATCACATAAACGAAAATCAACATAATTGACTTTCTCTTACATGTGGACCGCCATCGCACAAGACTAATGCATATAATGGTCCTGTGTTTAAAGGGAAGGTACACAATATTAGTTATCACTCTAAAAATTAATGGCATTAAAAACTGACTTCGTTAGAAGTACAGCAACATTCGATAGTATAAAAGCATATTGAGAAATATTTAAACTCAAAATAATGTGGATATGGAAAAAGAATGCGAATGTTGGCTATATTTAAAAATCGCGACCACCTTTTGAAATGAAATTTTCACAGGATAGTTTTAGGACATTAATATAGGATTAAAACAATCCAACGGTCCCCAAAACCAAAGGTATACTTTGACTTTAGACTCCCCTCCACCATAGAGGTTTAGGGGCTACGGTACCATCCGTTTGCTCAACACATCGGGCTCTTTTCTGTATTAGAGACACCACTGCTAACATAATTTTATCCCTACATGATAAATAATCCATTTGTATGCGTTGCCTAAAAACAGACCAAAAATTTCTGTCGTAAATAATGGGGTTTTAACCCTCACACATCGATTGTAGATTTGCATTTTGGTTGAATTCACTCTCTCATCCTCCAAGAAGTTTTGTTATAGGCTAAAATTTGAAAATAACACACTCATACACCATGGTAGTAATTCAGGCGTGGGGGAACACCTTTGCAATTTCCCTACGATCAAAAAACAAACGTTATACACGGTGTGCTTTCTTTCAATTAAAAAAATATAAAACAGATAAGTTCGTGTACTAGTGGAGTGTTTTTAAGTGTTACACACGAAGTGTGGACTTGAGAACAAAAGAGGTCCACACACTGTAGGGACTTACAAAAAAACACTATGTGAACTTTTCTTTATCAGAGACACCACTGCTAACATAATTTTCTCCCTACATGACTAGAATCATACCATCAGCAAGGAAGCGACTGCTGCTGTTGGAAGTTTCATCCGATTCCACCGTTACCATGGCGCGAAACTGGGTAAAAAAAAATAATTAGAAAATGTACTGCCTGCTTGGGCTATTTGTGCACCGTTACACTATTGAATTATCTGAAGTCATTACAAAGTAATGCGCGGTGTCTTGGAGATGCTTGCTCGTGACTTGTGTATCCAATTTGAGCTTAACTCCTCCCAAACCGTGGGAAAGTCAAAGGACCTGAATGATACATGAAGCGAGGTGAGGTCTGTCGATTTTATTTTTTATCTCTCGCAAGATTGAGTTATAGTCGAGGTACCCCCCCCCCCACACACACACTAAACGAAATTTAAATCTATCAGGTCGTGGTTCGACCGAGAAGCTGTAGCGAATTGAGGGAGATTATAAGGTAATAACTGCCAAAAAGCTGACTGTCCTCGAAATTGTGGAGAGACGGTAATGTTATTCTTAAATGTACTGCATCAGAATGTACTTAAACTTCAAATTCACCAAAGCTTACCATCATACAGAAAAAAAATGAACCACACGTTATTGTTGCAACATTATTGTCGTCAGGATTCGACCTCAAATGGATGGATACGCAGTTTTAAAAACAACACACCTGAATTTCAAACAACGAAAGTAATTTTAAGGATCATGAGAGGTTGAGAAAATCGAGGGTTGCAACATCAACAAAATAAAGAAGCCGTCAAAACGCACTTGTCAATGAATGACAAACGTTTTCGATCAAGGAAAGAGGGCCAGACTGCCGGGCTACGAAAGAGAAGTTTGGAGACATCAATAGTGTTATTGAGAAATTATCATACACCGATACCAAATTCAAAGCTGCTAGTGTCCGGCTCGTTGTCATAATATACAGTGGGGGTAGGGGTGGGCTGCCAAGTCGGGGGGATCTTCCTGTTCACTGAGAAATTTAACAATAGGGATCCGGGTGTTCCGACAGACCGAGAACGTCCTCGCTCCGCTTTCGTGTACGGAACCAAATGGGGACGTCAAAAAAAAAAAGTTCCAACAATTAGAGAGCAACAACAAAAGTCATCGATTTACGGGGTCAGCAAATGTGTTTAAAATCGTTACGTACGAAGTGTGGACCTGAGAACAAAGGGGGTACACACGAGGTAGGGTGAATTGAAACAATGTTATACACGTCCACACAGTGTTTTCACCAGTGTTGAAGACTATGTTTTTCTTAAGCGCACAAGACGAAAAGAATGTCAACAGAGTGTATGTAATAACAGAGCTCTGTGTGTGGGTGTGTGTGTGTGTGGTGGGGGGGGGGGAGTATACACATTCAAACCGGGGATCTCATAACAAAATAGGAAAAATAGGGTTCCCGGTTGGGAGAAGGTCCCCAGTTGGAAAGTGGGTACAATACCAATGGGGCTGTTACCCCAAATTACAAACAAAAGAAGGACAGCGAGGTCCCCGATTGCAGTAATTTACACACTGAGTGTGTGTGTGTGTGTGTCAATGCAAGCAATACATACGAAGTGTGGACCTGCGAACAAAAGAGGTCCACGCAAGGCATGGTTTTGAAACACTTTGTGGACTTACACACGTCCACACAGTGTTTTCAGCAGTGTTTGAAGAATACGTTTTTTCTTCACTGCACAGAATAAAGGAATGTCCACAGAGGGAATGTTGTACAGAGCTGCGTGCGGAGGGTGGGGGGGGGAGTGTGCTCTACCAAGGACTCTAACAAAAGGGTGTCTGGGTGCTTTGACAGAGTAAACAATGGGGACGTCGCTTAAAAGAACAGGTTCAAGCAATGAGAGAACAAAGAAGAATTATCAATTTACAGGGTCGTGGGGGATAGTTGGGGGATAAGAGAGGCTTAGACGAGGGTTAGCAAAACACAAAACAAACCCCGGGAAAAACAGACCTTTGAGATCATTCTTCCTTGTCTGTTTCGTTTAATGAGAAGAACAATATTATTTTGGCGTAGGTCGTCCCCCCTGACGCTCCCTGAGTATGCCAACGACAAAAGACTTCATTTCGAATGGAACCTTGTCAGGTAAATCTGCATTGTCTCATACATGGTTGAGAAGAGCAGGGTAAACATCGGACGCTGTGAGTGGTGCACGTATGGTATGCTGCCATCAAATATTTATGTATTTTTTTTCTTCTTCAACGAAATATATACAACAAATTGCTTTTACCCTTGATGAGGCGAGAAGCCATCTGGCGATGCTGACGTCACATACTGAGGTCACGTTACGCTCCGAAGCCTTGCGTCGTGCACGATGATTATAACTCATTATTATTTAGATCTCAACTCACTTTATTTTCTTCCACTCCGGCTAGTCATGTTGTTCGCATAAATTTCTCATTAACATCCGTGTACTTTTTTGGGTAACATGGCACTATGAACAGATATTACTTGATCAACATAAATTGACATTACTTTGCCGAGGAGGAGGGGTGGGGGGGGGTGTTTTATGGACGGTATGGTCATAAGCTACTCAGGTTTGTGGAAACGAAATGGTTGTACAACCATCAATACTGCTGTAAATGCTGTTTGGGTTTTACTTCCTGATGGCGATGACGGTGGTCAAGTTTACCGAAATCTTTGACAAATTCAACGTGTACAGTGCAAATGCATATCATTTTTAAACACCAATTTTAAATTCGAAATCATGTTTACAAAGATCACCCGTCCTTTCTAGTCCTTCGTCTCCGATGTTGACCATTTCCCTGTCTCATCCCAAAGCAACATCGATCAATAAGTATCTCTATTCATATCTCCTTACTCTTTGCTCCCGACCCCCCCCCCCCCACCTACTTTTTTATTCCCCACCTTGAATGACCTTCCCGAGGCGTTATGGCGGACGACTTTTATGAAGAACAAAATTATACAATATCAAAAAAGAGCAAGGAGCCACGGTGGGCAAGCTGCAATAACATTGCCTCCGAGAGCCAAGAAGTGACATGCAACCTCTCTTCTTCTTTCAACCACGATATTGGATGGACATCTTGAAATTGCAACTCGGGCGAAACGGGGAAAGTCACCTCCGATACGATCTCCACTGGTCGAGTCAAATTAGCCTCATCAGGGCTAATTTCTTTTCCTTCCTCTTCCCCCCTTCTTCAGTTCAAGTGAGAGGAATAGCAATAATAGAAGATGGACTCGTATGGATGATCCCAGATTCCCACGTGCAGCAATCCGTTCGTATTATGCTGGATTGCTGGCGAAGTGGTTGTCCGCCACTTGAAGCGTCAAAAGCACTGATGACCAAATTTGCCAATAAAACGTGCTCGGTATACATATTAAAGGGACTTGTATACAAGAAATGGTTTTGGGGGTATAGCGTGCATCCAAACCGTCTAGAATTATGACAATGCTCACAAAAATTACATCGAGAGGAAGACCGCGTAAAAAAGGATTAAGAATTGTTTTTTAAATTACACAATTTTACAAAAACACCAATCATAATCATAGGGTTTATAATGTAACTTTGTACCCTCTGGGATCCTTAATGTACCCATGCAACATCGTCCTGATTGTACCCTTAAAGGGTTCGTGATACACTCATTTAGCCTCTGGGATATAAAGATGTCCCAATTCACACTCTGGACTCCATGATGTACCGATTCATTCTCTGGGATAAAATTCACGCTCCAGGAACTATGGTGTACCCATTCACGCTCCAGGAACCCTGATGTACCCATTCACACTCTGGAATCCATGGTGTACCCATTCATCCTTTGGGACATCATGGTAGGAACCATGATGTACCCTGGGATCCACAGTCTTTCCAATCACACTCAGTAATCCATGGTTGTACACCTTCACCCAGTGGACCTTACGATCTACCCAGTCATCCTCTTTTTTTATTATTTAGAGTTCATGGTTTACATATCCACATTAATGGGTTCATAGTGTACCCTTTACCCCTCTGGGATCGGTGATACACCCGTGCATAGACCCTCTAATGATTCGGGTTGTACCCATGGACTACTTTAGGTCCAAGACGTACCCGTTCACAAAGAAGAATCCTGAACCAAAACTGAGTATTAATTTTATAGAGCGGAGATGTATCCATCAATACTCATTTTCAACATCCAAGCAACATTTCCTATACGGTGAGAACGTGTGACTTTTTGTCACCGTCCTCTATTTCCAACCGTTACACCACTTGTACAACATCATTCAGGAAAATCAGTTTTGCACACTCGTATAGCTCTCTCCCCCCCCCCGCAGCAAAAAAAAGTTTAACGTGCCCGATATTATTGAAGGCCACAAATTCGATGACAAAAGAGGGGAATAATAATTCTTCGCTGGCCGTGGGCGCCCGTAATCCACTCACTGAGGACGGTAATCATGGGTGGCCGTGAGAGGGGAGATTTACCCGCCCGATATCGGGGGCTTATTGTCTCGGGCAGCACCTTGAGCCGTCACACCGCGGGGCTTTGCTTGCTTTATCTACCCCACCGATCGCGTTTCGCTTTGTCGATCTGCAGTCGGTGTCCTCCAACAACGTAGGTGTATTTTGAGCCTCCGTGTGAACGGTTAATATTTTACGACGGTTGACAAACTTAAAGACTGAATGTTAAGGCCTGCAAAGGTTATGAATGCAGTGAAGAAAGGACCAAAAAACGTGTACAACGTTTGTTTTTTGATCGTAGGAAAATTGCAACGGTGTTTTCCCCCACGCCTGAAATACTGTCATGGTGTGTGAAGTGTGGTATTTCAAATTTAAGCCTAGGCCTATATCAAAACATCTTGGAGGGTGAACAAGTGAATTCAACCAAAACGCAAATCTACAGTGTAAGGGTTAAAATCCACATTATTTACAACTTACAGTAAACTAGTCTGTTTTTAGGCAACGCATACAAATGGAGTTTTTTTTCTCATCTGTACTTCGGCCTCCTTCGAAATTCTACATTTTTGTCAAATATATTATTTAAAACACAGGTGTTTTGTAGAAGTCGGGTCATTGGGGGCACTAAACCACAAAATAAACGGACTGTTCGTCTGAGTATGGTATGGAGAAGGCTCGTGCAGACCATTAACCCTATAATGTGGTCTGGACATCCAAGAGGATATGACTAATATCTTTCTGTCTTTGCCATCTCCACACATATCACCCTTTTTAGTCTGTTTCTAACAATCCCTTTGTCTTCCTGCCCCCCACCCCCACCCTTGAGTTTGTCTTGTGTGTTCCCAACTTCTTGTGAAACCACCTCTTCCTTCTACCCCCTTTGTCTTCGTCTTCGTTGTTCATCCCTTGCTTTTTATGTGTGCTTTCTGCCTCTCCCTCTTTCGCTCTCTCGTTTCATTTCTGTCCACTTTATACTGCTTCTGTTGCACCCGTATACAGGTTAGGTATAACTTGTTTTATGTGTATTGTGCTGTCATCATGTGGTTCATCCCTTGCTTGTTATGTGTGCTTTCTGCCTCTCTCTCTCGTTTCATTTCTGTCTACTTTACTGCTTCTACTTTACTGCTTCTGTTGCACCAGTAGGCCCTATACTGGTATTGTTTATGTGTATTGTGCTGTCATTTGTTTATCCCTCGCTCTTTATGTTTGCTCTCTGATTCTCTCTCTCTCGTTTCATTTCTGTCCACGTTACTGCTTCTGTTGCACCAGTATACATGTAAATACTGGTTTTATGTGTATTGTGCTGTCATTTTGTTCATCCCTTGCTTGTTATGTGTGCTTTCTGCCACTCTCTCGCGTTTCATTTCTGTCCACTTTACTGCTTCTGTTGCACCAGTAGGCCCTATACTGATATATACTTGTTTTATGTGTGTTGTGCTGTCATTTTGGCCTTCGAGAAAGATTCCCGCGGGGGTTGAAACGTCAGACCGGTAACTGCAGTCTTTTCTCTCTTTTTTTGCAGAAATCAAATTTGTAATATCCTTTACGAATTGATTGTTTGACTATTGCATTCAAATCGAGCATCTGCCTTAGGAAACTGATTTTCATTCAGCTGCACCTATTTATTAATGGAATAATTTGCCATTTGATATTTTGAATTTGCACTCATTAAAGTTTGCACTAAAAAAAAAAAAGAAAAGACGCTCCGTAAAAAAGGGCTTTTGGTGATGTGTAATGTGCTTTATGTTTAAAAATGTAATCTTTGATCTGTGAACAATTATTCATACTGAATGTTAACTTGTTTATGTATACTTTTTAAATAGGTATTTTGAAGTACCTTTTCGGTCTTTTTAGGTGTTTATTTCAGAACAGGGTTTAACTTAAGTTTGTAATCGTGTAATTTCGAATAGAATTGTAATGTAATGAGCCGTCGAACAGGCCGGTCATATGGAGAGCGCAATATAAATGAAATGAAATAAATTAAATCCTTTGTGTTTTACTTATAGCCTACATATAAACCGCCCTTTAAAGAGGACTTAAAATACAAACGAAAATTGAGATTTCAAGACTTGTACACGTAGCTCTAATCGTCACCTAAGAGTAAATGTCGGTACCTGAGTTTGGTAAAGACCGTGTAAACCTTTGTTTGCCAAAATCGTGACCTTGTACATTCCACGGTCTTTCTGGCAGGCAAGATAACACACTGGTCATAATGGGAAATTTTACATTTTCTGTCATAGTTTCCTCACAAATTCAAGAGTCATAAAAGTAACAGCCGAGCACAATTTGAGATGTGTGCACCCTTTCTTCATATCAAAAGTTGATAGAATCAGACAGTGCTGTATTCATAAAATATAAGATTTTATGTTTTCCTGTTGAGCTGTGTACAATATTGTACCTGCATGAAGTCCAGACTCTGTAAATGTGATGCGTGTATGCGTGGTCTATATTTCATGTCATAATTTGTGCAACGGTGAACATCTACGATCATTTTGACGACTTTGAAGCTATAAATTGTAACCATTTTTAATATTTATGGTGGTTTCTCAGACAGAATGGTTGCGCAAAACAGTTTTCACGAATGCCTGCAGGAAGTCCAGGCCCTGTGCCTCTCTTGTGAACATGTGATGGGTTACGTTGTCTATATTACCGTGATTGATCTACTACTTGGGCGCCATCATGTTGGCTACCGGGTGGGGGGGGGGGGGGGTTGCATACTCATAAGGAGCTAAGATGCTTGGATAAAAATGCGTTCCGTAGGATCGTAGATAACATGACTCCACTGGGTCCGATAAGTACAAATCATTGCAAAATATGAAGTTAGAAGTCCACTTATTAATTTAATTAATGGTGGTTATAGTTTACGGTAGGGTCATCGTTTGGTAGTGACCCCAACAAATTGTGTAGCTTCTATCTGAAAGCAAAGATGGTAAGGGTAGTAAGCATCCTGTGAAATTATTTCGTCTGAAGCGCCCCCTGTTGATTAGAAATCAATGAAGCAATTTGAATCTGAGAAACGACTCATGCATAAATCGTTTCTCAATTTCTGAGGTTGGTGTCCGTTCGTGAATGCTGCGGCCAGATATTCGGTTGGTACCCTGTCACCTCTCTAAACGTGATGATTCGACGTTCGTGTGAAAATACACGATATTTTCTGTGTGTTTTTGTTAGAAAGTAGACACTGTACTCTACTGATGCTTTAACGGTGACATTTTATTGCATCTTATTTCTTGATAGTTTTGCTTATAAATCAGCTTAAAGGAACATTACAGAATTGGTAAGAAAAAAACTTGTAAAATATACTTTTTGATCACAGATTTACATAAAACTTACACGTTCTAATGATGATGGTGGTAGAAAACATCCCTTGAAATATTTCTGTCTGAAATGCCATATTTGATGAGAAATGAATAAACTAATGTTCCGATTGGAGTTTATCGCTCAGTGAGCGTTTTATTCATTTGTTGAATCTGTATGATTTCATGCAAATGTGTAATCGGTTTTTCACTTTTTTCTTGTTAGCAAAAACCAATTCTGTAATGTTCCTTTAACGTTGACAAAAAACAAACTATGACCTTACCTGTAAGGTCTAATGAGGCGAATGCATAACACAGTTCTTGCAAAACACAACAGACGGAATAATTAGCCTTCAGTGTATAAACTTTCAAAGATATCGCCTTTGCAGCCCATTCACCCAAGCCAGATTTCCCTCCGTGATTTCAATTTATAAAATAAAAAAAATCAAGATAATTATCAATGACTTCATTGATAATAAAAAGCCCTCCGGATGCTTTGATCAGTTTTATAAAATCTATCAAAGGAATTTAGTACTAGATAAGGTATTTTTTCAGGTTTTTTTGTGGTGGACGTCATCACTAATATAAAGGGCAGGAGCCTGCGATCTTCTCCCCGGGACGAAGGCTTAGTAAGATGTCTTACCTCCACTTCAGTCTCGAAGGAATTTTGTTGTCTGGTCGTTATTTTTTAAGGCCTTTGTGAGAAAGTCAATTAGGACTCCATCCCCCCTAATTAGATGGAAGAGCGATGTTTGACGAGGGGGAAAATGACTCATATTTAGAGGCGGACAACAGGAAATGGAGGTGTTTTTTCGGAACGTAAAGCACCATCATTTATATAGAATACCGCGCGAGACTGTGTGGGGAAGGCCAGCTTCGGCTGGATATTTGTTTCTCGTCCGGCAGTTCAAATAATACATGATGTTATTCGTGTTAAACTTATTAAAAGATGCCACATTTGCGAGAAAGTTATCACTTTCTCTCGTTCCATATTCTGATTTCTCAGATCGAAATAAAGCGTACCGTGGATCGTCCACAACCCTGTGAACACAACATCAACCGCCAGCGTGTTTTCTCGACACACGCCGTCGTCATTTTTGATGAGGTTTTTCACCGGTTGTCTTTTTGTATGGTGTGTGTGTTTAGTCGTAACTAGAAGATGACTGTAATTAGATTGTATTACCCCAATCGGACACACCCGGTGTATTTTACATTCAGTCACATCCGTTGGAACAAGCAATATAAACTATTGGGGTATGGGGGTGGATGGTTGGAGAACGGCAAGACAAGACCTCAGTCGAGTATCAAGACCACCCAATAAACCAAATAGGTAATGATATAAGTGATCATGTAATAAAACATGTTGTAGTACTCGTATTTGGTACTCGTTCCGTTTTGATGGTACTCGAACTCGTACTTGACTAATACCCCAGTACCGTTTTGATGGTACTCGAACTCGTATACTTGACTACTACCCAAGTACCCAGTACCGTTTTAATTGCACTCAAACTCGTACTTGTCTACTACCCAAGTACCATTTTGGTGGTACTCGAACTCGTATTCACATCTACCCGAGTACCGTTTTAATAGTACTCAAACTCGTACTCGTCCACTACCCAAGTACCGTTTTGATTGTACTCGAACTCGTACTCGTCTACTACCCAAGTACCGTTTTGATGGTACTCGAACTCGTACTCGTCTACTACCCAAGTACCGGTTTGATTGTACTCGAACTCGTACTCGTACTAGCAAAGTACTCGTACTCAAAGTCCATACTCGATACTCGACTGGAAAATAATCTGTACTCGAAGTCATGCACTCGATACTCGACTGAATTTGTGTTTGGACTCGATTTCAAGTTCTCGTGGTCAATATACCAATTTCCTTTCCACTTACGTGAGTTAATGCAAGGAATAGAGGAGTAAAGCTCTGGAAAAGGGTACAGTAAATTGAAGCTGTCTTTGGTGAGTTCGTGTTTAAAAGATAATTATATTAACAAGCACACACTGACATGTAAATTAGTCAAAACAATAAATGTTTTCTACCTCATTTAACAGGTTGTTTTTTGTATCGAGTACTTGTACTTGGAGATCCCAGTATACTGGGTTCTCGAACGGGCACGAACCACTTGGTGCACAGAGGAAAAAACTCCGTTGAAGGAACAACAACGGTGAATAATACGGTTCGCCACATTGGGTTTTAATGTTGTATAAATAAAACACAAAGACATAATGTGATTGCTAAAATCACTGGTTATGTAAACTTGTTTGTAAGTCGATTTTAAATTAGTTGTAATTCAAACTATGGTAGCTCAGCTATTAACCTTTTGCACAATTCTGTTGCCATGCATCTCATACAATAATTGCCGTCGTTTTTTAAAGCTTTGTTTTTAATTGAAGGTAACATAATATGCAAAAAATAAATGAATTTGCAAGAGGTGAACATACTTCCTACTGTTTATGCCAGATTCTCTATAAGGGTCCCAAATGAGCTCTCGAAATCTTATCTCGCCATTTAAAGGGGCAACCTATTTTCCACGTTCACGCACCGTTGGTTAGAGACATAGAGCAAGTCTGTCCTTGCTCTATGGTTAAAGAGCATTTGGAGAGAAAAAAACCCTGTTGTACTTTCCCTTTAAGTTTAGCACAGTAGACTTACCGGGAGAGTAGCGAAGGTCTCCCGGATTAACACGGGGAAGCGCAGGAGCTGATGTTCCCCGCGAAAACACCAACGAGAGAAGAGTAGCCCAACGAGGCCAATTGACGACGGAGAGAGGTATCCTCTGAGCTCACCGTCCGGGCGGGTGATTTTTTTGTTATCCAATAAGACGAGCCAAGCACTGCAGCTACTACACGTCGCAGCGCATAACACTCTGATGCATTTACTTCAGGAGGCGGGATGGACTGGACACTGTCGATTCCACGCAGTCACCGCCGTCGCTATACCGAACGCTGACGAGTGATTTTATTATAATGTTGATCACGAACACACTTTTTTCCCCCTCTCTCTCTCTGGTTAACGTAAGAGCTAAAACAGTATCATAAAGTCAACCATATGGTGATCTTATGTATCGGCAGCAATGTTTTTTTTATACGCTCTTACGATGTTTAACTCCCACTCCTCGGTGATGAAAAAAAAAGCCCCGCTGTGTTTATAATTACACGCCAGTGACGGGATTCTGAAAGGCATAAAGACACGACTACTACTACTACTACAAGAGCCCCCAAGCCGGCGGTGTCGAAGCTAACATCCTGTTGTTTGGGATGGAGGAGGATGAGCAAGTTTTGTAGCCCTCTGACTCGAAGACGTCGAGAGGGCATGCATCATTAACTTCATCAAACTGTGACCAATAATATTCTCAAATCCTCCAGAGAATTACACGGGCATGTGGTCCCTTAAAAATGGAGAGAGAGAGAGAATACATTCCTTCTCCTTTAAAGACACGGTTTCAACTTCATGTATTTTGAATCATGCATCATCTTCCGGAGCGTGAAGAAAAGATACAAGGCGCGAAAACCGATACAGTAGATTCAACGTGCAACATATCACACGGTCTACCTTTAGCGCAATTGTTCACGCTTTCTCATAAACCAAACCGACCTCACGCCCAGGTGAATACAACATCGTGCGGTCCATATTGTTTCATTTTGATTGATGCCCAACATCGGTTTATGGTATAAAAAAAAATACTCAATGATTTCAGAGTCTTCTTGAGTGGGCATCTTGGGTGGGATTGGAACCCACGACCATCTGTATTCTAGACCACACGTCTTAATTAAATGCCACAACCCAGCTTGCCCTTCTTTCTTTCGAGTTGGAGTTGTCATGAAAAATCAACACAATAACAGTACAAATTTACGGGGGGAAAACTCTGGTCAGCTATGATGGGAATCGAACCCTCGACCTTACGTATTCTAGAACAGATGTCCTTAATAATCAACTTACAAGCTTACCATTCCATTCAAGTGGGGGGGGGGGGGTGTGAACATTCACACATACACTTCTTTTCATTAGACACGCATCATATACCCCGTCTCAAAAACCTCCACAGCAATTCACAGCTTTGGTTAAGACCATGATACATAATGATATCATACTTCTTCATTGTGTATATATTAGGCCAACTCGACCCTCGTACAAGTGAGTGTGGCCGATGGGGAAGCTACAAACACCCGTCGTCGCTTTAAGACGCGCGACATGCATTTTCAGCAAACAGCCGTAAATTACGTAATTTCTACCAGTCTGGACAAAACAGACGCAATCAATTTGCCGGAATACTAATCAAGTTTTCCCGGCGTATGGGTAGCTTTGAATCCACGGAACAGGCCTACATTTTCAAAATATAAAACAGATGCCACAGAGTACGGAGCAGAGCTAAATTAATTAGTATTATCATCAAGGAGGTACATATATATTTTTTTTCAGACCAAAGCTAAAACTTTAGGGACATCAGGGGGGGGGGGCTTTCCCCCTGTGCATCCCCCCAATGCCGGTAACATTTATGGTTTATCATAAGATGTTGATAAAATGCTCGAGGGGGCTGAGACCTCCTCCTCCCCACCCCCCACCCCCCCCCCCCCTCGGGCAACACGCACCAGACGGTGTGAAATCTAATCCTAGCTTACAGGGTATTTCGAGCTGAATGTTTGCGTACGCATCGTCACGGGAGCAGCTGTGGGTTTGATCTAGTTTACAACCTCGAACATAGAGGCTTGCAGCAGAGCAATCGAAAAAAAATGTAAACTACTAAAAAAAAAAAAAAAAAAAAAAAAAAACGCCCTCTACTATCAGTGAGTCATACCGGAACGGCAGATGACTCAACAACAGAAGATATATACAGGCTTGAGCGAAGACTATGTCTGATTTCCCCGTTCTCTTGAAGTAGGGGGTGGTCTGCCATGGCCCAATAAAGATCATGGCACGTTTTCCGTCTTCAAGAAATTACATTGCAGACAAGAACAAATGACACGATCAGCGAGCTAAAAGCAACGTTCGCTTATAGTTGAGGCATAGCACATTTTAAAGTCACAAACGTTGTACTGCGATGATATGGTTTGTACCAATCTCGCGTATGGCATTACATGAGTGTTAGTAATTCGTACGGTGCGAGCTTCTCCTGTGGTCCACTTGTGTATGAAACGAAATCCGGCACTTAACCGTTGACAAGTCGCCAGTTTTGCAGGCTCTAAAGCTATGCTGCGGCCATTGTTTTTCCACTTTAAACCTATTAAGCCCTTTCGAAACCACGGCTTGAGCTTGGGCTCCGGGCTTTATAGGCTTGGGCTGGTGGAGTTACACATTTTCAAAAATAATCGACGGAGCCCAAGCCGGACCTCAATCCGGGAAGCAGTGGTTTCGAAAAGGCCCATGTCGACCACTAGAATGTATTCGAGACTAGGAGGCAGAAATAGACTGATCCCCGATTGTTTGTACAGGGGAACCGGTGTTCATTGTTGCTATAGTACACAGGAAACGCGACCGACATGGCGGTATCATGATGGAGGTCCATTAAAAAACAGCGAGCAGCGGAAGAATGTTTCCAAAGGCGCACATCTCCGATCACAAAGTCAACACATCATCTTCCGCTCGGTCATTTAAAGGCAATTACCTCGACCTCGTGAGCATTCTATCTTAACTCACCACAACTAGAGAGATAGAGAGAGCAATAGTAATCGACTGCTTCAAAGAAAAACCACCGAGACACCCATATAATATGCAGGAAAATGATCTCCACGCTTCGGCAAAGCAAGTCAAACACGCCAGAAACACTGTGGCTTAATTTTCATGGTTTTATAAATAGATCCAAATGATATAATTGTGTGGGGGAAGGTGGGAAGGGCTGACATGACCTTGCTTTCCGTACAACTGACAAATAATTGCTTTGTCAGTGATTGAGTTCGTGAACATAAAGTTTGTAAAAAATGTGTAAGTTTGGAAATCACAGGCATATACTTTCTTGGGGCGGGAAAACGTGGTTGCTAATTTCTTATGCACCGTGCAGTTATTGATAAATGCAGCTGATATATCTCAGATTGCATCTTCGGATGGATTTGATGAGCGTGGGTTTGATTTCTTGACAATATTTCCCGCGAGACGGATTAAATTGCACATTTCTTTTTTGAGGTGGGGTCATAGATTGGTTTTTGTGAACGTAATGCTTATCGATAGGCAAAATTATCAAGAAAGATACAATAAACGTCACCTGTAAAAGATACAGCTGAATACAGTGTCTGTCCTTGGTGAGCAGAAAAAAACTGTCATTGTATTTTTTTCACAAAGAGCGTCGAATCCATCTACGGTTACCGAGGTGACAGCGGGTACAAACTGTCAACTCTGACCCGGAAGTTTTTTTTAGAGTGTAATTATCGTCAAGAGACAAATTTTCGTCTGGAATGTCACGAGTGTGCCGAGTGTACGAGAGCCTGGAACTCATATCTGATGGCTGAGTCAGTGGGTTCGCATCTCGGTCAGGAATCTTGAGTCCCTGATGGGCAAGACAAGATTAACTAAATGTGTTCACTTCACTAGATTGAGGTTAACGGGTACCTGCGAGGGTAGAGAGTGTTGATGTGAATGATAAGCAGCTAGCCTGTGTGCCCATTTGGCTACCGGTGCTGCATACACCTAAGGAGTTGAGATGGTTTCAGGAATATGCCTATGGCCCTGTCAATGAACAGGGGATAGTATGAGGCACGATGTTTAAAAGTGCCCAATTTATGCCAATTATGTATTATTCATTTATTTAATACTGTAAAAGTCAAGATAACGGCATTACAATACCCCAACCTATCCCCCAGCACCGTTGTGAAATTAATTGACTCTGATGTCGCCAGTAACAAACGCCCCCTACCGAACGGCGCCATAAAATTTAATGCCATCGACCTTTTAATCGAACACAAGCGAAGTAAGGAAGTTATTAAGTTTACAAGCCTTTTGTGTTTCATGAAATCATCGAGTATTTTTTTTGGGGGGGGGGGGCAAATCATTCAAATGGGGGGGGGGGGGGCTGAAAATTTGTTAATAGTTCCCCTGCAAAAAGAAAATGGTCACACAAATATTTTTAGAAGACTATCGTTATATGAAATTTTAGTTGAAATAATTTTTTTCCAATTAGCTAGGTTTTGGAAATCTTGACAATTACTAATATCTATACCAAAACAGCTGCACCTTCTACAGTGGTTTCAAATGTGGAGTTACACAGACATCGATGCTGAGCCTTAAATCTCCCAAATCAACCTCGTATAGATGCATATAAGACGATAACAACCGTCTAGAAAATTGATATGATTCCCGTGAAGTGAAAACCCAGATGTATAGACGCCAGACTCGAGGAATTCCATGCCTCTCAAAGGTCAATGTCAGCCCGTGACATGCAAAGCAACGGAAGTCCGTTCATATACATTACTACACCTTTATACACGCGTCAAAAAAAAAAAGGCCTGGCGGTTTACAACGGTGCTTGAATATAGAGGTATAACTACGCGATCGTGCTCTGATGCTCTCAACGACAGAACTCGTAGCTCGTACCCTTGGCACACCACGTTTATGGTCATGGTCCTCCTCCACACATTTTTCGTCTTTTGGAGAACTGTCGAACTGGAGGACTCCGAATTATGAATCGAGGTAAGTAAAAATACTAAAAAGCTTAGCAGTCAGACGTATTCTTTCGGCTCTGGCCTTTTACTGCGAGCTGTAGAGAGAAACACGGCCGCCTGTCGCATGGGGGGGGGGAGGGGGCGAGTTAAGCCTGAATGACGACTTAATCCTTATTCGTGTTTCGTGTTAGCGTCCGTGAACTGTGAACTTAAAAGAATGAAAATCTAGGAAAATAAGAGTGACATTGGCTAAGTTTACACGCATGACAGGCCTGTTTATTAGGCTTGCTCTTTCGAAGGCCTACATATTTCCTTCACGGCGATCTTAAATGCGCGAATCCAGAAAGGGGGCTGCAGGGGGTCGAGGGCATGTGCTGCCCAATAAAATATTTTGGGGGAAATAATAATCAAGGGGAAAAAAGTTGTATAACTAGGTAAAAAAAAAAGTGTTCTAAACGCCACTGAAATGTCTAAGATTACACCGAGAGCATTACATTTTATTGTTAATTTTCCCGTGGCCCTACAGCGGGCCCCGGATCCCACGCTGTGAAGGCTTCGTGTTTCCTCGTTCTTCTCGCAAAATGCCTTATCATGCTATACATTATAAAGATACCATGGCTAGAATGGTGTTTCTATACATTAAATGCAAGTTTGTGCCCCCCCCCCCCCCAATTAGCCGACCTATTTACTCATCCCATCCCGTTCAACAAATTAACAAAAGAAATCGTTGGTAGGCAAATAAAGCAAATTATAAAGTGGGTACAAATAATGTCTAAAACACCTCTTAGAATGTCCCATCGCCAACGAGAGCACCTAATGTTAAACACAAACAATCCCGGGACCTTGAAGCGGGCCCGGACCCCACGCCGTAAAAGAGGCTTTTCTTGTTTCGCTCGCTTGTTCGTCTCGTAGAAATATCCCACGCAATAATTTCATATAGGCTAGAACGTTGTTTCTGCGTACACGGCAAGGGTGTGGCACACGGTAACATTCGCGTGTATTGTATTGAACCACCCCTCCAGTCTGAGACTGGGTACATCTCGGTAGGATCTATGTTGACTGCAGTTAATGTATGCATCTTTGGTCAAACTTGGTCATAGGCCTACAATCCAATGGAACAAGGGGGTCTCGGCACGGACTGTAGATGTTTTGGTCAAAATTTGAAAAAATTTTGTAGGTGTTCCCAGCTTTAAAAAAAACCCACCTATATACGCACCTGGTCTTGTCCTTCAAACCGATATCTGCAAATGTCGACGTATAGAAAAACAAGTTATAAATCTAAAAGTGTATTTAACTTTATTCAGTCTCAGTAATACTAGGTAGAGCACCCCCAAAGTAAGAATAAATTAGAGTACCATATACTGTCAATTTCGAGAATGTAATTTCACATTTCCTTTCAAGTAATAAATTCATTGAATTATATCAAAGCATGAATCTGTTAAGTTCTAATATCTCGAAAGAAAAAAAAAACACCGCCCAAGCTCTATCCCGAGAAACTGGTAACATTTTCTTTGTTTAAAGCAGAAGACTGGATTACTGGAATGCCCGTTCAGATGAAGTGTAGCTTAAACTTGCGTTAAAATACTCAAAATATTATATTTCAATAGCAAGCTGCAAACATAGCAAGCTGCAAACAAATGAACTATGGGGGGGGGGGGGTGAAGAGATTATCTTGAACAAAAATAAGGAGTATGTTCACACTCTTGTTAAAAATTGTACAAGAAGACGGAGAACAAGTTTGTATGTGGCATTATATGTTAATTGTTTTGTCACACATTTGAGAATAGGCAATGCTCACAAAATATCAATAAATCTGAACTTGTCGCTGCCTGATTCCATCAATCTCGGAACAATAGAGGAAATGAGACTCAACAAAAACACGAGAATCGATGTATAAAGTACAATCGGACGTAGAGTTAAATAAACATTCTATTGAACTATAAATGTAGACATATGCTATTTTCTTCCTCTATGAATGTGCCTACCCATGTGATTTGACCCAGTTTTATTTGACATTTTCGTCAGACTTATCGCGGGGGAAGATCTGCAGGGAGCCCACGGTGAAGGCCGCGAGACCTACATAATGACCGTAGGGCTCTAGACTTGTGGACAAGTCGTTAAATGTTTGTCGTGGTTAGCCCACACGCGACTACACCGTTCTCGGGAGACTGCTCTGGCTCCCGACGTCTGCTCCGTATAAAACGGGGCCCGCAGTCGTGAGAGCAGAAGTCTCGCGGGAGCTGCTATCTCGCGAGAGTAAATAGTTGCGAGAGGGGGAGCCGTAGTCCCCTGCGACAGACATTGAGCGACTTCTCAACAAGTCTAGCATTGACCTCCAGTGTGGATTCCTTTCGATTTCTCGAAGTGTCGATGTACTTTTTTGTTGTTGGTGGGATGACTCAAGGGAAGACGGTAGCTGGTGTCGAGTTAGATCCCAACTTTGACTTTGTTAAATTGGTTTGATTTCGTTGATGTCTGGAGGGGTATATGTTGCCTCTAGACAGGCGAGATAGAGGTACAGCATTGTCCGCTGTTATTTATTGACTTTTTTTATTAACATATTTATTTTTTTGTTCATATATTTATGTGTTTATTTATACCGGGTATTCGTGTGAACAGCTGAAGAAGATCAAAGGTCGTGGCTGAATTAGACAACTGCCGGCCAAAAATGTCCTTTGCCCTTTTTGAAACCAAGGTTGTTTGAGGTCCCGTACCAGAAGTGCACAATTTTTAAGCAGCTAACGAAGGTGGAACCGGAGCCCAAGACGTCGTTTTGAAAAGGGACCTATAGCCAATCAGATCAAGTCGGCAAAAAGCAGGGAAAAAGATCTCTGACAATTTCGATGTTTTGTGTTTATGCCACATGAATATTTGGGAACAGTCAACAGAATGAATTGACGATCTTTCAAACTGAAAATTTAAAATTGATACCATACCAGTTGTTCTGAGAGACTTTTGAAATACTTTGATATGGGGAAAGATTGTCCTCAATAAATTTTTTAAATTGAGTTTGCCGAATCGGAAAAAAAGCAAATTTACAAAATCCCCAACGAAGCATAAGCTTTGTTATCTTGAAAAACATGGCCATCTAATTTGATGACACTTTCACTGATTGGTAGTTTACCCTTATCAAACCACATTTCTTTTTTCTTTTTTTTATTTTAGAATGAGCACCTCATCAAATTGTTCTGTTCTATTTATCTTCTAATCAAACGTCACTCAGGAGCGAATTTCCCTCGAGGGTTTTATAAAAATGAAAAAAATAGTTTAAAAATTGATGTCATGCTTCATAGAGATTGGAATTAGCGAAACATTTAATCTGTTTGACATCTGGTGAAGTGATTTGATATTACGTATGACACCATCCTCTGACGGCAGTCAAAATTTGACCTCACCAACGAGACAGGATTAGATTGCAAGGAAGGCATAAATGTTCAGGTTTCCATGACTACAAAATGATGCACCGCTGCTGAGCGTTCGGTTACAGGCAGGAGCTAACTTTGGGGTAAGGCAAACTGCCTCCTGCGACACGCTGAAATATAGTCTTCCTCCAATGACCAAACACTCTTATTTGATTACACAGGTTCTATCGCCACCATACGGTTATTCCAGGCTGCGGAGTCTCCCCTACTGATACTCCAGGCTGCGGAGTCACCCCTCTGAAGCGGAGTCATGTTTTTACGCGGGAGACACATCCGACTCGTCACGGTTCTCGTGACCGGACTGTGCACAGCTGTAGTCGTCCTCCTGTTCGTTCGAACGAACATCAACGTTCCTAAAGCTCTCGCAGGTAAGACCCGATTTCATTGCTACATCAGACGAGAAAAATCTTCACATAGTCTCCACATACTCACGCTGTGCATGGGATGGTATAACACATATAGACTTTCATCATGTTGCGGCCATCTTCAAAATTGTTCTCGCGTTCAAACCAATTAAGCCCAAACCGAGGCTGGAAGACAGAATAGTCTGGTACCTTTGTATACATAGAGAACTAAAACTACCATTGCCATTGTGCATACAGGGAATCTGCTGCAGTGTGATAAAGGTTCAATACATAGTGTTAACACAGTTGCTATAGCCAACATCCATCGTTGTGTTTGAACCTTGGTGGATTTCGTAATGTACCCCCAAGCCACCCACCCCAAGCAACAGGCAGGCATACCAAATCGTATCAGAGTCCTAAAATGTAGGTGTTAGTAGCGAAGCTCCTGACTAAGTTTGCTCCTGACAAGAACACGTGAAAACTTAAAGTCCAACTCCTTCCAACTTTCAATCCATCAAAATCCAACGGCAATCGCTCCTTTTCCCCCATCGTACTGCATCTCTCGGAACTCCATGCCTGGTGGATGTTTCACTATACCTAATATGATCCGGCCTGTTTTAAGAGGAATATCAATTCCTATAAATTGTCATCGTGTTTTCTTCTTGTAGCCCCTCACCAAAAGAGTGTATTTTAGCCATGTTTGGGGACAACCCACACGCATACCTGCAATCGGGAACAAACTATTGTCCCCCTTTTGTTTGTACTCTTATTTTTGGCAACAGCTCCCATTGGTTTTGTACACACTTTCCGACTGGAGATCTTCACCTAACTGGGAACCATACTGTCCTCCTTTGTTACAGGTTCCCTGGTTTTGAATGTGCATACTTACCCACACGGACAAACTCAACAAAACTACCCGATACAACAGTTACGTTTATCAGAAAATGAAAGGGTACGGATATTTCGAAATGAAGATTTAAAATTAGTCTAGCAGAACTAGAGAAGAGGCTACCAATCTTTTGTCCTTTGATTCAAATAAAACGAGAATGACTTTCGATCAAAACAGAAAAAAAAACTCATCAGGAGTCAGTGGGTCAAACGACGGTTTTATCCAATCGATCAAAATCCACATGAGTGCTTCATTTCAGTCATCCTTGTTTAAAAAAAGACTAACTACCTTGTAGGAACTGCAACAGCTCTTCCTATTTTCCCCTGGAACTTCCGCTGAACGGAATTCAGACTCAGTCATAATACCGGGACTGTATTTTTTCTTCAGTGAGAGGTATGCTCATGCAGAAATCCACCCACAGATCAAACTCGGTGCAGTCAGATCAAACAAAATGATTGCATCGTGATTTTATTTTTGAACGGCTTGCACATTTTTGACTCTTCACAAAAGACCGTTCAAGTCTCGCGGGTATCGAAAACGAGAAATAACATCTGGAACGAAGACTAAAAATTGTCTATGCAATCAAATTGTCGTTTTGGATTCTATTTGTGCACAACTCCCAACTCGTGACTGTAAAAGTGCCCATAGCAATCTGTTAAAAATACAAGTTCAATTTGTATATGATACAAATAATTTGTTAAAATTATCAATAAAACAACATTCGAACTTGGGACGAGGATGCTTGTTTGTTTTTAAACCCCCAAATTGTCAATCAAGCCCGTAAACCATGACTGTAAACAATAGGTTTAATGATAACATGTACGTCAGTTGGGCAAAATTCTTAATTGTTTACCGGAAACGGAGGCTAAGTCTTATTCTACGGGGTTATCTTTGTTGGTTTGTGGAATATATTTGACTTTCATATATTTCACGGCAACATTTTATTTTCCAAACAATATAAATATAATTGTTATTGCCATAACCTACGTCAAACTAAAAGTGAAACTCAATATGGTTGGAGAACCAGTCTACGGTCGATGGCTCTATCTTTTGTTCAGTCCTTGAACGCAATTATAGCGATAATTTAAAAAGAAAAACTAGTTTTCAACCCACTGTGAAACTGGTTTGCTATATAATAAAGTTACTTACTCCTGGGAAAAGAATATTTGCTAGAAATGCCCACCTCCTTCAGATAATTTGAAAATTCACAAGCTACCGTGGACAGCCTGATACAAAGTTAAGACATGCTCTAGACTTTGTGCGTCGTTTTCGCAGGTACAATAGCACTAATGTTACGGGAATCTGCTTGCAGTTTAATTTTTAATGATGTAATCCTTGCGTCAGTAATAGGGGGTGGGGTAGGGGTCTAGGGTGTACGATGAATCGATATGGCCTCTCGTCTTCACCGAGCCACCTGGATGAGTTACCATCCTGGATGCCAGGTGATTTTCCCACTTGATTATGAAAGCACCGAATGTTTGTTTTTTTTATATTTATAGTCGTATAGACCATGTGACCTGTGACATCACGTGTTAACAAAAGAGCCACTCAGCCTGGACTATACCTGCAGGCATGATTTTGTACACAACTCAATGGAAGAAAACATTCAATGTAATTTGTTTTAATTGAGATTGCACTGTCTGATTTGTATCAACTTTTGATATGAAGGCAGGGGCACATCTCAAACCTTGTTCAGCTTTTACTTAAATTTATGTGGAAAGTACGACAACAAAATGTAACATTTCCCATTATGACCAGCGTAGCCTAGTATCTCGCCTGCCAGAAAGGCTCTGGAATGTACGAGGTCACTCCTTTTGTAAACAAGGGTTACCTGGTCTATACGTCTGTGCACTGCAAAACTAAATAGCTATTTCTTTTGGCCGTATCAGAAAATGTCAGGATCTGAAATAATATTTCTTCTCTCGAGTCTCAACAAGCCACCCCCTTCGCATGAACTTCTCGAATTGTTGTCCCATCGCACACTTGGCGGGTTTTCCGTTACTGGTGGGCGTGTCTCTGAGTTGGACAACGCGCCACTGGGGCTAAGCATTGGATTACACTTTGCTGGAAATCAAGTTAAACCTATAACACCTCAGGGGGTCTAATGTGAAAACATGTTTTGCAAAGACAGCTGTTGAGCTAAATGTTAAAAACACTTGTTTTTTCTTAACGCCAAGTGGTACACTGGTGATTTTGAAGGTATATGTTCTGTTTTTTCTCTACTATTTTAATCGTGACATTCTTTAGATATCCGACGCATACCGGTCCAACTTCCAAAAGGAGCTTCGGGTGGTCGAGTTCCACTGGAAAATGTAAGATTCTTCATCAATGCCACATCCCCTTTAACTTCAACTCAACAAGACAATCAAACCAAGTTATTAAGAAATACTTGATGTAGGTTAACAACAAAGCACATAACTTTACTCGTAAAGCATACTAAAAGAAAGAAGAAAAAAAGTTGGTCGAATGTTTAATAATATTACTTGCTTTGACATGTGAGGGCGCTCCTTGTGCTTGCCGCTATAAAAACAAGCGTGTACAAAATTCCCAACAACAAACAGTCTTTGTTTTCTTTGAAGCTTCACCACTGAATTGAATGAGCTTGTACAAAGACTGAATGTATATGGTGTTCAATTATCACTATAGATGATTACACATTTACTCTTAAACAAAACAAACAAAGAAACAAAGAAACAAACATGACACCCCAACATACAAACAAACAACAATGACGCAATCCCCTCTGACAAAGCACACTGTGGCTCCAAGTTTTGTCACTAAAAAGAAAGATGAACTGTGAAAATACTGGCTCTATGCATTTTTATTTTGTTTAAAGTTTATTTTACCTAATATACCCTTCCTATATGAAATATGTAAATTGCACATCGCGCGTGCGCACTAACAACACAACTCGTTGGTAAAATGAGGGAAAACCTCGCCTTTTTCTATGGGGCTCGGATGGTAGCGTGACGCATACGCGTTTGCACGCATGCGTGCATGTAATTAGCATATTTCATGGGAAAGGCTAATTGGTAATAATCGAGAAAAAAATACACTGTTTTTAATCAAATAGGCCTACCGACTTATTTTGTATTCTTTCTTTTTGTTTGTGCACCATTATAAACTAACCTTACAAATAATTCTGTCTGAAATTCTGATCTCTTTCATACAACAAATCGCGTACAGTGCCGAAAATACAGTTTAGCTAAAACAAAAACAAACACCCCAACAAAAACGAAAGGCGCGTTGATTTAGGGTTAGAGAGAGAGAGAGAGAGGAGGAGAGAGAAAAGAGAGAGAGAGAGAGAGAGAGAGAGAGAGAGAGAGAGAGAGGAGAGAGAGAGGAGAGAGAGGAGAGAGAGAGAGAGAGAGAGAGAGAGAGAGAAAGAGAGAGAGAGAGAGGAGGAGAGAAAGAGAAGGAGAGGAGAGAGACAAAGAGAGAGCGAGGAGAGAGAGGAGATGAACTTAAGTAACGTAACCAAGTAACAAACACAAGGTGAATTCTAGAAATTGGTAATTACGTGTAGTCGAACTTTATAATTGCTTTTTTGCTGTAGTAGAATGATCACTTGATACCGGGTCCTTTATCAACGTGCTCACATTCGGATTAAGGATTTGAAAACATTGTTGAGTTTGGAGGGGGGAGCAATCGTGTTCAAATCCTCTAGTTGTCAGTAAGCACATTTTGTACATTCATACTGATGCGAGAATTCTACTTAACAAGGTGTAGGTAGTCACAAGCATACGGCTATGGGCAAAGCATTCCGTGCATGTCGTCACAACGTTGCAAACTGTAGCAAACGAAGCCCAAATAGGAATATATTCAAGCGTCTAATTTGAAAATGGACACCAATTTTTGTTAAGATATTTTTTTTACATGAAAACACTCAAGTCTTCATCAGCATTTTATAAAGTTAACATGATGGTGAGTTGACGAGTTGGGAATCCGTGAATGGGGCACCGTGATAGAGTCTGACGTCGTGTGCCTGGTAAAAATCCCGAAACTACGGCTTGGGCTTGGGCTCCAACTTTATAGGCTCCGCCTGACTATCTGAAGCCCTGTAGCGAAAGCACACGTTTTCAAAATAACT
Source organism: Pycnopodia helianthoides (assembly GCA_032158295.1). Classification (NCBI taxonomy): domain Eukaryota; kingdom Metazoa; phylum Echinodermata; class Asteroidea; order Forcipulatida; family Asteriidae; genus Pycnopodia; species Pycnopodia helianthoides. The sequence continues at coordinate 1,171,410 of CM063251.1, forward strand.
AATACGGAGCCTGTAAGCCTTAAACCCGTGGTTTCGAGAGGGGCCTGGGGCCCGAGACGCCAGACTATGTCACGATGCCCAATTATGGATTCCCAATTCGTCAAGGAAGCTCAACATTATGAGAACCACACAGTCACGTGGTCACACAGAGAAACGGGTGCTGTTTCGTCATGGATTTTGTGGACGTTCAGAAAATGACATAAATGAAAAATTATTCGAAATTGGGCGTTGTGGGGACACGGCACTCTGTGGCGGAATTTCAGAAGGAAATATGTGTCGCAACGACTGGTTTCAAAGTTGATAGAAAGGAGGCCTCGTGGTGAAGACTCACACATTGTTTTCGATCATTGCAAAATATCAGGGCTCAAACCTTAAGTGGCTGTTTTTTGGGTGTGTGTGTCGTTGCTGTTGTTGTTGTTTTGAACAAAGTTAACGCTTATCAGTGTCTTTTCATTAATGCTGAAAGTCCAATGTGTTCTGAAAGAAATTGATGAAGTGCGATTTTAACTTTTCTATTTTATGTACACAGCCAATCCAAACAGGCCACCCTAGTAACGAGGATTTCATGCAACGGCAAGCAGCTGTCAGAAACAACGTCTACACCAACTACACGCTGGCTGCAAAGGGGCCTTTGCAGACGTGGACGTCAACCATCCCATCCGCAGGAGGGCCCTCAGCCATTTTATAGTCGACGACAAATATCGTCTGGTATACTGCCACGTACCGAAGGTGGCCAGTACCAATTGGATCAGGGTCTTCTTGGTTCTGAAGGGCATCTTACCCGATACGTCTTACGGCGACCAGACATTCATCCAAAGAGGCGCACTGAACCGACTGCGACTTCTACACACGTATGACGGTCGCGACACGCAATTCATCCTGGCCAACTACACCAAGTTTCTATTCGTGAGGAACCCGTTCTCCAGACTACTTTCAGCTTTCAAAAGTAAACTTGACCTCAAGCCTCAAAACAACAGTCATGTCCCGTGGTATTCGTGGATTCGCAACGTGAGGGAGTACATCAACAACTCAACGGCTGGTGGGGAAGACGACCACGAGGAGGAATTGGACATATCCTTTTTGGATTTTGTGAAGTTTGTGAGTGATCTCAAGACGAGATCGGCCAACAAACACTGGAATCCAATTCTACACAGGTGTTTTCCATGTCACATCAACTACACGTTCATAGGGAAAATGGAGACCCTACAATCCGACGTCGACTACTTGTTCAAACTTGCCGAAATAGACAAACTTGTGAAGTTTCCAAGTAACAAAGGAAGCAGCCCGACGAACAGCACCAAAGAGATGGCACTTCACTACAAAGATATACCAAAAAGAGACATAGATAACATATACCGTACATTTCAAAGCGATTTCAATTTGTTTGGATACGATAATTTACGGTAGCCAGCTCAAGAGGACGGCACCGCCGCGGCGCGCCGTAGTACATGACGTCATTCGAGTAGGGCGCCCTAGGCTAGAGGCCAAAAGAAGCTTGCTCGTTTGGATGATCACTGTGCGCCGCGCATACGTAGCTGCGCGTTTTCATTGTTTCGTCTCCGTTTTACCTCTAAGATGGCGCATTGATGACGTCAATGCACAAGGTTTATGATCCTGTTCGTAAGTGCGACGTGGTTCAACTTTAAGACCACGCCAACTCACACAAACTGGCTCCAGTGATAAACAAGAAGCCAATAGAGGGTGCATTGAGCTAGGTTGTCTCGATGATTTATGCAAGAAAAATTAAATAATATATTGGACTGGGCTTTTTACATACGATCTTCAGAATTAAAACTGAATTTTCTGTCATAAGAGATGCTTGTGAACGATGACATGGCTCCATTGTTTGTGAAAAATACACACAATTCGTATGCTAGGTTTGGAGCTGCAAGTCGCGAAAAGTTTGGGCAGACAGCACTGATACGCAAGCGTGTGTAGCAATGAATTACCAACAAGGTTGCGTAAGACTGTACGATGCGGGCGCTACTTCAACGTGGGTGGACGACAAACAAGGACCTCTTGTTTTCACAGTCTCTGACCGGTCTATGTAATAAACTCTCAAGTTGTTTCAAAGCGAATGCAAGAAGCACTTTATCACGATGCGTGCCTGGTTCGAGTAATAATTATTTAAAAATAAAAAATTAAAATGCCTCTAAGTTTTGTTCAATTTGGTGCGTTAAGTCTAACATTTGACCCGTTTAAATTTTAACTTTAGAGGAACATTACAAAATTGTTTTTTGCTGAAAAAACAGTTGCTGGCAGAGTAAGCACTTTATGTAATCCACCATATACATAAACTGACAAATCTGTAGAAGTTTGAGATTGATCGGCCATCTGGGTCACGAGAAAATAGTGAAAAACCGATTACACATTTGCATGAAATCATATAGATTCAACAAATGAATAAAACGCTCACTGAGCGATAAACTCCAATCGGAAAACTAGTTTATTATTCATTTCTCATCAAATATGGCATTTCAGACAGAAATAATTTAAGGGATGTTTTCTACTAGCATCATCATTAGACCGTGTAAGTTTTTGTAAATCTGTGATAAAAAAGTATATTTTACAAGTTTTTTTCTTACCAATTCTGTAATGTTCCTTTAAGAGCGTCGTCACCTTTTTACATCAAACAGTTTTTTTGGGGGAACTTGAGCGAGTTTTTAATTGGCGATGTTTTTTAGTTTTTATTAAAAAAAAACTCAAGCCAGTTGACGGGCAAGACGTGATGGTAGTGTGATGCTAATGGTCACGTCACTCGTCACTTTGTAGTGAGGAAGGCATGGTTCAATCATTAACCATCGTTTGCTCGGCCCCCATCGGTCTTATCCTAGACCGTTGGGATGAACTGATGAGCTTGTACACATTTAGACTGGTCCCCTGTCCTTATCCGCAAGGATAAGGTCAGGCACCGGTCTATTGATCCAATTGATGGTCACTGCTAGACTGGTCCCCTGTCCTTATCCGCAAGACCGCAATGGGATGCGAGGTCAACGGCGCGTTTGTCAGGGTTCCTCCATACGCGCGAAGCCGGTCTGCGGTTTTTTCTTCTTCTGCAGCACACGTCGGCTATGGAGTCAACAGTTAAGGGATAGGCTGTTCTTTCCTGTCCCTTAACTGTTGACTCCATAGCCGACGTGTGCTGCAGAACATAAATTTGCAAGCCGGTCTCTGGCGTTACCGAGCCTCGAAGTGTGACGTCAGATGTTCGGGCTCGTGCACATTCATCTTCAGGATGTTGTGATGCATGATGGGAACGATTGCACTCATTCAGAACATGTACACACACGATATGATAAAGCATGGATGCTCCAATGTGAACGATCTTTGCTATTACCAAAGTAAACGAGAATGTTGCTGCGATCGAGTCCTATTTTTAGTACAGTGACAATAAACATTTGCAATGGATTTAAACAATTGAGCTGGCCGGGGGTTATAAGGTCAGGGGGAATGATTCAATGCGCATGTGCATACGTCAGCCTATTCCATCGCCATTGGATGAGACGCTGTGACCGAGCGAATAACTATCGTGGGTTTTGTTCCGTGTTTTGGTTTTTTTTTTAATTGGGGGGGAATCTGTTTAGGGATAGGCTTGGTCACACAGCATGCAAAAGTTTACCAACCTAGGAAAGAAGTTCCTCTAACGAGAGTGACTTTTTTTTAGTTCAAATTCAATTTAATGAAAGCTCAAAAACAAAAGCGTCATGTTCGTTTAATATTCATATTAAAACATCAAAATCCAAAGGGCAAGGTCGTGTCAAAAAGTGTTATTTCCAGCATTGTTCTTTTGTTCTTTTTTTTATAACGGGGCTTCTCTGTAGAAAGAATGCCGCACTTATAATGACAATAGACCTTATGCATTGACGTCATCAAGCCGCCATCTTGGTAAACCGATGATGAAACCATGGAAATGTGCGGTGCACAGGATTGACCAATGCAAATCTTCCTTTTGACATCTAGGCGAGGGCGCCCTACTCAAATGATGTCATATGCATAAGGTCTATAAGCAAGAAAACAAAAATATTCTATTTTAAAATGAAATCATGCTGCGAAGTTTGAAAATCCAGCCATCTCCTTATAATTATTCTCTATTAATCTCTACAGTAGCTAAAAAGAGACCTTACGTTTGATCGAATTAGGGAGAAAATCGTGAGTTTGAATGCATTTTAATGAAATTGGATTAATTTTTGCTACTATTAACCGGGAAAAAAACTTATATCACCAAGAGATTAATATTAAGTTAGTGTATAGTTTTATTTTCATTATTTACACATAAATATATCAAACAAAAGACAACACAACGAATTTGGCATTATACACACAAATAAAACGAACAAAAGTTTGACTGAGCTGGGCCCAGTTTCCTGGCTCTGCTTACCGCAGAATTCTGTGCTTACAGTCACAATTCGCTGCTTACTGGGTAAGCACCAAATGTCTGCGCTAACTGTGTAGACGGAAAGCGCTTAGTAACATGAAGTCAGCAGGCGTAAAGCTAAGCCAACTTGCTACCCTGTGAACTCGTTTAACGTTAAGTGCAGATTTGTCTGCTTTCGTAAGCGCCAATTTCTCCCTTAGCGCTTACAGTGAGCAAAACCATCAACATAAAGGTCCCGCTTTCTCCTGAAGACAGTCAACGCATACTGATCGAAATGTCGTCTTTTCGGAACCACAACTCAGAGATTATATTCAAGTATGTTTAATAAACCCAAAACCTAGAATCAAATCCTACCTAGCCCACTTATAAAACAATATCTATTTTTTTTTCCAAAAATGTGATATTAACATTTCGAAATTTCTCAAATAAAACACCTTTCAAATATTAAATATAAAATAAAAATGCATCAATAAAACCTCAAAGCTTGAAACAGTCCAACAAATTGGAGGTTTTATTCTAAGGTATCTTACAACCTATTGTGTGTCTTAGGCTCCCTTGGTTTGATTACCTACACAGGTATCTTCAGGCCTATGGGTCCAGTGCTAGTCCCTTCTGACTCCCTTGGTTTGATTACCTACACAGGTATCTTCAGACCTATGGTACGTGTAGTCACTTTTGAGGTCCTTGTGATTCCTAACAGGTTCTTCAGACCTATGGGTCACAGTGCTAGTCACTTTTGAGCTCCCTTGGTTTGATTACCTACACAGTATTCAGGCTAGGGTTCTTGCTAGTCATTGAGCTCCTTGGTTGATTACTCACAGGTTTGGCTACGGGTCACAGTGCTAGTCACTTTTGAGGCTCCCTTGGTTTGATTACCTACACAGGTATCTTCAGGCATATGGGTCACAGTGCTAGCAACTTTTAAGGCTCCCTTCCTTTCATAACCAAACATATTTAAAATTAAAATAAAATAAACAATTTGACAGTAATTTGTGTTCAGGCAAAATATTACGAATGAGATAATATGCAGTACAAAATAATTATAATTGCCAACAATTATAAAATATTGTGATCTTTTCAAATACAATTACAGTCCGATTATCCCAAACAAATGTGAATAAACACACATAAATGTACATGTCCAATATGCCTTGTTCTTTCCTGGTACGAAAAAATAACAAACTTTTGGAGCAAGTTAAGGCATCAATGTCAAAGTTCATCAGAGGTAAGTATTTGTGGCAGTTGTCCCCGATGAAGTTCAGTGCCACTGTGACAATATACAAACTCTGCCAGACTGCAATATGGTATCATATGCATCGACACAGCACACAGTCAACCCTCCTACTGTCTGACCACTTAATATCATCCGCTGTGGTATTACATGATGGATAAAACTATGCCGGCATGCAATATGGTATAATGTAGTGCTATACAGCACACAGTCAACCCTCCTACTGTTCTACCATTCAATATCATCCATCACTGTGGTTTTGAATGATAGATAAAACTATGCCAGCCTGCAATAATGTGGTGAATGCATCTGCACCTTCAATTCAATACCCTTTATTTCTAGTCCACACGAAAGAAGACAACTCGAAATACAAAATGGTCAAACAGTGATGACAGATTTAATATGCAAAATATGCAAATATCATGGAGAGTAGGACTGGCAATGAGTTGTAGTTGCACGTGTGACCTGTATATGAAAAACTTAAAAGGCAGAGTTGGTCTGACTCACTTGATGACCTTGGACGGTCTGCTCTTCCCGAAGATGCTGTCAAGTCCGAGCCCGGCAAACACGAGGCACACCCCGCCCCACTGCCTGGGGAGCAGCGGATTGGAAAACAGGATGACCGAGCCCAGAATGGTGAAGAACTTCCGTGTGGTGGTCATTATGGAACAGGTTAGCGGGCCGAAGGTTGTGACCGTGACGAAGATAAAATGCTGCAGGGAGAGGAGGAAGCCAAGGAAATCAATTAAAGGGGGGTTGAGGAAGGAAGAGACGTCCCTGTGGGAAGGAGGTTGGAGGAGTACTGGCCAATGTGCCCATGGGTTTAAAGGTAGTATACAGGATTGGTAAGGATACAAAACAATCATCGTTTAATTTTTAGTCTGAAAGCTTACTGATTATGAAGTTCATACCAGAACAATTTTTTCTGTGAAATATTTTGAAGTCATATTCGAGAAAGCTGTATCTGAAAACCTTAACAAACGCAGCAGCTGACCTTAACTGTTACAACCCAAATTAAGGACAATGTGTTTACATGCTGAAAAATTGTGTCTGTTTTTTCACTATTTTCTCCTGACTCACACAACGGATTAAACCCAAATTTTCACAGGTTTGTTATTTTATGTATACAGTTGATCACACAATACATGAACAATGTCTGAGACTGTTTTGTCAGTTCTACCAACCCTGCATAACACCTCTAATCTACATTTTAAAGTTCCAAATAATAAACCGAATGGTGTATCGTCCCTTTATGGTGAGTTTCTTAAAAACTATGGAATAAGAATGAATGAACTCATCAAAATGAGGTACATCTCCCTTTAACGGGATCCCTCCCCATGAATTCATCCATGCCATGATTTCAACACACAGGTTGTTATCACTACAAGATCTGTCAGCACTTTGTGCCAATCTCAGTTTATAACATCTGTATTTGATTTGTGAGTACTTCCCCCCAACCAAATCTAAGTTGACTGTTTTGCTCCAAAATAAATTGGCTGTTAATTTCTTCAAGCCTGTTTCTTCATGATGGAGAAGTCGACTTCATCAAGGCCGTGTCCGAATCGGTGGCTACGGCTACATCGCGTCGTCATGCATTGAAGTATAGTAAAGTCCTTAGCACCAGTCGTAGCCATAGCCGTAGCCGCCAATTCAGATAGGGCCTCAAAGTCATTAAAAAAAAAAAAAACACTTCAACAATCCAACCAGGAAATCCAAGTTGTTTTTTCCTCAAAATCATTTTGTTCAGCACTTGGAAGTCCCCCTCTTCATGAGGCGACACTGATCATGCCAATGTAACAGGAGATTCTGCCCCCTGGAGATTCCCCATACGGCGAATTGTGCAGACATTTCATCTGATAGCGCCCTCTTTTGAATCCACTTCCGTCGGCCCATGTTAGTTCCCTGAATAGACTGTGATTTTAATTGACATACCCAGATTTAAAATGAAATACACCTGTCCATTTATTAAATGTTCAAGGTGGGGTGGGGTGGAGTAGGGGGGTTGGAAAGGGGCACCATCAGTGGACAGTGCATGAGTCACTTTCAAACAGAAACAAAAATGCCAGCAACAGTCTCAGGAAATCAGGATACAATTTTCACACAGGTGTTCATCTGAGAATAATAGGCTTTCCTCAATACCTTCATGGCTGAGACAGCTGGGTAGCCGCGAAGCGACTGGAACTGGAGACCACACACTGGAGTGGCGGAAGCCATAAGGGCCTTTTCCAACTTGGAATGTCTAGTGTTTTTCTTTATTATTTGTTTTTGCTACCCTCCCGAGGTAGCCAAAAATTCCAAACCAATCAAAAGCGATGGGGTCCGCATACATTAACCTTTTATGCATTGTGATTGGTTAACCTTTCAGCACTTTGCATAAAGGTGAAAAGTTAAAAAAAACATGCAAAATCAAGTTGGAAAAGGCCTTGTGGCTTCGCCACTTGCGCATGTGGGCCTCCCTTCCCAATGCTTCGCAGCTACATTTGCTTAGCCATGAAGGCTACTGAGACTTTAGCTCACTGCATAGCTCATGTGTGGGCGCCAGTTACGAGCGAAACACATCACATGTCTTCCTGGCTGGTAACCTGCATCCCTCTGCCAATTTTTTGTCCGCATGCTAAAAAAAAAAACAGCCGTTTTTGAAATTCTGCCGGGGGCAAAGTTCTTACCTGACCGAGGGCGCTAGCAGCTCCGAATGTGAGGATGTTCGAAATGACGTACGGATAACGAGCGACAAACTCGATGAACTGCACGCCTTCCCCGGTTACTAAAACAACTGTGAAAAGAAAGACAACAATCTTGGCTTAAAAGAAAAGCTTCACTTATTATTTGGAGTTATTTATCTAAACCTGCGAAGCTGCATACTCCTAAGGAGTTGAGATGGTTTCAGGAATGCTTAGGGCCGGATGAGCAGGGGTAGTAATAGTCTTCTATGCTTGGTTCAAAAACCTCTGATTAGTGATTATTTGTATTGTTAATTACTTTTATTACTACTATTAATTACATATAGGCCTACAAAGCATTTTATTTTATTTTGATTATTACACCATTTTGAAGTTTGAATGCCCTCTAACTTTGTTTTGTTATGTTGATATTTTCTTTTTTAATAAGTGAAAAGAAGCCAGTCCGAATCATGTATTTGCTGTAAACAACCTAACTAATGTATTCATTGCATTGGGGACAAAGCTGAGTCCAGTTCAGGAGGCCAGTTGAGCAGCCCCCTGTGTTTACCCTCAGCTGCCCGAGCGCTGAGTATACAGAGCTTATCACACCTTAGCCTTTTGTCAAGGCCATCGTGGCTTGGACAGCTTTGTAAACAGTGGAGCGACTGGAACGAGAGACCACGCGCGCGAGCCGAGTGGCGAAGCCACGAGGGCCTTTTCCAACTTGTTTGCGGTTTTTGTAATGAATTATTCATGAAGTATGAAACGTGCGTTTTGCATTGGTTTGGACTTTTGCTACTGTTTACGGTAGCAAAAGTCGAGATTATAAAGAAACACATAAGAAACCGCAAACAAGTTGGAAAAGGCCCTCGTGGCTGCGCCACTCGCGTGCGTGGTCTCCCATTTCAGTCGCTTGGCATCGCAGCTCCAAGACACGAAGGCCTTGAGAAAAGGCTAATCACACATTGGTGTAAAGGTTCAAATTAAAAGTTAATAATATCCAGTTTCTACATCAATAGATTTTTATGATGCAACATAGAAATGCAATGTAGAAGAAATTTGCCATCATTAATAATAATAATAACTTTACATTTATATAGCACCAAATCTATTATTGTAAAATGCTCTAAGGCGCTTCACAACAGACATAAAAAGGTACATCAAAAAACCACAAAGATGATTTACATATGCATAAAATGGTACAAAGGAATAATTAAAGATATTTGAAGGTCCAATCTCGCTGAGAAAGATGAGGATGGGGAAGAAAAGGGGATAGATTGGGAGACAAGATGATGAATAGAGTAACATTGATGAGAAATAGGGAAAAGATTCTTATTTTGGCAAAAATAGACAATGGACAATAAAAAATAACATAAGCAATCACACGATCAGAGATGCTTGATGCTCTGATCTTTCCTAGATGAGGATGACGGTCAGGATAAAAGAGAAATAATTAGACATTTAAATAACAGGGCTGATCCTAACACTAGCCCGGCGTACATTGCTAAGTAAAGACTGCTACGGGCTAGTAAAGACCACTTCTCAACTTGCCCTGTGGGTTACTAAAAAGACTGCTATGGGCTAGTAAACACCACTTCTCAACTTGCCCTGTGGGCTACTGAAAATGCTCATATTTCTGCCTTTTCAGATGTGATTAACAACTTTTTAAAATGTGTTAAAATATTTTTGAGTGTGTGAAGGGAACTTCATTTGACCATTGAAACGGTTGTGATTGCTACCATTAATACACCAGAAAGATTGTGATAAACTTACTTATTGTCAAATACAGGATGGACCATAAATTCACGTTTGCCATCATGTGATGGGAGGAGGTTTGGTGCTCTGATCTCATCTTCTCTTGGGCCACCCCCGTCAGACCGTCAAGAGTTAATGACAAAACCTGGTAAGAAGTAAGAGAGAAAAATATAATTTGATTCTTAAATTGGATTATTTGGATCCAAATAAATGTAGATGTTACTTCATATTTCATTTTTTTACTACGTTTCACTCCTAAGCTAGGCGCTTCGTCAGACTGGCAACCATGTCCTATTCTCAACTGCCCTTTATACCCTTTCTTGGTCATCCTAGAGGGCGTGTAGGCGGGATTTGGTCTAGTTGGTCATAAATGACCTGAAGCTTGTAATCCCGCCTCTTTGTTGAGAGTGTTCTCCCCCCCCCCCCTGCGTCTGATCCATATGACCTCCCTAAGCCATCTAGTGGTTTTGTCAGGTTCTCTTTCAATTACTGTGGCATTGTCCGTTAAATGATTCGGTTGGTGGCCGCAACATGGTCGGCTTGGCTTGCTCGGTAATTGAGGAAGAGCGGGTAGACCAGGGTGTAGGGTCAAATTAAGTGTATTCCTCACCTTGAATTGCCCTCCGGCCTCGAGGCAATATTTCATTAAAACAAAAAATAACTACATAAATACAAATTTTTTTAAAAGCCCCCACCCCTCCACCGAGAAAAAACACCCCAGAAATGGAAAAGCAATCTTACTAATCAATGAGCTATTATTAATAGTCTTACCAGGAGAAGTTCACCAAATCCAAAAGCACTTTCAGCAGCCGATGAAGCTTTACCGTCTTTATATACAAAGGTTGCCACTCCGATAACAATTAATAGCACACAGAAATACTTCAGCAGTGGATAACGTTTTCTTGCCAGCAGCACTCCAAGTATCATGACTGCATTCAAATAAAAACAAATCGTCATAGTATAGAGTCAGTACTTATTAAAAAAAGAGAAAAATCAAATCAGATGCTGCAAACTGCTTACCAACCAAAAGGACCTATGGTATAAATTAAGGGAAAAAAATAGAGTGTGCTGTCTGCAATCTCTCTCTCTATATTTCTTTCCACTTGACTCCTTCTGTTATACTAGTTTTGGTGCAAGACGTCCCTGTTCTGTATTTCCACTGCTGCCAATAGAGGGAGCTATCACTCTACGAACCCGTTATCACCCACGAACCGCTCTGTGGAGAACGGTTGGTGGAATGATAGCACCCTACAATGGCAGCAAAATACAGAACAGGGATGTCTTGCACCAAGACTACTGTTATACCAGTCAACTGCTAAGGTCGAAACGTCTGGCCATTCACAATTTTTTTGTAATTATCAAAAAATAATATATGATTTTTTAAAATAATTTACTTGATGTAATAGCAAATAACTTGAATATGAATCATCAAGAGAAATATTTGAATCTAAAATGCTGGTATTGTCAATAAAAAAAATTTGGGAACACTACAAATAAAAGTAAAAATATTGGATGCATGTGATTGCACTGTCACAGAATATAATCACAAGGTGAAATCTAGACTATTCCATTTTACAAGGAGAAGCATCTATTACAATATTGGATGGGTGCCTGTCCGATATTAAATTTTGGAGCGTCGCGGCAGTAAATACATGGCAAATTAAAGGGATGACACATGACGCGTGTTCCACCAATCAAATGACAAGGATCTGTGTATGTGTGGTGGCTGGCCGCTGTTAATGGACCGAGCAGAAAGGTGAGGTGCAATAACGGACCTGTCCAATAGCAGTCGTTAGTACACGCTTCACAGCGTCCTTTCAAAATATTAATCATTTATTGACCATTTGTCCAAATGAGGCAAGGTAATGTCATGGAGGACAAGGATGGTGTCCACATGAAGCCGTTTGTGTTGTTTAGAAACATAAACCAATATTTGTATGAGGGGAGATTGGCTGTTGCCAGCTTGGTGTTTATATCCCCTTGTGGGAGCTTTGCAGAGTTCCCTTGTTCGGAAGATCGTCTAGGCAAAAAAACCTCTCAACTCCTCAGTTCAAACAGTTAGACACACCCACATTAGCAGGCTGATTATTGTTTGAGCAGTTCCTTACTCTATAATTTGAGGAACATGAATTGCTTTGATTTGGTTTTGCTATGATTTGATGGTTTTGCTATGATTTGATGGATTCGATACTGTACCCCCAAGCCACCCACTCCTTGCACGAGGCCAGGCATTCCATTCTCATCAACATTTATTTGGGTTTTCAGCCACAGACTGGAGTATTTTGATGGATTCAGAACAACTTCCTGCCAAAACTCAAAGGGAGGTAGGGCCGAGAAGGTGTCAGAACACAGGATTCTGACTTGAACGATTCAATCCAGAAACACTCAAGAGTAAAAAGAGGGCAAACCCAGGCCAGGCCTCCATTGCCCCTGCTCTTGGCCTTGGTGCCCCTTCAAAAGTTTAGCATAGACTTTAAGATTTTCCAATGAAAGTGCCTTTTGCAAAGTAAAAATGGCCTTGCCCACTCAAAGATGAAATTCCAGGCCTACCTGGTATGGGTTTACACGACTTTCCCAAGACCTGGAAAGGATAGCTGACGTATTTCAGCGATGAGTTACTGGCGACCATAGCGCCGAGGTAGCTGAGTGCACAGAGGACGTAGAGTTTGGTGCTGGTTGTGTCCTGTCCTTGCTTGTGAAATAATAATACTGGGGGAAACAAAAGAAAAAGTTCAACGAGTTAACTGTCTGGAGAAAAGCGTTTCCCGAATCATGTGACTTAGCAACTGTCTCATTAGTCTGAGGATTTCAAACTTAAGTGGTAACTTGTGACTAACCAAGTCATTGTACCAGACGTTATTCACATCTAACTCGCAAATGACACATTAAATACACATATCAAGTGATAAACCAAAAAGGGAAACTGACTGGGTGGTTTGTTACATGATTATTTGTACTAAAAAGAAGCATCCCCTTAAGGCGATCCCTCTGCGTCCGGTTGTATTGTAACGCTGGGTGTGATCCCTGGCTATACAGCAGTTACAGGTTGAATGGCTTCGTATTGACAAAATAGGGAGACCGCCAACCTAGGGCTAGATAGCTCAGTTGGTAGTGCACCAGCATGTTAATCTGCAGGTTCAAGTCCGCTCTAGTCAATTTTTCTTTGTTCAACCCAAAATGAGTTAATACACAATTACAGATAGATCTATAGTATCTCTGTTTTGGGGTTAAGCTTACAGCTGGGGTTCGTACCTGATTTGGCAAATGTAGCATTGATGATGCATTGTACGAGGACGAGACAAAAAAAGTAGGTGAACCTCTCTTTGGTTTCTCCGAATCCATAATCACTTCTGGTTCTAGACACAAAGAGAAGAGAACAAGGATTTAAGTAATATTCAAGATGCATTTAATTGCCCTTTTTTGATAAACAAGAGGGGTGCAACAACAGTGGGCAGAAAAGAATTAACTTTATACCACTTTTTTTTTCCAGGGGTCAGTGCGACAAATTCTTGCAGAATATTAGGGGTGCTACACTAGTTGCGATAATCGTAACCCTCCATCCTCCCGACGGTCAGAGACCGGAGGGTTACGAGTCATGCAGTGCAAAAAAGTGGCGAAATAAAAATTTTGACTGTTTTTGTCAGACTAGTCACCAGATTTGCCCAATTTTTACCACTTTCAAAAAACATGGAACATTCTAAGAACATGGATTTGATCTTCAATGTGTAATGAATCCATTCATAACACTCTAAACATCGTTGAAAAATTATTTGAAGAAAAAACGAGCAAAAACTTACCAGAAACTGACCGAAATGTCCACGGACCGCACTTCCCCTAAATCAACCAATCAGCGTAAACCAAACCGTTGTGTAGGCGTGGCGATCGTCTGTGTGCGACTGTGTGTGCACGCAGTTAATGTATTAAATGGATTTGCGCTATCTGCAGTTTGCGCTGATTAATTGCAGGAACAGCATTCCAGAATGCGCGCTCAATCTCTAAATTTTTTCTCATCAATATCCTGTGATTGTGCAACTCAACAAAATGCGCTCAACGACGAGTCCGCTTACGCTGATTGGTCGAGATGTTGCTAGGTCACGAATCGCGAGGTTCGAAAACCGGACCTGAGATTGTGTACGCTTCGTGAGATTTTCGCTCAGTCTCTGGTAAGTTTTTGTCTTTTTTTCTTAAAATATTTTCTCAATGATGTAATGAGTAATACGAATGGATTCATGACACATTGATGATCACATCCATGTTTTTAGAATGTGTGTCATGTTTTTTGAAAGTGGTAAAAATTGGGCAAATCTGGTGACTAGTCTGACCAAAATAGTCGAAATTTTTATTTCGCCACTTTTTTGCACTGCATGACTCGTAACCCTCCGGTCTCCGACCGTCGGGAGGATGGAGGGTTACGATTATCGCAACTAGTGCTACACAAGCTTATAAATCTAAGCTTCCTGCCCCAGTAATATTCATAATCATTTTGACCTCAGTCCATGATCATCATTCTTGATAGAGACAGGTGGTAGTGGAACTTCCTGGCAGCAATTTCTCTAGCCATTCCTGTCTTTCATGAGGGTTTTCAACTCGCGTTCAACTTTTGTATCTTCTGTTTGTAACCAGCTGTATTTATTACGAATGTCGGTCACTTTGTACCCAAGTCACTTTGTACCCAAGTCACTTTGTACCCAAGTCACTTTGTACCCAAGTCACTTCGTACCCAAGTCACCTCGTACCCAAGTCAAGTCATACTCATAATAATGACGTGACTTGGGTACAAAGTGACCGACATCGCTGTAAACAGTGTTCCCTTTTCCCTTCCCACAGTGCATTTGGGCCATCGTGTGAAATACAGCAGATTGTTTAGAAGCAAGTACCCTACCACACTCCATGACCATATTAATAATGCTAGATTAAACCATATGGAGCTTCCTACATGGTTACACCTCGGAGTCGAACCATGTTCAGTGCATAGACATGATATAAAACTCCATCATATCCATGGCAGTGCATGGATGGAGGAAGGACTGGGCACACGTACTAACTGAGCATGGATTGGAGCCCGAGGTACAACCATGGAGGAAGGAAATACAGGTACAACCTACAAAATACTAATACTATAGCAATACCGGCATTAGTTACCACAAATGGACCGAGACTGCTGAAAGCCCGGCGGAGTGTTTATTTATTTAGTTACTCACATCTTTTCCTGTAGAATACCGTAGTAAAAATAACACACGAAGATCCCGGCGAAGCACAGAACTAGGGTCTTCGTGGAACCTTCTTTATGATTCGACATATCGGCTGCGTGGGAAGGGGTACCCAGTTGGCTGTTTTTCTGCAAATCTGTTCGAATACCAACATCCGATTCCGAAGAAGTATTGTCGCGAATTGGAATTACGACGTCCAATTTGCTCATTGAGTACTAAAAGGTGGGGTTGCCCAAAATATTATATACAATTGACATTAGAACTGTTGATTGAGTAGAGGTTCATGAACCTTTTCAATGGGACACGTGGTCTTACAAATCAAAATAAGGTCACAGATCTCTCACATGACGTGTCAATACTTCATTGCAGCACGTCGAGTTAAAGTACCGGAAAAGAATCTACAAATGAGTGCGCCACCAAGCGGCCAAGAAAAAATATATAACATGGGTTGAGGGCGTTTGCAAAATAATGGTAGAATTCCTTTTTTAAAGGAACGTTACAGAATTGGTAAGAAAAAAACTTGTGAAATACTTTTTGATCACAGATTTACATAAACTTACACGGTCTAATGATGATGATAGTAGAAAACATCCCTTGAAATATTTCTGTCTGAAACGCCATATTATTTGATGAGAAATGAATAAACTAATTTTCCGATTGGAGTTTATCGCTCAGTGAGCGTTTTATTCACTAATTCGTACCTCAACCGTGAATAAAATATTTTCTATCGCGCCAATTTGCTCCCCCGCCCCAACCTGCAATAAGGAACATGTTAATGCAATGACCATGGGTAACATCGTTCTTCGGCGACGAGCCACGGATTCCATGTCCACCCTCTCAAGCGACAAAGAGCGGGGTTGTAACAATGCAGGTTTTTTTTTTTTTTTTTTTTTTTTTTTTTTTTTTTAATGACAACTCTGAGTTAATTCGACAATGGAATACAAAGTGTTGGTGTTCTTTCACCCAATGATTTATTATATCACCACATTGATTGATGATGTAACTAAGACATAGGTAGCAATAGTTAATTTTATTATAATTCCATCACTTATCCTACTTTTACTACTAAGTTCAAGTGCCATCACTTTTCCGAGAATCATTGTCTGGGACAATAACGGCAGAACATACAGTCATTACAAAAATACTGCAACAATGTAACTTTAGATATAGGCTATAGTCACTAAACTGCACGATTTATAGACCTAGACTAAGTGATACACTTAGTTGGTTTCTTACGGATTCCTTTACATACCCATCTTTTGAATGGTCTGAAAGCCATCTACCATGCTTTTTAAACAGCCTGTCTGGGACTCCTACGGAAGCAGCAGCTGTGGCTCCACCTGATCTTAAACTGTGTAGACCAAACTTTGTTGGATCAACACCAACATCTTTAAGTGCATCCTTGAAAATCTCTCTACACCTGGAATATGATAACTGGCCATTCCTTAACCTGTAAGCTTGAATGGATTTAACATAAACAACGGGCCTCAATAAAAACTTTTCAGTGAACTCGGTAATTTGACCCAAGGCTATGTATTTGAGTACCATAGTTACAGGACATGAAGGTGAACCAATTTTTGCAATGTATACCCAGGATCCTTCTTTAAGCTGATCGGTTTTACTCTTGGTGAGAAAAATCCTGACGAATGACGGATGAAAATCTAAATCACACTCCCTGATGTTTATGAGTTCGTCATTTCTAAGAAAACCAGCGAAAGATAATAAACACATTGTGCAGAGACGAATGTTCATTAAATTATTGGACGATCCAAACTTGGCTACAATTTTGCCCAGTATTTCTGTAGTTATCGGCTCCTTCTTACATACAGGTTTAGCAGCGATTCGCTTTAGCCCTTCCAAGGTTAAACGTAAGAATTTTTTATCGCAGGGATTTTCTGCAACCTTCGGATTACAATCGTGGTGCCACTTAATACTATAAAAAATACCTTCAATTCTAGAGAACGGAGCTTTATTCGTGAATTGTTCCATAAAGAACCTGGCTATATCTTCCGTATTAGCTGGAAGGGCAGCAACTTTATTTTCCGTGCACCAAGCTTGCCAAACGGCAAAGCATCTCTCGTATTTAAGTACTGTATTGGATGCTCTCGATGCTTTCAAAACCCCTTGTAGTAAGTGCTTATAGCTGTTTTTTCTGTATAATATGAACAAATCAAATATAAACTTATTAAACTTTATAGACAACAAACTTTGTGCCCACTACCTGAAAAATTAACCAACCGTCTTTTTCAAACACTTATTTTTCCCGAATCCGTGTCAAGCGACTACCAAGAGAGCTACCAAACGGAATTATCACTCTCATTATAAGCCATGCGGCATTATTGACCTCATCCAGCCCTTTTGGCGATTTTGGTCGAGATGTCACAGTTTGTTAACCTTGAAGCATTAGGCACAAAACTGCACTCTTCATCTTGGAACAACCGAAGATAGATTCTGGATTTTTCCCATGAATGAAAATGTTGTCAGATTCTCCAAACCTCAAGACTTGAGAGATAAGCCCTTTAAAAGGACTAGAATTTGAAAATAGCAAGGGCCAGAAAACTGCAGAAGGCCATTCAGGAAGCACTATTGTACCTCTAGCTTTGCACACTTGGATGTGATTCAAAACATCAGGAATTAAATGAATTGGTGGCACTAACCAATTATTGTCACCACTCCAATCGACACTAAATGCATCCACATGACTGGAATTGGGACTCCAGTATCTTGAGTTGAAAACAGGTAATTTCGTGTTGTACTCGTTAGCAAATCTATCCACTGAATGTGGACCCCACATGCTATCTATAAATTGAAAAAATTCCTTGGACACACCCCAATCATCTAAATCGTCCTGTCTGCTTAAACAGTCTGCCTCTGTATTATCTGACCGAGGAATCCATTCCACTTTCAATTCTATTCTGCTATTGTTGCAGAATAAGTTGAGATCCAGACTTAATTCTTGTAATTCTGTGACCATACTACCTTTAGCTATTATTGCTACAACTCCTTTGTTATCAGTATGCAACTTTACCCTTTTTTCTCTAAGTACTGGAGCAAACGCTTTGATTGCTAGGGATGCCCCTTTTAACTCACGCCAAGTGGAACTTTTGCCTCTCTGTTCTGGAGACCAATTCTGTTGAAATTCATTTTTCTCTGGCGAATCGATGACCCATGCACCGCATCCTGAATTACTTGCATCGGTGTATACCATAACCTGGGGAACCGAATACTGAAACAATAAACGTTTATTCAATTTTGATAGTTGCGCTTTCCAGAAAAATAATTCCTCTATCGCTTTACTATCTCTCTGTAGGGAGAATTCATAATCCCAATGTTTTCTGTTAACAATCTCCATGTGCAAGTATCTTGACTTAAGCTGTGCTAAACACCCTACGACACATGAAAATGATATAATTTTACCAGTGATAGACGCCAGCTTTCTGGCAGTAACCTTCCCAACGTCACCCTCGTACAAGTCAAGTCATTTACTGTTCATAATTAATGACTGTGTCTTGCGTTGTACGAAGTGACCGACATCGCTTGAGTACAACAGTGTTCCCTTTTTCACCACTTCCCACCAGTGCATTTGGGGGACCATCGTGTGAATTATTCAGCAGAATGTTTTGAAGAACAGTACCTTTCATACACTCAATGACCATATTATATTGCTAGGTTATACCATAATGATGCTTTCTCCAATGGTTACACCTCACGGAGTTGGGACCATGTTCAGTGCATAGACATGATATAAAACTCCACCATGTCCATGGCAGTGCGCGAATGGTATGAGAGGAAGGACTGGGCACCACCGTATGATGAGCATGGATTGGAGCCCGATGGGTACACATGTACAACATACATATAGCAATACCGGCAATAGTTACCACAAACCAAATGGACCGAGACTGACTGATTAGCCCGGCGGAGTGTTTATTTATTGAGTAACTCACATCTTTTCCTGTAGAATACCGTAGTAAAAATAACACACGAAGATCGGCGAAAGCACGAACTAGGGTCTTCGTGGAACTTCTTTAAGATTCGACATCTTTCGGTGCGTGGGGAAGGGGGTACAGTCGGTGTTTTTCTGCAAATCTGTTCGAATACCAAATCATCGATTCCGAAGAAGGTATTGTCGCGAATTGGAAATTACGACGTCCAATTTTGCTCATTGAGTACGAAAAGGTGGGGTTTGCCCTAAATATTATATACAATTGAATGTAGAAACTGTTGATTGGTATGAGGTTTCATGAACCATTTTCAAGGGGCACACGTGGTCTTACAAATCAAAATAGGCACAGATCTCTCACATGGAACCGTTGTCAATACTTCATTTGCAGCACGTCGAGTTAAAGTACCGGAAAGAATCTACAAATGAGTGCGCCCACCAAGCGGCCAAGAAAAAATATCTAACATGGGGAGTTGAGGGCGTTTGCAAAATATGGTTTAGAAATTCCTTTTTTAAAGGAAACGTTACAGAATTGGGTTAAGAAAAAAACTGTGAAATACTTTTATGATCACAGATTTGCATAAACTTACACGGTCTAATGATGATGATAGTAGTAAACATCCCCCTTTAAAAAATTTTCTGAAACGCCATATTATTTGATGAGAAATGAATAAACTAATTTTCCGATTGGAGTTTATCGCTCAGTGAGCGTTTTATTCACTAATTCGTACCTCAACCGTGAATAAAATATTTTCTATCGCGCCAATTTGCTCCCCCGCCCCAACCTGCAATAAGGAACATGTTAATGCAATGACCATGGGTAACATCGTTCTTCGGCGACGAGCCACGGATTCCATGTCCACCCTCTCAAGCGACAAAGAGCGGGGGTTGTAACAATGCAGGTTTTTTTTTTTTTTTTTTTTTTTTTTTTTTTTTTTTAATGACAACTCTGAGTTAATTCGACAATGGAATACAAAGTGTTGGTGTTCTTTCACCCAATGATTTATTATATCACCACATTGATTGATGATGTAACTAAGACATAGGTAGCAATAGTTAATTTTATTATAATTCCATCACTTATCCTACTTTTACTACTAAGTTCAAGTGCCATCACTTTTCCGAGAATCATTGTCTGGGACAATAACGGCAGAACATACAGTCATTACAAAAATACTGCAACAATGTAACTTTAGATATAGGCTATAGTCACTAAACTGCACGATTTATAGACCTAGACTAAGTGATACACTTAGTTGGTTTCTTACGGATTCCTTTACATACCCATCTTTTGAATGGTCTGAAAGCCATCTACCATGCTTTTTAAACAGCCTGTCTGGGACTCCTACGGAAGCAGCAGCTGTGGCTCCACCTGATCTTAAACTGTGTAGACCAAACTTTGTTGGATCAACACCAACATCTTTAAGTGCATCCTTGAAAATCTCTCTACACCTGGAATATGATAACTGGCCATTCCTTAACCTGTAAGCTTGAATGGATTTAACATAAACAACGGGCCTCAATAAAAACTTTTCAGTGAACTCGGTAATTTGACCCAAGGCTATGTATTTGAGTACCATAGTTACAGGACATGAAGGTGAACCAATTTTTGCAATGTATACCCAGGATCCTTCTTTAAGCTGATCGGTTTTACTCTTGGTGAGAAAAATCCTGACGAATGACGGATGAAAATCTAAATCACACTCCCTGATGTTTATGAGTTCGTCATTTCTAAGAAAACCAGCGAAAGATAATAAACACATTGTGCAGAGACGAATGTTCATTAAATTATTGGACGATCCAAACTTGGCTACAATTTTGCCCAGTATTTCTGTAGTTATCGGCTCCTTCTTACATACAGGTTTAGCAGCGATTCGCTTTAGCCCTTCCAAGGTTAAACGTAAGAATTTTTTATCGCAGGGATTTTCTGCAACCTTCGGATTACAATCGTGGTGCCACTTAATACTATAAAAAATACCTTCAATTCTAGAGAACGGAGCTTTATTCGTGAATTGTTCCATAAAGAACCTGGCTATATCTTCCGTATTAGCTGGAAGGGCAGCAACTTTATTTTCCGTGCACCAAGCTTGCCAAACGGCAAAGCATCTCTCGTATTTAAGTACTGTATTGGATGCTCTCGATGCTTTCAAAACCCCTTGTAGTAAGTGCTTATAGCTGTTTTTTCTGTATAATATGAACAAATCAAATATAAACTTATTAAACTTTATAGACAACAAACTTTGTGCCCACTACCTGAAAAATTAACCAACCGTCTTTTTCAAACACTTATTTTTCCCGAATCCGTGTCAAGCGACTACCAAGAGAGCTACCAAACGGAATTATCACTCTCATTATAAGCCATGCGGCATTATTGACCTCATCCAGCCCTTTTGGCGATTTTGGTCGAGATGTCACAGTTTGTTAACCTTGAAGCATTAGGCACAAAACTGCACTCTTCATCTTGGAACAACCGAAGATAGATTCTGGATTTTTCCCATGAATGAAAATGTTGTCAGATTCTCCAAACCTCAAGACTTGAGAGATAAGCCCTTTAAAAGGACTAGAATTTGAAAATAGCAAGGGCCAGAAAACTGCAGAAGGCCATTCAGGAAGCACTATTGTACCTCTAGCTTTGCACACTTGGATGTGATTCAAAACATCAGGAATTAAATGAATTGGTGGCACTAACCAATTATTGTCACCACTCCAATCGACACTAAATGCATCCACATGACTGGAATTGGGACTCCAGTATCTTGAGTTGAAAACAGGTAATTTCGTGTTGTACTCGTTAGCAAATCTATCCACTGAATGTGGACCCCACATGCTATCTATAAATTGAAAAAATTCCTTGGACACACCCCAATCATCTAAATCGTCCTGTCTGCTTAAACAGTCTGCCTCTGTATTATCTGACCGAGGAATCCATTCCACTTTCAATTCTATTCTGCTATTGTTGCAGAATAAGTTGAGATCCAGACTTAATTCTTGTAATTCTGTGACCATACTACCTTTAGCTATTATTGCTACAACTCCTTTGTTATCAGTATGCAACTTTACCCTTTTTTCTCTAAGTACTGGAGCAAACGCTTTGATTGCTAGGGATGCCCCTTTTAACTCACGCCAAGTGGAACTTTTGCCTCTCTGTTCTGGAGACCAATTCTGTTGAAATTCATTTTTCTCTGGCGAATCGATGACCCATGCACCGCATCCTGAATTACTTGCATCGGTGTATACCATAACCTGGGGAACCGAATACTGAAACAATAAACGTTTATTCAATTTTGATAGTTGCGCTTTCCAGAAAAATAATTCCTCTATCGCTTTACTATCTCTCTGTAGGGAGAATTCATAATCCCAATGTTTTCTGTTAACAATCTCCATGTGCAAGTATCTTGACTTAAGCTGTGCTAAACACCCTACGACACATGAAAATGATATAATTTTACCAGTGATAGACGCCAGCTTTCTGGCAGTAACCTTGGGTAGTTTCTGTGTCAAGTACTGGATTGATAACAACGTATCTGAAACTCTTTGATCTAAGGCTCGAATGGACCCTTCTTTGGAATTCCACGTCAGCCCCAGCCAATCTAGTTGTTGCGTGGGTGACCATTCTGATTTTTTCTTATTAGGTACTAACCCAGCAGCAAGTAAGTCGGCCTTTACCGCCTTAGCAGTAGCTTCACATTGAAACCGAGTATCTTCTCTACCCCATCCATCATCTAGATACACAACAATATACATACCTCTACTTCTCCAAGAGGCCACCAAGGGTCTTAACATCTTAGTAAATATATAAGGAGCTGAAGTTAAACCAAATGGCAAAACATTAAACGTATAGTATCTTGTTACACCCTCAATATTCCAAGCAAAACCTAAAAACTTGGTATGTTCTGAAAAAATATCAATATGATGATAACCAGAACGAAGGTCGAAGGAAAACATAAAATCTCCCTGTTTGAAGTATTTCAAGGCTACATTCCAGTCTTCAAACTTGATCTTGTCTTTCCATACAAACTGATTAACACATCTGAGATCAATAATTAACCTTTTCTTTCCGGAACTTTGCACTGATACGGTTAGGGGGTTTACAACATAAGGCGGAGAATTAGACTCTGAGATGAGGTCCTTAGATTTTAGATCCGTTATTGCCTCCAACACAAATGTTGCATGTGCCAATGCAGAACGATTATTCTTTGAATACATGGTAGGGGGTGTGTTAATGAACGGGATTTTGTAACCTGTCCGAATGATCTCCAACACCTCGGGATACGCTTTAATGTTCTCCCAGAACTTCAAGGAGGCTTTCATACGTCCCCTGACAATGGGTTCTGCAGAACCTTGTTCATAATCAAAGTAATTATCTGAATAGAATTTTTCGTACCCTGTCTCTCCGTCTTTGTAAAGCAACTCGCTGCTTCTCGAAACTTTATCGGTGAGTTCACCGCTGACCAGTGTTGTCTTTAAATCCGGTTGACGACTGCACTCCGGTACATCCTTGTCTCCAATGACCTGTTTTCCCACATCTAAAACAGATATCTGTGGGTTTTGGGCTTGATCCGTAGCTTGTACCCGTGTATGAGAAGCGAGATGACGGTCTATACTGCCCACTATAGCGACGAAAAAGACTATCAGGGTTAGCAGGTGACTCAGATGACTGTCTTCTGTTCTGCTGATACGGCTTTTGGCGTTGAACGACCTTTGCCTTCTTTCGTTTTGCCATTGCCCGGGACTGAGCGGAGCGAATTCGCTTCTCATCTTCAGAATCATCAGCTAATTCATCACTTATATACTCATCCACTGCGGCCCAACCTACAATGAAATCAAATGTTAATGTCGGTCCAAAACCAATTTTTTACCTTGACCTCAACAACCATGAATTTGATCATGCTTCATGATGTGTAATGCCACACCTATTTAATTAAGGCAAAGGGAACTTAGGAATGTTCGCCCAATAAGGCCTATTGATATAATCCTTTTGTTGTGAACGACACAATGAAAACAATAGCTGAGCTATGCACGAAACCGCACCTTTCTCTTATTTTCTTTAATTGAACTTTAAGGCAAGCAAAATTGCATCCTACTTTTTCAGTATTTTAAAGATTTTATTTATCTTATCGACCTTGTATTGTCAAATAAACACAAACCCGCTTCAGACTTGTCTGCAAGGCGTATCAACTTGTTTCTTTTTCGTAGATCCTTAACTGCCTCTGATAGTTTCTCCTCTGCCGTTGTTGGTGAGCCCTCCTTCAGTAATTTCTTGGATGTTTCGAGGTTTTGAGCAATTTTTTCGTTGAACTCAAACTGTGTTCGGTTGCCTTTAAACCGAAATTGGACTTCGTTTGCACGTTTGAGCGACTGTACCTCTAGCAAGGCCTCCTCATTCTCGTGCTTGCGCTCTGCTATAACCTTATCAAACCTTGTTTGGAATCCTTGCAGGGCATCTGTTACCCCGGCCTTGACTATAGCTGAAACGTCACTGGCCGTTAAGGTTAAGGGAGGCTGATTGGATTGACCAAGTTGCCTTCCCAGGAGATGAGCCCCGGTATCGGAATCTGACATTATAATTTGCGACCCGAGAAATAAATAAATGATACGTCTGTCGTAGCTGCGCTGAAAACGATCAATGATAGGCACACCCTAACCGTGTGCACTCAACCTGTTACTCTTACGTAATATGCAAAACTTGCCACGCTTCTTGGCTAGCGTTAGAAAATGTAATTATTCATTATTTGTTGAATCATGGAGGTAGAAATAACCTCCATGGGTGAATTTATGATTTCATGCGAATGTGCAATCGGTTTTTCACTATTTTCTCGTGACCCAGATGGCCGATCGATCTCAAACATCTACAGGTTTGTCAGTTTATGTATATGTTGGATTACATAAAGTGCTTACACTGCCAGCAACTGTTTTGTTAGCAAAAACCAATTCTGTAATGTTCCTTTAAAAGGCACTGGACAATATTGGTAATTACTCAAGATAATTGTTAGCATTTAAATCTTAGGTAACGAGCAATGGAGAGCTGTTGATAGTATAAAACATTTTGAGAAACGGCTCCCTCTGAAGTAACGTAGTTTTTGAGAAAGAAGTAATTTCTCAGTGAAATATTTGAATTGATTTTGAGACCTCACGCGTGAGGTCTCGAAATCAAGGAATCAAGCATCTGAAAGCACACAACTTCGTGCGACAAGGGTGTTTTTTCTTCCATTATCATCTCGCAACTTCAACGACCAATTGAGTTCAAATTTTCACAGGTTTGTTATTTTGTGCATATGTTGAGATACACCAAGTGAGAAGACTGGTCTTTGATAATTACCAAAGGTCTCCAGAGTGTCTGGCAACACGTTGAACTGCAGTGTAAAACAATTTGGGGGACAAATACAGTTCTAAGCGATTTAAACATCAATTTTTCCCCAAGGCAACGTTTAATACAAATTTCAAAACTGCCCACCTGAATGCCATGAAACTGATTAGTCACGACTAGGCCCTACTTCAACAAACCGTCGTGGGAGGTTTTTGTGACTGTTATTTAGGCCATTTTATTCATGAAGTTTGTATCCGCAACTGCGCAGGTTATGTACAGCAACGTTCTTCAAACCCCAGTGTCCCCCTCCCCCCCCCCCACAACAACCAAACAGAAATAGAAAACGTTGAGGGCGCCCTTACATTATATGTCGTGACGGTGCGCAAATTTATGTTCTGCAGCACACGCTGGCTACGGAGTCAACAGTTAAGGTATAGGGAAGAACAGCCTATCCCTTAACTGTTGACTCCATAGCCGACGTGTGCTGCAGAAAAAAAATCGCTGACGGTGCACTGACGTGGCCGCCATCTTGTTCATTTCTCTACAATAAATGAATGGTACGAAAACGAGGCTGAATGAAAACATACAATGACACTCTCATTCTAGTAAGAATGTTTTAATAAATACAAAAAAATTGTTTAAAAAAAGGGAAAAAACCGGGGAAAAATAAAATGTTTTAGAACAATCAATGATACCATTGTGCATTATTAATATTGCGCGTATATTTAATTCCGACTCAACCTTTTCATTGATATCCCCTGGTCATGGCTGACATCTTAAAGGTAGGGTCATAGATTGGTAAGAACTCCAACAATTAATGACCATCAAAACTTACTTGGTGTGTGAGGCACTGCAGCTGCGGTAGAAACTATTTTTGAGAAAGGATTCCCTTCGAAATTATATGGTTTGGATAATTTTCAACCATTATTCAATCTTAATCATTCCTCAGATTGTTGAGGGTTGGTGTCCGTTCGCGAATGCTGTGGCCAGAGATGCGGCTGGGTACCCGCTGTCACCTCGCTGAACGTGGATAGATTCGACGTTCTTGTGAAAATACCGCGACAGTTTTTGTGCTGTTTTCTCACAGCAAGTAGATGCTGCATGTACTCAGCTGATTTTTTTTTACACGAGACTTTTATTGTATTTCTCTTGATATTATGTTGCCTATCAATCATCATAAGGGTAACAAAAACCAATCTATGACCCCAACTTTAATGCCGATGGAGTGACTGCGAATAAACTTACAAACTGAAGATGTAATTAATCATAATATTTATAAATACGTGTGTTTAATAGCGTCAATGTACAGTCCTAAGATCATTGCATAATAATAAGGCACAAGTTATTAAACTGACTTATATTTAAACTCTATAATATTAGACTTCACAGTATCAATGTTAGGCCTAATAGTAGGAATGTAAATCAAATGTTTCGGACGGTTCAATACGGAGCTCGGGCAGCAGACGGACACAATTTTAGAGTATGTCAGGGGGAAATAAAACACACACGGAAGCCATTGTTGAATCCCCCCGCTTTGTTCCAATTAATCGGTAAACCCCACCCTCCCTTCCCTGGCTAAGTATTTGTTTCTTATCAATCAAAAGACTAAATACAAACATGTCTGGAATCTTTTAAGATCAGTTTGTCTGGCGTTACGCACTCTATAAACTCCAGGGTCAGAATTGATCCGGATTCCGAGTCCGGGGGGGGGGGGGGGCTTAATCAGTTCCGGGTCAGGCTGACCCGGAAAGTGGTTAAATGGGGGGGGGGGGTGTTTAACTCGCTTTCTTTTTGTCCCATTCTGAGTCATTTTGACACAGACTCCGGGTCATACTCTATCCCAGAAATGGGTCACTTGATCCGGGTCAATTCTGACCTGAAAGTGTTTAGTGTATGCTCAGGATGTGTAACCTGAAAGAGTGGTGGAGGGGGGGGGGGGTACAGTAGCGATTCTGTCAAACTTAATAGTATGTTTATTGAATCAATACACAATAACCAGGGGCCCATCCCCCTCCCCCAACCCCCCCCCCCCCCAAAAAAAAAAAATGATCAAGCACACAACAAAATATCTACCGGTAAACACAAAACAATTCTGCTCACCAGAATTACGTTACCGGTCCAAATACCATATAATATGTACCGTTTGTGGATGGTTTCTTGCTTTTATTCCCATTAAAAAAAAATGGGCAGCTCTATGAAATTTTACGAAGGTAGAAATTGTACAGAGGTTTGTTCCACCACCCCATGTGGATTCTCTCTACATGACTTCTTCGAAAACACGGGATTAGCTTCGCTTATGGCCGAGGTCTTGTGTTTGAGGTCCCGTACCAAAAGTACACAATTTCAACATTACTGACAGAGCCTTAAGCCATAGTCGAAACCGAAGCAGTGGTTTCGAAAAGAGGCACAGTTAACAATATATTAACAATATATAATTCAAAACCACCTGGCCGAAAATCGTGACTCTTTCATGGACAGTGTTTTCAAAGTCTTTGGCATCACACAAAGCAAGGACGTCCCCTACAGTCTACACACCAACCAAGATCCGAGTGTCAAAGGGTAAACAAGCTCTCACCCCACACACCAAGGAAACTTCACAGAGCCTGCTCAAAAGATGCATGCCTGGTGGCGTGCGTTCAGCCACAGAAACTCCAGAGTCTCTTGACCCATTCCGGGTCAAAATACGACGAGCCAGAATCCGAGCCGATCACCCAGGCAAACATTTTCAATAACTTCTGAAAAAAATCACCCTTTAATAAAAAAAAATCATTTTATATAAAACAAGTCTGTGATTAATTTGAAGAATGCTCTTGCTTTGTATATGAACACAGTGCCTGCTTTTCTGTTAAGGGACGAAACAATGCCGACTGGTAGAGGGACGTGTTACTACAGTCATTAGTTTAAAATGCAATGTTCTTAATAATAAGCACTTATGAAGACAACCCGTCTTAGAATACGTCTTGCAACCTGGTCACAGATATGGTTTCAAAATAGCGAGTTGCCCAGTGATCGAACCGAGGCTTGCCCAAGAAAATAGACTGGTTAATGTATACACTGTGATCCAGGGCGAAAGTATACCGCATGGGTAAAGGGAACCAAACACGGTGTAA